>CM052552.1:17421273-17507011 GCA_028533065.1 Trachops cirrhosus | reverse complement strand
AAATGTGAATGGTGGGGTTATATTGTGTTTTGGAGGCATTGGCACTAGATTCTCTCTCCCCCCCCCCCTACAGAGCGCTTCGACCATCACTGCCCCTGGGTGGGGAATTGTGTTGGAAAGAGGAACTACCGCTACTTCTACCTCTTCATCCTTTCTCTCTCCCTACTCACCATCTATGTCTTCGCCTTCAACATCGTCTATGTGGCTCTCAGTGAGTATGCAGGGTAGTGGCTGTTGTTGGAGTGGGGATGGGGTGGGAGAAAACTTGAAGACAGCATAAGGGAGTGGTTGGGTTTCCTGGTATGACTTTACCATTGCAAAGGTGCCTTAGGACCAGTTAGAAATGAGCACTACCATCTGTTCACATCAGTCAGTATTTACTGAGTAATGTTGGCCTTTTCACTGGCACTCTGCTGGGGAATGGGACCATAATAACTGGTCTATACCCAGAGTACTGAGCATTTTTGAGGTGATCCCAAAGGTTGGGAATGTATTTCAGCTGCCTGCATCCTCTCTTCTTCTGCCTTGTAAAACCTGCCCTGTGCCAGGTGGTAGAAGGTTGTACCAGAGAAATAAATGCCTTTTAGTAGTTTATGGTTTACTTTGAGAGATAGAAAATACACACCCATGTGTGTGCATGTGCACACACACATAAACACACAAAAATGAGCAGATAACAAATAAGGGCAGATGGGGTGTGGAATAAAAGGAGTGGTCTTGATCCATACAGCTTCCTGGGAAAAGATGAGGTCTCAGCTGGATTTTGAACAAGGGAGGACACGGATCAGTCGGGAGAGAGGATTTTTCTTGGATATTTTTTATTTATTTCATCTGTGAATGAATATCTCCCTCCATACCCATGGTTGCATGCTAAGGAAAAGGGAGGGGAGCCAGATGCTTGGTTTCTGCCCAAATGTCTAGATCAATGCCAGGTCCTGAATTGGAGGTGTGAACCCTTTAGTCAAGAGACTACCTGCTTGGGAATGTGAGTCCCTTGTCTGAATGAGAGCTTATCTCTTGTCAGCTTGTAACAAGGGATAGGGAGGAAAAGAAGTGAGTAAAGACTAGGATAAGTGTGCGTTGTTTTTTTTTTTTTTTTTCTAAAGTCACTAATTTTTTTCTCTACTCCTCCTCCCAATTTCATAGAATCTTTGAAAATTGGCTTTCTGGAGACGTTGAAAGAAACTCCTGGAACATATCCTCCCCTGGCAGTATGTCCCTGTAAATCCCTCTTAACCTACTTTCCAGCATGCTTTCTCTCTGCAGTTCTCCCATCATCTCATTTTTCAGATGTCAGAGAGTGCCAAAGTCTAAAATTTAAAAAAATGCAGTCTTAGTGGTAGCAACCAGAATGGAAGATGGCCAGGACTTAAAGAAGGGACCCCCTTCTCCACTGCCTCCCTTCCAATTCCTTCTGTTCCCATGCTCAGCCCTGCCTCATCTAGGGGGCTGTCTTTGCCTCAATATACCTCTTATGTAACTTGCTGGAAGTCTACCTTCATGTTACAGCTAAGGCTTATTTTGTATAGCAGTTGCATTTCTGAAAAGGAGATTCAGATGGGATTTCTATGAATCACATCCTGTTTTTCCCACTAAGTTTTCATTTATAAAGTTTATTTTTTGATGCATTTTCCATTGACAGTGACAGCCATCATTTAGCTTTGGCCCTCTCCTAAACATCCCCTTCAAAAAGCTAATGATGAAAAAACAGAGAAACACTTAAATACACTAGAGACTTTGGAGAGTTATTCATAGTGAATAGACAGAAGTCCTTTACCTGTCATAAGGGATGTACTCAGTGAGTGTAGAACTCATTTGTTATAGGCCCTGGCTGGTGTGACTCAGTGGATTCAGTGCCGGCCTGCGAACCAAAGGGTTGCTGGTCTGATTCCTGGTCAGGGCACATGCCTGGGTTGTGGGCCAGGTCCCAAGGAGGGGGCGTGCGAGAGGCATCCACACATTGATGTTTCTCTCCCTCTCTTTCTCCCTCCCTTCCCCTCTCTCTAAAAATTAAATAAATGAAATCTTAAAAAAAAGAATTCATCTGTTATATATGGATACTGGGCCATTTGTAATATATGTTCTGAGAGCAAAAGATGGTATGATTGATGCCATGAGAAGGGCTGAAGCATTGAGTCTGCTTGTGTGGCTTCTTCAACATTCCTTAACATCACCTCACTGTTCTAGAAGTACTCATTTGCTTCTTCACACTCTGGTCCGTCGTGGGACTGACTGGATTTCACACTTTCCTTGTGGCTCTCAACCAGACAACCAATGAAGACGTGAGTCAACTTTCCCATCTCCTCATCACATATTCTTCTTTTCCCCAAAGCCTATTCTCTTGTTGCCTGCTAGAGAACTGAGTCTCCAGGGACTAGGAAGTCAAGGCAGGCAGAAACCTGGTGTGGGAGATTGTTAAATCTGATGTGTGGAAGAGAAAGTAGACTGGTTTGTTTGGAGCTGAATGCCTGTAGAGCATTAGGAAGAAGAAGTTGAATGGTTGGGAGGAGGGGTACAAAGTCTTCGGCTATTCATAGATCTTTAAAGGCTAGTTGATGTCCCTGGATTTGGAATTGACAAGAACAGGTACACTGAATAAATCCTTGTTTTTCAAAAGTTACCAATTAATCCATGTTCATTGCAGAAAATCAGAAAATACAGATAAGCAAAAAATAGCAAATAAGTCCATGTAACTTTACCTCCTATACATTACCATTGTTAATGGTATGATTTATAGACTTCTAGACTTGTTCCCATGTTTGTTTATGTGGATATATATATTTTCTATTTTTATTTTTTACTTTATTTTTATTGTTTACACTATTACAGATATCCCCATTCCCCCTTCCCTTGCTCAGCTCCACCCAGCCCTTGCCCCACCCCCTTCCCTTTAGCCACCATCACACTATTGTGTGTGTCCATGGGTCATGCATATATGTTCTTTGGTCAATACTTTCACCTTCTTTTATCCACTTCCCCCTCCCCTCTCCTCTTTGACAGTTGCCTGTCTGTTCCATGTATCCATGACTCTCTTCCTATTTTATTCATCAGTATATTTTGTATTTTTAAATGAAAATGAATTATCTGCTTTTTTTCACTCTATTGTGGACATTTTCACATGGCTCTGCACTGTGTATTTTTTTAGATTGTGATAACATACTCATTATATAAAATGTACCATCTTAACCATTTTTTAGTGTATAATTCAGTGGCATTAAGTGCATTCATGATGTTGTGCAACCATTACCATCATCTATCTCCAGAACTTTTTCATCTCCCATGGTGCATGTATTTCTTCAACATAATTTTTAATGTAAGCCTTGGCTTTTATCTTGCAGATCAAAGGCTCATGGACAGGGAAGAATCGTGTCCAGAATCCCTACAGCCATGGCAACATTGTGAAGAACTGCTGTGAAGTGCTGTGTGGCCCCTTGCCTCCCAGGTACTCAGGGGACTAGAAGATCCTGGCACTCTTGGGACAAGCAGCTCAACCCGATCCTTTTACCTGGTGTGATGCCTTCTTCTGAATGTGACCTCTTGGTGTCAAATCAGTTGTCCCAGGGATTGTCCCTTCATGCCATATCTACATGGACCATACATAGACCTCAGACTGGTTGTTTTGAAGGGATGACCTTTCATTTTTATTGCATCCCCCCACCCCCACCCACTTAATGTGTTGTTCCCTGATTTGTGGAAGATAGGAGGCATGTGATAGGATCAGGCTAGATTGCCAAATGGCAGGTTTATGTTTTCCAGTACACATAGCAATGTTCTGTGGGTGGGTGGCTGGAGGGGTAAATGTGAAGTGTTTTATTAACTGTCCTATCTCCTTCAGTGTGCTGGATCGAAGGGGTATTTTGCCATTGGAGGAAAGTGGAAGTCGACCTCCTAGTACTCAAGAGACCAGTAGCAGCCTCTTGCCACAGAGCCCAGTAAGTGTTCCTGAGTTGAAGAATTTAAGGCTAAGCTGGTGATGGAGGGTGCAGGCTAAATTAACACCTTAAAAGAGATATAATTAGGCAATTTCATGTCCAATCGCTCCCGCTTCCCTGTCTCTGCTTCTGCTGTGACATGGCCTCAGATCTTTGTGCCCTTGAGGTAAATTAGAACTTAGCCATTTCTTTGACATTCTGTGCCAGTCACTGTGCTAGATGTGGGATATGCCAGGGAATAAGGCAAACCATGTCCCTGTTCTCAAGGAACTCATTGTCTAGTAGGGACAAAAGAACAGAAGAACAGGCTGTTGCTCCATGTCCTGAAAAATGCCTTGATGAGGGAAGCATAAAGTGCTATAAGAGCAAAGATAGGGGTTGGGGAGTGGGCTGGAGTTAATGGTATAGATACCTTGGTAGAAGTGGGCTTCCTCACAGGAATATGCAGATGTTGTGAGAACTCTCCCAACTATCCTGCTCAAGATGTACTTAATAAAGTATATTTGTAAAAGTTTATTATTTGACCTTTTTTTAAATAATAGCTTTATTGAAATGTAATTCACATACCATAAATTCTCTATTTAAACTGTATGATTCACTGGTTTGTAGTTTATTTATAGTTATACAGTTATGCCAACAATTAATTTTAAAAACATTTCATTAGCCCCTCAAAAAACCCTGTACCCATTAGCAGTTCCTCTCTCTTTCCCCCTAGTTCCCTTAGCCCCATCTCTGGGCAACTACTAATCTACTTTTTTTTTTGTTATAGATTTGCCTCTTCTGTAAATTTTGTAAAAATGGAATCATATAACATGTGGTCCTTTATGACTTGTTTCTTTCATTTAGCATAATATTTTCAAGGTTCATCCATGTTGTAGCATGTAGCAGTATTTCATTATTTTATATAGCTGAATAATATTTTTATTGAATTTAATGGGGTGACATTAGTTAATAAAACCATCTCGGTTTCAACTGGACAAATCAATGGAACACCATCTTCAAACTGCATCATGAGCTCATGACCCAAAGTCAAGTCTCTTTCTATTTCCATTTATCCCCCATTTGCCCACTTCCACCTCTCTGACTGAATAATATTTCATCATATGAATTTACCACATTGTATCTATCCACTCACCAATCAGCAGACTTTTCAGTTGTTATGAGTAATGCTGCTATGACCATTCACGTGCAAGTTTTTGCATGGAAATATATGTTTTCATTTTGTTTAGCTATACATGTGGGAATGAAATTACTGGGCCATACAATGACTCTGTTTAACCTTTTGAGGCACTGCTAGACTGTTTTTCCAAAGTGACTGCTCCATTTTACATCCCCATCAGTAGTATATTAGGGTTCTAATTTCAGGAGCAACTATAAAGGATACATGGACAAAACTGACGGAGGTGGAATCAGGGGAGGGAGGTGGGGATGGCTGGGGTAGGGAGAGTGTTATGGGCAAAATGCAGACAACTGTACTTGAACAAAAATTTAATTTAAATTTTGTTTAAAAATTTTTTAATAAAATTAAAAAAAAGAAAGTTAATTTCTTCATATCCTTGGTATCACTTATTTTCTGACATTTAACCATCCCAGTGGGTGTGAAGTAGTATATCATAGTGGTTTTAATTTGCATTTCCCTGATGACTAATGATGTTGAATATCTTTTCATGAGCATATTGGTCATTTATATATTTTCTTTGGAGAAGTGTCTATTCAGATCCTTTGTCCATTTGGGTTGCTTGGGCTTTTTATATTATTATTGAGTGGTAAGAATACATTGTATATTTTATATACAAGTCTTTTATCAGATATATGACTTGCAAATATTTTTTCCCATCCTGTGGGTTGTCTGTTCACTTTTTTGATGGTGTCCTTTAAAAGGTTTAAATTTTTCCCTTGCTGGTGTGGCTCAGTGGATTGAGCACCAGACTGTGATGCAAAGGGTCGTGGGTTTGATTCCCAGTCAGGGAACATGCCTGGGTTGCGGGCCAGGTCCCCAGTAGGGAGCGCATGAGAGGCAACCACACACTGATGTTTTCCTCTCTTTCTGCTTCCCTTCCTATAGGGAACCAATCTGTCTGGTTCTGGCAATTGTAGCTCAGTCCTATTGAAAAGCCTAATAGGTGTGTTGTGGCATGCAGGAGCCAAACCCATGGATCGATTCTCCTGTGGGAAATCAGGCCTGCATTATACCCAGGCTGCTTCGTGATGTGCTCTTGCTAAGACTCCCTCACCCTGACTTGAGGCAGCAAATGCTTGCTGCATATCTTTAAAGTAACTCCCTGAAGTCTGTGCTAATTCTCCCAAGGACTGAAGTGTAACCAGACATATTACTCTTATCGTTCCCTTGCATTTGCAATATTTTTCCTTGTTAATCTGTAAGAAGTAATCAGTAACATCCTTTTGGTTGCTATCTGTAAAAAATAATCACCTAAAGCAAACCTGAGTATAATGAATGAAAACCTTCTTTGATGTATGCTACTAGAAAGCCAATAAAAGCTTGTCAAGGCAAGGGTGGCACACTCTACCCTTGAGAGAGTGGCTGTGCTGTCCCTTTTCCTCCACAGAACTCAGTAGTCTGTGTGAATTTGTCTCATTTCATCCATAACACCGTGGACACTGCAGGCTGGTGTCCACATCACCTTCCTCTCTCTCTAAAGATAAATAAATAAAACCTTTAAAAAAGGGTTTACATTTTGATGTCCAATTTATCTTTTTTGCTGTTGTTACTGTGCTTTCAGGGTCAGATCTAAGAGACAGTTGCTTATTCCGAGATCTTAAAGATTTATGCCTCTATTTTTTTCTAAAAGTTTTATGGTTTTAGCTCTTTCATTAGGTCTTCAATCCATTTTGAGTTAATTTTTATATATGATGGGAGAAAGGGGATCCAAATTCTTTCCTTTGCATATGGCTATCCAGTTGTCTCAGCACCATTTGTTGAAAAGACTATTCTTTCTCCATTGAATTGTCATGACACCCATGTCAAAAATCAATTGATCATAAATGTAAGTTTGTTTCTGGACTCTTAATCCCACTCCATTGATCAATATGTCTATTCTTATGCCAGTACCAAACTGTCTTTGTTACTATAGTGTTGTGGTAAGTTTTGAAATTAAGAATAGTGAGTTCTCCAACCTTATTCTTTATTTATTCATCCCTGATTGGTGTGGCTCAGTGGACTGAGTGCCGGCCTATGAACCAAAGAGTCACTGGTTTGGTTCCCAGTCAAGGCACATGACTGGGTTACAGGCCAGGCTACCAGTAGGGGGCACGTGAGAGGCAACCATAAGTTGATGTTTCTCTTTCCTCCCTCCCTTTTCCTCTCTCTAAAAATAAATAAATAAAATATTTAAAAAAATAAAAAATTAAAAATGGACAAAGGACCTGAATAGACACTTCTCCAAAGAAGACATACAGATGGCCCATAGACATATGAAAACAATTCTCTCTGTGACTACTTATTAGAGAAATGCAGATTAAAATCACAATGAGATATCACTTTACCCCTGCCAGAATGGCTACCACCAATAAATCAACAAACAGGTGCTGGCAAGGATGTGGAGAAAAGGGAACCCTTCTGCATTGTTGGGGGCAATGCAGACTGGTGCAGCCATTGTGGAAAACAGTATAGAGTTTCCTCAAAAAATTTAAAATGGAACTGACTTTTGACCCAGTGATCCCACTTCTGGGAATATATCCTAAGAAACCCAAAACACTCATTCAAAAGAATATGCACACCTATGTTCATTGCAGCATTATTTGAAATAGCCAAGATATGGTAACAACCCAAGTGCCCATTAGTAGCTGAGTGGATAAAAAAGCAATGGCACATTTACACAATGGAATACTACTTGCTCATAAAAAAGACAGGACTCTTATCTGTTCCAACAACATGAATGGACCTGGAGATTATTAAGCTAAGTGAAATAAGCCAGTCAGAGAAAGACAAGTAGCATATGATCTCACTTATGTGTGGAAGCTAATGAACAAAATAAACTGATGAAAAAAATAGAAACAGAGATGTGGATACATGGAACAGACTGACAGCTGTCAGAAGGCAGAGAGGTTGGAGAATTGGTTAAAAGAAGGTGAAGGGATTAAGCAAAAACTATATATATGTAGCTTATATATAGTTTATATATTATATATTATAATTATATTATAATATATTATATTATAATTATATTATATATATAGTCTGTAAAGCATCCATCCATATAATATGAAAAATAGAGACGTTTATTGAAGAAGATATAAGAAACATTATACATATGACAATTAAGACAATGATGCCTCAGTCCCCTTCAAAGTAGGCACCTTGGGACCTCACACAGTTCTCTCAATCACCATCAGCTGCCCTGTCATATTTTCCTGAATCTCTTCAATGGTCTGAAGTCTCTTCCCTTTGAAAGGTGATTTTAGTTTTGGGAAAAGCCAGAAGTCACAGGTCACCAAATCTGGGCTGTAGGGGGACTGAATCACCTGGGTGATTTGATGTTTTGCCAAAACACTCTGCATGAGCATGACGTATGAAATGAGCGGGTTCCTTGTTGTGCTGAAACTGCCAATCACCAGTTGCCCATAGCTGTGGCCTTCTGAATCATCTGAATAGCTTCTATGGAGGAGTGTTAAGCTTAACACAAAATTTGATGCAGATTCAATGCTCTACTCACTCAGTCACTGTAAATATGATGACCACACAGTACACATGCTCCCTCAACGGCATCTACTGCCCCCACTGACTAGTACAGTGAAGTCATCACTGTTCATGCATGTGCGTTCCTGTCTACTCTCCTTGGCTGCCAGGGTACATCAATGCTGCACAAACCATTCTCGTTATATCAACGGTGGCTGGACTTTGTGTGTGTATGTGTGTTTGTATATATATACACACATATACATATACATACACATATACATATACATATACATAAACATATAGACACAGAAAACAATGTGGTGACACAACAGTGTGGTGATAACAGAGTAAAAGGGGGGTTGTGGGTAGGTGAAGGTGGACAAAAGGGGGGAAAATAGGGATGGAAAGAGACTTTGCTTGGGGTGATGGGTGCACAATTCAGTGTGTACATGATGTTTTATTGAGTTGTACACTTGCAACCTGTATGGTTTTGCGAACCAATGTCACCTCAGTGCATTCAATAAAGAAATAAATAAATAAAAGAGAATCTTACTATTAAGTGAATGCTTTTTGTAAGGTAGATAATTGTTCTCTACTGTGCTTTTCCTAAATTTTCAATTTTCTTTTTTGAATTACAGCAAAGCCATTTTTGTACATTATTATATTCATTTTGAATATCATGTTTCTGATAAGTCTGCTCTTGAATCATAACAATTTAGGTTAGTGATTCTCAGTTGAATGTGGGGAAGGGTGATATTTTAGAATCACTCTGGGGGCATTTTGAAACCACATGTATCATTTGAAAAATTTGCCACCCTACCCTCTTTGATTTAGAATTACTGTTCTAGAGAACCAAGCATTAGGGCAGAAACAAGATTGAGAGCCACTGGGTCAGGCCTTGTTAGGCAAGTATGGTACATTATAACATTCTGTTGTGAAGGAGAAGTGCTTGTGTAATTATTTGTGGTCATTGTTATTATTATGAATAATAATGGAAGTATCTCTCCACAACAGTTAAGAACTCAAATAAACATCAGTTGCACTCTGCTGAGAAGACAATATTCAGGTCTTGGTTCTGAGTTTGGTGTTGGTGGTTGCATACCTATAACATCCGTGTGGATTGATGCGTTCAGAGGAAGGGCTCAGTGTCTACTGATTATCTGTATTTGAATTTTGAGGATGAGCTTTATATTGAATTTGATGTCTTTTCCTTCTCAGGCCCTAACAGAACATCTGAGCTCAAATGAGATGCTGGAGGACACCAGCACACCTGAAGAAATGCCACCCCCGGAACCCCCAGAGCCACCACAAGAGGTGGCTAAAGCTGAGAAGTAGCCTGTCTATGGAACAGACTTTTGTTTGTGTTTAATTAGGGCTGTGAGAGATTTAAAGGGAGAAGATAAACCTGAGACAGAGAACAAGTAAGGTGTTTTTCTTTGGTCTTTATCACCCAATGGCACACTGGCATTTTCTTGCTGCAAGTTTTTTTTTTTTTTTATGAGCTCAAGGCAGTCACAGAAGATGTCAGTGATCTCTGGTAACTGGACAAATGGGTCTCTTGGGCCCTGACACTGGTTTTTCACAGCCTCAGCCACGGAATCTCCTTGAACTCCCCTTTCTTCCTTCCAGATCTTAGCTCTCCTGCTTGGGGTGGTTGGTCCAATTCTGGGGTTAAAGTTTCTTGAGACTGGCTCAGTCCTCTCCAGCTGCTGCATGACATAAGAGGTGATCACAGAGAACTCTGGCAAGGGAATCCTAACTGGATTCTTGGGATCTTCAGAATTTAAGAGGATGGTGAGTGGGGCTGGAGGATTCTCCTGGCTACAAAGCGCCACCATTGCCAAATCCTTTCAGAAGTGGATCAGGTAGCTTCCATTTGTATTTATTCATATAGTTTCTTCTTTCTCCCCTGTCCACTCTCTAACTCCCAAGCCCCACTCTTCCCCAATTAGATATATGTAAGTATTTGCAGTTTAGATAACAATTTACATTTCTTGTAGACTACCCAGAAGCTTTTTAATATCTGTACCATTTTCAATAAGAATTTATGAGTTACCAACAGCATCACCCCTTGCACTCTCTGTCTCATCTCTGCTCCTTTCTCATTAGCCCCTTTTCATTTTTTTCTTCTGACTCTTGCTCCCATTAAGAGCAAGAATGGCAGTAATAAAAGTCTGCACTTTGGCAGTTCCTTTCCTCAGAGGAATTCCTAGTGCTCATTTAAACACTACCCCTCCCCTCTAGATTCCCTGTGTAAGGCCGGGAGAGGCCCTGAATGCACAAAAGGGGAAACCAAGGCACAGAGAGGCTCTCCTCTCCTCTCCTCTCCCTTTGTCCACTCAAAAAAGAAAACAAAAAGGCAACTAGTACTTCCATTAGGCCTTGGCTGAGTGAGGAGGGAAAGCCCAGCACTGTTGCCCTGCTGGGTAACCCACTCCAGGGCCTTGGCCCACCTCGGGCTTGATAACCACACCGGGGGCTTCTGCCAAGCTTCACTCTTCCAGCACTTCCACCTGCAGAGTCCCTGAGCCACTTCACCCTGGGGGTGCTCTATGAACCCCCACCCTGTCAGCTCTGCTCAGGACCTGCTGTATTTCAGGGAAGAAGATTTATGTATTATATGTGGCTATATTTCCTAGAGCACCTGTGTTTTTCTCTTTCTAAGTCAGGGTCCTGTCTGGATGACTTATGGGGAGGGAGAAGTGTAAATCAGAACTTTTAATCTATTTGAAGTTGATTAAACTGTATCTAATGTAAACTGCCTGCGTTCTCCTTCCCCCTTATATTTCAAGAATCATCATGGGGGTGTGTATCTTTGTGTGGTAGGGTGGGGTTGGGGTGGGGGTTGAAAGGGTTGCTAGTTACTACCTATACTTTCATTTTTCTGGAGGACCCTTGGGTTGGACCAATAGCTCCCAAACTCTCCATTGATCACTACTACATTCTGGGCCAAAGCTTACCTTATACCGGACTATAAAGAAAGGACTTTCAAGGCAATATACAGTGTTAGCAAGATGGGGAGTGTCGGGAGATATATTAACTTAAGAGAACAAGTTGTTTATTGAGATACTGTGTTTATACAGATCGATGCTGTTAATTGTAGACGTCTTGGTTATTAAAGCAGGCTTATCATGACCTCCCCTGGGAAATACTTTGTTAGTGATCTTTTATAAGTGATCGTATATATTTCATTTTAAATGGTCTATAATCAAGACTCCTTACAAATCCCTATCTTACTCTTTCCAGTTAATCAGAATTAATGAAATTTGGCTGCTTCCAGATTTTTCTCTACGTCTTTCTGTTTTCCTTATAGCAGAGTTTGAATTTAGCAATTGAGAGAGATATAGAGACAAAGACAGAAACTGACTGACTCTGACTCGGATTCCTCTCTTCTCTGCCTCTACTTTACTAGAAATTTTCTTTCTGGGTCTCTCAGTTTGTCCTTGTAGTTACATTTTAGTTAGTTTAAAATAAGGCCAAGCCTGGAGAGTTTGGAAGCTATTAGTTTTTTCCAATTAACCTGTCCCTTTTCAGTCACTTCTCAGCCCATCCTTGTCAGCCCATCTCCTCTCCTGGATTAGGATGGATTTCTCTACTCCCTTAATTTACCTCAACCACTCTTCTGCTGACCCTTAGGTCAGTCGGAGGAGCTTTCTCTTTCTAAGATGAAGGTCAACATGGAAATCTCATATCTCTAGTATGAAGTAATGTTTTTTAGGTTTCTGCTTTATACTCCCTGTCCTCTTTCTTTACTTGTATAAATCTTCTATATTTAAGACCTTGGCCTAAAGATCTATTCCATTCATACTGTGCACCCTCCTGGACTATCCTTCATCTGAGCTCTGATCAGAGGGGAGATTGGAGAATTGGTCCTTTCAATGGCATACTTTCTCTCCACCTCTTCCCTTCCTTTGCATTCCTTAAGTTTCCTACTTCCCCAGACAAGTATGGTTGGCACAGGTTCAAAACCTCTGGGAGTTGGTGGGCTTTGGCTATTTATGGCTATTTCTTCATGTCCATTTGGCTTTGGTGCCCTCCTTGCCCTAACAGACAGCATCCACTCCCCCTTTGCTTTTTTTCTCCAGTGGCAAGTGGTGGGTTCTAATACTATAGCAGCTAAATTCCATTCTTCCTGCCCTAACCTTCCTGCCGTTACCCCTAAATCTCTTTTCCTACTGACCAAATTGCTTTACTTTGCTGGAGAAAGAAAAAATATTTTGTTTTTAAATCTATTTTCTAACTTAAATGCAATTTAATATGTAAATCTCTGCACTTATGTGTGAGCCTACAAATATGTATGTGTGGTGGGTTTTTCGCTCTCTGGTATTTCCTAATAAAGAAATCTTTCTTTTTGGGGGGAACCAATTAACAAAGGAGACTTGAATGGTTTTAGAAATACAGGGATGTCTGCTTCTTTGTGCTTCTGCCTCATTTCTTTACTTGTGCCTAGCATGAGTGACTGGCCCTGTCCTCCACCTTTTGACCCCCGTACTTTGAGAGGGCCCTCAGCCTAGTGGGGCAGAGAGAAGGTCCTATCCTATATCAGGTACCCCTCTGGGACCATTTGGATTGGCTCAAGGTGTAACCTGCAACCTAGACCCCATCCCTCTCCCCATGGCCTGGCCCTATTAGTCCTTTTCTTCCAGCTCAGTTGATTTTATACTCCTGAGACTGGGGCCAGGTGAGGGAAAATCATCAAGGGATCACAGTAAGTGGTGTTTAAAATGATAATTTGTTCCCATGCCTTGGTGCTATTAAAGAAGAGCAATGTTTCTAATCATTTAAAAAGCACTTGTGTCAGTCTTGAGAACACATTCTAGGAATTGATTGTTCTTCTTTTTTAAAGATTTTATTTATTTATTTTTAGAAAGAGGGGAAGGAAGGGAGAAAGAAAGGGAGAGAAACATTGATGTGTGAGAGATACACTGATTGGCTGCCTCTCACACACCTCAACCAGGGACCCAGTCCACAACCCAGGCATGGTGCCCTGACCAGGAATTGAACCAGCGACCCTTCGGTTCTCAGGCTGGCACTCAATCCACTGAGCCACACCAGCCAGGTCTGCTTGTTGTTCTTAAGTGATAAGTTTTACAAGTAGTATCAAATGCTAAAACTGTGAATATCATTAGTTTTAAAGGATGCAAGCTCATCTCACAAAAGAAGGAGACATTGTACATTTTATGTTTTGAATAAACATGAAAGAGGAATGGGAACTGGAAATATGTATCTGTAAACTTTTGAATGGCATATAGGACATCATTGTAAATGGAAAAAACTAGTGTAATTAACTGGGCCTAATTATTACACAGATAAACACAAAATATATTTTTACAATTTTAATTATACACTGAATTTCCAGGCATGCAATCTTTGTGTAAATTGAGGGCAGATGGTACTTTATTTTGTTCAAAACTTTACCAAGAGTTGTGAATTTTGAATATCATGTCACCAATAGCAATGCCATTCATGGGTTTTTAAGTTGCCAATACAACATAATACCTGTATTAATCTTCCTTTGTAGCAGTTGAATTCACAGTGAATCTACATATATCAGTGGAAACATCTGACTACTTTCTTATATCTTTAAGTATAGTCTTGCTTAAGCATTTACATATTGAAATACATATTATTTTATTATAAACCACTTTCCATTTATTTTTCTTTTATATTATCTTAGTGTATTATATTGCTTTTCTGGAAATTAAATGTATATGCAAGTTATATTAACTATGAATTTCCTTTTAGGGTGGCAAAGGGTACATTACAAAATATTGCATATACCCAGGAAGGGTTGGGGCTGATAGAGTTGAGAACCATTGGACTGGATTATCTCAAGTATTCTTTTCTACTTCTAAATATTTGAAAAACTTATAAAATAAACAAACCTTCCTCTTTTCACACCCTTAATGTGCTTTTAAAAAGTAACACATTCCTATTATTGAAAATTGGGAAAGTAATAAGATCTTTAAAAATCACCCATAAACTCATTACTAAGGTATAATCATCACTGTTAATGTTTCGGTATATTTCTTTCTTGTCTTTTGGTGCATGTATATTTTTAAACATGCATATTTTATAACTGGAATTTAACTATGAATATAGTTTTATAATCTGGCTTCTATACTTAGCATTTTTCATATCATTAGAAATTATTTGAAAATATTTCTTAATGATTCCTTAATATGTGCATAACCCTTCCCCTATTGTCAGACATTTAGAAGTTTCCAATTTCTTATTATAGTTTCACTGAAAACTAGTTTTATTTTAAAATTAAATGCATAGCACTCATCTAATTGCATTGGTGTAGACTTTAGTGCCATTACTCACCATCTACAATTAATGTCATAACAGATACAGTTTGGTTTGCAGTGTGTATTTGAATAGTGTTTAGTTAGTGGACTTTGGTAAAGCTCTTTATACATATCATTAATCTCTTCACAGTACACATTTAATGATGGTCCCATAATCTTAGAAAAAAAAGACCTACTTTAAAGACTAATCAACAAGTGAAACAAAATGAAACCCACATTAACTCCCCGCACCTGCATTCCCCAAAGCTAGCAGTTGTGAGTTATAGTTATACAAAGACGTAATGTTTAAAAAATAGTTTTGCTTCTCCAAACACCTCATCCCACCCCACCCTGGGTATGCAGCAATGCAGCAATAGTAACCAATTATTTTATTTTATGCCCCCCTCCAAAATTAATTCAGTGTTCTTTAGTTTTTTAAATATAAACCAAGAAAGTACTATTATAAATTTTTTAAAAGTCATATTCTGTAACAAGAGTGACATTTAAACCAATCAATAAAAGCATTTGACAATACATTAAATTACCATAGGCACCAGTTGTTGTTTCAAGTTGGGATCTCCATCCCAATATCTTACATTCATAGTATTATTGAGGTAGTTAAAATACTGAAAATTGGACTCCAGGTTGCTGGGTTTTGAATGTGAATATGAAAGATATTTTCTTTTGAATGCACTTTCCCCCAAATAATTCAAGTTCTCTTGAGGTAAGAACTACCAAAATCCAATTAGCAGCCTTCTATAAAGAGGAAAAATGATGATAGTTTCAGAGAACAATTTTCATGCTAGAAAACTGCCATGTGAGTGTTCCTACCTGAGTGGGTTTTAAATTTTTATGTGCCAGACTAATAATTCCACATCATGCCCTTTGTACTCAATTTCTTATTATTGTAAATAATGTTGTGATGAACTTTTCTATCTATGGGCATATCTGTGATTATTTCCTTAGGATAGATTCCTAAAAGTGGAATTACTGAATCAAATGGGATGTTCTTTGGAAGGCTTTTGACAAATATGGCCAAATTCCTTCACAGGAAGGCTGTCCCAGTTTGTACTGCCAAGTAGTGTCTCATAGAGCTTGCTTCATGTTTCATTTAAACATTTAAACATTTAAACACACCTCATTTAAAACATTCTGTAATTTGATGGTTATAAACTGGTATCTTAGTGTCACTTAATTTCTATCCCTTCCGTTTACAATGAGTTTAAATGTTTTCTGCACCTCCCCTCTGCCTTAGGTTTCTTGACATTTGTACTCTGCGACTTGGCTGTCCAAATCCTGTGTTTATTTTCCTTCTGGTATTAAAGGATTTCCCACTTGGTTAATAAATGAGAGCTTGATAGCTCACACTCCACCACGTGCCAGGCAGGAAATGAGGGGGCAATGATTTAGAAGTGATTTTACAACCGTGGAACCTGGAATAGAATTACCTCTCTAACATTCCGTGCCCCTTCACTTTCTTGAAGCCTGCTGCCCCTGTCCATTTTCAGCTACCTGGCTGTTCTAACAGGGCTAAAAGCATTGTAGTTTTTTTTTTTTTGTTCAAATTAGAGACAAGATGATTATTTGTCATAAAACCTGGGCTCTGTTGGATATCACTGAAAGAAGCATACTGATCATCTAGTGCATACCACTTGCATTCACTCTTGCTCTCTCATCGAGTTAAGTACTGTGACTTACCATAAGTCACATAGACAGTTACTGGTAGAACCAAGACCAGAATCCAGATGACTTGACTCCCTGTCTGAAGAGCTTTCCAGCATAACCCAGGTATAGACAGATAAAGGGGTTTGAATAACTCTAAATGTCACTTGAATGAAATCAACCATTCTCTTCTAAGTGAGTTGAGAACCAAAATGATTATATATATATTTTTTGCCACTTTGGATTAATTTGACCAATGATCTCTTCATTTTCAGCATGTGGAGGGTTTACTATAAATAGTCAAGTTGATATGGGAATGGATTTTGGGTTTTGGTTAAAACTTAAATCTCTTAACTCTCTTTCCAGACTTTTTCACTTAAGTTGAACTGATGGTGGGGTTTCTTTAGCACAGGAAGTCAGGAAGTTGCCTTGTCGGGTTCCCACAGTCAAGTTGGCTGTCCCTTTGTGAGGGCCACTGCCCTGGGCTCGTTCTGACGCTATCCCTGGCAGGTCCCAGAGGCAATGGTATACAAATGCTATATTGGTAACTGTGAAGTTATAGGAAAAGGTGAAGCCTACATATCAAGTGCTATAGAATTCTGTTTATTTAAGGCCTTCCTAGAGGAGGAGTCTTGGCTGGGTCTAGAGGGGAGGCAGTTCCTTCCCACTTGATTGTGTTGTTGGCTGAATAATATAGAATGAGGCTGAAGTTGTGTGAGAAGCTAAGGTGGCCTCTATTGTGAAGGAGGTGGGAGAGCCACTTCTTTTCCCCATCTGGGAAACCTTATACCTCATCTTGAATTTCCTGACTTGGCAGGGGGGAAGGTATTGAATGTCACTGAAACTATAGTGATCAGTGCCCATTTTTCCCTTTAAAAACCCTTTAGCTTTGGTTTTAATGCCTTTGGTCTTTAATGGCCCCACTGCAGCCTATCACTTACTTATGTGGAAAACCTGGGCATTGATCTCTATGACTGAGAACTGGAAGCAGTGGCTGGGGCCTGTGTTAGACCATGCTGTTATAGGATTTTGGAGAATTTGTGGAGGTGAGAGCTTTCATTGTGGGAGTTTGGGGGAGCTGATCAGAAACTATCTGGAGAAGGCTAAGGCAAGATTGTGAGAAATAGAGGCAGCAATTGAGAGGGGTGATAGTGCAGGTGGGATGTGCTCATGCCCCAACTGTTTCTCATTCTTGACCAGGAGAGGAAGGCAAATCTAACCTTGAATTGGGAAGGAGCTGGCTAGACTCAATCTTCCTTCTTAAATTGGGCCTTTATCTTCTTCCTTCTAGCAGCCCATGGCTGTCCAAGGGAGTTGCCTAGAACAAGTCTAATGTCCAGGGTTGATCATCGTGCTCTGAACTAGGGAGAGCCAGGTCACCCCAGGATCCTCAGGTGGGCTTTCTCTCCATCACCATCCTCTCTGAGTACCAGTGCTCAATGCTGTCTGAATCCCAGTCTGTCTGGGACTTTGGATACCAATTTGTCTCTAGGCTATAGAAGTGAGTGTGTAGACAAGTACATATCAACAGGGCCTTTATGCCCAGTCCTAAGCTCAGTACCATGGAGGTTACAAAAGGTCAAAAGCCACCATTTATTGTCACTGTGTGCAAGGAACTTTATAAACACTATCTCATTTATTTCTCTAACAACCTGAAGAAGTAGCTATTATTAGACCATTATTATTTTTTAAATTAAATTTATATTTTAAAATTATTTTAATTGAAATATAATTAAAATATAACATGGTGTAAGTTTAAGGTGTGCAATGTGTTGACTTAATACATTTATACATTGTAATATAGATCATTATTCTTATTTTACAGAAAAAAAATGAATACATGTGTAATTACCTGAAGTCAGGTAACTAGTAAGTGGTGGAGCCAGGATTTGAATACAGTTTAACTTCAAAGCCTTTGCTCTTGATCACTACACTAACCTGGGGTCCAAGGTGGAACTGGCCTTGAAGGAAGTGAAATGCAGGTAGTAGGGTATTGAGGATTTAGGGGATTTAACACATCATCATTCACTGAACATTGATTTTCTGGGTATTTTACATACTCTAGTTCATTCAATCTTTGTAACAACCTCTAGAGGCTAATTATGTTATCCCCACTTTATTGATGTGAAAAATGAGGCTCAAGGAGGTGAAGCGACTTGTCCACAATGACCCAGCTAAGTGAGTGACAAAGCCAAGACTTGAACTCAGGTGGGCCCTAACTTCTAACTGCTAGGCCTCAACTGCCCTAGAGGAGCTCCACTTGCTGTCTCCAGGCCATGGAGGACTCAAGGGCAGAAGAAGAATCCCATCATCCTCTTGAACCAGTCCACCCCCATTATTCCAAGGGGAGCTAGAGAGGCTAGAGCTGCCTGGGTCTCTGACATCCCTGGCTGGGAGAGGGGATGTAAGGTCTGCATGTGTGAAGACTTAGCATCTTGGACATCAGATCTTGGTTTGCTAAGCTCAAGGAGTCACTTTGCATCTTCTAGATGTCCATGGGGCTGGTCAGGAGGTTCTGTCATCCCTGCCAGGAGGAAAAGCAGTGAGCCCTGGACTATAGCCCCACTGGGCACTGCCTTTTTGACCCTTCAGGCCCAGACCTGCAGTTGGTGCCCCTCTTCACCTGCCCCTCCGAGTCCTGCAATCATTACAGTCCTAGCAGAACTGCCTACTTTGAACCTGTAGTCAGCCTACAGACCAAACTGGGACCTGATAGCTCTGAAATCGTCACACCGAGCCCCTCCCCAGGCCAGGGAAGGAGTTCAAAACATACTCTTCTCAGTCTGACTTTTTCTGATATTTTTGTTCCCCCAAGTTAGACCTAATAGATAGGTCCTACTCAGGGTTTTGAAAAGTTTGGGAATCTCCTCTGATGCGGTCCCCTTGGTGTGGGTGTGGGGGGGGGTTTAAGCACTTTGGGCATTACTCACTCCCTCTTCTCCATCTTTTCCAAAAGCTTGTGCCAAAAGGCAGCAGGATAATGATTTTGTTACTACCCCAAATTGGAGGCCAAAGGCTCAGGCATACTCATTTAAGTCTTTTTTTTTATTAAAATATTTTTCTCTTTAAAATAGATATTAAAATAACAGATACTTTTGAAATTGAAATAAAACAAGAATATAGGAAGTGAACACTTCTCTCCATCACTCCTTCAATCCTGCCCCACTCTCCTCACAAGATCATCACTGTTTTCCATTTGGTGCAGATCTTTTTGGTCTTTATTCTTGTGTATGTTTTCCTTTTCTTAAATAAAAATGGAATCACTCTATAAATAATATTTCAGCACTTGCTTCTTCCCCATGATATAGCATGGACTTCTTTTACAATAAGAATGTTTGTACATTTTATGTATAATTTTAAATTTAAAATTAAACAATAAAAAATGATGAAGATTTTCTGTGTGTCATTAAATATTTTTTACAACATGATGTTTAATGACTCCATGGAATTGTGTGAACAGACCATAATGCATCTAACTAATTCCCCAGTCATGTTGTTTTCAGTGTCTTATAGACGAAGCTGTCACAAATGTCTTTGTCCATATATCTGTGTGTACTTGCATGGCTCTTTCTGTGGATCGAATCCTTGGAGGGGAATGGCTGGGGCAAAGGGTGTCAAAGGTACCTTACAGAGGGACAGATTGACTTCCAGAGGACTAAGGGGACTCCTACTCAACTTCTTCATCTTTCCTCGTGCTCAGTTTTCTCCTGGGTAAACTGAGGTGATGGTATTGTATCTACCTTGGGGATAGCATGATGATTATATGAGAGAAGAAATGCAAAGTGATTGGTGCCTGGCAAATGTGTCAGTACTCACTCAATCACAGCCATTATTCAGTACTGTTGGTGCTTTGAGTTCTTTTGGGTCCCTTCTTGTTTCTTTGATGATGATAATGCTTACAGTTTCCTAAGGTTCACAACCACTAATGGCAGTGGAACGAGTGCAACAGAGAACAAAGCCTGGAAGCAGAGTGGCCTTGTTTTCACCCTGATGGAAGTTCTCACTCCAGTTTGCCTTCCATCATGCAGTTAATGCTAGCAGAAACAAAGGAAGCCAGGGGTTCTAGTCTCTATCCTACATTCCAGGAGATGGTGTAGCTTCAAGTGAGCACAGGGTAGGGCCCAAGAAGTGGTGGCCTCAGAGGAGGGTCCAGCTAAATGTAAAGTTCCCATTCTTGGACACTGGACAACCCTCAGTTCAGGGCCTTCCTCACTGGGATAGAGGTCTTCAAGGCTCTTGGAAGAGAGAAATAGCTACTCCCAACTCTTAGACTCCAGCAAGGCCTGTGGACCCAAGAGCTTGAGCTCTGATGGTGGCTGGTTAGTGGGAAAGGCAGAGCTCACGAGGGCTTCAAACTGAAGCTTTAGGTCAGCAGGGTCAAAGGCACTGAACATCTTTAGGGAAGGGACAATGGAGGACATTTTGCTGATTCCAGCTTTGAAGGAGACTAGTCTGTCCCTCCAACCCTCTTTCCATAAGAAATATAACTGGAGACAGTAATTTCATCTTACTTATATTTATTGCTGCCAATCTGTCTCCCTCCACCCCCATCATATTTACACAAAACCCTTCCCCCAAAGCTAGCTTTACCAAAGTTCCTGGTAGTAGGTCCAGAAGTGTGTCCATTAAGCCAAAAGTCCTAGATGTAGTAGGTACTGTTTGTCCCTGAGCCAGTTGAGCCCTCGGGGAAATGTTACTCTGGAATTGAGGGCACAGATTTGGTGTTGGCATCAAGGGAGGCCCCCATCAATAGATGCTATCCGCCCTGGCTGGCATAGCTCAGTGGATTGAGCACAGACCTGTGAACCAAATGACTGTGGTTCAATTCCCAGTCAGGGCATACGCCTGGGTTGCAGGCCAGGTTCCCAGTGGGAGGCGTGCAGGAGGCAACCACACATTGATATTTCTCTCCCTCTCTCTCCTTCCCTTCCCCTCTCTCTCTAAAAATAAACTGTTAAAAAAAAAGAAACGATCAGCTAATTAAAAAATGTTTAAAAAAATAGATGCTATCCTTCCCCTTCTATAGCTCAGGGTACACCAAAACCTTCAGCAAAGCAGAGTTCAGGTAATGGATTCCCTAATGTCTAGTTTGTACGTTCCTTGTTTGTAAGGACCCACACAAGAGGCCAAGTCTGGGCCCAAATCTGTATCTGGCTTCTGAGGAACCATTCCATTCTTGGAAGCCAGGTCTGACCATGTGCCATCAGCCTTGACGGAAGTGTCATTTGAGGGGGCCAGGAGTAGAAAGAGAGGGTGTACATTATATGAGGTATGGGCATTGTCTTAAGCTGGAGGAAGTTGCAGCTTGGCCTGAGTTATGTACAAAGGTATAGAACTGATGAGCAGGTGGAGGCATTTCATCTCGGAGACCAATGCCCCTGAAGCCCCCTCAGTAAACCCCACTGGTATCCTGGGTCACAGGTAACAGGAGAACAGACATTTATTGTCACAGAATGTCAGAGTTGGCAAGGCCCTCAGCATCTATCCATTCTAATCTCGGCCAGGTCTAGACCCAAATTGGTGAAGGCACTTGCTTCACCTCACCTAGTGATTTAGTGGCCAAATCTCCCAGAAAGTTAAGGAGAAGGAAAGTAGGAAAGGTGCATGTGGCTTTCTTCAAAACTTATTGAGGACAATCTGGATTTACCTGGGATCAATTAGAATATTTTTAAATGGCCAGCTTCTTTAGGGTCCTGAGACTGACCTGAAACACTGCCTCCTTTTCAGGAGTAGTGCTACAGGGGAAGGTACGGTGAGGATGAGGAGGATTTGGAGGCCTCAGTGGTGAGGGAAATGAGTGGGGTGACCTCTCAGTGCCCCACTTGCTGTGGCTATGGCCAGAGCGGGCTCTACTGTCAGTAGCTGTGTGGAGAGAGGGGGCTGGGCAGGTGTGATGTGCCTATAGCAGCTCCTTATCCACTTCAGCCAAGCCTGCAGGGCTCTGGCCAGCTGCGGTGGCCCTATGTGCCATGGGGGGAGTGAAGGGGAGCAGAGCCAGGCTAGGCAGCAGTCCTCAGCCAGTCCTCCAGCCCAGGCCACCTCAGGAAGCCGAAGCCCCTCCCCGCTGCCTGTGCTGCTTGGGCCCAGCCTTGGCCCACCACCACCTCCACTCAAGGTGCCCCGGCCAGGGAGAGGCTCTGCAGCTGCTCTTCAGCACCCGCCAGCTCCGTCTCATCACGCCCACTCTCTGAGCCCTCGAAGCAGCCTGAGTCACGTGGAATGTCCCACTTGGGATCTGACACGGTGTGCACCACTGGTTCCTGGTTGCTATCGGTGCCTTCTTCTGCCTCCTCACTGCCAGCTGCCAGGGGCAAGAGTGGGAGATGGAATATGAGGTTTTGGGCCTTTGAAGGAAGGGGTTCAGAAGCCCCAGGGAGCTCTGTGTGGGAATAGGGACCCTGGGGGTAGGGACACTATAAGCAGTCTCTCCCTCAGGGCACCTGCTACCACCTCTGCCCTCCTCATGGTTTTTCCAGGCCCAGGATCTCAAACTTCTTCAACACTAAGCCAGGAGCCAGGAAATCTGCACCTGAATCCTGGCTCTGTCATTGCCCAGCTTTTAGGCCTCAAGGAATTGCTTTACCTTCTCTGGCCTTAAATCTACCTTTGGATCCCAAAGGGAGTGGGACCCGATCATCCTTAAAACCCCTTCTCCCCATAAACTTTGCCTGAGACTGGAATTAAGGTGTGGAAAGTGCCTTCTCACTACATAGGGCCCTAGGCCAGAAGCCTCCCCTCTGTGGACCACCAGCAGGCACCCCCACCCAGCTCCTAAACCCACTCACTGTCATAATCCAGCAGCAACTCTGCAGCAGTGAGCAGCTTGGCCCGATGCTGTGGGTCTGTGATGTTCAGCTCATTGAGGTGTGTTTCCCGCAGCTCCTTGAAGTCTTCCAGTGTCTGGTAGCCATTGAGCAGCAGGGTGGACGTGTGCTCCTGTGGGCAGAAGCAGGTCACCTGTTAGGCCATTTACAAGCCACACCCCCCTACCCAATCTTGGCCTCCCAACATAGCTGACAAGCCCTGGCCACAGTCCCTGGGGCAAGGGCGCCTCCCTTGATCTTAGTTGCTAATGCAGGCCTAAAATCAAACCTCCAGGCCAATGCGCTCCAGCAGCTCATGCAGAGTCTTGGGCTTGGGCCTCTTGCCCTTGCTCTGTCGGCGGCTGGGGCGGGCAGGCCCCACAGCCTCCTCAGGCAGCACATCCACGTAGATGAACTTGAAAGAGCCCAGCCTGCCATTGAGCAGGCCCAACCATGTGCCCACAGGCGGCTTTTCAATTATCTGGATCACATCACCTTTCTGTGGGAGGAGAGGAGAGCAGAGTGGATTAGGAGATGAAGGGTGGTCCCTTGTCCTCTGCTGACACCCTGGCTCAGTCCAGCCCCCTTTATGTGTGCAGCCTGCTACTCTCAAGTGGGGCCTGGATGCCAATCTTACCTGTAGTTTCAGTGAGTCATGGTCATAAGGGCTGGGAGTAAAGTCGGTGTGGACTCGGGCTCTGCCACAGAAGGGTCCTGTGTACTGGGGGGCAGGTGGTTCTTCCCCAAAGCTGCCAGAGCCTGGGCTGGGACTGCAGAGCTCACTGCCTGCAGGATATGGGGCAAAGAGGAGAGTCACCTTTGTCTGAGGACAATTGGGGCTGTGCCCATCCAGCAGGTGTCTTATAGGGGGTCTGTGTAGATGTCCCAGGGCTACATGCTAGGGAAGAAAGCTGGGTACTGGCCAGTCTGACAGAACAGGCAAATTGGAAGGGCCTTTAGAGACCAACTGGGCTAACACCCCGATGAGCAGATGAGGAATACTGAGGCCAGACAGGCCAAGTGACCTGTCTAAGGCCTCTCATCTTATAACTGATAGCACTGGGTCTGTTATACTCCAAGTCTTCTGATTCCAACTCCAGTGCTCCTTCCACCCAGGAAGCCACACCCTGCATTAATATTTTACTTTTTTCTTTTTTACTTAATAAGACTCAGTGTCCTGTTACCTGGAAATTCAGATGGGCTCTTTTTCTCAGGGAAGAGTAGGATGAAGTTTATTTTAAATGGTTTTCAGTGGGGGTAGGGAGGGGTCATCAGGGAGTTCTGGGAAACCAGAGAAAGGTCAGGGAACTTGGAACTAGCCTGAGGGGTGGGAAAGGCAGTGTCTCTCTGAAGGTTCGCAGCTCCTCATTTAGGCAGGGCTGCCAGGACCTCCTGACTAACCCCATGTATGTCCAAAAGATGTCAAGAGGTGCCCTAAGACCAGCAATCTAAAGTCTGGGGTCCAAGAGGCTGAGTCTTCACAGCTGTAGACTCTATACCCCCACCCTAGCCCAGATGTCAGAGGTCTAGACAGCTATAGCCTCTAGCTGTCCTTGGAAGGCTAGTGCTGGGCTGGTCCAAGAGGGCAAGGGGGCCCTTCTTCTGCCCTTGAGTCCTCCAGGGCCTGGGAACTGCTAGTTGGAGCTCCTTTATTGCATAACTGAGTTCAAGATTGGGTCACCTTGGCCAAGTCATTTAAACCTCCCTGAGCCTCAGTTTTCACATCAATAAGGTGGGGATAATAATAGTACTAGCCCCTTGAAATTGTTGTGAAGATTTAACATGAAGAGGGTTGGGAAAGTTCCCAGCAGCAAATCATAAAAATTCATTTTTCTTACCCACTCCCAGACAATCACCTTCATGGCCCTAACCCAGTCCTTTTCTCCAAACTCAGTAGGTATCCCCCTATCTACCCTACTCACCTGTGGATGCTTGGCGGCTGAGTGCTGGGAGCTCATGCTCCTCTTGCTCAGAAAAGAGCAGTGCCATCTTTTCAGGGCCAGGGCTGTCCAGGCTGCAGTCTGGAGATGTTGGGGAGGCTGAGCCCTCCTCCAGAGTGTCTCCCTGAAGGGGAGGGGAAACAGGGAGACTGGAATCCTAGATCAGTCTCGGTTGGGGTGCACATAGGGCAGCCCAGGTGCAGAGGAAATAGGCCTGGGCTTGACAGAGAACTAACCCTTGCCTAGAACCCCAGCTCTGCCGCCTACAGATGGCATGGCACTCTCAAAGCCCTAGTTTCCTCTTTTGCAAGGTGGGAATGACAAGTCCTTGCCTTGCCCACCTCACAGAATGAGGCATAACTGGGGTGTCACATGAATGTGCTTTGTCAGCTTGAAGAGCTGATGTCATACAGAGAAAGTTGGTACATACAGATAACAGAGCTTGGATCTGAGCTGTGGTTGGTACAGTCAAGCAGACAGTGGTGCCAAAGAGTTACTAATTTTAACTATGCTCCCATGTGTCAAGCACATTTGTCATTTCATTCAGTCCTCATTCGAGGATAAGTGCTTGATTGTCTCAAGTTTTTAGATGAGAAGTAATGGAAGAACATTCCTAAGGCCATGCAGAAGGCCCCATTCAAATTCACCTGACTCCAGAGTACTCCTGCTTCACTATACCTCAGTGCAGAGGTAACTCTTCCACAACTGGCTCTCTAGGAATAAAAGCTCTCATGAGTAGAGTTCACCAATTCCTGTGCTGTAAATAGTGGCACCAATGTTATGCTACCACTATGACATTGCTTACTAAGCAGCGCATCACCATAGGCTATTTCTTCCACATAGAGACTATAGATGCAAATAACCTCAGGGGCATGGAGAATAATGAAAAGCAGTCCAAGAATTAGGAAGTGGTGAATTTGGAGGATTGACTGTATTCCCTTTATTTTTAATATAATTTATTTAATTGTAAGTTGATATAATATAATTTTCATTAATATTATGTGTCATACCTGACTCACAAAATTCCTAAAAATTTGGGCAACTGCTGTCCTGAGCACTAGCTGACTCCAGCATACCACTGCCTTGGAGCCTCCTATAAGAACCGTGAGCATGCTAGACTCAATGTGTGACTTCAGCTGCTTAACTATGCCTGCCCTACAACTCTCTGTCATGCATTCCCTCCTTGGGCCAAAACCAACCTTCTCTAACTTTTTCTCAGAGGGGCTCCTCTTTGAATCAAACCTTGCCAATCCTAGGAGCTAGTTCCCAACAAAACTTGGAGGTGGATTAATTTGCCTCAAGTGCATCTCCTTTGCAGCTGCCCACTCTCCTCAGGCTTGTCTTCTCACAAAGCTTCTGTTACTTCAACTTTCATCCCTCTTTAGACCCTCACCCCTAATCCATCTGGACCACAGTAACTTGCTGCCATGTCCATGGCTGAGTGAGCTCCCCTCCCGTGTGACCTTCCTTCACATATTTAATTGAGCCTTCAGGCATGATATCTAAACAGTGGCTCTCAAGGCAGCCATGCTCACACCTTATCAGAGTGGTACCTGTCTCGCCTGTCCCCACCACTCCCCTGGATCCCAGGCCTCACCATCTCCTCTGACAGGGCCTTAACCATCATCTTGCCCATCTTCCTGTTCATGGTTCGGGAAATCACGGCCTTCCACTTCTTCCCCAGCTTTTTGCTACTTTTCCCAGCATCCTCTTGGGTAGGGACACTTGAGTCATCTTCTGGAATCTGTGACAGCAAACGAAGAGGTCCAGGGAACCTGGTGACTCTGCCTGAGTGCAGGACTTGGGAATAGAAGGCGTCCTTTGGGCTCCAGCAGAGGATGGAGGGGTGGAAATGGAAAGATCCCATCCCCTTCCTTCTTAGCTGCAGTCCTGTCCTCAGCCTTATTAGTTTGTAATTAATTTGTAACTGAAAACAATGCAGACAAGTTCTTGGGGCCCAGGATTTTGGTGGGTGGGATAGGTGAACCTTCTGTATTTAAGGAGACTTAGCCTCAACAATCCTAATATTTCCTCTTTCCCCTTCTCCCTCCTTCCCAGTTAATCCCACACCAAGGACCTGCAGCCAGAAGATCCCGCAGCCAGAAGGTCTCCCACCCTTAAGGAGGCTCTGAAACTCACATTATCATCCAGATTAAATTCCTTCTCGCTCACCACTGGGGAGCTGGGTTTGGATTTTGCAAAATCCTTGAAACTGCTGGAGCGCTGAAGTGACAGCTGGAGGAAGCAGAGGTGTTGCAATCAGTGGTGCTAAAATGGCTGGTTGAGTAAGGAGCTGTTCCCGTTCCCAACACACATGCACACACCCCAGGGCTGGACAGAGCCACCCTGAGGTGCCAGGACTAATGAGGTAAAATACCAGGATATCCTTGGAGATACCTGGTTTCATCCTGTTTATCAGTAGAGAATGGCCCTTAATGCTGGCCTCAGAGCAAGCTCCTGACCTCAAAGACCCTGAGCTCAGTTAAGCCTCAGACTAAGCCCATCTTTCCACCAGTACCTGAGGTTTGGCCCCAAGAACCCTGAAGTGAAAGAAAGACTAAATGAATTGAAGTCAGGACATATTTCCTACTAGAGAAATACCTTGGCATGAACAATAGCATCACATTTATGTAACAGAGCAAACCCTCCCAAACCCCACAGCCCGGCCTCTATGTTCTGGGCCTGCTCCAAGAATGGTCTCCTGTCACAGTGATAGCAGTAACACATTAGTATCCCCAACCTGGTGAATTTGTGTCTCAAGAAGATCAAAACATTCCCCCCAACAGTTAGTCAGACCTGGCATTAAGCTTTCTGGAAAACCACAGTAGAGGCAGTCAGAGAAGGTGCCCACAGATGAGACACAAATGATTAGCAGTAATTTAGCAAAAGAAAGCTGCCATTTTCTTTCTTCACCTCAGCTTTTAATCTTAGTCACTAATGTGACAAGATGGCTACTGTTAACATGTGCCGGTCTTTGGACTTTTTGGTCTGACCTATTGTTTGTGCTGATGAGACTATTTTCAGGAAATAAGCTTTCTTAACTGCGTGTGTGTGTGCATGCCAAGACAGCCATAGAAACCAGGCTGAGCAAGTAATGAGGCCAAGCTTTAAATGCAAGGAGTGAAGGCTGAGCTTGAATCAAGATCAACAGTCAAGACCAGAGATACACACAGGAACCAGGGTTCACAGATGGTCAGACAGATACAGCGGGATAGACTGCACACACCGGAGATAAGGGCTTGAGGAACCAAAGCTCCAAACCCACACAGAGCTGAAAGTTTCACATCCTCTTTCCTATGAAGGAGTTGTGGGGGGAGTCCAATGACAACCTTTCAGGGCAGGGACAATATCACCTGCCCCACAACACACACAAAATTGGCCCCAACTCCTGGGAACTGAAGTGGAGCACCTCCATTCTCTTGGTAGGTCTTGACCAAAGGCAAGTCAGTAATCAAGGTCAAGAGCCACACCTTCCTTGAGGTTGCACCAAGCTAGCTGACCAGAAACTAGGTCAGCAGTCAGGCTAAGTAGCCACTACAACCACGCGGGCCTTCTGGGTGGGGCACCTGCAGGCTCTACCAGGAAGCTTCTTCCATGCTATGTTGGGGAGCCAGAGAAGGGGGCCATGACCGGGGAAGGGAACACATGACCATGGAGTGGCTGCTCTGATTCCCATGTATCCCTTCCACCCTCTGTTGGCTTTTTCTACCCACTATTCTTTCCTCTTTTTATCCCTTTCTTTCCCTTTCTCTCCTCTGCTTTCTGTTGATTTCCTCCTCTTGTATGGCTAGGATGCAGCTGCCCCGATAACTTCCTCCTCTTACTGCCTGGAAAAGAAGGAACAGAGAGAGGGTGGGCAACAGGCTGGACTTCTATTTATAGGCCAGTGGGGTCTATTGTGACCTTCTCTCCATCACTTCTCTGCTTGGTTTGCAGACTAGGAGGCTGAGAGTCGCCCCAGAAGCCCCAGGGAATGGCAAGTTTGGAAAGCAAGCAGGAGGGCCCACATGGGGCCGGAAGTGAGCTTTGTTGGGACAGAGTAAACTCATTCGCCTGGCCTCCCTCTAATCGCAGTTCTTTCCTTTTCCTGTCATTAATCTACAGTCTGGGGAGTAGGAGGGGGGCCTCTGGCTCCTAGGACCTTGTTTCAGGACTCCCCTGTCCCAGCTTTAGCTCAAAGTAAACTATTTAAAAGGACCGTAGGGATAGTGCTGGGACTTGGGCCCAGCTGGCGAATCTTAAGTCCAAGGACATGGAAAGGGTGCACAGTTCTTCAGGTGACTAAGGGTACAGGTTTGCCTGAGTGACTTTTTCCCCAGCCTATCTCCAAGCTCAGAGGCAGCTCCAATATCCTGAATGCCTTCTAGTATCTCTGAAGTGATACCCCACCCAGGTATGAGCTGAAATTCTTGAACCTCTGAATTTCCTGCCTGGCCTTCATTTGAGGTGAGGCCTTCTTCAGGGTCCTGCCCAGGGTGGTGGTAGTACCAAATATCATTTTTTACGTTTAAGAGGAATATGTGGACCTCCTGGAAAGAATTACTTTTCTGGTGTCAGATGTGGCTGAGTTCAACTTTGATATGTGTGATTTTCAGTGAGGTATTTAACCTCCCTGGACCTCAGTCTCTTCACTTGGTATCAGCTTGCAAAGGTTCACATCTTGGTTCTGTCATTGACCAGCCGTATAAAGCTGGGTGAGTTCCTTAACTTTTCTAGGCTTTTGTTTCCTCATAGGTAAAATGAAGACAGCACCTACCTTACTGGGTTGCTCTGAGGATGAAAGGAGTGAGTGCTTGATATAACTACCACAGAGCAAATGTCCAAATGTCTGTGTATAGCTTAGCTTTTTCTATGACCCACCTCCAGGCTCTTATTCAGGGCATTCCTTACCTGGAACACTCCACCCTTCACCCTGTCAACCATAGTTTCTTCTCTCCTACAAAATCCAATTTAACTGGAAACAATCTACATACTCACCAACTGTAGAATGGATACATGAATAGTGGCACAGTTATGCAAGGGGCTAGGACATAGTGATGAGCTTAGGACAGCTCTCTCCAACATATGTATGAGTCTCACAGATACGTTTTTGAGCAGAAGGGGTCATCCACCAGAGTATACTATATGCTTCCTCATATAGAAAGTTCAAAACCTGGCAAAATTAATCTATGCTGTTAGAAGTCAGGATAGTGGTCACCCTTGGGAAAAGAGGGTGTGTCACGACTAGTAGAGGCATGAAGGAAGCTTCTAGAGTGTTGGAAGTGCTCTGTTTCTTGATCTGGGTGCTGCTTACATGGGGATGTTCATGATAGAAATTCACTGAGTGGTACACTTATGATTCGTGCACTTCTTTGTACAAATATTGTACTTTAATAAATAGGTTTTACAAATGCAGTTTTAAAGACACTGTTCCCTGCAGGAAGCCTCCCATGATTACCCTCTCAAAACCTCACAGTGCCCTCATTGGTATCTTCTTCCCTTGCTTCCTAAGCAACATTGGCTTTCCCCAGGTGTCTCCACAACTACACTCTTAGCTTATTCTTATACCAGTCATATACTTAGCACCCTCTGGTCTCCAGGTTAAATACCTCCCTTGTGCCTGGCACCATGTCAGGTGCTTCATGTGTGCCAGCTCACTCCAACCTCATCACAGCCCGATATTACATATCACTTCCAGATCAAGAGACTGAGACTAAGAGAAATGAAGTGTCCTAGGCAGAGATATGCAGCTGGCAGTGTAAAGTTCAAGGGTTCAAACCCATGTCTATGACTAGAAGCCTGTTCATGTTGCTGCACTCAGAGCTCAAAAAGTCACCACTCCCATCACTATAGAAACTAATTGAGTTCAATGCGACTTCAGATAGTGTTTGGAGGGAGTTACAGGGAGAGCAGGTGGGAGTATGGAGGAGGAAAGGCTCAGGAGGGCTTCATGGAGGAGGTGCATTTCAGCTGTGCTGTACAGAGTACGAGAATTTTGCTAGGAGTTGCTGGGGATAGTTTATTTTTATTAATTTCTTTGGGGGGAAGGGAATAGTAAATGACAGTGAGAGTTAGGAATGTTCTAGTGTGGTGATGGAATGGTAGGTATGCCAGGGCATGCGGTGGGAGAGCAAAAAGTCTATGGAAAACCCTTGCCAGCAATGCCAAGGAAATTGGGCATGAGCTTGTGGGCAATGAGGAGCCACTGGAAATACAAAATGCATGCTGGTAGAGGTGTTCTGCTAGAGATCTAGCAGAGAGGGAGTGATCCTAGGAAGGGAGCCAAGGAGATGGAGTGTGTTGGGATTGGGAGAGAGAAGGGCAGTGAGAGAATGGAAGGAGGGAACACTTGGACACTAGAATGGGAGCCTAGATTCCTCTCCATTTTGCTTTGTAGGAGATTTGGAGTAGGGGAAAGTATGGGTGCCATCCCAGGACAACCTCCTACACCCTAACAGATCAAAGGGAGAGCAGAGTAAGACCTTGATAAGCAAAAATATGTGAAGGGGTATGTCCCCACCCCCCACTCAGTGGCTACCCCAATCCTTCATCATGACCAGTAGGTGCCATATACAGACCCTACCATCCTAGAGGACCTGCTTCCACCTCTGCTCTGCTGCTTGGAAGGTCCCTCAATTGACAGCCATCTGGGTCTGCCTTGCAGAGCTCTCTTAATGATGAGTTGAAGTCTTTCATTCTTATCAGATTCATCTAGTGCTTTTGAGATTAGTAGGGGATAAGAGAGTAGAGGGAGAAGGAGTTAACATTCTGGAGATTGGCATATCTTGGCTTGGATTTCTGTTCTGCAGTTTGCTAGTTGTGTGACCTTGGGTAAGTCTTCAACTCTTGAGCTAAAATAGGGATAAAGTCAATATCTGCCCCTCACTCACCAGATTGTCATGAGGAGCCAAAGAGCTAAGAGATGGGTGAAGCACACAGTATACTGCTTGGTACCTGACAGTACCAAGTTCTCAGTGCTGGCTATTAATGCCATTATGTCTTGTTTTCTCCTCTTCAGGACTGGAACCCAAGCTTTTTCTTCTTTGCCATGTACTCCCCACCCCCATCCATCTCTATGGCATGCACCCCCTTGTATGCCTATGAACACATTCAAAAGAGCATTCTCACATTTATTGTCCCAGGTGATCCATGTAACCTCCTGAGGTGGACAGATCAGGAGCTATCTTACTTTTCAGAGATGAGGAAACTGAGGCCCAAAGAAAGTTAATGAACTGTCCAAGGTCCTACAGCTAGAACTTGGTAGAATTCCAGCTCTGCTTTCCTGTCCCCTGCACAGTGCTTTCTCCATTTGGCAAGCCTGGGAAGAGGAGCAGGGGCAGGAGAGAGGGGCCTTGTTTGGCTTTGTGCTTTTCCCTTTACCATGTCACTTTAACCTCCATGGGGAAAGGACTGGCTCAAAGTCACTGTGCTGGACCTGGCTGCTACCTCCAGACCCAGGGAAGATACTGTCTCCGCCTTCTGGAAGCATACTTTGGCTTTTCTAAGGGTACTTTCAAGGTTTGGGGCTTGGAGAGTAGCTCTGGAGGCTGGTCCAGTCTATGGCAGGGAGGAGTGGCTTTGCCTGGAATACCTTCCCCTAGAGGACCACATGGGACTTGCTTCTCCTAGGAGAGATCTGGAGAAAATTCCAGAGGCCCAGTGTTCAAGCACAGAAATGGGATAATGGAAGGGAAGAAAGAAGTTGGGGACTACTGGCTTCTGTGTGCTCCTGATACCTCTGCCTGAGGTGGCGCAGGGCCTTAGTGTAAATGTGCCAGCTCTTTCTCAGGCTCTTTCCTCCAGCTTAACTCCCTTGTGGTTTGGGGCCCATCAGTGTTTAGAACAGTCTCAGCTTCCCATCCACATTAGGCAGAGAGCAAGGGGAAGCAGACTGCTTGCCAAAGAGAGACAACCAATGGCAAGGCTGCTGCTGTGCAGGGTTGTGACAGGCAGGTAACAGAGCCTGTGTAAAACTAATAAATCTCTTCTTCACCCCTGCCCACCTCCACTGCAAGCTTAGAGAAGCAGCTGGGGTGAGGAGAGTATAGCCGGAAGTGGCAGCCACCCCAGGACCTGAGATGGAACAGGATGCTCACACCAGTAACTTGAAGCTCAGCTTCTCAGCTTGCTCAGCTTGCTCAGCTTTGGTCTAGGAGCTGCTCCCCTTACTAGGGGGCTTCCCATAGGGCACTTGGGCTGAGCTCCAGGAGAAACTGATGGGGTACAGCAAGGGTCTGGAAGCCCCGGACCTTGGTCTGGGGCTAGGCCTGTGTCTCTTGGACCAGGTTCAGACCTGCTTTGGGATTGTCCTAGGATTCCATTGGATGTGAAAGATGTACTTGCTGATTGCTTGGGAGAATCCTATAATAAAATCACAGAATTAAGTCTAGAAATCCTCAAATACAACTAGAGGAACTTAGATCTGGCAGAGCCGGATATTCCAACCTGGCCTTTGCTCCAGGAATATGAATAGCTCAGCTGTCCATGACAGCTGCTTTTCTTCCTGGCCTTTAAAATGTCCTCACCATATTTTTCTTCCTCAGCCCTCATTTGTACTACCCATCTCACCAGCTTCGTTCTCCATTCTTCACAAATAATTTTTCCCCACATTGGAAGAACTTGTATGCTCCCTGTACCCCACTACATGTTTGGAGACCCTCTGCCTTATTTTCAGGTTGGCCTCATCACAAGGGAGCCAAGCGAGCTACAACAGAACTGAATTAAGTGAGCAGAATCCTAGCTACAGCCAAAGGGTGGGGTTCTAGGACAATCATGGCTTCAAGTGGGGTGGCCCAGCCAAACCCTTTGAGTGAGATGGCTATTGAGAGGCCATGCTCAGGCAGAAATGGTGGCAGGACCAGTGTAAGGGAGAAACGATTAAGTACGGTCTAATGATTCAGCTTGTGGATTGCATTTTGTGGTCCTCAAGTTCTAGTCTAGGGTTGTAGCCCTTAATTTTAGGTCTCTATCCCGTCACTGTAGAGTTGACTTCTATAACTCTAGACTTCTAAGTCTGTTCTGTAACTCCATTTCTCTAGAATTTTGAAGGTCTCTTTTGTACTTTTGTTACTCTAGTAACATTCGGGTCCCTGTCCCATTTCTGTTGGGAGCCCGTGCCTACAGACTCAATGTATGGCCTTTGGCTCATCACTTTTATGAGCTCAGGGGCTGGATTATGCAAGCAGAGGGAAGGAAAAAGTGAGTTCCCAGAGATGCTCCTCACCTTTTTCTTCTGAGTGGGCTCCTTCTCACTGGCGTTGGAGGGCTTGCGGCGCAACATGGTCCTCTGCCCGGTGACACTCCTTCTCTACTCTTCTAGGTGTCGAGATGTGGAGGCCTCTTGCTCAGCCTTGCCAGCACTGTCCAGGGGGCACAGCATGGACTAAAACTCTGCCTGCCACAGTGACTGCTGCACTGGCAGCTTGGGGGTGAGGGCCATGGACACGAGCGGCAGCAGCATACAGGAAGCCCTGCCACGTGACCTGCTCTTGCAGCAATCGCAGCCCCTGCTGGCCCCTAGGGAGGAAGGAAGTCCTAGCTTCAGTCTCTAGAGATTCTGATGCAGACGGCTCTTGGGTTGAACAAGCAGAGAAAAGTCCCTACCTTGCCATCTCATGTCAATCATCACCAGTCTTTCTGCTCCATCTCTCCAGAGGTGGCCAATCAATTTGACATTATATGACTTACTCGGGTCTCTTATCTCTTTGACGAGAATCCAGAAACCAGAATTTGGATCATGTCTTTGCTTGTGGAGCCAATGCTCTTGGTCACCTTGCATCACCAAGGTCATCACTGGCATCACTACCACTATCGTCACCCCTAAACCATCATTCCTTATTTATAGCCATCACCCCTATATTCATCAACCCTCTAGTTGTCCTACTGCCATGAGCACACTTACCACCATCATCACTACAACAACCGCCCCTACAGTCAACACCCTCAGCCATCATCCCTACAGTCATCATCATTGTCACTTTCACCCTCACAGTCATCATCCTCACAACTGTCATCCTTACTGACATTACAATCAGTGTTCTTGTAACATTCTTACCCTTACAACCATCATGCTTATAGCCATTACCCCTAAAGCAATCATCCCTGCTGTCATCCCTACAACTGCCATCAGCACTGCTACAGCCATCATTGTTAGTACAACTACCCTGAGCAACACCCCTCAACCAACTTCCTCTGCCTCACCACTGCCATTATGACCAGCACAGCCATCATCCTCAAAGCCATTAACCTTACAAACACTATTACTACAATCAGTCATCCCCACACTGATACTCTCACCCTTAAAATCATCATTTCTACAGTCATCAACCCTATAGCCATCCCTTCTCAGTAATCACCCTACAGCAGGAGTATCAAACTCATTTTCACTGGGGGCCACATCAGCCTTGCGGTTGCCTTCAAAAGGCTAAAATAATTTTAGGACTGCATAAATGTAACTACTCCTTAACTGTTAAGGAATTGAAATTACATTTAGCCCTTTGAAGGCAACCTCGAGGCTGATGTGGCTCCCGGTGAAAATGAGTTTGACACCCCTGTCCTATAGCTTATCATCCCATTGCCACCAGCATACCTACAGTCATGTTCACCAGAGCTGTCATACCTTAGAGTCAAAACCTCCTGGCCTGTATATTTACCTGTATATTTATCACCACCATAGCCATCACCATACAAAAAAAGCATTTGCAGGCAACTCCATACCACCAGCAAATATCCTGTTCAACAGGCATTTTTCAAATGCCTATGTGCTAAGTTTAGAATGTTCACTTTGTAGATTGTCTGTGGCAGATATTTTAATAACTCCAATGACTTTTCTTATTAAAAAGTAATCCATATTCATCATATACAATGTAGCAAACACAGATACACACAAAAAGAAAATTCAAAAATTCTTCATAATTATCTTCCATACTGTTTGGATGGATATCTTTTTCTGTTTTTGTACATTAACTACATGTGTGTGTTTTCAAAAACCATACTATCCAGAAAGCAGATTGGTGGTTGTGGGATAGGGAAAGGGTAGAGACATCAGGAGGAGTACAAGGACCCTTTTGGGGATGATGAATATGGTCACTATCTTGGTTGTGGTGATGGTTTCATGAGTGTATACATGTCAAAACTCAAATTGTATACTTTAAAATAATGTGCCATTTATTTTGGGCCAATTATATGTAAATAAAAGTGTTCTAATGTATTTTATTTTGTTTTTATTATTTATTCCAATGACATTTAATGTCACCTCAATATTAACCCATATTAATATGCGTTAATATTAACAATTTTAAATATTAAAAATGTCACACTTTGCAAACTGTGTTGATATCTGCTTGTCACACTGAACATTCAGATTTTCTCATGCTATGAAATATTTTTCAATTACGTGATTTAATGGCTGCCAAGCAGCCAGATTGTATGGCTGTACCATGATTATTTCACCAGGCCCGGACTGATGAACTTAGTTCGGCTTACTTTTTTTTGTTTACTTTTCACTGTACATCCTTAAGGTAAATATTCACATCCACGATTTTCCCCTCAGGATAAATTTCCAGAAGGGGAATCCTGGAGTAAAAGGTACACATCTCTTTAAAGCTCTCCCTGTGGCACTTGTGAAATCCTGAGCTGGCCCTTCCCTGTTCCCAAGATGTTCTCGTGACTTCCTCTCTCCTACCCACTAGCTTGCTCCGCATCCTCCAACCATTCTTGGGTTAGGGTGAACTCAGGAAAGACCAAATCCTTCCCCAAGCTGAAACCATACTTCACTGGTTCAGCCTGCCGGGCAGACTCATGAAAACATATGCACCCCAGCTTGCTCCCTTGCAGGCCTGCACTTTTCAGCCCGAAAGCCCCTCGTAGGCCAACCTGGGCGGAGCACGTAAAGTGCTGAGGTTGTGCTGCGTAGGAAGGAGCAGAGTAACGGCGTGGAGAACCCACCGGGCCTTTCGTGCCAGCCGTGGAGATCAGGGAGGGTAGCGCAGCCCCGAGGGGTGCTGGGTGAGGAGCAGGCTGCAGCGCCTGCAGAGCCTCGGAGGCACCTGGGGCTGGGCGGCCTGTAGCGGCCAAGGAGGGAGCTGCTCGCAGAACCTTCCCTGTCCCCGGCCCGCGAGCAGGATGTGCCCCGCTTCCTGTTTGCTCAGCCCAGGCAGCGAGCTGAGCTCACACTCTAACCGCAAAGTCTTCAAAGGCAGCCACCTAACCAGGCAGCCTGGGAAGAGGCAGCCGGGGTCGGGTGTGTTGAAGGGACCTCGGAGAGAAGCACAGAAAGTAGTAGTACAGCCGTCATGAAGGAAAGGAGTGAGGGTTTTCAGCCCCGCCCCCTGTCAGTGGCCTTCTCAGATAAGATCTGCTTCCTCTGGTCAGCAGACTCCGTTCTGGGAGTGCAGAGCTCTGGTATATGGACTTGCCTCCCCCCAACTTTTCTCTCCCAGCAGACTGCTCTATCCTGGTCGAGCCCCAGCTGGTTAATGGGTCCTAAACACTTTTTAAGTAGGTTTCCCTTCTGGGCAACACATTTGCATTTTATAGGTTATGTTCCAGGTACACAGAGCCCTCAGCTGAAGAAGTGATTCGAGTCAGCATTTCACTGAATAAGGCCACGTCAAACTTGGTAATGGCCTTGCAGACAGGACCTAGGTGGGCAGATCCTCTACTAGGCACTTTTATATAAATAGCAGTCATGGTTCCTTGTACCTGGGCGCTGAATCCTAGGTGGAGCAGCAAGCTTACATTTGCCCAGCACTTGTTTTTGCCAAACACCATATTAATCTCAACACAACCCCCAGAGCTAAGTAGTTGTCCCTCAGTATCCAAGGGGAGATTGGTTCCAGGACCCTCCACAGATACCAAAATCCAAGGATGTTCAAGACCCTTAGTCAGCTCTCCATATCCATGGGTTCACCACCCATGGTAATAGAGGGCTGACTATAGTTTAAATTGGATTATTATTGCAAAGATATGGCCCTTATAAATGTGGGAAAGGAGAGCCTTTATTTGCCCCTTATAAATGTGGGACAGGAGAGCCTTGATTTAGCAGCAATATTGTGTGTGTGTGTGTGTGTGTGTGTGTGTGTGTGTGTTGGAAGGTGGTCTACTGATAGTGAGATCTATCTGAACCCTCAAAGGGGAGACACAGAGTTGCTAAAGACACAAAGGTCTTCATATGCTACATTCACATAGAGCAGGCCCTCACTTGCACCTCCTGAGAGATCCTAATTTAGTAGAAGATCAAGGGTAAGATATTTGGGCCAGGTGGGACCCTGACATGTGAAAGCATCCTTTACCCTCCAAATGGGTACAGTGCTGATTCGAGAAAGTAAGAGTTTGGATAGTGAGGGGTACCTATATTTGGAATAACTTTCCAAATGGTTCTTGTTCTCACCTCTCCCTGCTACACACACAGTGGACTTTACTACAACCCTATGAGGCAGGCACCATTGTTATCCCCTTCTCCAGGCAGGAAGCTGAGGCTCAGAGGGGTTCAGCAAACTGTGTAAGATGCAGCTAGGCAGTGGGGCAAGCTGAGTTTTAAATACAGGTCTGCTCTTGGTCCACAGCCCATGCTATCAACCACTAGGCTCAGGGGCCTCTGATGCAGAGTACCAGAAAGAGGAGGTAAGAGAAGTGACACCCTACATTGGTCAGGTGTCAGACTAGGTGCCACAGGGCCACCTTGAAGCAGGCCCAGAGGGCACTAAAGAGGATGGGGTGGGTATCTGAGTCACATCATATGCACAATAGCTGGATAGCTAGGGTTGATTAAGTGGGGTGACCTATAGGGGAGCTTTTGTCAACCTGGGGGGTACTTACCACCTGTAGTACTTGGCCTAGAGGATTCTGTGGGAAAGCAAGTTGACTTCAAACAGCTGTCATGTAAGGCAGGGGTCCCCAAACAATGGGCCATGGACCAGTACTGGTCTGGGCCTGTTAGGAACCAGGCTGCACAGCAGAATGTAAGCTTGAATGTAATGCATTTGAAACATCCTGAAACCATGCCCACCCCCCACTCCCAGTCCATGTAAATAAAAACTGTCTGCCATGAAACCAGTCCCTGATGCAAAAAAGGTGGGGGACTGATGATGTAGGGGATATGTTCTGGGTGGCCAGGAATGATGGGGAACAGATCAATAGAAGGCTTGTGTTTTTTCCAAAGAAGATATTTTCAATATTCAAATGGTACTACCTGAGCCCTGGTGAATAGTGATCTTCCCATCTCTAGAAATGCTCAAGCAGAGATCATATAGTCCCTTGAAAATACCTGGGCATTTCCAAGGTGAAGTCCAGTTGTTAGCCCGACCCATTAGCAGATTTCATGATGGTAATCTTAGGTAGAGGGGTCAAGAAGAGCAAAAGTGCACATGGGTGAAGGAGGGCAGAAGTGAGCAAGGGACATGGGTGAAAAGCATCCATTCCTTATGCACACACAGTTTGTAGCTCTGGGGACACTGGGGACTCCCTGGTAGCAGGGGCTGATGGGAGGGAGAGACACTCATCTCTGAATCTCTGAACTCTTGATAAGTTCTTGGTTTAAAAACAAGAAAACACATGCAGGCATCTGTGGGAGTTACCAGCAGAGTGGAGGCTGGGTTTTGGTGCTCAGATAAAAATTCACTGGATGCCCTTTCTATGGGAGGCTGCTCTGTCACGGCCTCTGTCCCAAGGTTACAAAGACAAAGGTCACTGAGTAGTCTAGGAGACAATTGTCCAGGGCTCTAGGAAAGAAAAGGAGCAAGAAATGGAGTCAGGTAGAACTGGATTCAAATCGCTGTACATCATTTACTGGCTATATGACCTTGGGTAAGTGACCTTGGGCAATGAGGTCTAGTGAAGACAGTAACAGAGATCATGTGAGCCTTGCTTGGGGAGCAGGATTGGGGTGTGTGTGTGTGTGTGTGTGTGTGTGTGTGTGTGTGTAAGTAACCAGAATTACCCAGATGACCCATATAGAGAGACCATTCTTAGCCCAGTGCCCAGCTCATGGAAAATGCTTGGTACCCAGTAGGTGACTCTACTTCTGTTTACTACAGGCTCTACCCAGTGTTTCTTCTCTTGCCTGGGTACTTGCTCCTATATTTCATCTGGACCCCACCTGAATCACTGCTCCATGATCCTATGGCTCATATCCTTGTGTCTCTACCTTGTCAAGGACAGGGTCCTCCAGTCCAAGCTATTCTAGAATACATGAGGTGTGACAAGCAAGAAGGCCTAGAACCACTTATGTGGGACAGCTGGGAGGGAAATTAGCTTTTCAGCTTCACAGTCTTGCCGTGGACCACTGGGGCTTTCTCAACTACCAATTTTACTCTATTTGCTCAGTTCCTGTTTCACAAAGAAACAAGGAAGTGAGAAGATGGGCGCCTCAGGGCAAGGGTTGGTTGGCTGGGCGGGGTTGGGGAGTACCTCCTACTCCCATCTGAGACAGCCTTGGAAGGCAGGGATGGACAGACAAGGAGGAAACAATTGCTATTGAATCTTTCATATTTCTTTTTCTTGGCACCAAGAGTGCCCAACCACTGATTTGAGGAAGTGACCGGTGAGTTGGTAAAATTCACTGCTGACGTGGATTAGCTGTGTGAAGAGTAGCCAGCCCTGCTCCTTCCACAGTCCCAGTACATGAAGACCTGGAGCCAGCTGGCTGGAAAATGAGTGAGGACTGACTTAAGTTATGATTTTTAAAATGAACCATCCATACTCTGTGTATGTATGTATCTATCATCTTGCCCATGTCCTTTCCTCTTCCAAACAGGATTTAAAGCATTAACAAATGTATCTTAATGACATCAGAACCACTGTTGTGATAGCTGTGTTGTGACCTTACACAGCTTCCCTTGGGCCCCACTTTGCTCATCAGAGGCAGTAAGGGAGTGACAGAAACACCCACTGAAAGTGAGGGAGGAGCCAACACAGAGCTGAGTCAAGACAACTGGGAATTTAGTCCTAGCTTTGGCCCCAATGGGCACTATGATCTTGGGCAAGTCCCTTCCTATTTCTAGGCTGCTGTTGATGTTTCCCTATCTGTACAATGAAGGGGTTGAACCTACTTTTTGTTTGTTTGTTTGGTCAAGGAGCTGCTAGTCAGAACTGGCTATGCAGTTTGCAGGGCCTGGTGCAAAATGAAAATGTGGGGCCTCTTGTTTAAGAATTATTAAACATTTCAAGATGGTGACCCTAGAACATTAAATCAAGAGCAGGCCCTTCTAAGCAGAGCATCTAATCAAGTGCAGGGCCTCGTGCTTACTGCACTACTGCACAGGCAGATGACCCATGAAGCTGGCCCGGCAACTACTTGCAATACAAATTTGATGGGAAGCCCATGCAGGCTGCTTTTGGCTGGAGATCTTTCTATGGCAGCCATTGTGACATTTCTGAGGAAGCCTGGGCTCTAGGGAGCAGAGCTGGTAAAACACAAATTAGATACTTTCTCAAAAGCCTGTCTAGATTTGATGGTTTATATATAAAAATTGGATCCCAAACCTTGTCCTTATATACTTCCCAAGGTGAGGCAAGAGTTGAATTCATGCTGGGCAAATAGTAGCATTACCATCTCTTCTCTATGGGATTCTCACTGTAACCTCATCAGGCAGATGGTACAGGTCATTTACAGGAGGGATAACCAAAGACCAGGGAAGCAAAGGGACTTGCCTAAGGTCACATAACCAGCAGAGCTGGGACTAGAACCTTAGAATCCTAACTCCTAGGAAAAGGAGATTTTCTACATGGCCTGTTCCACAGTGGCAATCAGAGAGTGAGGGGGGGTTTGGTAAGCCCCATCCTCTAATATAACAAGAAAGGGCCAAAGCCCAACAGGGCATTTATTTATCTTTAGTTCATAGGGTGGATGTCTCAAGTGCTCCCACATATGGTTGCCCTGCTGTGTGTACCCTGAGTATTTCCCTGTCTGATCCAGAGTGCAACCCCTAAAGCAGGATGGTCAGTGTGCCTGGAAGGGACATTGAAAGGGAGGATCTAGGGTGGCAGCTTCCTCTGTAGCCCTGCTTCTGGGGTGGGAGTTCCCAATCCCAAGATGGTGGATCGAAGGGGCAGTTAAGTTACATGGTAGAGACAAAGCAGAACCCTAGGAAGGGGTAGGGATGGAGCATGTGAGCCCCTGTGGGCTGAAATGCCTGGGAGTGGGTCTTGGTCAGATACCAAGAGCCCTCCTGCTGCCCATAGCCAGCCAGAATCACAGGAGCAAATGTCAGGGCCCAAAGGTAAAGACCTGGGAGGAGAAGGTCCTGGGGAAGCAGCATAGTATGGAGAACACCAGTTGGGTCTAAGTCACAGCTCGCCAGCTGTGTGATCTTGGTTGAGCCTCTGTTTTCTCAACCATAAAAGGTTGTGAGCATACTCCTTGACTTTTTCTAGAATGAGTTCTAGAGTGATGTGACTGGTTTGAATCCTGCTTTTTTCATTTCCTTTGATGGGTGACCTTGAGCAAGTTGGTCAATCTCTATAAGCCTCTCTTTTAAAATGGGAACAATAATAGAACCTTCTCACAGGCAGGAATTAAGTGAGAAAATGAAATAGTGTACACTTATTAATAAAGTAGATCACATGTTTAGTCTTCTTACCACAAAAAAATAATTTTTTTAAAGAATGCATGTAGAGCGGAGTTCCTGGTACATACTAAACACTCAGTAGATGGTAGCACTGATGACAATGATGATGGTGGTGGTATCTTTAATTTTATGATTAGTAGCTGTCTTTGTGGGGTGAGAATGTGAGGGAACAAATGACTCAGCCAACAGAGGCCCACTGTTGGGTAGTAGAGGCTGTCATTGAAGATGGTTCAGAGCTGGGGCCTTTGGATGCAAGCATCGCTGGTAATAACTGTCACAGGCAAACTAGACCTGGCGGTCCCAAACTGGAGGGATCCTCTGCCTGGTGCCTTTGCCTAGCACTCTGCCTCTGAAACTTGGTTCTCTCCTCCCTCTGACTATGCTCCTCTAAGCAAAAGTGGTAACCCCAACTTTCCTGAATCACATTTGACAAGTACCCCAGTGTAAGGCCCCCCTCTGTCCCCTCCATAAGGCTCCAAGACCTTTAGCACAGGAGGTGGTTGGCTGGGCGTGGCATACATGCAAACACAGGAACACTGTACGCATGCTTACATGCACATTCTCAAGTACATGTGCTCCTCAGCTGAGCTTCTGGGAGCCTTACAACCCCACCCCCACCTCATCCCCTCCCCTTCCTCCCCTACCACAAAAGCCACAGTAACAGCAGTCTTCAGCAACACAACAGACACAATGCAAAACACAAAGGCAGGCTTCGTTGTCAGATTGTTTTAAGTATATAGCAGGATGTGAGCCCAGGTGGCTAACGGCTGGGCTAGGCTGGGCTGGCCAGAGAAAACTCTCCCTTGCCTCAACAATGGGCTCAGAGACCAGGAAGGGTCTGGGAGGTAGGCTAAGAGATTCTCCTTGGTGCCAAAAGCCAAAAGAACTGGACTGCCAGCCCATTCTGGTCCTACCATGTCCCAACCTGTCCGGAGGTCAGTTTTCCTATATGGAAAATGAGGAAACCAGACACTGACCACATAGGTTAATGGTCTTCCAAGGATGCTAAAGGATTTAACAGTATTGTCATTGTGGCTGCACTTTGGAAAGTTAAAAGGGCTCCACATGTTGGGAAATGTGAGACAGTAATTCAGCGTCTGTTCAGGCTGTTCCCACATTTGGGTAGGGCCATGTTCTAGAGGACTTTTTGCATTCCCTCCTGCTCCGTGGCCAAATTCCTATGGCTTAACTCCATATCTTGTCACTTGGCATGAAATCCACCCAGGGTTTAGGAGCAATTCATTCACATGTTGGGTGAAGGACTGGTGTACATGACTCCTTCCTGGCTGGCCTTCCTGACCCTGGGGTGGTAGTATGGCACCGGAGAATTCAACCACCCTCTCTGCCTCTCTCTCAACAGACCCAGTAGGAAGCCTGGAAGCAGCCCTTGTTCCTTCAACCAGAAGATCATAGTAGGATCAAGGACAGGTCGGGATGGCCAGAGGCAGCCTCAAGAGTGTGGGAAGATCAAGGAGTTAGGAGTCAGTGTGAGACAGCAGCTCTGGTGGTTTTAAGTTGGGGCTGTCCCAGGGCCCTGGGGTACCTGGGGGTAAGGTACTGCCCTATATTGGTCTTTGGAAGGCAGCAGCAATAGGCTGTGCCAGGTTATAGGTTAGATCTGCTGGGCTTACTTGAGGAAAGGAACTAGCTGGCTCTCAATCCTGGGATGGTGAGCATAGGGTGAGGTGTACAAGCCAAGGGGCTGCCTGCCTGGGGCCAAGAATCCCTCAGTCCTTGGAACTTGATCCTAGAGAAGGAGGCTAAGGGCAAAGGTTTCCAAGCAATGGGCCAGCAGAAGTTCTTGGGGCATGGGTGATACAGGATGAAGGGAGTTGAGTGAGAGGGTTAGTAGGGGAGTCCTAGGCCTCTAGACACTCCAGTTGAGAATGGCAAGAGTGGAGACTGCCAACAGAGAGGCCAAGAAGGTGGTGCATGGTGCACCTGCAGACAGGGGCTCTGTGTGCTGCTGCAGCCACTCGAATTCTTCCAGCAGCTTGCGCCGCTTCAGCTCAGGGCCCACCTTCTCACGGATGGTCTGGTAATAGCGGTTCAAGTACTGGAGCTGCAAAGGGTAGGAGGGATGAAGTCTTTCACAGGGTGAGCTGCCAACAGGTGAGGTCTTGGTGCCATCCAGTCCCCTGCTGTAGTAGTCCAGCTGCCCACCTTGGCCCAGCTAACCATAGATACCCCATAGATCCCCAAATCTATACACTTATGCACTTAGCCCTCCAACTTTGGTGTTTCACTCCTGATTCCCCAGCCACCATCAGGCTACAGGTGTTTTCTGGAGTTTTTTAGAGGCAGTTTGACACAGTGGCTATTTAATGTCATAGTGACTTTCATGGGGTATGGGTTGAGGGGGGAGTGAATTTCAGGTATGGGAATGAGAGTGAGTAGGGCAGGCATTATTATCCCAGTTTAGAGAAGAGGGGTCTGTGGCCCAGAGAGGGGAAGGGATTGATTTTAGGTCTAGGACTTGAGATGACAGAGTCCAAAAACCCAGTCTCAGATTCCCCAGGAGTTTACTACATAGGGTTGGTCAGGCTGGTCTGACTGGAGAGTTCTAAAACCTCTGGGGTCTCTGGTAAGTAAGGAAGGAATACCTCAGTGTGTGCCTACTAGGGCCATCAGTGTGGACCCTCTCAGCAAAAAGGAAGGGACATAGGGACTTCAGGTAAGGGGAACAAAGGAGAGAGAAACTCAGGGTAGAGAAGACAGTCAGTGGTTCGGAAGCTGAAGGGTAGCCAATGCTGAGGGCACTTACTTGCTCTGAGGACAGCAGGCTGACATCAATGAGGTTCCGGTCATAAGGCACAAGGGACACCACTTCAAAGGTCAGGTAGGTTCCTGGGTACTGGGAGGCCACAGGGAAGATAAGAAAGCATAAAGTAAGTGAGGAGGAGCTAAGCTGAAGGGTGGGCTGGAACACTCCACCCAGAAGCCACAGGCACAAAGAACTGACCCTTGTTAAACCCAAGACTCAGGGGAGGCCTTAGCCTTGGACATTGCCCTTGGTTACCCCTCTCTCTACCACTTAGCACTCCATCTTTGGTGCTTCTCTCCTAACTCCTAAATTTAGACTTAGGTCTGTATTTCTCAAAAGTGTGTGCATCCACACGGCACCTAGGGAGCTTGTTAAATGTGTAGATTCTGGGACCCAACCTCCAAGACCACTGGAGTGCGAATCTCTAGGAAAGGGTTGGGAATACACAATTAAATAATTTAAAGATAAGTATTAGATTTTTATACCCATCTATCTAATCTCTATCTGTATCTATATATCTCTATCCATATTTTTGTCTATGTATCTATTGATGGATCTAGCTATAGAGATAAGTATAAAGAAGAAAAATAGTCCATAATTTTCACCTCTTACAGAGCTCTTTTGCATGTATATGTTTAGAAGATTCAAAGTATAAAAGGATACCCAATAAAATTTGAAAGTCTCCTGCTTGCCTGCTTTTCTTCCTGAAAACATTTTAGGCATATACAGTATATTCATGCAAAATGGACCTTATCATATACTACTCAGTGCATTCTCTTACCCACCCTACATCAATAGTAAACCTAGGAGACCACTCCATATTAGCACAGAGAGATGCAACTTGTTCTTTTTAAGGGCAATGTAAGGAACTATATTATGTGGATCATGATTTATTTAATCAGTGATAGATATTTAGACTTGTTTCTACTCTTTAAACTATTACCATCAATGCTACAGTCAACATCATTGTATAGAAACATCTTGGTGACTTTTTGTGACTATATCCAGAAGTTATATATCTGGCAGAGGGAATACTGAGACAAGAAGTATAGGCATTTTAAATAGGAATTTTGATAGATATTGTCAAACAGCCCTTCAGAAAGGTTGTACCAATTTTTACTTCCCCCAGAAGTGTATGGGAGTATCTGTTTCCCACAAACCCACCAGCACTGGGTATCATCAAAGTGTCATTTTTTTCCAATCAGATAGGTGAAACATGGTATTCTATTGTTTTAATTTGTATCTCTTTAAAAATTAAATTGAGATCTTTTCACATTTACGGATCATCTGTGTTGATCTTAGTGAGTTGTCTCATCATGTCCTTGGCCCGTTTTTTCCCATTCTCCCTATTTTTTTTTTCTTATTGATTTGTAAAAGATGGTGGTAAAAGGACATTCACCCTTTTTATGACACATTTGCTGTGTTTGTGATACATCTTTTGACTATGGTATTTTTCCATATGGACGTTTTTTATTTGATTTAGTGAGAATTATCAATCTTTTTCTTCATGGCTTCTGGGTCTTACATAGAAAGGTCCTTTTCCACCTTATGATTAAAAATTAATTCATATAAATTTTCTTCTAGATCATTTATGGGTTCACATTTAAACCTTGATTCATTTGGAATTTTATTTTAGGATAATAGTAGGTTTTTTGGTTTAATCCCCATTCCCAAATGGGGAATTTTGAACAAATTTAGCTATTTGTTCTCCCTTCCATTTATTAAACAATTTCTCTATTCTTTACTGTTTCAAGATGCCAGTTTTATTGTAAACTAAATTCCCATTTTACTTATGGATATTAGAGGGTCTATTTCTGGGCTACTTCTTATGTCCCATTGTCATACCTGCCTCTCTCATCTCCAGTGTCACACTGTTTTGTTTGTGGTAGTTTCATACCATGTGTTAATATCTGAAAAGGCTAGTTTCCCTTTTTGCTCTTTTTTTTTTAGAATTTTCCTAGCTAGTTAGCTATTTTTTTAAAGTTTATTTATTTTTTAGAGAGAGAGGAAAGGAGGGGAAAAAAGAGAGAGAAACACCAATACTAGAAAGAAACATTGACCACTTGCCTCTAATACACTCCCCAACCAGGGACCAAACCCCCAACCTAGGCAGGCATGTATCCTGTCTGGGAATCGAACCAGTGACCTTTCACTTTGTGGGACAAAGCCCAACGAACTGAGCCACACCAGTCAGGGCTATGTAGCTCCTTTTATGTTCATTTTTACAAATAAACTTTACTATCATTTTGTAAAGTTACAAGGACACCCAGCTAGTAGTACTGCTGAAATTGAGGTTGGCTTGAATTTACAGATTAATTTAGAGAGAAATGACATCATCATAATATTGAGGTTTCTTTCCAGACAGCATCATTTACTTAAATCTTTTTTTATGTCCCTGAATAGAAATTTCCTCCATGTAAGTTTTTTAAGGTTGTACCTAGGTATTTTATCTTGTTGGTTGCTATTATTTGAAACTGTTACTCCTAACAAGCTCTCCTGGTGAATATTATGTGCATTGAGAACCAATGATTTGGGGCAGGAATACTGATTCATTTGGTCTGGAGTAGGACCTGGGCATTGGCATTAAAAAAAAAGAAATCTCCCTAGATGATTCTAATATTCTAATATGAAAACAGGTTTGAGAGACTCCAATTTATGGAATTTTTCTGGAGCTGAGGAAGACTGTAAGTAGATTCAAGTCTACATATTCAAATGCCCTTCTCCTTTGGCCTTCTATACACCCTCCCCACCCAACGCATACACATAGCCCAAAGTCACTGCCATGCTGTTTAAACCTGCAGCCCATCTCAGTGGGAGTTTACCTTGGTCTTTGCTTCTACCACAAGGGCCACATCTTCAAGGCGGATCCCAAATTCACCATCCTGATAGTAACCAGGTTCTGGGAGACACAGAGACGCTGGTGCCATTAAACAGGGGGAAGACTCGAGCCCAGGCTCTCTGTACCAATTGAGGAGTGGCTACAGAGGCTGGTTGCTTGGCTGCCTTTGGCTGGTGGCTGGGGTCCACCCACCACTTGTTAGATGTTCATTGGCTACCCAGAGGCAACCTGCTGGGCTTTAGCCTCCCCATCCTCCTTTGTAGCCCAGTGGGGAAGACTTCGGGGCCCAGTTAGGTCCTGAAGGTACCCCCATATCCTTGTGTGCCACTGTTGTGTTACCCTAGCATTTGACTAAATACTATAGTTTGGATTTACAGTTGGGAAACAACTCCCAAGAGCAAAATGACGATATGGACTGAAGGGGCCTGGGGTTAGGGTGGGACAATCCACTTAGGACTAGAAGTGAGGAGTAGAGGGAGGGCAGCAGTGGAGCACAGGTGTGCCTGTGCCCATTATTCACCCTAAACTGCAGTCCTGGCTTAGTCTTAGGGTGAGGATGGGTGGAGGAGCCCGAGAGTCATACCAATGGAAGTGAACATGCCCTTGCTCATAGCAATGTTGTTGGACTGGAATCCCACTGGCCCTGGAAAGGAAGATGTAGGTAAAGTGTCAGCTCTCCAGTACTCATCAGCTTGGAAACTAGCAGACTCCAGGGAACAGCAGGTAATTGGGGAGACCTGAGCTCCTCTAGCAGCACTTGTCCATCATATCATTGTCTATCTGGGACTTGTACAGACAAGATTGACCTTGGCTTTTATGTCTGAAGGCTCTATTTTAGTCAGCCACTAGGTATAGACCTGCTACTCCTCTTTCTGGGGCTTCCCAGATGCCAGCCAGGCAGCAAGATTGGCCAGCCACCAGCATTTCTCACTTACCCTTAGGAGCATCACCTCCCACCAGCTGGGTAAACTTGGGCAGATCACTGCATCTCTGAGGATCTTGGTCATTTCCATAACTGTGAAAGCCTCTACCACGTTCAGAAAAAGGGGGACCTTGAAGGAGTGTTGAGGAGATACTTACACTCATGCACACCCAGGAAGTTGCCAATGCCATGGCCTGTCCCATGACCATAATTGAGTCCAACATCCCACAAGGCTTTGCGTGCGAAGGCTTCCAAATTTAGTCCTAGAAGAGAGATGGCTCCCAGTTAGTTGGCTAGACCCCAGACTTGCTGACTGGGGTTCACCTTGCTCTCTCTTGCTTTCTTGTTTCAAAGCCAACTACCAGGGTGCCTGTAGAGAGGGGCTTCTGAGAGGCAGGTAAGCATGTACTATCTTCAGCACACCTTATGTTTTTCCCATTACTTGGGCTCATGACTCTACTATAATTTCTCCCCATTCATCAAGACACATATTTCCTCAAGGAATCCTCTCTAAACTGAGCTACCCTTAGATTAAGAGGCAGGAGGCTTGGGTTCAAACCCTGGTTCTCCTACTGACCCTCTGTGCAGCCTTGGGCAAATCACTTTCTTTCTCTATGCTTGATTTTCTTATCTATACAGTATATAGGATGATGGTACAATAATCCCTGTCTCACCAGCCTCCCGAGGGTGGTGGTCTGGGTCTAATGAAATCAGTGCCTAAGACTCTGGGTCCAGGCTGGTCTCAGAAACCTACCTGATGTAGCAGCAGGAAAGATGAGTCTGGACAGATCAATATTTCCTATCAACACACGGGTGTATGCCTCCTGATGGGAGAGAGGGAGAAGTGATGTGGCACACAAGAGAGAGAACCCGAGAGTTTCCAGGTGCTTGGACTGTGCATATATGCAGGTATGTGGGCCCTGGCCTGTGCGGAGGGCAGTTGTTTGGAGGGAGGTGTATGTTCATGTGTGGTCACACAGGCTCTGAAAGATGTTCAGAGGAGGCTGAGGGGGATCTGCCCAAAGCTGGGGCTTGGTCCATGCAGTTCTCTTTGGCTGTATACTTGTAAATAATGGTGAGCTGAGGCAGTGACAGCAGGGGCTTGGAAGGCAAACTCCTTGGGTTAGAATCCTGATTTCACTACTCACAAATTCTGAGACCTTGAGCAAGCAACTTTAACCTCTCTGTGCCTCACTTTAATCACCTATAATGGGACAATCACGGTACCAGCTCATAATGTTGCTGAGAGGAGTAGGGAGACTCATGCACTTAAGGTGTTCCAAACAGAGTAAATACTCAAATTGAAGTCAGTGTCCTTATTACCAGTATCATAATCATCCTTTAGTTTTCTTAAGATTTTAAGTTTGGGTTGAGGTCTGATAATCTGGCAAGTCGGCCTTGTTCACTCAGGGCTGTTTACCTTGTGGAAAAAGAAAGAAAGTGGGCTGACAGCAGCCTCTTTTCCTGGTTACTCCCTGTGGCAACATGGTGAGTCCTACTCACACCACACGCACGGGTTTTCATCTCAGGCAGTTTGGGGCAGTGGACTTAACCCGCTAAACTGTGAACTCCTTGAGGCCTAACCAGTGTTGGCTTTTTCTCTGTTTCCAGCACAATGCCTGAGCCACAGTCTACTTGCTGAATGCATGAATGCAGCTCCCTGTACCGTACCTTTCCCAGAGGCTCCTAGTGCACATAGATGAGGTTCCAGCTTCTGCACCAGGCAGACCAGCCCTCACTACCTCCTGAAAAGCTCCAGCTCCTTTCTACCTCTGAGACTTTGCTTGTGCCATTTCTCTTCCTGGAATGTCTTTCTTCCTCCTTTCTGCTGAGCACAGAGGTTAGGCACACAGCACCAAGTAAACATTTGTTCATTGATTTACTGAAGTGGGATGATGATAAGCTTGGGCACATCTAAATGAATGCCATTTACATCATGATTATGTACTAATTTCAATGACAGTGCACAAGTGGCCACATAGATTGTGAAGTTTTGCTTGTGGCCTGAAATATCTCTGGGGAAGTACCTGGGAGTACTGAGTTTTGTGGTACTAACTTGCTATGTGAACATGGGGAAATTATTAACCTCTCTGGGCCTCAGTTTTAGATTCTGTAAAATGAAAGGGCTCTTACTAGAGTGATTTCTTAGATGTCCCTTGAATGAGGGTGGGTAGAGGAAATGTTTACCTTTTGGAAAGCAGAGGGGGTGCCCCAATGGACTGTCCTGGTGATGTCTGTGGTTCCGTCCCTGTGTAGAAGGAAAATCAACATGTACAGCTCTGCTAATATCTCGGAGTAGGGATCATGGCTGTGTGCTTCCCGTGTGATTTTCATGGGGGTTTGAGTGGCGGGGCTGGGGCAGGGGTGGGGTGGGAAGTGAAAGGAAGAAGATGGCTGCCATCATCAAATGCTCATTTTCAGCATTTATGAGTGAAGTGTCTCTGCAAAGTTATCAAGTGCAAATCACTATATTTTCAGGCAGTCTTGATTTGCCACAAACATACTCTAAATCCATGCCCCCCTCCCCATTTCGGCTGTTTGTGAACTTTGGTTTGCTTGGGTCAGGCTGACTCTAAAAGCAGGGTTCTTCCAGGTTTTATGTGAAATGGGGGGGATTGCCCAATTTTTATAGATGGGGAAACTGAGTAACAGAGCAAGCATAACACACACATTCAGATAGTTATTTACCATCTATAGAACACTTCTGGCAGCTCACTGGGAAGGGAGATAGAGCAGGCCAGATTATCTCCATTTCACAGATGAGACAGTTGAGGCCAGGAGGCCATGTCCCTCTCTGAGCCTTGGTGAGGCCAGAACTGCAGCAAGCACTCACTCTCCACATATTTGCTCCATCATAAACATGGATCTGACCCAGAAATTTGCTCAGAGTCCCAGTGAATTGAAGCCAGACACCAGAAGCCAAAAAGTCTGACTTCCAACCCCAACTGCAGCTGTTCTCTCAGGATGGCCCATGTGGCTACCCCTGGGGGAGGGGGAAGGGAGTAATGGTCCCAGAGCCCTGGGGAGTGACTCCTCACTGGGAACAGGTCACAGGGTATGGCAGACTTCCTCAGAAGGAGAGAAAAAGTGAGGTGACAATTTCCCTGGCCTCACCCTGCTCTGAGTGCACCCCAACCCAACAGTGCCCTACAAATTCACTTCCCCTTTGCACATTGGCTGTATCCAGTACACAAAGAGCCACACTGGTGAGTAAGAAAGGCTGCTAGGCTGAGTGCTTGCTGTGCTGGTTCCCAGAGCTGTATTTAGAACATGCCAGGTGCCTTTGTCATTAGCACATTCACCATTTCTACAGGATAGAAGATGGCAAACTGTTCAAAATTATTCCTTACTCTTCCATCAGTTCTGGCACCCCTTCTTCCCTACCCCCGTCCAAGCTTCCCACAGTCTACTTGCTTCCTAGGATCAGAAGGGAAACTCTCCCAGCTCTTTTCAGCTCAGCTCTTGTGTGAATGATTGGTCACATATTTGGATGGAATGGGATTAGCCTATTCTGCATGGTCATCATATCTGGGTGTTCTGGTTGTGCATTGTGTAGGGGTAAAACATCTAAAGGGATGTTATTCACTTTAAGGTTCTTTAATAATTTAAATGGTAGCACACAGGTGGACACACAGATTATAGAATCCTGGTGCAGGGGGACAGTACCCTCTTACATAGGAGGTTTTGCATGCACTACATGTGGTTTTGCATGCACTCAGAGGAGCACACACACATTTCTACTCACAGACACATATCCATGCTGATGGGTGTGCCCTGTCTAAACTGCCTCGGGTGTCCCCTGAGGTTGCTTTTCTTGCCTATCTGTTGCTTTTGGAGGCTCGATTCTGACTCCACTCATTGACATGGTCACCTTACCCATCCAGTTGGGAGGGAAGGGGGCTGAGGAGGATACATGGCACTGGGGGTGTAGGGGCTGTGTCCAGTGTGTGCATGAGTGTGAGAGTATGGGTGCACTGTTTCTGCAGCCAGACAGGGCTGCTAAATATGACTGTTCAGACTGTGTAAATAATATTTGGGCTTAAAAACATTTTATTTGAGCAAGAGGAGTCTTTTCCTGCTTCCCACTGAGGTGCTGCATGCACAACCCCACTGTTTTGGTCTCTGTGTGTTTCCTACTGTACACAGCACCCCCCTCCAAGTGTAAAAATGGGAAGGCTCATTCAATGCAGGTCTCTCCTTTCTCAGATGAAGAAGCTGTGCCCAGGAAGGGACAGCTTTGGCCAGCTTTTGACGAGCCCAGGGTGTCTGCATTGAGATAGCTGGGCCAGGGCATGGTGGAGGCTACTTACCAGTATTGTCCCCCAGAATCCACCAGGTACATCTCATTTGAGGACAGATTGCGGTGTACTTCCTTGGTCGGGCTAAGAAGAGGAGAGATGCTGAGAAAAGGAGCAGCCTTTCCCTGTGCTGGTTGGGGTGGGGATCCTGAATGAAAACAGAAGAATTCCCCCTCACCCCTGGGGGTTAGACTTCCAGGTTGACTCCTTTGGAGAAGTCACTGTCTCCCAAAGGATCCCTAGGAAAGTTCGCAGCTTCTGCCATGTATGTCCTCAGCATGTATCTGTTTATAATACACTTCACAAACAAGGTCCTGGTCTCCAGGGAGGAGAGAAGTAATGCCCAGAATATGGGAGCTGAGAGAACCTTAGAAAGCACCCACTGTAGTCATCTCTTTTTATATAAGGAGACCAAGTCTGCAGAGGCCAAGGGGGTTGCAAAAGGCCACAATGTAAAGCTGGGAGGGAGCCAGGTCTGGACTCTCTTTAACTTCTTGCTGTGTCCTAGAGTAGAGGGCCCTGAAAAGCCAGGGTTCAGAAAAGAAGGGTACCCAAGGATGGGAGTGGGGAGCAAGGCTTGGTAGGGCCAAGGAGTTCCTACCCAGGCCAAGGCAGATGAGGGCTTGTAAGATGCCAGGGGAGGGAATTATGGGATAGGCCAAGCCAGCTCTTGGAGGGTATCTGACCTATCCTTGCTGTGCCCATGCCAGGTTGAGGCATTTGGACAGCTTGATCCCCCAGATTTCATCAAGTAGGTCTACAGGTGTTTTTGTCCCCTATGGAGCCAAACATCTGGCCTGCCTCCATCTTGGGTCCCCCTTAGTTGGTTCAGAATGAGTGAGCAAGCTTTTCTCCCCATGTGTTTGTGAGCTTTAAGAATTAGCTAACATAAATAACTCACAGGACACCAAGGAAAAGCATCCATCAGCAGTCCTGCATCCCTTCCAGATCCCTTAGCTGTAAGCACTCAAAGTTCCAGCCTCTTGGGGGAAAATTGCTCAGGTCTTTTAATTCCAAGGACTCCCAACTCATCCACTGGACTCCACTCCCCACCCCTAACCTCCACGGTGCTAAAAGTCTCAAAACTTTCATATGGACTCAGGTCCCAGATCATTCCCTCCTCTACCTCCATACCCCTTGCACATACACTGGGATCCCCCCCATAGAGTCCTAGAAAATTCTTTCTCCTCAAGTACCTGTAGTGGGCCATGGCAGCATTCAGACCACTAGCAGAGATGGTTTCGAAACTGGGTCCAGAAAAGAACTTTTCTTCCCTGAAAAGTGCAAGGCAGGAATAGTCAATGAATGAACCCATTCATACCTAACTAGGGCAAATGAAGGTCACAGCTGCATCTACCTCTGCCAGACTCCCAGCCTCACCTTTTGGTTCCATCTTTCCAAGCCCTGACTTGCCACTTACAGAGCACTCAAGGTTACAGATGGAAGAACTATAGATACCAGTTATTCTTCTTACACCTCCATTTTACAGATGGGGAAACCAAGGCCTCTATGACTCACAATGTGTTCATGGTAAAGCAAGAATGAAGAAACTAGTTCCCTAGATTTAAAATTTTCTCCAGCCCAGGAGCTGCATCTTACACCTCAAACCTACAGTCTGCCTATGGCCTGGGCCAAACATGCCCTCAGGAAATCTCCCTCCTCAAGTTGGTATTCTCAAGTGATCCAGAGGCCAATAAACCTGAACAAGCTTCCCCCAGGGAGAACGGCCCATGCCTGATGCAGACACTAGGGGGCGCGGTTGGGTTGTAGCCCTTGAAGTTGTCTGATTGCCATTGGGGGCTGGAGAATGTTATCCAACACCCGTGCCAATCTACAAGACCACCCAAGAACCTGGCACTCCTTGTTCCAAAGAGGACCACAAATACAAGGAGGGTCTTCCTTTCCCCTAAGTAGGGAGACCAAGCCCCCACCACCCCATCCCCACATTGAAACATAGTCAGCCATGAAGGATAGCTATGGTCCTTCACCCTCGGAAGCTGTCCAGTCGCTGGGCCCCTGAGAACTCATTTACAGTGCCTTTGGGCACGTTCTTCTGTAGCCACACCAAGTAGCGGATCACGGGCACGGCATCCCGCACCTGGAGGACAGCAATCAGAGAAGACAGCTGAGGAAAAGTCTCAGTCAAGGCTTAGGGATCCACGAGATCAGGTGGCTGCTCTGGGAGCTGAACTTGAAGAACACGAGGTATTCACCAGCTATTTGATATTAAGGGATTCTTTTTACTGTTTATTTATATAATCACAAGGTGGTGATGTTTAATTTACATGGTCCTTATCGTTTAGAGATACTTGGTGATATATTAACAGAAGAAAGGATATAATACCTGGAATTTGCTTTAAGGTCACCCAGCAGCAGAGGGCAGGGAGTGGAGGAAAGGAATATGGACTTGCAGATAAAGTGAGATTGGCCATGACTTGATGATGACTGAAGCTTGATGATGGTACATGGGGATCATTATGCTATTTTCTCCACCTTCACATATGTTTAAGATTTTCCATAAGAAAAAGTTTTCTAAAATTGAGTGCTTTATCCTTATTTTAACAGGTATATTTAAAAAAGTGAGCCATTTTCTTGCCAGGGTAAGAAAATCATTACAGTGAACACTTATTTTAACACTTAAAATGTGCCATACGGTGTTCAAAGCAATATATATGAGTATATCATTTAATATGATAATTATGTGCATATAATTACATATTTATATAATTTATATAATATATTTTTATTTTTTATTTTAGTTATTATTCAATACAGTTTCTGCCCTTTATTCCCATTCCAGCCCACTATAATATACTATTATTACACATTTATATAATTATGTATTTATATGTATGTACACATTATATGTATTTAAATGTATATGCATATACCCATTTATTTAATATATGATTATATATTATATATTTTTTACATTATAATGAATATAGTTATTTTTTAGACTTTATTTATTTTTAGAGAAAGGGGGAGGGAGAGAGAAGGAGATGGAGAGAAACACTGATGTGTAAGAGATACATCGATAGGTTGCTTCTTGCACACCCCTAACAAGGGACCTTGCCTGCAACCCAGGCATGTACCCTTCACTAGGAAGTGAACCAGTGACTTTTCCATTCACAGGCCAGCACTCAATCCACTGAGCCACACCAGCCAGGGTTTATAGTGAATATATTTAAAATATTTAAACATATTAATCATTTATTAATAGTTATTATATACAGTCAGTCCTCCATAGACACAGGTTCCATGTGCACAGATTCAACCAACCATGGATCAAATATATTTGAAAAAATTTCAGAAAGTTGATCCCTAAACAATACAGTTATAACAATTACAGGATGGGGCAAAAGTAGGTTTACAGTTGTTTTTATGGAAATAATACAATAATTAATAAATAATAGTACAAGAATACACTGTGTTTGTGTACTCACAACTGTAAACTTACCATTGCCCCACCCTGTATTTATACCACATTTGCATTGCATTAGGTATTGTAAGTAATCTAGAGATTGTTTAAAGTATATGGGAGGATGTGTGTTGGTTATATGAAAATACTATGCCATTTTACATAAGGGACTTGAGCATCTGCAGATTTTGGTATCTGAGCAGGTCTTGGAACTAATCTTCTGTGGATATTGAGGGATGACTGTTTTACTTGTATTATAATATATGTGTTTTATATACACATATTCTATATAGTATAATATATACATTGCACATTTATTTACATTTATTTCATCTTCGAAACAACCCTCTGCTGTAGGTTACTATTATAATTCTCATTTTACAAATGAGGCCCAGAGAGGTGAAGCAACTTGTCCAAGGTCACCCAGCTAGGAGGTAAATGGAGGACCTGGGGTTTGAACTCTGATACCCTAGCTTTAGGGCCTGTGTTCTGAACCCCTGTACCATGTTGGAAGTAAGGGAGTAACACACTGGTGAGTGCCCAGAATTCTGTGTCCACTTCCGTTTTAGTGAAGGGGCTTCTTTAGTCTCTCCCTACAGGGGTTTCTTTCTAACCCATCAGACTGGGAGCTCCAAAAAGGCTGTTGTGCCTGCCCATGGACTTACGTGGCTGTCCCTGAGGAGGTCCTGCTCCTTGCTGTTTTTCACTGCCTTGGTTATCATCACTGGTGAGTAGGTGTCTGCTACAACTTTATTCTGTCATGGGCAGAGAAGAAGAGACCTGGGAACCTTTTCCAGGGCACAATGGTATTTGAAAAGGATTAGCTGGAAAGCTCTGCTAAGGGGAGACTTGCCCATTCCTATGGTGGCGATGACTTTTCCTTATGTGCTTTCTGACTATGCAGGTCTTTCCTAGTCTTACATGGCCAGCTTAACCTTCCCTCCCTCCCTGCTCCTGGATCATTCCCTGCCTCTAGATCCCACCAGCACTCTGGGACATACCAGAGCCTAGTCTCTGCTAGTTGATGGGCTATTTCAACAGCGTGAGTTTCCTGCATATATCATTCCCTAACATCTGCCATTTATTGAGTGCCTGCTGTGTGTGAGGCATTGGGTTTTACACACAGTATCTCCTCTAAAGCTCCTCAGAGCAACTCCTCCGAGGCTGGGACTCTTATCACCATTTTATAGGTGAGGTAACAGAGGCTCAGCTTGGCTAAGCAGTTGTCCAAGGTCATTGTACAGCCACTTCGGAGCAAAGCCAGGATTCAGTCTCAGGTTTGACTACTTCAAAGCCCATTGCTCTACCAGGCTGTACTCCCTCTCGCTTCCTTGACAATCTCTGAATTTTCTGTGGGTCGACATCCAGTTTTTCTTCCTTCTCTTCCTAGGGAGGCCTAGAAGGGGACTTACTGCACCATTGTTGACTGACCAACTGCGTGAATGACTAAGGAGCTGTGGCCTCACTTTAGATGAGACTAGCAGGACTAGAGTGGGGCAGTGCCTGGCCTGGGTTGGGGCCTGGTAAACCCACCTCAGGTATCACTTTGTAGAGTGCATACATAGTATTGCTTGTCCCAATCCATATCTTCACGGCCCCTGAGGCATAGGCTTGGACTTTGTCATAGACTTGGCTGTAATTTTCGAGTTGCACACACATGGGGCCTGTACAGCTGGAGTTCAGATACTGCAGGGTCTCAGAGTTAATGCGACTCTTGTCTACAAATAACCTGGGTGGGGAGGCAAGACCGGGAGGGTCCTGAGAGTCTCTAAGGACAATGCAAAGGACCAGAGGCCCTTTTTTTCTGGAGGTCAGGGAGCAGAGTACACCAGATTTGAAGGAGGTGGGAATAGGAGGCAAAGGGTCAAGAAAAGTTCCAAGGTCATAGGAAGCCTGCATATTGGGGTGGGGTAAGTAGTGGAGCAGAGAGGGGTGGAAATTGGAGGAACTCCACTACAGCAAGCAAAGAAAAAGGCATACCTGATGGAAGAGTTCGTGAGCAGTGTGTAGGAATAGAAGAAGGGGTTGTAAGGGATGTCACTACTGCGCAGATTGAAGAGCCCTGGGGAAGAAGATGATGAGGACCATTTATGAGGCTGAACAGCTTGAGGTCAGCACATTTGATGCTCCTGCTGCACTGTTTGCTTAGGCACCCTAAAGGTTGCCAGCAGCATATGTGCTTCATCTACCTTTGCATATTTCTTAGTATTTGTGGGTGGGTGTGTTTTTGAAGCAGGGATGAGAGTTATGGACCTTTTGTCCCAGAAAAATGCAGATACCCAGCCAGCAGCCAGCACATAGTTTCAGTGGTTTCCCAGATTATCCAAAGTATACAGCTGAGGTCAGGTAAGAAGCCCTGAGTCACATAGGGACAGAACAGAGCTGGAGTAGCTGCTAAAGCTGGGTATGTGGGTGCCATGGGATGGTGGCTGGGTTCCTGGGGAGTATTTGTTAGGATTCTTCCCATTCATGAGACAGGAACCTTTGCTACTGTGGTCACGCCATTCCTCCAGTGGCCTGGAGGCTGGCCCCAGCTTGCCCTGGGCTTCCTTGTTGCCTTATTCAGTAGATATGATCTCCTTCCCCCTCCCCTTCAAAGGGCCAAAATAATTTTAGGACTGTATAAATGTAACTACTACTTAACTGTTAAGGGGTTGAAATTACATTCAACCCTCTGAAGGCAACTGAGAAGCTGACATGGTCCCCGGTGAAAATGAGTTTGACACCCTTGCCATAGGCTATGGCCATGGAGCTCTCAGAACTAGTGAGTACCTGGTAGTTGGGGGAAGAGTCCTATGCTTACAGGGCCCAGTAGGCTTGGGGTTTAGGGGAACCCAGGTGCCACACACGTCTGCAAATCTGTACTCACAGGCTGTCTCATCAAGCATCGACAGAAGCACAGCAGTTGGGGCCTTGGGATGCTTCTCCATCTGGCTGCGGATGCTAGATACTTTCTCCTGCCAGGTGCTTCCTAGAATCAAAGGAGCCCAAAGAAAGCATGAGTAACATACCTTCTCTTTGACACTATTTCTGAGGGGGCTCTCTTAGGGCAATGCTTTTTCATTTCTTTAAAAGTAGGAAAACTCTTTTTTAAACAAATTTCTACTTCTGTAGTCATTAGGGATATGGGCTCTGGACCCAGATCTGGGTTCAAATTCTAGCTCTATCATTACTGGCTGGGTGCTTTTGGGCAAATTAGCACCTCTGCATCTTATTTTGTACATGAGTAAAATAAGAATGGATTATAAAGATAGTATCATTAGGGCTGTTATGGTGATCAAATTAATTCATGTTTTTTAAAAAATTCTTTGAATTTATTGAGATGACATTGGTTAATAAAATTAAATAAGTTTCAAGTATACACTTCTATAATTTATCATCTGTATATTTAATTGCATGTTCACCACCCAAAGTCAAGTCTCCTTCCATCACCATTTATACCCCCTTTACACTGAGTTGATACTTATAATGCATGTGGAATGATGTCTTGGGGTATAGTAAGACTGGTATAACTTTCTGATCAATAAATATGCATGCAGTGTCTCTGGTGGGTTGGGATGGGAGTTAAAGGCAGACAGTTGTACTTGAACAACAATTAAAATAAAATAAATGAATAAAATAAATAAAATATGCATGCATAACAGAGATTAAGAGAGCGGTACTACTTGAGGGGCAAAGGAATAGGGCTGGGCCATGTGTAGGCCTCATTCCTGCAGTAACCCCAGTGCTTAATCAGCCATAGTTCTGTGCTAAACACTTCCTATACTTTGTTTTAATTCTTACTTGGCTCATTTTACAGAGTCTTAGGGGAGGCAAAATGACATATCTAGGGCCTTATAGCTGGCAAGGGGTGGAGCTGAGATTTGAACCCAGTACGTTTGAGTACATGGCTCACACTCTTAATCTGTACAGACATTGGACTATCTTGCTAACATTGTCAGTTTCCAAACCTGTCCTTAAACTCAGTGTCACAGAGCTTTCCTTTCTGGGACACTTGTATCCTGATCCTAGGACTTTAGTTTTCATCTGTTATTTTGTTCCCTGTAAAGAGAGAGTCTAAAGAGTCTACCTTTACACAGGGCTAGGAATTTACTGGCAGAAGGTCATAAACTCTTAATAATGTCCTAGTTGGGCTCAGAGATTAGCATAAATAACTTAATGCCATTAAAAAACTTTATGCAGATAGGTAAAATGATTCAACAAGAAACAAAGCTTTGGGTATGATACTTTTTAAGATTCATTTTATTTTATTGTGTTAAAATACACATATCATAAAATGTATCTTTTCAACCATTTTAAAGTGCACAATTCAGTGGCTTTAAGAACATTTACAAGATTGTGCAACCACCACCACTATCTAATTCCAGAATATTTTCATCATCCCCAAAGGAAACCCTGTAGCCTTTAAGCAGTCACTCCCCATTCCCGCCTTCCCCCAGCTGCTAGAAACCACTGATCTGCTCTCTGTCTCAATGAATTTGCCTCTGCTTGATATCTCATACAAATGGAACCATACAGTATGTGGCCTTGCCTGACTGGCTTCTTTCACTTAGAATTGTTTTCAAGGTTTATGAATGTAACATTTTTGAGACAAATAATGAAAGTAAATTTAAAGTGTCTGATACATACAAGTATCTTTGAGTAACTAACTTTTCATGTTTTTGCCCTTTCTACCCTTTGAAAGCTATGAGTTGCTGTAGAAACAGTCTCTCATCTTATAACCTTAGAGACTCAAGAACTTTGAGTCTCTTCCTTGAGGGCTAGCAGCCTATGATGGCTCAATGGCTCGTTTCCCCTCACTTGTGGGAAGTGACAAAACCCGTGCAAATTGAAAAAAAATGTATGCAAATTGTCTCCCAGTTCCTGGGAGTTTTTTCTCTTTATCCCTTCCTCCCCTTTCCAACATAACTGCGCCCTTATTTATCTGAACAAATTAAGTTTTATTTTTGATTGAATGGCCTTGGATAGCAAGTTTCTTTAAAAACTGTCAAGATGCAGAAAGAATGATTCTGCAAGTTACATCAGAATGGACAGGACAAAGAAAATTGGACACAATTTTAACTTATTTCATCAGGCTGCTATTTTGAAATTTCCATCCTGCTTTTTGACTCCTTTCCAAACAACAAATGTACATGGACTTTCATGTGGAAATCGACCTCTCAAATTGCCCAATATTCCTAGGAATCCAAGTCCATTGGCTCATTCAGGATTCCCAGGAAGGTAGGAGATGTGATGGCCAAGACACTGATTCAGAGTCAGTAGCCTGGTCCTGCCAGGATTTTAGTTACTACTTACAAGAATCATAGAACATAGTGCTCTTTTATGACATATTTACATGGTGTCAGCAGGGTCAAGATTATTGATGTCAGACCTTTTGGGGTCAGTTAACTTTCCTTTGTGGTCCAGCCGTAACCCTAACCTTAATCTGTGCCACAGACTTACCCCAAGTTTATTTACTCACTTTGTCCACCCCGACTCACCCAACCCCAGCAGTCATAAATCTAAATTCCTCATCACAAGAAGGTTGAAAGTCAAGGTTTGAATGATTCATTATGAGCTGGTCTTCAATACCAGATAAGCAACTCACATTGTGTTTTTTCTCTCTTCAAAAGAGTGTGTTATTTTTTGTCTTTCTCTGACTTTCTTGTTTTCTCCATCCCTGCTCCCTCTTGCTTCAACCCTAACACTCTTTATCTAGCACTTTCTAAATATGGTTTGAGGACCTTTTGATTGAGACTTATTTTTGAAAAGGCCAAGAAATCTGCATTGTAAACAAGCATCCCAGGCAATATGAATGTACATGAAGGTTCAAGGTCCATTGCTTTGGTACTTCTTAGGAAAACAATTTTCAGCCAAAGTAGCAGCAGCAGGGACCAGTGTTGCTACATGTTAGGAATGAGAGTTGGCTTGGGGAATTACCTGTGAACTTGTCCTGCAGGAAATAAATGGGCTGGTTTGGAACTGGAGGTCTCTCTGACCCCCATACCAGGTCCACAAGGTTGGTTTTGATGGAAACTAGCTCTCTGTCAGAGCCTTTGAGAGCCATGTCATAACTCTTCCAAGTTCCTGCAAAGACAGGAAAAAGTCACTTGTTCCCTGCTTACTTACCATCAGGAAAAATCATGACACAATTTTCAGGAACAATTAGTCCTTATCTACTCTGTCTCCTGTTCTGCTCCTAGAGCCCCAGCTGCCTAGAGCCTGTGCAAGCAGTCTGGCTCACTCAGTCATGTACTCTCACTTTCTTCTTTCCACTTCCAAAGCCTAATTTCCCCAAGCCCACTCCAATGCTGTCTACAGCCAGTTGGCTAAAGTCATTAAGTGCCAATGTCTGTGGGGCCCTCTTTTGGTACTATTCATTTTATTTAAAAATTTTTTTTAAAAATCCTCACCCAAGTATGTTTTTATTGATGTGTGTGTGTGTGTGTGTGTGTGTGTGTGTGTGTGAGAGAAAGAGAGAGAGAGAGAGAGAGAGAGAGAGAGAGAGGGAGAAAGAGGGAGATGTGAGACAGAAACATTGATTGGTTGGCTACCAAATGCACCCTGGCTGGGAATCAAACCTGCATCCTTTTGGTGTACAGGACGACACTCTAACCAACTGAGCCACCTAGCCAGAGATAAACTATCCATTTTAGCTGAACTTCATTGACACAGTCCAAAGGAATGTTGATATTCATGTCATTGGAAATGTTGTCAAAGAAGCCATTTTTAACTTGGAAGCCTTTAGTGCATATTTATGAGGACTCCATCCTTGGGGTCAGGCTGGCCAGTCAACTGGGGCCCCAGAGCTCAGGAAGTTGTATTTCTGGAGGGAGAGGATTGTGCTTCTGTACTTAGAAGCCCTCTCAACTCCTTTGACCCTTTCAAGCTGCATTCCAGGAGAGGGTCTACCAAGTGATCTAGAGCCCTAATTGGTAGAATTCTAGGTCACAGAGGATTGGTCTGGGTTCAAGTAAAACCTAGCCTATTTATCTGCTAGATCTTAATACTTCTCCAAGTCTTCTAGGTTGTATCTCTTTACTCATGACTTTAAAAATATGTTACCATTCTTTGAAATATATTTTCATCACATAATTCATGAATATGTTTTTGTTGCAAAATATTCTGCAACCACAGGTTCAAACACTCTAACTTTAGAGTCACCCTACCCTCCCTTCTATCAAGGTATGTTTCTTTACATCCCAGGGAAGCTGAGTCACCCTCATTGGTGAAGACATATATAGGGACTAGGGAAAGAACTTACCAATGGAGAAGAGGAGGGGATCGAAACCTACACGTTCTCCAGCAGGAATCTCGGTGAGGAGCCAGCTGACAATGGGGGCACTGCCAACTTAGAGAAAGATAGGAAGGAACAGAGATCACCTCCAGGGCCAGCACCAGTTCCTCCAGTAAGATTTCTTCCTGTGACAGCCATGTCATGTGTGTCTTCCTTGATAGCAGCCCCAAAGTTTAGGGATTGCCCTGAATTTCCCCTGCTTCCCATAGGGGCCCAGCATACCCTTGAATGTATCCCCTCACCTGTACATCCCTGAATTTAGTCTGGGTTCCAGGCCTTGGAGGACAAAACCATGTGGCCCTTTTACCTTCCTTATAGAGCTCCCAATTGCAGTCCATCTGCTGCTCAGCCTGGATCCAGTAGCGACTGTCAGTCCAGAGACCTGCTTTCTGCATGGTCACCACTGCAGTTCCTGGGGCAGAACAGATAAACTTGGAGGTGAGGGTAAAAGTGAGGGATGTGGTTATTTTAGTGCATGTTCAATACAGTGCTGGCTCTGAGAATGTCACAGGGGCCTCTAGAAAGAGTTTCTCTCCTCCATTGGAAGGAAATGAGGCAGGAGATGTAAGGAGAGCCTTGATGGAAGCCAGAAGAAAGGGTGCCCTGCTTTGTGTTGAGGGCCTCTCCTAAGGGAGCCATTAAGACTTCTAATAGGAGAAGTGGGTGGGGTCTGCTTTTGGCAGTTCAAAAGAGTCCATGCTGCATGTGAGTGCTCCCAAGAGGGATGGTGTAGTCAGTATCAGGACTCATTGGCTTAGAGGGACACTAAGCCAGGGGCTTAATTGAGGATAGGCAGAGAAGCCAAATCCAGCAACTTTGGCAAAAAGAAGGGTCTATGATGGGCAAGGCAAGGCAGCTTGAAGCCCAGAGGATGAATGTTTAAGAATCAACAAGGAACCTTGCTTTTCATTCAAGGGGCCAGGGTCAATGTAGGAGGCTCCTTCAGAAATTAGGACCTTATGTAAGTCTTCTACATTTGTATCTCATTTGGCCATGTGAGGTGATTTTTTTCCCCTAAAAGGACCAGCAAAGCAAAACTTTGTCCCTAAGTGAGGCACTGTGTGAAGGGAATAAGTGGGCTCCTAGAGGCTAGACATAGGAATAGCAACTGTTCCAGAAAAGAAGCCCAGGGAGTACTAGGCTGGGCCGGGCTGTGGCAGAGCCAGTGAGCATGGGAGGGAAGCCAAGGAGGGACGTCTGTCTCATGCAGAAGTGTGGTTGGTGAATTATGAGATGTGTGCTCTGGGGAACCTGATGGGGCACCTGCCCTGGTGACACTTTTTCGAGTGGTGGAGGGGAGGCAGAGCAGCAAGGGTTTACTAGATACTACACCCTGGGGTCCCAACTGCTGAGAACTAGCCACATCTGGGCATCTTTGACCACCTCTGAGTCAACCAACAGAAGCAAGGAGGGCAGGGTAATGGTTGTTACCTGAAGACCCTGTAAAGCCTGTAATCCATGTAAGCCGCTTATCACGTTCACCAATGTACTCACTCTAGGAAACCAACAACACCATTGTTAGCTTTTTTCATGAACTCAGACCCCATTGGAAGGCTTCAAACTACATTCCAGTTCTTTCTGGTCAGATTTAACTAGTCCTACAAGCCCAGGCATGCTGGGCACCTCTTCCAGGAAGCCCTTTGGAACTTTCCACAGCTCTCAGAATTTTTCTTTCTTTTTTTTTTTAAAGATTTTATTTATTTATCTTCAGAGGGGAAGGGAAGGAGAGAGGGAGAGAAATATCAATGTATGGTTGCTTCCTGTGCATTCCCTGCTGGGAACTGGCCTGCAACCCAGGCATGTGCCCTGACTGGGAATCAAACCATGATCTCTTGGTTCACAGGCCCACGCTTAATCCACTAAGCTACACCAGCCAGGGCAGAATTTTTCCTTTGAACAGCCATATCTCTTAGAGTCTAAACCCCACATCTAGCACTGGACTCACTGTTCTGCAAAGGCCAGAATGCAAATTCTGTGCAGTCTGGGAGCATGTTTTTGTTTTTTCTGGGTCCTTCCTTCCAGCTATCCCCCCCCCTTGCTACCCAGTCTAGCATTGAACACTGAGCATATAAAAATGATTTTTGCAGAGGGCTTTACACATTATTGTATTTTGATCCTCATAATTCTCAGGCATAGATTTCGTTATTCCTATCTTGCAGAAGGGAAAACTGAGGCTCAGAGAAGTTCAGACACTTACCCAAGGTTCTTAGTCTTTCCCAGCAAGTTGGGAAATTAATCCAAGTACTCTTATTGACCCTGAAAATTTCTCCTCTTCCAAGTGGGCTGGTGTTGGAAAGGTGGGTGAGGTGGAGGGGGAAGCAGTAGTGGGAAAGGGTGGGATAAGTGGGCAGGGGTGCTGCTTTGGGAAAAGCAATTCTTCTCTAGTCCATCTTGTTTCCTATATGCTCCTCCTCCCCCAGCCTATACCCCAGATTCATGCAGTCTGGGGTTGTGGATAATTTCCATGCTCCATCCATTAGGTTATGTGAATAGGTGAACAGGAAGGAAGCTTAGCATTTTTCCAGTCCAATTCCCAGCTCTCTTTCTAACCTCCTAGGGGAGGGTACACTAAGCATTCATTTCTGCATTTGCCATCTAGGAAGTGATCAAAATCCATTCTGAAGTTGTTTATAGTTTTATGGCTTGAGGTCAAGATTTGGCAATGTCTTCTCTCCTATGTAATGGATTGCATTCTTTCAGCTGCCCTAAACTCCCGTGTCCAAGCTCTCCACTTCCTTCCCTTTGCCTGTCAAATACTTCCTCTGCCTTCATCTCCTGAGTCTTAAGAATTTGTTTGTGGCTTGTTCTCATAGCCACCCCCCGAGAGTAGGAGAAAGGGCAAGGGTGGGGTTAGAGTCATTCCTTACCATGTGGGCATCCGTGTTCGGGATGATGTAGGCAGAGAGATTATTTGTGTGCATCTGCTGGCGAAGGGCTATGAGCCGCTCTGTGGTATTGACCACAGTAACTGGAAGGTACTGACACAGGACAAGAAGACACCAAACACACACATAGACACATATTGCTTAGAGAAAATGACACCTGGGCCCCCAGCATCCAGAGGCACCAGCCTCTTCTTAGGCAGGGATTATGGGCTGGTAGGGTCAGGAGGCTGGGCCACCCTGGAGAGGAATGGGACAGCAGCTGATGCTGTGGGTTAATTTAGATTAAGGTGCATGAGTTGAGTGTAAATGAAATGTTGAAGAGCTTGGAGAGGGATTCTCCTAGGATGCAGGTATGGGTGAGAGTTGCAGGGGAAAGTCTCTTTGCATACCGTGGAAGTAGCATTGCTAATTTACCAAATAAAAATACAGGATGCTTACCCAGTCACATTTGAATTTCAGATAAACAATGAATAATGATTTAGTATAAGTATGTGCCATGCACTGTTTGGGGCATACTTATATAAAATATTATGCATTATCTGAAATTCAGATGTAATTTGGCATCTTGTATCTCATCTGACAACCCTACCTTGGGGACTTTTTCAAGTTTCCAGTCACTGGTCTCAAATGGTGCAGGAGGGTGCATGATTACCCTCAGGGTTTTGAGACATTGTCCAGAAAGATTCCCTCTAAGCTAGACATTTTTGAAAAGGTTGCTTTATCTCTAAAATAAAGTATGGAGGGGCATTTATTTGTTTTGTTTGCTCTCTATTCCACAATATAACCATGTTTGTTTCAATGTAAAAGTAATGTGGCTGGCCCACCCACCTGCCTGCCCCAGTGGTCTCATAAAGTTGACAATGAGAGCAGATGTATTCCTGAAGCTTAGTGGATGCTGGCAGGCCCACTAGCTCTCCCACCTTTTCACCTACCCCTGCCTGGGGAAGCTCTTTCACCCTATTCTGGTTGTGGAAAGAATCTCCAGCCAAGGAGCTGATGACTTTTCAGCTCCAATTTATTAGGCCTTCTCCAGGTCTTCACACCTTAGGCCATACTCTCTTGCCCTTCAATTGGCTCTTCTAACCTGTTTTCCTTCATCCTCCCATCTGTGCCTCCCTTTTTGCTGTTCCTCTAGAATTCTTGTTTTCTTTCCTCCCATCCTCTTCTTGGCCTCTGACTAAACTCAGCCCAAGGTTAGCTAGGGCCTCCCACTCAGGCCTCCCACTCTCCTTATTTCCCCTCTTCCCTCCCTCTAATGGGGTTGTCCAAGTCCAAGCCAGGACAGATGTAGATAATTTGCTGTGGGAATTGGTGGGAAGGAGGGGTGAGGGGCAGATATCAGACACCTGAGAATGTGCTGCCCTTCCTGAAGGATGTTAATCAGAAACAGTGGCTCCAAACTCCAAAAATCAGGAGACAGGTTTGTAGAGAGAGAGGCTAACAAATGAGTCAACAGGAGAAGAGGAAGATGATGGGACCTGTGGGGCAAGGCTAGGGTAGGGGCCAGGGTGGGCTGAGCCAGGGCCTCACATGAGGGATGGTTGAACAGTTTCTCATGCCTTCTCTTCTCAGGTCCACTGGCCTTGCATGGCCCCAGGCACAAACTAGAAACCGGGAGAAAAATCCAGGGTCACTTGGTGATCAGATAGTTCCTAGAAGGTGTAGGGACCTGTTCCCCCAACCCTCCTTCCTTTCCTGCAAGCCCTTTATCCTTTGAAACACATGATGAGGTCCAACTCTCCTTGAGGACAAAAATAATCACATTTCATAGGAAATCAGGCTGAATTGGTTGGCACTCTGGGTCACAATCAAAGAAACCTGATTCATTGACAAGTGATTGACACTTTTGGAAGGGTTTTAGTGCTCAGTGAATAAACTTTTTCCCTTCTAATCTAATTGAGTCTCTTTAGGGTCTACTGAACTGGAAAAGTTCTGTGTAAATTAAATTTTTGTAATCAAATTTTATTTGAAATGCTCTAGAGGATCTCATTAAATAATCACCCTACCTTCATTTTACCCTTCTATAAATCTAATTTCATATATGTTGGGTTTACTTAAAATCAAGGCCCACTTGTACCATTTCTTATAATCCAAATCTCTGTCTATCATTTCAGGCTAGTTTTAAGCATGTAAGACAAGCAATCTCAGTCTGAAATCACCACCTGGTGGGAAAAGGTGGGCTAACATTAAAGAATTCCTACTATGTGCTAGAGAGACACTGAAGTCAGCAATTTATCTATAGCATCTCATTTGATACCTGTTAACAGTTCTGTGAGGTGGGTATTATTGTCCACTTTCTATGGAGGAGGAAGCTGAAGCCCAGATAAGTTTAGTAACTTGCCCAAGTTTTGCCACAGTAAGTCAGTGGTTTGAACCTAGGCCATCTGAATACAAAAAAAAAAAAAAAAACAAAAAACTGACCCTGGGAGGGTAATGCCACAGAAGGGACAGAGCACATGGAGGCTTAGTTTCCAACTTGGCCTGTGCCCCAAATTTGGTATAATTCCAAGGAGAGTGACCCAGTATTCACTGAGCAAACATTTCCTAAGTGCCTACTGTATGCCAGGCACTGAGCTAAATACTACAGGCTCTGGGCTCTAAAAGTCCAGTGGTCTCTGAAAGTTCTTCCCTCTATCATCCCACGTTTTAAGGAGGATCTCCCCAGAGGGTGATGGGGGCCTGAGTATGGACACTCCCACTGTACTTTTACCTTCTGAGTGGGTTGAAGTATACATGGAAAGAGGGTGACTAGGGTTTAATACCATGAATGGTCTTGCTTGGTTGTCTTACTTTTATAAAGTCAAGGGGGAGATTAAACCCATCCTACTGATTTAAGAAATTGAACCCTCATTTCTGTGGGAACAGATCTCTGGCAAAATGGTGGCATTAAGATGCCAGTATAAGAAGCAAGACTGAGCCAACCTTTGTCCTGTGAACACACAGATAGCTGTTCTCTGAGGTTTAGCCTGTGGCTCTCAAGGTCAGGCTCTGTAGCCAAATCATCTGTGGTTTCTGACACAGGGCCTGGTACTGGAAAGATGCTCAGAAACTGGGTGCTGAATGAATGAGCAAAGTCCTGCTGACAAAGAACAAAGGAAAGGAAGGCCTCCCTAAAGCTGGAAGTGGAGTGGGTATGGAGGATGCTGAGCTGGGCAGTTACCAGTAGTTGTGACCAAAGAGAAAAACAAGGGCACCATAGGGGTGACAAAAACCAAGCTTTAATTAGGCTCCTCTGAACCCTCTTTTTGATTAGTCCTTGACTTTGGCCCAACAATCTTGTCCTTGCTGGGTCTGAATCTTCCAGTCTTAGCAAGAATTTTGCTAAGTAAGTTTAGAGAGACTCTCCCACCATTAATATCTGATCACCCCTTGATACTTGTTCAAATTCCTCACTCCCACCCTTGATATCTGATCACCCTGGCCTGCCCTCCACAAGAATCCTATTAAGCCACTTTAGTAAGAATCTCTATAACCTTGATGTTTCCTCTTAGGAATTTCCCATCTACTGACCCTCTTACTCTGCTCATTGGCCATCTTTGCTATATTCACGGTTGAGTCTGATCTTCCTTCCCTATTTAAATGTCCCTACTGCAATAGTCTTGAATAAAATCTTCCTTACTTTTTAAAACATGTGCCAGAATCATTTTTTTAATTAACAGGTGGGAATGAAAAGTGTCAGACCAGACTGGACCTGAGTCTTGAGGGCCCCAAGGACTGGCCCTGGTGTTATTTTTCTTCAAGACAGAGGAGGGGGGCAAGAGAAAAAGAGACAACCTGAGCTGCAGCCCTCACTCCAACAATTTCTGAGCCCATAAGTGGAGGCCAGAGCTGCTCTCCAACTGAACTTGTCCTCCCAGCATGGGAAGCAATGGAAAGACCGAGATGCACATACCACAAATGAGGACAAGCCAGTGCCAGCAGCTCCAGGGATCCCAGGCCATGGAGTCTCCAGATGTTGGTGCTAGGCCAATGGAGGGATGGTGAAAAGTGGATAGGCCTCTTCCTTCCCTGGCTTCTTCCTCCAGACCTTTCCTAGGCAGGAGAAGCCAGTGGGTAAGGGCTGGCAATGTGGAAGAGGTACCTGGCTGGTTGATGGAGAGTTCCCCTCTGTTCTGTTGTTTATCAGGGATCCAGGAGTCAAGATGGGCAGAGAAGCCTCTGCTGGCTCCCAGTCTTCTGGAATAAGGTGTGAGCCTGCCCAGGTCAGAGTCCAAAGATCTGAGACAGAGGAGCAGCAACTGGTTTCAATCAAGGTGCTTCTCCCAGCCCCCTTTAGCTACAGCAACCAGCCTCACCCATTCCTGAATTCCATTCTCCTCCCTTCCGCAAGCTGTTTCCCATTAGTTTCCCATCCCCAGGCTCTGGCTACAGTCCCACTTTTGCTTCAAGATGGATCTTTATCCTTCCTTCTCCTCTGAGGCGGCCTGTGTCAGAAGAAGTCAGTGCCCTCTCTTCATACTGCCTGGGAAGCACCACTTCACCCCTCAGGGAAGTTGTTTATAGCTGGAGAGTTACTTTCTTGAGCTGGGTTGAATCCCTTTGGGAAAGCCCATTCTGTAAAATGCTGCCAGCCACTGGCAGAGGGGAAGATTGCCTTTCTCATGGGACTGTTAGTGCCATTCACACCTGAGAGGGAAAAAAGACACAAAGACCTATTTGAAGGGTTCAAGGGATACCACTGAAGAAGAAAGAAGACCTAGAGAGGGGAGTTTGGGGCCTCCCAGAAGACAAATTTGGTTAACTGGACATGGCTTTTCTGCCATAGCTTCTAGAGAACATGGCTTTGGTTCCTCTGCAGTCACTCCTAACCAGCATGACTCCCTACAAAGGAAGTGATGAAACTGAAGCCATCTTTGTCTCCACAGCCACTGCATCAGAGGACTGCTTGCTGCACCAGTGCCAAATCAACTCCCAATAAATATCCTGTAGAACCATCAGCCAGAAAGGAATACTTCTGAGAGACAAACAGACCCAATGAACAGGTGCTCACAAGCAAACCACTCATTCCTTTTTATTTTATTTTTAATGTATTTATACTCTGCTTACATGCACAACAAGTTTAAGGCAGCTTTAAAAGAATCCACCCAAATACAATATAACAGACCATTTCAAAGAAGGAAAGGGGGCCTTCCTGAGACTCCCTGAAGGAGGGGAGTTTAAATGAATAAGATTCAGTGAACTCCGCCTCCAGAAATAAAAGCTGAGGGCAGAACCATCAGCCTCAGAGGATAGACTAAGGACAAGGACTGTGAGAACCCTGTGTGGTTCTGGGCCTGCTGACTCTCCTACTACCTTTACTCTACCCTTTGCCCCCACCATTCCAAGACTGACAATGAAATTATTCCCAGAGGTCAAAGGACTGGAGAAATGGCCCCTTAAATAAGGCCCTTCCACCCCCCGCATAATTCAATATTAGCCATCTGGAAGGGTAAGCAGGTCAATTTGATGGGGTCATTTTGGGGGCATAGGGCAATGTGGAGAAGCGGGAGAGATGAACTTGAAGACAGCTGTCTGGATCAAACAGCCCTGCCTTCACCAGTGAGCCTAGAAGCTAGACTGCTGGGGTTTCAATCCCAGCTCCATCACCCACTGACTGCATGGTACTAGGCCAGTGATTTCACTTCTGTTAGCCCACAGTTTCCTCACTTGGGAAATGGGGTAATAATAGTACTAAGTTCTTAGGGGTGTGATGAGAATTAATGTCCTAAGGAGTCAATGATATATAAGTTTCTGTAGAGCCAAATACGTAACTAGAACTCATACCTGTCTTATCTGTACCTTGTTCTTTCTGTCCCTGGCATCCTACACTGCTGAAGTGGTAGTTAATATTTTACCAAAGATTAGCTAGGCTGAAGCACCAACTCTGGAAGCAAATAAAACTATGGATGTCCCTCCCAATCTTCTGGACTCTGCCCTGGGGATGGTCTCAGAGGCTACCAAGGCTCTATTTAGTCCTCTGGTTCTGTCCTCAGGGTCCCTGCCTTTCCCCTGGTGTCAATCCTGACTCACTTGTCTTCCCCCTCAGCTCCTCCCTTATCTTCTTATCTCAAAACCGATGTCTTTAGTCATCAGTTTGGAGAACTTGAACCCAAGTTGGCAACAGGACTAAAGTAAAAAGCAATGATTCAGGGTGGGGAGGGTGAATGACCAAGAGTCCTTGTACCAAAGATGTTTGGAAGGTCACTGGAGTTTTGTTGTGGCCTGCGCAGGAAGCCCATCTCTACTTGTCTTACTTTTTGGTCCAAGGCTCACCTCAAAGCCAAATTCTGAAACTGGAGGAGTTCTTCAGGGTCTTTCTTGTTCATGCTTCTTTTTTTTGCACCCAGATCCCTCCCCAGGCTTGTCACCCTGCCTTTTGATCTGGGTCTGCCCTCTCAGGGCACCCATGCCTGCCTAACTTCCATCAGAATGCACTTACCTCACTTGCATTTTTCTCCCACTCAGTGACAGTGGTGCTGAGTCATAGTTCAGATCATGATAACAGGCAATTTCATCTCTGTGACTCTGAGAAAATGCATGTAAAGCACCCAGCTTCCAAACAATTCTTCTGTGGGACCCTCTGGAAGACTGGAACCCAAGGGAGGCCTAAGAAGTGAAGTGACAGCCAGAAGCCTAGAGTGGCAGAGGACACCCTGGCAGTACTGGGAGCAGCAAGGGGGCAAATATTGACAGGAGAGGTGCAGAAATGGCACCTCAGGCAGTGGTCATGGGGAGGGTCAATAGTCAGTGGGCATAGGCAGATAGCTCCATGGCCTATTTTGTCTGATATAAGTACTGCTACCTTACCTTTTTTTCGTTTCCATTTGCATGAAGCATCTTTTTCCATCTCTTTACTTTCATTCTGTATGTGTCTTTTGACCTGAAATGTGTCTCTTGTAGCCAGCTTATGTAAGGGCCTTGTTTTCTTATCCATTATTTTTTTATTATTATTCTAAATGCAGTATTTTCTTCATTTCTTGTTCTAGATGGCTATTGCTAGCGTAGACAAAAAAACAATAAAACATGTCATCTTGTTTATTTATTCCAGAATTATTTTAATTTCTTGTTTTTCTAGATGTACAATTATATAATTAACAGATCATTTATAATTTCTTTACTAATATTTGTATACTTCTTTTTAAATTGTATTTTAAAGGACATTTTATTGATTATGCTATTATAGTTTTCCCATTTTTTACCTCCCTTTTATTCCCCTCCACCTTGCACCCTGCCTTTCCACCATCATTCCTCCCCTTAGTTCATGTCCATGGTTCATGAATATAAGTTCTTTGGCTTCTCTATTACCTATACTATTCCTAATCTCCCCCTGTGTATTTTGTACCTACTAATAATGCTTCTTATTCCCTGAACCATCTCCCCCTCTCTCCCCTTCCCACTCCCCTGTTGCTAACCCTCCATACGATCTCCATTTCTGTGGTTCTGTTCCTGTTCTAGCTGTTTGCTTAGTTTGTTTTTGCTTTTGTTTTCGGTTCAGTTGTTGATAGTTGTGAGTTTGTTGTAATTTCACTGTTAATAGTTTTGGCCTTCTTTTTCTTAGATAAGTCCCTTTAACATTTCATATAATAAGGGCTTGGTGATGATGAACTCCTTTATTTTTTAAATACATTTTATTGATTATGTTATTACAGTTGTCCCAGTATCTCCCCTTCACTCCTCTCCATCCTGCACACCCCCTCCCACCCACATTACACCCTTTAGTTCATGTCCATATGTCATACTTATAAGTTCTTTAGCTTCTGCATTTTCCATACTATTCTTGCCCTCCCCCGTCTATTTTCTACCTACCATCTATGCTACTTATTCTCTGTACCTTTTCCCCCTCTCTCCTCCTCCCACACCCCTGTTGCTAACCCTCCATGTGATCTCCATTTCTGTGGTTCTGTTCCTGTTCTAGTTATTTGCTTAGTTTGTTTTTGTTTTTGTTTTAGGTGTGGTTGTTAATAATTGTGAGTTTGCTGTTGTTTTACTGCTTATATTTTTATCTTCTTTTTCTTAGATAAATCTCTTTAACATTTCATATAATAAGGGCTTGGTGATAATGAACTCCTTTAACTTGACCTTATCTGGGGAGCACTTTATCTGCCCTTCCATTCTAAATGATGGCTTTGCTGGATAGAGTAATCTTGGATGTAGGTCCTTGCCTTTCATGACTTTGAATACTACTTTTCAGCCCCTTCTTGCCTATAAGGTTTCTTTTGAGAAATCAGCTGACAGTCTGATGGGAACTCCTTTGTAGGTAACTGCCTCCTTTTCTCTTGCTGCTTTAAGATTCTCTCCTTCTCTTTAATCTTGGATAATGTAATTATGATGTGCCTTGATGTGTTCCTGCTTGGGTCCAACTTCTTTGGGACTCTCTGAGCTTCCTGGACTTCCATGGAAGTCTCTTTCCTTTGCCATTGGGGAAGTTCTCCCTCATTTTGTTTTCAAATAAGTTTTCAATTTCTTGCTCTTCCTCTTTTGTTTCTGGCACTGCTATGATTCAGATGTTGGAACATTTCAAGTTGTCCCAGAGGTCCCTTAGCTTCTTCTCATTTTTTTGAATTCTTGTTTCTTCATTTTGTTCCGGCTGAATGTTCCTTCTTCCTTCTGCTCCAAACTGTTGATCTGAATCCCAGTTTCCTTCCCTTCACTGTTGGCTCCCTGTATATTTTTCTTTATTCCCTTTGCAATGCCTTCATTTTTTCCTCTGTTTTGTGACCATACTCAACCATTTCTGTAAACATCCTGATTACCAGTGTTTTGAACTCTGCATCTGATAGGTTGTCTATCCCCTTGTCGCTTAGTTCCTTTTCGGGAGCTTTGATCTATTCTTTCATTTGAGCCATATTTGTCTCGGCTTACCTGTTATGTTGTAAGGGGCAGAGTCTTAGGTATTTGCTAGGGCAGAGCAACTCACATCACTGCACTGGGGTGCTGTCTGTGGGGGAGGGGTCAGAGAGGAAACAATGCTACTTGTTTGGCTCTCCACTAGCTTTCAGTCACTTCCCCCCCTACTCACAAGCAAAGTGGGCCCTTCTGGTGCTGATTCCAGGGTGAGTGAGTCTGTGTATGTTCTAGGATCCTGTGGGTCTATCCAACGAACCCTCCTGTGAGGCTGGGAGTTCCCACCACTGAAATCCCCCAAAGGGTTTTGTAGCCAGAGGTTTTGAAGCTTTCTTTTACCGCACTGGAACCCTGGGTTGCATGGTGTGTCTCACTCCTCTGTTGTTCCTCCCAGTTTATCTACATGCAAGTGTGGGACCACCAGCTGCTGCCTCACCCACCTAGTCCTCCAGCCACCACCTTACCTCATGTCCTCTCTGCTGCAGCTGCCTGACTCTTCCCCTCCTACCAGTCTGGATGAATGTTTCTTCTTTAACTCCTTGGTTGTTGGACTTCCATACAGTTTGATTTTCTGGCAGTTCTGGTTGTTTTTTGCTTTTATATTTGTTGTTGTTCTTCTTTTGGTTTTGCAAGAAGGCAAAGTGTATTTACCTACATCTCCATCTTGGCCGGAAGTCCATAATTTCATTTTTAAATTAGAGTTGACATTCAATATTTTATATTTTGTTGGCCAAACAATCTGTCTGGTTTTTCCAGAAAAGAAAAAACACCTTTTTAATTTTCACCAATAACTTAATTGATTTGGATATTTTGAGTATGTTGGCTATCTCCCATGTGGTATGACACTGATTGGTCTCAATTAATGTCTTGATTCAATCACTATCAACTTCATCTGGTCTACCAAACTGTGGAGCAATGTCCAACGAGAAATCTCCAGCACAAAACTTCTCAAACCACTTTTGACACATTCAATCAGTCACAGCCCCTTCTCCATACACTGCACAAGTCTTTTTGTGTGTGTGTTGCAGTTGCATTTTTGCCTTTCTTGAAACAATAAAATATAATATGCCAAAAATGTTGTATATTTTCTTTCATCTTCAATATTAAAATGGCTACACAAAAATGAACCATTTTGATGTTTTTAAAAAATATTTTATTTATTTATTTTTAGAGAGAGATGGGGAGGGAGGGAGGGAAACATGGATGTGCAGTAGATACATTGATCATCTCCCTCTCACACACCCAAAACCGAGGACCTGGCCTGCACCCGAGGCATATGCCCTGACTGGGAATTAAAGCAGTGACCTCTTGCTTTGCAGGATGGAGCTCAATCCAGTGAGCCACATCAGCCAGGGATGATAAGTTTTAAATGCACACTGATATGACAGCTGTCACAATACAATCTAACAAATTTGTTTTGAATGAAGTTAAAGACAACTAAGTGCTAGTAGAGCCATCTTATGAAAAAAAGCAAATGAACTTTTTGGCTAACCCAATATTAGTTTCTGGTGTTGAGCAGAGTGGACAGACAATCATATACTTTACAAAGTAATCTCCACCCCCATTATTTCAAATACTCACCTAGCACATAGTTGTCTCAATATTACTGACTATATTCCCTGCACTATATTTTACATCCCCATGATTATTTTCTAACTACCAACTTGTAATTTCTTCACCTTTTTCACCCTTCCCTCCAATCTCCCTACCCACTGGCAACCATCAATGTGTTTACTGTATATATGAGTCTGTTTCTGTTTTGTTTGTGTATATACTTTGTTCTTTAGATTCTGCATATATATGAGATCACATGGTATTTGTCTTCCTCTGTCTAATTTCACTTCACCTAATACCCTCTAGGTCCATCCATGCTGTCACAAATGATAAGTTTTCATTCTTTTTTATGACCAAGTAATATTCCAATGTATATATGTACTACCATTTTTTTAATCCAGTGATCTATTGATGGGCACTCAGGTTGCTTCCATATCTTAGCTATTGTAAATAACACTGCAGTGAACATAGGAATGCATATATCTTTTTGGATTAGTGTTTCAGGTTTCTTTGGATATACTGTATACACAGAAGTGGAATTGCTGGGTCATAAGGCTCTTCACTTTTTAATTTTTTTGTGGTAACTCCATACTTCTTTCCACAGTGGCTGCTCCAATCTGCACTCCCACCAACAGTGCACAAGGGTTCCCTTTTTAGCTTTGTCAACACATGTTGTTTGTTGACTTACTGATGACAGCCATTGTACCAAGTGTAAGGGAATATTTCATTATGGTGTTAATTTGCATTTCTCTGATGATTAGTGACATTGAGCACCTTTTTAAGTATATTTTATTGATTATTCTATTATAGTTGTCACAGTTTTTCCCCCTTCACTTTCCTACATTTGGTACCCACTTCCCTCCAGCAATGCCCTCCTTAGTTCATGTCCATGGGTCATGCATAAGTGCTTTGGCTTCTCCATTTCCTATACTATTCTTAACCTTATGCTGTCTATTTTGTACCTACCAATTATGCCTCTTAATCCCTGTACCTTTCCCCCTATTCTCCCCTCACCCCTTACCCAATGATAACCCTCCAAATGATCTTCATTTCTGTTCCTGTTCTAGTTGTTTGCTTAGTTTGTTTTTGTTTTTTAGATTCTGTTGTTGATAGTTGTTTGTTGTCATTTTACTGTTCATATTTTTTATCTTCTTTTTCTTAAATATGTCCCTGTAACATTTATTATAATAAGGGCTTAGTGATGATGAACTCCTTTAGTTTTACATTGTCTGGCAAGCACTTTATCTGCCCTTCCATTCTAAATCATAACTTTGGTGAATGAATAATCTTGGTTGTAGGTCCTTCCTTTTCATCACTTTGGATACTTCTTTCCAGTCCCTTCTAGCCTGCAAAGTTTCTTTTGAGAAATCAGCTGATAGTTTTATGCAAACTCTTTGGAGGTAACTCTCTGCTTTTCTCTTGTTGCTTTTAAGATGCTCTCTTTATCTTCACCTTTTGGCATTTTAATTATGATGTGTCTTGGTATGGTTCTCTTTGGGTCCAAGTTGTTTGGGACACTCTGTGCTTCCTGGATTTATATGTCTATTTCCTTTCCAAATTAGGGAAGTTTTCTTTCCTTATTTTTTCAAATAAGTTTTCAATTTCTTGGTCTTCCTCTTCTCCCTCAGGCATACCTATGATTTGCATGTTGACACATAGAGATGTCCCAGAGTCTTCTTATTCTCTCCTCATTTTTTTTGAATTCTTGTTTCTTAATTCTGTTCTGGTTGACTGTTAATTCTTCCTTATGTTCCAAATCTTTGATTTCAACCCCAGCTTCCTTCCTGTCACTGCTGTTTCCCTGTGGATTTTTCTTTATTTTATTTAGTGCAACCTTCATTTTCTCCCTTATGCTTTTGCCATACTCAATGAGTTCTCTGAGCATCCTGATCACCAGTGTTTTGAACTCTGCATCTGATAGGTTGGCTATCTCCATTTCATTTAGTTATTTTCTGGGGTTTTGTTCTGTTTTATTTTTTGGGGGGGCTATATTTCTTTGTCTCCTCAATTTGCAGCCTTCTTGTGTGTGTTTCTGTGTACTAGGTAAAGCTGCTTTGACTCTCTGTCTAAGGGCACCTGTTAAATTGTATGGGGTGGAGCGTTAGATATTAACCTAGGTGGGGTAACCTGCTTTACTGTTTTGTGGCTCTGAATGTGGGGGAGTGATTGGAGTAGGGACAATGCTGCTGAGGCTTGCTCGGCACTCACCCCACTTCCAGTTATTTTACGTACTTCCCATATGCAGCTGGCACCCCTCTACTCTTGCCTTGGTGTTGGTTCCCAGAGTGGGTGCATTTGCGTACATTCTAGGACCATGTGGGCCCTTTAAACAGACTTTCCTGAGACACTAGCAGTTTCTTCCATCACTGCAACTGCCACTGGTTTTTGCAGCCAGAAGTTATGAGGCTTTATTTTTCCAGTGCTGGAACTCTAGGCTGTGAGGTCTGGTCTGGGGCTAGGATTGCTTGCTTCCCAGGTATCCTTCCTGATTTTTATCCACCACATGTGAATGTGGGACTGCCCATTACACTAGCCGCTGCTGCTGCCTCACCGCCACCACACTGTGTCCTGTCTGTCCTGGCCCCCTGTCTCTGCCTCCCTACCCTTCTGGATGAATATGACTTTAAATCCTTGGTTGTTGGACTTCCATACACTTTGATTTTCTGGCAGTTCTGGTTTTCTTTTCTTTTCTTTTCTTTTTTTTTTGAGGTTAGTTGTGATCTTTCTTATGATAGTGCAAGGAGGCGAAGTGTGCCTACCTATATGCCTCCATCTTGACCTGAAGTTGAGCATCCTTTCTTATGTCTACTGATCATCTATATGTCTTCTTTCAAGAATTGTCTATTCAGGTCATCTGCCCATTTTTTTGATTGGATTGTTTGGGTTGTTTTTGTGTTCAGTTGTATGACTTCTTTATAAATTTTAGATATTAACTCCTTATCAGATATATCATTGGTGAGTATGTTTTCCCATTCAGTATATTGTCTTTTTATTTTATTAATGGTTTCCTTTGCTGTGCAAAATCTTTTTAGTTTGATGTAGTCCCATTTTTTTCCTTTGTTTTTCTTGCCTGAAAAGTTATATCAAAAAAAATATTGCTAAGAAAAATGTAAGAGAGTATACTACCTATGTTTTCTCCTAGGAGTTTAATGGTTTTGGGTCTTACATCTACATCTTTAATGCATTTTGAGTTTATTTTTGCATATTTGTGGTGTAAGAAGGTGGTCTAGTTTCATTTTTTGCATGTATCTATCCAGATTTCCCAACACCATTTATTGATTAGACTGTCTTTACCCCATTGTATGTTTTTGCCTCTTTTTTCATATGTTAGTTGACTATATAGGCATGGTTTATTTCTGAGCTCTCTATTCTGTTCCAGCGATCTACATGCTTGTTTTTAATGCCAGTACCATGCTGTTTTGATTACTGTAGCTTTCCAGTATAGTTTAATATCAGGTAACATTTTAACTTGACCTTTGTTCTTCTTTCTCAAGATTGCCATGGCTATTCAGGGTCTTTTGTGGTTCTATATAAATTTTTGAATTATGTGTTCCAGTTCTGTGAAAAAGGCCATTGGTATGTTGATAGGAATTGTCTTAAATCTGTAGATTGCTTTGGGTAGTATGGTCATTTTAATGATGTTAATTCTTCTTATACATTATTACAATATATGCCTCTGCTTATTTGTATATTTAATTTCTTTCTTCTATATCTTATAATTTTCCAAGTACAAGTCTTTTACCCCCTTGGTTAAATTTATTCCTAGGTTCATTTTTTAAAAAGATTTTATTTATTTATTTTTAGAGAGAGGGGAAGGGAGGGAGATAGAGAGGGAGAGAAACATTAATGTGTAGTTGCCTCTCATGTGTCCCCAACCAGGGACCCAGCTCACAACCCAGGCATGTGCCCTGACCTGGAATTGAAACAGTGACCTTTTGGTTTGCAGGCTGGCACTCAATCCATTGAGTGACACCAGACAGGCCTAGGTTCATTTTTTCATGCAATTGTAAATGGGATTGTTTTCTTAGTTTCCCTTTCTGATAGTTCATTGTTGCTGTATAAAAATACAACTGATTTCTGGATAGTTGTTTTGTATCCTACTACTTTACTGAATGCATTTATTGTTCCAAAAGTTCTTTGGTAGAATCTTTAGGGTTATCTATATATAGTGTTATGTCATTCTCAAATAATGGCAGTTTTACTTTTTCCTTTTCAAGTTAGAAGCTTGAATTTCTTTATCTTGTCTGATTGCTGTGGCTAAGACTTTCAGTACTACATTAAATAAGAGTGATGAAAGAGGACATCCTTACCTTGGTTCTGATCTTAAGGATTACACTTTTAGTTTTTTCCCCATTAGGTGTGATGTTAACTATGAGTTTGTCATATATAACCTTTATTACATTAAGGTATGTTTCCTCTATTCCTGTTTTGCTAAAGGTTTTCATTGTAACTGGTGCTGGGATTTGTCAAATGCTTTTTCTATAATTATTAATATTTTCCCATGGTCTTTATCCTTCATTTTGTTTATGTGGTTTATCATGTTACTTGATTTGTGAATATTGAACCAATCTTAAATCCCAGGAATAAATTCCACCTGATCATGGTTATGATCTTTCTAATGTATTGCTGAATTCAGTTTGCTAATATTTTGTTGAGAATTTTTAATTTACGTTCATGAGAGAGATTGGCCTATAATTTTCTTATTATTTATTTATTTATTTATTTATTTATTTATTTATTTATATTTCTTGTTCCATTTTATTTAAACATTTTCTCACATTAAACACTTAGGTTTTTTCCCACTTTTCTCCTATTAAAAATAATGCTATAGTAAGCATCTACATGTGTATATCTTTCTGGGCATTTCTGATGGTATTCCTTAAAGTAGAATTTTAGTCAAAGAATGTGCATATTATTATTTTTTTTGTGATTTGGTATCATTGTTGTTTTGTTTTTTTAATTTTAGTTTATATTTTATTGATTATGCTATTATAGTTGTCCCATTTCCCCCCTTTAATCCCCTCCATCCATCCCTCCTTTCCATCTGCATTCTCCTCCCCCCTAGTTCATGTCCATGGGTGGTACATAAAAGTTCTTTGGCTTCTATATTTGCTCTACTATTTTTAACCTCCCCCTGTCTATTTTGTACATAATTTATGTTTCTCATTCCCTGTACCTTTTCTCCCATTCTCCCCCTCCTTCTCCCGACTGGTAACCCTCCATGTGATCTTCATTTCTGTGATTCTGTTCCCATTCTAGTTGTTTGCTTAGTTTGTTTTTTTTTTTTTTTTAGGTTCGGTTGTTGATAGTTGTGAGTTTGTTCTCATTTTACTGTTCATATTTTTATCATCTTCCTTTTCTTAGATAAGTCCCTTAAACATTTCCTGTAATAAAGGCTTGGTGATGATGAACTCCTTTAACTTGACCTTATCTGGGGAGCACTTTATCTGCCCTTCCATTCTAAATGATAGCTTTGCTAAATAGAGTAATCTTGGGTGTAGGTCCTTGCCTTTCACGACTTTGGATACTTCTTTCCAGCCCCTTCTCACCTATAAGGTTTCTTTTGAGAAATCAGCTGATAGTTTTATGGGAACCCCTTTGTCGGTAACGCTCTCCTTTCCTCTTGCTGCTTTCAAGATTCTCTTCTTATCTTTAATCTTAGGTAACTTAATTATGATGTGTGTTGGTGTGTTCTGTAGTACTGAAAGTCTTACCCACAGCAATCAGACAAGATTAAGAAATAAAAGCATCTAATTTGGGTCCAACTTCTTTGGGACTCTCTGGGCATCCTGGACTTCCTGGAATATTGTTTCTTTTGCCAGATTGGGAAAATTTTCACTCATCATTTGTTCAAATAAGTTTTCAATTTCTTGCTCTTTGTCTTCTCCTTCTGACAGCCCTATGATTTGGATGTTGGAGCACTTAAAGTTGTCTCAGAGGTTCCTAAGCCTCTTCTCATTTTTTTTTTTTTTGAATCTTTGTTTCTTCATTCTGTTCTGGTTAAACGTTTATTTCTTCCTTTTGTTCCAAATTGTTGATTTGAGTCCCAGTTTCCTTCCCTTCATTGTTGATTCCCTGTATAATTTGCTTTATTTTATTTTGGGTAGCTTTCATTTCTTCTTTCATTTTGCAACCGAGCTCAATGAATCAGAATTCAATGAATGAGCATCCTGATTACCAGCGTTTTGAACTCTGCATCTGATAGGTTGTCTATCTCCTCATCACTTATTTATTTTTCTGGAGTTTTAATCTGTTCTTTCATTTGGGCCATATTTCTTTGTCTTGGCACACCTGTTATGCGGTAAGGGGTGGAGCCTTAGGTATTTGCCAGAGTGGGGCAACCCTCTTTACTGCATTGTGGTGCTGTCTGTGGAGGAGGGGTCAGAGAGGAAACAATGCTGCTTGCTAGGCTCTTGCCCCACTTTCCATCACTTCCCTTGCTTCCCACAAGTGGATTGTGCCCTTTCAGGTGCTGATTCACAGGTGGGTGGGTTTTTGTACATTTTAGGACCTTATGGGCCTCTCTGATGGATTCTTGTGGGAGACTGGAAGTTTCTCTCGGTGCTACAACACCCACAGATTTTTTATCTGGGTCAGAGGTTTTGAGTCTTTAGTTTCCCATGCTGTAACCCTGTTTTGAGTGGTCTGTCTCACTCCTTTGTTGTTCCTCCCAACTTATCTGTGCACAAACATGGAATCACTCATGCGGTCCACTGCCTTGCCTTGCCTGTCTTGCTGCACATCCTCTCTGCCCCAGCTGCCTGTCTCCGCCCCTCCTACCAGTCTGGATAAATGTTTCTTTAACTCCTTGGTTGTTGGACTTCCATGCAAATTATTTTCTGGCAGTTCTGGTTGTTCTTTGTTTTTAAATTGGTCATGATCCTTCTTTTGGTTGTGTGAGGAAGTGAACCTTTTCTGCCTATGCCTCCATCTTGGTCAGATGAACTTATTCCTCTCTTTTTTTCTTAATTAATCTGTTTTAAGGTTTGTCAATCTTGTTTACCATTTTAAAGAACTAGTTCTTGGTTTCATTGATTTTTTTATGTTGTTTATGCTCTATTTTGTTTATTTCTGCTCTTATCTTTATTATTACCTTTCTTCTACTCAATTTGGTCTTTGTTGTTCTGTTTCTAGTTCCTTTAGGTGTGAGGTTTGATTGTTTATTTTAGATTTCTTATTTCTTGAGGTCTGCTTGTATTGCTATTAATTTCCCTCTTAGGACTTCTTTTGCTATGTTCCATACATTTTGAATTGTTGTGTTTTCATTTTCATTTGTTTCAAGTTATCTTTTGATTTCTTCCTTCATCTTCTTTTTAACCAATTTATTGTTTAGTAACTTGTTATTTAGCCTCTATGTGTTTGTGTGTTTTTCCATTTTTTTCTTGTAATTGATTTCTAGTTTCATACCATTGTGGTTGGAGAAGATGCTTGACATGACTTCAATCTTTTAAAATTTATTGAGACTTGTTTTGTGGCCTAATATGTGGTCTATCCTGGAAAATGTTTCATGTGGACTTGAAAAATAATATATATTCTTTTTCTAACAGATGCCTTGGGGTGAGATTCTCTAAGATTATTAATTAAATCCATCTGATCTAGTCCGTCATTTTTAAGGCAGCTTTTTCCTTGTTGATTTTCTGTCTAGAAGATTTATCCAGTGATATCAATGGGGTGTTAAAGCACCCTACTATGACAGTATTACTGTCAATCTCTCAATTATGGGCATCAATACTTGCTTTATATAGTTAGGCACTCCTCTTCAGGGTGCATAAATGTTTACAAGGGTTATATCCTCTTGTTTGATTGAGTCCTTTACCATTATGTAATGTCCTTCCTTGTTCTAAGGGTGGAATTACTGGGACATATGGTATTTCTGTTTAACTGTTCATGGAATTAGTAAACTGTTTTCCACACCATTTTACATCCCTACTAGCAATGTATGAGGGTATCAATTTCTTCACAGCCTTGCCACCATTATTTATTCTCTGTTTAAAAAAATTTTTAGCTGTCGTAATGGGTGTGAAGTGGCATCTCATGGTTTAGATTTTTTTTCCTAATGACTAATAATGCTAATCACCTTTTCATGTGTTTGTTGGTCATTTGTGTATCTTCTTTGGAAAAATGTCTATTCAAGCCCCTTGCCC
>CM052552.1:17395204-17420773 GCA_028533065.1 Trachops cirrhosus | reverse complement strand
CCTGGAATGGGAGTAAAGGATAGAAACTGTACTTGAAGAATGATTGAAAAATAAATTTAAAAAAGGAAAAAATATAGTTATTTTTAGAGAGAGCAGAAGGGAGGGAGAAAGAGAGGGAGAGAAACATCAATGTGTAGTTGCCTCTCACGTGCCCCCCACTGGGGACCTGATCTGCAACCCAGGCATGTGCCCTCACTGGGAAATTGAACTAGTGACCCTTTGGTTCACAGGCCCGTGCTCAATCCACTGAGCCACACCAGCCAGGGCCAATATTTTCTCCTTAACTTAGGAAGACCACTGTGCTGTTCTGTGGTTTCCCTTTCTACACCATGATCCAGAAAGTGCTTCCAGGAAGAAACTAAGAGATATCACAGACTTCACCTCATTTGTTTCTCTTCTTTCAGAGATCATAGTCCTGCACTGACTGTTGTCTGATGTCTAAAACAGCTGTTTCATATATTTTTCCTGTTTTCTAGGCTTTATTAATGACAGGATAAAAAGTCTGATAAAAAATGTTCAAATATGGTTGGAAGCAGAAGTCACAGAAGATATTTTTTTAAGGAGGATAGAGACATGATCATATTTGTTTTGAAGGAAAAGCTGGTGGACTCCTGGTGATCTCTTCTTGCATGGACAAGAGGTAAATACTGAGGCAGAAAAACAAATTATAAGGTTATTTAAGTTGTCTACAAATGAGCTGATGGTGATCTTAACTAAAATATTGTCAGCAGGACTAGAGAGATGTGAAAACATTTGAGAGATCTTTAAGAGGTAGGATTGACAAGACTTGCTGATAGCTTGGATTTGGGTGGTGGATGAAGTAAAGTGCAGAGTTCAGGATGACCTCCAGTTTTCTGGCTTGAAGAACTACAAGGATGGTAGTGCCATTAACTGGGACTGAGGCAGGAAAAGTTTTTTTTTTCTTTTTTGGAGGAGTGTTATTTATTAGTGGGTGGAGATGATGAATTCTGTTTTGGACATGTGGAATTTGAGAAGCTTGAAAGCAACTGCAGTAGAGAAGGCAGTTGACTATGTAGATCTGGGGTTTAGAGGAGAGCTGGGGGCTGAAGCAATAACTGTGGCTATGGGAATTGGTGAGACTATCCAGGGAGAGGGTGTCCAATGAGGAGATAGCAGTGCAGGACAGAGTGGTTTACCAGGAGAGAGCTCAATACTGAGGGAATGGGCCTAAGTTTAGGGAAGTCATGATGGAAAAGAAAGGGATAGAGTTGGAGCCCTGGTAGTCTTTCTCCATGGATAAGAAGCCCTGGGAAGGATTGCTGCGGGCTCAGGCCCCAAGGATGAGAGTAATGGGTGCTAGAAGAGATGCTGTGAGGCCCCAGGGCACATTCTGCTAACTTAACTGCTTTTTTGGCTCACACCCTGCCTTCCCTATCTCATCTCCAGACAGGGTCATTAACGTTATTACAAAGAAAAGGAAAACTGGGGCAAACAAAAAGCATAATTGAAATGGAAATAGTTACTAAACCCCAAACAAGGAGAAAACCTCAACTGGTATTTTGGAGGCTATGACAGGAGTCTTCGCAGACCAGCATTGTCAGCTTGGCTCTGTGCCTTGCAGCTGGGCCCTGTGGGCTGGCTACACTCCAACTAGCCCACACATCTTCACCCCCACCTCTGGCACTGGGAACCATGCCAGAGCCTCCCCAGGCAGCCAATCATGTGGCCAGGCCCAGGGAGCACAGTAGGGCTCTGGAGCAACTGGAGTAGACAGGGAGGGGCAGAAACAGGACAGCTCTGTGTAGTGGTGGTATAGATGCCTGGAACCCACTCCCATGTGCCCACCCTCAGTGGCCTCCCTGATTATTCTTGTCTAAACTCATTCCTGCTTCTCAGAACTAGTGAACTAACAATGGTGTTAGCACACAGATATTACTCAAATTCAGTCTTTGTAGTCTGTTGTTCTCCAATTGCATCCTGTCTGTCTTATCAATGGTCAATGGGTTCAGAGCTCCCCAAGGCCAGGGATGGGCTGCAATCACTATTTCCTTGACTTCTTCACAGTATACCCACCTTGAGAAAATGCCATGGGGCAGGTCAAAGAGGATCCTTTGTCATCAGCTTTACTGTCAATTCAGATGTGGGGTATGCTGACTTTTGATAAACTGCAGAGTTCTTTTTATTTTTTATTTATTTTAAATATTTTATTTATTTATTTTTAGAGGGAAGGGAAGGAGAAAGAGAGGGAAAGGAGAAACATCAATGTGTGGTTCCCTCTCATATGCCCCCTACTGGGGATCTGGCCTGCAACCCAGACATGTGCCCTGACTGGGAATCAAACTGGTGGCCCTCTGGTTCACAGGCCAGTGCTCAATCCACTGAGACACATCAGCCAGGGCCAGAGTTCTTTTATAATTGTGAGCCTCCTAGGGTATGTACAATAGGATCTGGTTCACCAAAATTTAATTTGCGCTCAACTTCTCAAGGACACAGCCCTTGGGTAAAGTGAGGTATATCTGGATTTCTTTTTTGAATTAAATATTTTGACATGTTCAGGGAGAATTTTTTGACTTCTACTTAAGGGAACTGGAGACCTTTGAGCTGAGGGGGAAAGTTAGTGCAAATCTTCCTCAGCAGGATAGGAGCTGTGTGAGGCTGGGACTCCTAAGTCATCAGAAAGGAGTTCATGTCAGCTCCCTCCCCTAGACCTGGGAAAACAATACTGTCTTGCCAGTGGGTACTGAACTTTCTAGGCTGCAGGTGGCATATATATGTATTAGGTTACCTGTCTTGACCCACAGGATCGTTGTCTTCTGCCAGTGTGGGCCCTCTGAGAAGAAGACATCAAGATGGTGTCAAATGTGCAAGTGATTTATTGGAGGGAAAACATGTGAAAGATATAGGCATGGAAGTGGGAGTAGACAGGGATAGCCTTCCCACCACAGTGCAGGGCTGACACCTGAAAAAGAAGATAGGAAAGGAAGGAGTCTTGGGAAAGCAGAGTCTCAGACTGGAGTACAGTTCTGAGAAAGCCCTGGCCAGATTGATGGGAAATCCCTGAGCAAGGATTGCCTGTTGGAGGAGTTCCATGTCACAAGAATGGCTATGCCTGACATCCCTGCCAGACGTACTCATTGGCTTGGAGCAGCCTGGGCAAAACATGGCCTTGGTGTGAACACCACTAAAGACCCAAAAGAGTAGCAGCTGGGGCTGTCAGTGAACTTAGCTCCCTGCACCTGGTTCTGAGAGGGATCTGAGCAGTGCATCTTTGTGCCCACAACACGATCTCTGCAGTCTTCTAGGATCTCTACCCTGCCACCCGGCCTGGGACCAGTCCTTACTAGTTTGTTCCCAAGGCAATTGTTTCCCCCCTTCCAGCTGAACTCCAGGCTAGACAATCTGCCTCGGTTTCTTCCAGCTCCACAGTAGGGCCCAGGTTCCTAAACCCCTGTCTTGCTGGAGTGTGTATTTTGGGTAGGAAGGTTGTGGAGTTTGCTGGTGTTTGGCTGTGAGCTTTGATTCACCCACCAGTCAGATGATCAGTGTATATGGTACAGATATTAACAACAGCCCTGAAACGAAAGCTGCTGCTTCTTCTCTGTCCTGTCTTCACACTTTGCTCTGAGATGAACCTGGAAACCACATTCTCCTTCCCTTTTTTTTTCAAAGAATCACTAGTCTTGTTCCTTGTAGATGTGTGAATGAACAGCTCTCTGTGAGTTTTCAGCCAACCTGTGCTGCTTATGGTAGAGAAAAGGGTAAAGGTATGGGGCAGTGGGTAGTGGGCAGCTGACCAGGGCCAATGGAGCCACCCAAAAGAAAACACTTCCCCTGGAATGGTGGCCACAGTGGTGGCCTGGCTGGTGACTCTTCCTGGCCAAGTACCAGGTCTGCTTTGGTATTGTGCCTCCAGGACCTAGTCTAAGGCCCGGGACAAAGTGGGTGCCCAATACCTGTTTGTTGAACAAGTGCCTTTGGGTTTCCCCTCCCAGTGATCACCTTTGCACTCCACTAACATGTTGGCTTCATGAGAGCAGGAACTTTGTTTTGTTCATTGTGATATCCAGCTTAGAGCCTGGTATATGATAAGCACTCAACAAAGAGTTACCATTGGGTGCAAGAGCCCTATTTCCAGGAACACAAGAAGGAGAAAAGGGTAGGCCCTGCCCATGATAGCTCCCAGACTGATAGGGATACACAGCTACTTAAGCAACAGGTAGGTAGCCAGGATTTACTTGGAAATAGCTAGACATTAAGGATCCATTTTCTTTAAAAAAAAACTGTGAGCAACAGCTTAGCTGATGATAACTGGCTGGAGAAGACTTTGGCATTGAGGGGAACATTGGAATGACTGAGGTGACAAGAGCTGGCTGGAGCCAGCTATTCCACATTTTCTTTCTAAGCTTCTTATTTATGAGGAACACATTCTGAACCAGAACTCCAGACACATGGTCTGACCAAGGGCCTGGATGGGGCCTCAAAAATGCAACAGGATACTTCCTAGTCTCATGCTGGAATAGCTCATGGTAAGAAACAGCCCAGATGGAAGCCAGTCTCTCTGCTGGAGAGCTGGGCCAAGTTCCCAGGCAGTGGGTCTTACCAGCAGGCCTATGTTTGTCCATCTTGCTGAAGGTTGGCATAACCTGAGTGCATCAAGTAAAATGAAAGACTTGGATTTATGAGGCAGCAGCAGCATACTCTTCACATCTACTTCAGCCTGTGCACTACTCATAGGCTCATCCTCATCATGGCATCACACCTCTTTAGGTCCTTAAGTCTTGCTCTAACAAGAGAGAACATCATACCTATTCATGTGTTGCTTTTGGACTCCTAGCTGTTGTCACTACCAGGGTGATCCTGCAAGTACCCAGAGGATAGGTTCCAAGGCACTCTCATTCTTTTGGGGAGAGTACTCCATGTAACCTCAGATTCAGTGAGGACTCCTAATTGAGAGAGAAGGAACGAACAAACCAATGTAAGCCCCATGAGATGTCTTTAGATGTTTTTTCCTCCACTGGGGATGGGTTTAACCTGAGCTTTTCACACTCTATATGGAGCAGGCAGACTAGGGGTGGGGGATCATGTTAAGGCTAGGGTTAGGGATCATTTGGAGCTTAGTCCATTGCTAGGGCTAGAATGAAAAACAGTGGTCTGCACTCAGATGAAATCTATTGTCTTGGCCCCCACTGAGCACATCAACCAAAGTTAACCTGCCCAGACATTTAAATATTGTCTGTTTCTCACAAAGGGCGTACTGGGACTTATTCTATAAATCTTTGAGTAAAAGCTTAAAGTTCAAACACTTAGTTCTAGCTAAAGTTATCACAGTCTCCATTAATGGCAGGGATTATGGATGGAGCAAGAAATTCAACCATGATTGACCATTAATGTGGCAGTATCAGCTCTTTCAGCAACTGAGGCTTGTCAGGGAGCAGTGTTTGGAGAGACCAGTTATTTTCAGGCTGAAGAGAGACTGGGTTGGTCTGGAGCCCTAGATGGGGTAGGCCCTTAGGAGAAAGGCTATAGAAGGACACCACAGTGAGCGCTCCAGCAATACAGACTTTGGTTTCCTCCTCTTCTTCTTGGCTGACACTGTGTGCTAAGTAAGAACTGTGCTTATTGCTTCACAAGCATTATCTTATTTTGTCCTCAGGACACTCTATGAGGAAAGTCAAATATCATCCCATTTTGCAGATGAGGAAACAAGGGCTGTTAGTTAGTCTACAAGTCTAGAACAGGGCTAGGCATGGGACCCAAGTTTGTCTGATTCCAGAGACTACCACTGCCATCTTCTCCTGACTCGAGTTTTTCCTGGAGTCTAGGCTTGCTGTGAAGCTCCCCAGGGTACAGATGGCACCAGAGATCTTGGCACTTCCGAAAAAACTGTCGCAAGCATGACTCATTCATAATACTCTTCTTTTCCAGTGCCCCTAAAGCTCTGCTTGCTTTGAAACTATTCAATCCTACTGGACTTCCTTGGAATGGACATGGACGGGAGCCTGCTCCCTGGTGCATATGCTGTCTCTACAGACTCACCCCCAAATGACTAAGGTAGGGCCACCAACCCCAAGCTCCTGATGCATCCTGACCCTCTGCCCCCCTTAGCCCTACTGCTCTCTCCAGCCCTCCTACCTCCTGATAACTGTGGGAGAATCTGGCAGTGTGCACATGAGGTTAGTTGGACCCTGACCAGGCTGAATTTAACTTGATTATTTCCTCACCATATTTCTAACCTCACAGGCCCTCTAGAGACTTAATCTCAGTCCTAGCTGATGCTGAATGGTCCAGTTTTAGCTCATCTGTGGATTTCATTAGTGTGTTGTTTACTGGCATTTTACAGAGTTTCAAATGAAGCTGTTCTGGAGACTGAGTCTGGGGTTGCTCAGACTTTGGTGTTAATGAAGCCAAGCATGTGGGCCCAGGCTGCATCAGGCCCAATAAGCTGTGCTGTGCTGCCAGCCACAGACTGAGGCTGATACTAGATTCCATTTCAGATTGAATCTGAACCCTATCCACAGATTGACTCTGAGGCCCTGAACTATTGGATGTCAGTGGTCATGGGCATCATACTAATAAACAAGCCAAGGCATTTGTAAAGACATTGGTTTAAAAGCTTGCTCCAGGTTTCTGCCCCTTCCCTCACCTGCCTGCCATCCTAATTACAGGTTTTAATGCAGATCTGGGCCTTCCTGCACTGGAAGAATGGAGTAGTAATGGTATTCAGAAGGGGCCTGGTCTGGAATCCCCTCCCCATCACTGTATTTGCCTCTGGCCTCGGGCCCTGGCCACAGCTTCATGCTGTCTCACTAGAAGGTGGTCTTTGCTACCAGGCCTCCATTGGTGCGCTCTTCTCTGTTCTGCCTAGCTGAACTGACCCCAACTGGTCCCTAGAGGAATACAGAGGACCGACCTCTGATGTTTATGATCCCTCTGGTTGGAAAGGGTCACGTTTGCCTCACTTCCAAAATAGCACAGAAAAAGGGACCAAAACATAGGACCGTGTTGCACAGTGTGCCCAGCTGTCTCTGCTGCAGTGGTGGAAATGACTGGCTGGCACTGAGCTGCCACAAATTGTCCTCTGGGTCATCTGTGCTAATTTAGAAGTCCACTGACTGGTTGATAGCCAAGTCTACTCTGTTGCCTTCATTAGCCCAGACTTCTCCCTTAACCAATTAAAGGACCCTGTGTTCTGGGATATTACGTTTATTTTTCAGCCTCTGCAAGTATATAGATTATGCTTACTATTCTGCTTATGAGTTTTCTATTATTATTTTCTCTGCCTCCTCCCTTTGTCCATAGCAGGGGATGAGTATAAGGGAGACAGACAGTGGAAGCTGAGGGCTACTTTACCAAGGGCTGGTCAGCCTTGTCCCTCTATTGATCTTGGTGCCAGGCTGCTTCATTGCATAATTTGAGGTGGGGGTGGCATCTATGTGCAAAATGATGGGTGCTATGACTGCATGTTTGTGTGCCCCTGGAATATATGTGTTAACCATAGTACCCAACATGATGATATTAGGAGATGGGGCCTTTGGGAGATGAGTGGGTCATAAGGGTGCAGCCCTTATAATGGGATTAGTGCCTTTATAAGAAGAAACTGGAGAGAGTTTGCTTCTTGTCCATTTGCCTCTGGTTTCCAACATGTGAGGATACAAGAAGGCCTGAACTGCCAGCACTTTGATCATGGACTTCCCAGCTCCAGAACTGTGAAAAATAAATGTTCATTGTTTAAGCTGCCTGGTCTGTGGTATTTTTGTTACAGCAGCCTGAACTAAGACAATGGGCTATCCCAACCCAGTGGTCTTTGCATCTGCCAGACTAGTTATGCCTAGTTCTGATTTTTATTTTTAAAGATTATCTTTTTATTTATTATTAGAGAGAGGGGAAGGGAGGGAGAAAGAGGGAGAAAAACATGGATGTGCAAGAGAAACATCTATCAATAGGTTGCCTTTCACATGCCCCCAAATGGGGACCTGGCCCACAACCCAGGCATGTGCTCTGACTGGGAATCTAACCAGCAACCTTTTAGTTTCCAGGCCAGTGCTCAATCTACTGAGCCACACCAGCCGGGTCCAAGTTCTAATTTTTAAATGGTCCCCTCTGAAGTTTGGGTTCTCAACCAGAGCCTGGGAAGGGGGTAGCAGCAGAGTACTGGTCTCCATTTTAAGATTCTTCTCTAATATGTATATGCCATTTGGCAAAATGTCTCTCAGAAACTCTTGATCTGTCACACAGTCAGCAAAGCCTACAAGTGGGTCATGCTTCCAAGCTCACTCTTTACCAAGGGTGACTGTGAAGCAAATTGAAGTTTGATGAAGTCAAAGGTCCCTCTCTCAGTTTGATTTGATTGTGTGTGATTTGACAAACATTTACTGAAGGAGCTATTGCTCTGGGCCAGACCCAGTGCCACTACTAGGTCTAAAGATAAGTCTTTTCTTGTCCTCAAGGAGTTTGCAGGTGAGTTAGAGAGACGGGTAGGAGGGGCAGAGACCATTTTAGTACAGTGTTGTGAGAGCACTAAGACAGACACCTTCACAAAGGAGGTGATTGCTGGCCAGGCATTTAAATGGTCAATAGTTTTTCCTGATGGACAAAATGAGGATGGTAACTGGGTGATAGAACAACATGAGCAGAAGTAAATATAAAAGTGAGAGTAACCATGTGGGTTTGGGGACCTGCAGCTGTTTCAGCATACCTGTTTGACATTTGTCTCCCAGTGCCTGGCACCTAGCTGGTATTCAGGATATGTTGAGTGAATGATGCTCCTCCTTGGTCCTGGGATATTGTATGCATCTGTAGGAGTTCTGGCCCCATGTCTCCTGCTAGACTGCAAGCTGGCTGAGGATGGGTCTGTGAGAGAGAAGTGAACAAACAGGGTGACACAGAGGGTTGGACAATGAACTGGTCTAGAACCCAGGTCTCCTAACCTCCTTAACCCAGTACTCTTCACTGCACCTACTTTTCTCTCAGTCCATACCCATGTCTCCATTTCCTGAATCCCTTTCAGCATTTTGAGTAAGAGCCATGCACTCTCACACTATTTTTCACCTCTCTTGGGTTGCACATGAGTTGTTTCCAGGGTGTTCTGCTTCTCTCTCCAATTGGACTGTCAGTGCCTTCAAGGCAGAGAGTGGGGCCTTTTCTTTTCTGTGCTCTCTACAGTAAGTGATAAGTGTGCAAAAAGATAGCAGAGTTGAAGAAATGTAGGAAAGCTCACATTTCCCTCCCTGCACTCTCATTTCCCCCTTCTGTAAGAGTTGTATGGGCTCATTTTTCAAGGACCAGCTTACTCAAACTAAGGGGTTGACAACTTCTCTGTGTACACACCTCTGGCCCTGTCTATACCATGTGCAGGTAAATCCACCATCCTCTCTCTTGGGTAGTTTGCTGCCAGGAAAGAGAGGGGAAATGCCCCTAAACATAGCATAAAGATGCATCTATCTCTTATTTTGTGAGTAAATGTGTGTCCTGAAATGTGTGTTGCAATGGAATCCTGTATTCAATACATTAGAAAAATCACTAGTTAAGGAAATCCTATGATGAAAAATTTTAAACTAAGGATATTGAATTATTGAATTTATTTCATTTATCCGTGGTATCATTTGCTTATTAGAGTCTGGATCTATTCATTTACCAATTATCTAAGAAAAATTCATCCATCCCAGTGAGTACCAACACAGGGAAAAGTAAACGCACTAAGTTATAAAAAGGAATACACAGATTTTACAAGCAGTAACTTATTTTTCTAAGGGAGGGATCACACTCTAACAGACCTACTGTGTTATATTACGAATAGAAGCTGCGTACAAATAAAAGTAGTTCATCTCAATATTCTCATCCAACAGATGGTTCTAGAAATGTAGTTTAGATTTGTATTAAATATCATTAGGGCCTATTACCTGGTTTCTCCTGTGGAATCCATAGAGTATAGTGAATCAGACAGACTACATTTGGATCCTACTTTTGCCATTTTGTGAGTGAACTTGGCTGAGTGACTTAGCTTTTCAAGCCCTCAATATATGGCTATAAGATAGGGACAATCATAGCAACTACCTCATAGGGTTGTGATGCAGATAAAATGTGATACTGAATATCAAGAGTGTGGCTCAATTGAACTAGATGAAGGTTGGGACTGTACAAGAGGGTAGTATGCCCTCCCTAAGGTGACCCTGATGCATAGTTCCATTAACCTATCATACATACAACAGTGTAAACTATTTTACCCATGTGAAGGCAGGTGCAGGGGAGTAGGGCACATGTGGGTTATGACAAGTCATTGACATATTCTCCCAGGACACTCCTGTGGGCAAGGTATCCCCTGGGTCTGGAGGACAGTCTTAATCATAACTGTAAGTGAGAGCTTGCTTGAGTAGCTCAAGTGCTCAAAATAGAATGTTAGAGTCACAGATGACATGCAAACCTGGAAGGCTTTGGTAGCAGGTGATGATGATCTCCCTCCCCCCCCATCTCAGCCAAGCCAAGGTCACCTGTGGCTGCAGGAGAAGGCTTGCTCTGGTAGGCACATATTTCTCACCTCCAGTGCCTGCAGCTTCTCCACCAGAGAAAGACCTATCTCCACATTGGGGAGCTTGTCCAGCTGCACACAGAAACTTGACCCTAGGCCAGACTTCAACTTACGGGGAATGGAAATCAGTGCAAAAATGCCCTAGTCCCCCACCCCATCCCAGCAATCCAGCAGTACAATTCTGAGGAGTGTCCCCATAGTGTCTCAGCCAGTCCCCTGGCCCCCTGGCACCCAACCCTGTGCATGATGGAGCCCTAGTTGCCCACCAGGGCCACCTGCTGTTTAATGCCCTCTTCTTTGTTTTCTCAGCCTTTTCTCTCTTTCCCTACTTCCACACGTGTGCCTCACATGATCACCTCCCCAATAAACTACCTAAATCCCAGTCCTTGTCTCCAGGCCTGCTTTTGAGGTAAATCCAAACTAAAACAGGTTTTCTATCTTCTATAGTTTGCATAATAGCCAGGTGAGTGGGAAATAAGACAATGAAAAAAACTCACTACAAAAGAAATGAAATAAGCCTACTGGACATCTGTTTTCAAACCACTTTCTTTCACTTATATCCTTGTTATTCAAAACACAGAGGAAGAGCTAGAGCATCACCTGGGAGCTTGTAAGAAATGCAGACCCAACCCAGGCTGGCTGACTCAAACGTGCATTTTAACGAGATCCCCAGGTGGTTGTGTGCACATTACTGTGAGCAGCACTGCCCTACCTTATCTTCCTGGGGTTTCCCAAAGTTCTTATGAGAAAGTATTACTATTTGTAGTACGTTCAATAATGTTACCCCAGAATTCATGTACCCTCAGAACTTCAGAATGTGGCATTATTTAGACATAGGGGTTTTGCAGGTATAATTAGTTAAGATGAGGTCATACTGGGAAGGGTAAGCCCTAAATTCAATGACTGGTGTCCTTATAAGAAGAGAAGAGGTCTCACAGAAAATAAGGCCATGTGGCAGAGACTGGAGCTATCCTGCCATAAACCAAGGAACACCAGGAGCCACCTAGCGCTGGAGGGAGTGTGGTCTTACAGACAACTTCATTTTGAATTTTTAGGCTCTAGAACTGTGAAGGAAAAAAATTCTGTTGTGTTAAGCCACCAAGTTCATGGTACTTTGACATGGTGGCCCTAGGAATCTAATATACAGTAATATTATCCCCAATTTCACAGCCACAATAGTGGCAAAGCCAGGACTTAACCTCCGCACACTTTGTGTTGCTGATTAAACACCCTGCAATGGGTGCCAGATCCAGGGGGTCACTGATAGCATTTCCAGGGACCTGTTATTAGCTCTGCCCTGCTCCACGTTGTTATTCAGGACTTAGAGGCAGGCACAGGGACACATTGCTCAGATGTGCAGATGACACAAGGCTGAGAGGGTTGGTTAATATAATGAATTGGGACTCAGGAAGATTTAGACAAATTAGAACAAGTGCCTGAACACCAGATGAAGGAACCCCACAGGAATAAGGGGAGAGCTCCACACTTGGGTTATAAAGAGCAACCATACAGAAACAGGACAGGAAAACGTAGCTCAACAGATGTTCTGATGGAAACAAAACTTGGGGCTGGTGGGTGGGTAGTCTGAGTGACCTCAAGTTCAGCTGGATCTGAAAGTGTGATACAGTTCGTGACAAAGGAAAATAGCCTTCAGCTGCATAAATAGAAATGTTGCACCCCTGATAAGCCCTGACAGCATACTCAGCTTCTACTTCGTGCTGCTCTCACCACCCCTGGAGGACTAGGTCAAGGTAGGAGTACCACTTTTTAAAGAGGACTGCAAGCCAGATAGTGTTTGTGGGGTGACAAGAATGGTTAAGTTTCAAAAATGAAACAGTGAAAATAGCTGCCATTTACTGAGTGCTTCCAATGTGCCACACACCAGATTAGGTGAGGTGAGGTACTGTCCCTGTCCTTAGAAAGCTTATAGATTTCTGGGAAAATACAGGTAATATACCCCAAGTCAGAGAAATACATATATTTACTTGAAAACCTACAAGTGCTGCAGAGGAGTACAGGGTGCCACAGGAGCACTTACCCACAGAACCTGACCAAGACTGGGGATCAGGGCAGGCTGCCTTGAGGCAGCAGCAGTTTTACCTTTGAGCCAATCTATGAAGGCCAACAAAGTGTTGCCCAGGGGACCATGACACCTTTTAAACAGAGGACAGCAGATTAAAAAGCCCTGGGGCACACTCGAAGAAGAGGGAGAAGAATTGTATTAAAGGATGTGGCTTGGTTAGGTGAGGATCTTGGAAACATTGTTTTGGCTGTGTTGGGAGGAACAGATAGGAGATGGGCAAGAGTAGGTGCTGGGAGACCAGTCAGAAGGGGGCCATAGCCATACTGTGTCAGTTTGCTATTGTCTTTGTAATGAAGTACTGTAGTTCTGTCTTATCCGTGGGGGATACATTCCAAGATCCCCAGTGGATGCCTGAAACCGCAGCTAGTACCAAACTATATATACTAACATTTTTCCTATACATATATACCTTTCACTTAAAGGAAACACATTATGGCTTCTCTTTGGTATAGCTGAATTGCCAGCATCACTACTCTTGTGTTTTGGGGCCATTATTAAGTAAAAAAAGGGTGACTTGAACATAAGCACTGCGATATCACAATAGTTGATATGATAACCCCAATGTCTACTGACTAACAGGCAGGGAGTGTCCACAGCATGTAGACTCTGGACAAAAGGATAATTCGCATCCTGGGCAGAACATGAAAATTCATCACAGTATTCAGAATGTCACACAATTTATAACTTATGAATTGTTTACTTCTGAAATTTTTCATTTAATATTTTCAGACCTTGGTTGACAGTGAGTAACTGAAACTCTGGAATATGAAACTACAGATAAGCCACAAACTTAGTGGCTTAAAACAACACAAACATGTCCTTTTACAAATGTGGATGTCAGAAGTCCAAAATGGGTGTCAATGGGCTAAAACCAAGATGTCAACAGTTTTCCTTTTGGAGGCTTTTCTAGCTTCTAGTGGTACCCACATTCCTTGGCTCATGACACCTTTATATCTTCAAAGCGAGCAATGGCATATTAAGTCTTTATCACGTCCCATCACTCTGAATCTGACTCTCCTATCCCTTCTTCTACTTATAAGGGTCCTAGTGATTCTATTGGGCCCATCCACACAATCTGAGATAATACTTAAATCTCCCTGTTTTAAGTCAACTGGTTAGCAACCATAATGCCCCCTTGCCATATGACATGACACATTTACAGATTTACAGGTTCTGCGGATTAGGATGTGGACACGGAGGGGCACGTTGTTCTGCCAACCACACACCTCGATTTACATACATTTCTTCATTTACTACCTCCAGCCTCCTCCCCCACCCCTGACAGGAGATTGGTATAATTAATCCCTTTTTACAGATTGGGCACTGAGGTTCTGTGAAGTAGCAGAGTCTAGAGTCAGTCTCCTGGCTACCTGATTGTGGATCTTGCCACCTCCCAGCCCTGCCCCATACCATCTCTCCATGTGCTATGAAGACAATGTGGAAGGCACAGGGGAGCTGACTTCTAATGTGTTTCTGGCAGTTCCTGTCACACAAGGCCAAGTTCTGGATGACTCCAGAAGGCAGAATCAGCTCAATAATTAAAAGGATGTAAATTTCAATTTTTTATGGACTCATTGTTATAGCCTCAAGGAACAAGAGAGGTCAGCTAGTCCATTTTCTTCTGAGGAAACCAAGGCCCAGAGAGGGGAAATAATTGACCCAAGGCCACACAGCTGATTAGCAACCTAATAAAGAACTTTCTATTATAGTTTTCCCAACAATGGTATAGGCTATAGTATGAAGTGAGGGGACTCCTCATCACTGGAGGGTTTTGATCATCTGACAGGGATCCAGCACAAGCATTTCTGACTATTGTGAAGTGTGTTGAGAGCAATTTTTTATTAACCACAAAATGCAAAAGTTTGTGAATGATTTACTTGTGTTAATAAGCTAGAGCAGTTATTCCTACAATAGTATCACTCTCACCCATTTGTCCTCTCATGTGTGTCTTTTATAAAAATGGGGTTTGTTTTAACTCTGCAAACAGAGATGGTTTTCTCTTACTAACAGGCATATACACTTAGAACCTGGAGGATGCTACCTACGCTCTCTAGGAGTTCAGTTAATAGTAAAGGTTGATGCTATAATGATAAGAAAATGGGTTTGTTAAGGCATAATTTACGTACATTAAAATGTACCCTTTTGTGTGTAAAGGTGACAAAATTTTAACAAGTGTGTACAGTCTTGTAAGCATCCCCACATTCCAAATAGGAAACATTTCATCACCTCAAAAAGTTCCAAAAGTTCAAAAAGTTCTCTGTGCCTCCCATTTCTTAAGTGTTTATTTTCAAATAAGTATAGACTCACAAGAAATTGCAAAAACAGTACAAAGAGGTCCCATGTCCCTTTCATGAAGCTATCCCCAAATGCTAACACCTCACATACTTTAAATGGATTTTTTTTAAAAAAAGAAAATTTGTTTTTTAAAGATTTTATTTATTTATTTTTAGAGAGAGGGGAAGGGAAGAGGATAGAGAGAAAGGGAAACATCAATGTGTGGTTGCCTGTAGCACACCCCCTACTGGGGACCTGGCCCACAACCCAGGCAGTGACCTTTTGGTTTTCAGGCCCACGCTCAATCCACTGAGTGAGCTACACCAGCCAGGGCTGTTAAATGGATTTTTTAATCAGAAAATACATTGATGAATAAATTCACATTAGGAAAATCTAAACTATTCAGGTATTTTGGAAGAATTCTTTGAAACTCCTTTCTGATTTCAGTCCCTTTTCTGAAGGCAATCTCTGTTAGGGTTTACAGTAATCTAAGCTTTTGTCTATGTGGTTGCATACTGTAATGGTTAATTTCATGTGTCAACTTGACTGGGCCACTGGGTGCCCAGATTCAACATTATTTCTGGATATGTCTGTGAAGGTGTTCCAGGATAAGATCATCATTTTAATCAGTGGACTCAGTAAAGTAGATTGCCCTCCCCAATCTGGGTGGGCATCATCCAACCTGCCATAGATCTACTTAGAGCGAAAAGCAGAGGAAAAGATAGATTGTTCCCTTCCTGCTTAATTGCTCTGAGATGGACATGAATCTTCTCCTGCCCTCAGACTGGGACTTAGATCATCAGTACCTCTGGTTCTCTGGCCTTCAGACTTGGGCTGGAATTACGTTACCAGTTCTCTTGTCTCTCCAGCTTGCAGACTGCAGACTGTGGGACTTCTCAGCCTCCATAATACCAAGAGCCAATTCCTCATAATAAATCTACATATCTATATATCTCCATTTCTGTGCCTATATCTACATATTCTATTGTTTCTATTTCTGGGGAGGACTCTAACACACATATAGTGCATATGTGACATGTATACGTACCTACCTACCTATAGAAATAGATTGTTGCATGTGTATGTGTTTAACATATATTGTATCGTGCATATTGTTCCACAGCTTGGTCTTAACACTTAATTACACCTTGGATAACTTTCTATATCCACATATTCATACATTATGAAATATCTGCTTAGTATTTCATACTCTGGCTACTCTATAACTTAAATAAATTAATTACTTCCTGGTGGACATTTAGGTTGCTTTTGGTCTTTATCCATTATAAGCAATGCTGCAATGACCAGCCTTTGTGCACATGCACAAGCACTTCTAATTATCTGAGATATGTGATGTGCTAGAGTGGGAGGAAGAAATATGAATGAAGTTCCAGCTGACAGACAGAGAATTGCCCCAAACACTGGGGTAGCAGTGAGTCCCTCAAGTGAGTGTCATCTAGGGTTGTTCATTTTGGAGGTTGACAGCCACTGGGCTTAAGAATTTTGGCAGTGCCTTTTAGCCCTGGAGGTTTGAGATTCTCTTACTCAGCCAAGGTCACATCATGCAACAGAATTGCCTCTCTGGCCTGCTAACTCCTGGGCCCGAACTCTGCCTCAGCTAGCTCTTAGGTCCTGTGAGATGAAGGAGCCTAAGGGGCTCCCTTTATTTGGGGGAAACCAGGTATTGTTTTGATGAAGGCTGTTTTGACTTAATGCATCCAAGCCCCAAAGAGACCACATGCCACTCCTGCATAATGGATATGATGGAGTCAAGAAATCATCAAGGTCTTCTCCAGCAGCAGGGGTGGTGATGAATTCATTTTCTTCTAAGAAAACTAACACCTATGGAGGGGAAGTAATTTACCCAAGGCCACACAACTAAATTAGTAGCCTAACGAAGATCTTTGTAATTGGAGGTTTTAGGGAGTGCTTTCTTCCAGATTATGCATGCTTCCTGGGGGTATGAATAGGCTGGGGGTGTTGGAGCTGCACAGGGTGGACTTGTTAGCTCTGTGTTAAAACCTTTGCTTCTGCCCAGGGTGAACACTTCAGAAACTGGGGAATGGTCATATTGCATAGCACTCCCTGTCTGCATCCTACCATATATATATACTTAGGGAAAGGCTGTTAGCCAGTGCCAGTTCCATAACCACTCACTACCACCTCACCCGCCCCTTAGAGTTTCCATGCTGGTGATGAAGGAAGTGTTAGTTGAAGGAAGAAACAAGTACAAGAATTACTAGCATGTTAAAAGCATTTTCTGCTCTCAAAGGATTGTTCCCATCTCCTTATCTGCTCATCACACAGATAAGAAGGACAAGCTCTAGGTTTCATATTGCAGAGGTAAGGAAACTAAGGCTCACTGAGAAAGTAAGCAGTTGCCTTAGGTCATGCACACATCAAATTGTTCAGAGAGCTGGAGCAGGGGCATTGGTTTCCTGACTCTCAGCCAAAGGCTCTTCCTGCCAACACATTTTACTGCCATCCCTCATCTGATTGCCAGGATGTTTGCTCAGAGCCCAGTCTTCTGTGCCCAACTCAGAAGAGACACTGCACTATGGTCACTGCTCTCTTCTGCCTTTATGACCAGAAGCCATGCAAATCTGATGCTCTGTGACCCTAGAAGAATGAGGAAGACAGTTCAGCCAGCAGAATCCAGATGCTTAGGGCTCATATGTGGGAACTCACAGACTGCTACAACCAGCTGTGGAGCAACTCTTTGGCCTATTAAACATGCAAGTATCTGTATGCTTTGAATGAGGAGAAGATTGCTTCTTGTGGTGTTCATTGGAATCTCTAGGGAATTTTAGGGAAAGCACTGGAGAAAAGAGGAGGACATACTGGGCAGGTGTCTGGTATGTAGACAAACTAAAAAACCAAGACAGAAGAAGGCTTGACTAAAAGGAGTGGAGCAGCCCTGTTGGCCAAAGTGGAAGGTTCACATGAGGGAAAAATGGGAAGTGTGAAGTAAGATTGGGATAGGTGGTAGTATTTTCCCAAGGTGGCTGAAAAAAGATCTCTTGCCCCACATGCATTTCTGTCAACGTGACTTCGACACTGTATCTGTTGAGATGTAGGGACTATCTATGCTCTTTCCTCCCCGACACCCATCCAAAGTTTGACAGGCTTGTGACTATGACAGAAGTAAAGCTGGGTGACTTAGAAGCTAGGCCATAAAAGGAAATACAGCTTCCACTTCTCTTGTTGGAACACTCATTCTTTTTTTTTATTTGTTTTTTTTCAATTACACTTTACATTCAATATCATTTTGTATTATTTTTAGGTATAGAGGGTAGTGGTTAGACAATTTCATACTTTATAAAGTGTTCCCCTGGAAATATAGAGGGGTGGGAATACTCACTCTTGAAGCTTTGAGCCACTCTGTGATTTATTTGATGGCCATTATACTGTGAGGAAGCCCAGACAAACTCACACGGAGATATCACATAAAGAGTCTCAGGGCTACATGGAGAGAGAGATGCCTGTCCTCTCTCCAGGTGCTCTAGCCCCATCTTCACTCAACCTACAGTTCCAGCTCCAGTCACTCTTCAATTGTAGCCTTAAGAGGGACCCTGAGCCTGGGCTGCCCAGCTGAACCCTTCCCCAATTCCTGACCCACAGGAATTGTCATAAGCCACTAAGACTTAAGGTAATTTGTTCACAGCAAAAGACAAATGAGTTTAGTGAAAGCAGAGTAGTGTTGTGCAAAGAGCTCTGATTTGGGAGTCAGGATATCTGGGTTCCTGGGTCTACCCTTGCCAATTACTTGCTGTGTGGCTTTGGGTAGGAAACTTTTCTTCTCTGGGCCTTAATTTTACTATTTGTAAAAACAAGATGTTAGGATGAAATGATTTAGAAAGCCCTTTCTAGTTCTAAAATTTCCTTTGTGTCAATAAGCATCTGAGAAATTGGAACATTAATCATTGAGCAGAAGTCAACATACTGAGAGAGGGTTCTAGAGATAACAATGCATGAAGATGGAGCTGGGGAATCCTCTTTACTCTTCCTCAGACAAGTGAGTGTAACATGAACATGGAGGTGATGAGAAACCCCTCAAGGAGATATCTCACAGGAGGAGGAAGAGGTTGGGTAAGTCAGCGATAGGCAGTCTACTGGCCTGGTCCAGGAGAAAAGCTTCAAGGGTACCAAAAAAGCTCTTCCCTTTTGGAGAAAGGAGACCTCCAACTGTTTCTATGCCAGACCCATCATCTTCATCTGCCTGAAGGGTCATCTGTTTATGAAGTCTCAGCTGTATCTTCCTAGTGGGAAAAATCCACAAGGCTTACCACTTTGCTCAAATGGAACTTAAAGTAGACTCATCTTGTATCCATTGCTCAGACATGAGAACCTTGAGCAGCATTCACCACAGGTAACTGAGCACAGGGGAAGAGCCAGGCCAAATGCTTTTGGTGACTTCCTTTGGGTCCTTTCTGTTTCTTCCCAGGTTACCTGACCCTGGGCTCTGTTCTAGAGTCTTTAGCTGTGGAGAATTTGGGTTATATGATACTGCCACTGCAATGGCACTTCCAGGCTGCCATTTATGTGAGACAGAGGTAGCCCTAGCTCTTGGCTTGGGATGGTCTCTTAGGAAAACAATGGGCAGACTGGTGCCAGTGGAGATGGGGTAGGTTTTCTTCTTAGCAACAAAGGAAGCATTTGAGTGGAAAAAAGGCTGGGGGGCCTTCTAGGACTGTGCTAGTTTGTTATTTATCTCTGCTCCTAGACAACTTCAGGCAGCTTGGGGACCTGGACTATTTTGCCTGTAGCCTGTGGCTAACACCTTCTCCCCAAGTGAAAGGGGGTCTACGTTTCTGCAGCCCTCAAGTGGAGGAGCTGGCCTTTTCCACAATAACTCTGGAAAAGGCTCACAAGCTATTCATCGAGTTGCAGAAACTGGAAGGCTGCAGATAGGGAGGAGCAGGATGACAGAAAGGAGAGTGTTGGGAGAGCAGAACTGTTTGACATGGGCTCTGCTGTCTAGCCAGGGGTGAATACTGTCTTCTCTGGAGAGAGAGGTCAAGGACACAGCTGAAGACTATTTACAACCCCATCCCTTCTACATTTATTGTGCCCTTAGGATGAACCAGGCACTGTGGTCAGCCTTCTCCATGGATTATCTTATTTAATCTTTTGCAACAGCCTTATGAGGTAGGTCTATTATTATCTCTATTTTGGAGATTAAATGATAATGATTTTAAAAACACTGAGGTACCTAGACATTAACTGAACTTGTAAGTGGCTCAGCCAGGATTATGAACCCAGATAATTTGGCTCAAGAGGGTGACACCTAACCTCTAAACCTTGCTGCCTGTCACTTGATGGTGGCCACATTGAACCACCCTCTAAGCGTCCCTTGAAGGCTTGCCCTCTTGGGGCCCACCTCATGCTTCAAATATATAACGGCCACCAATTTCCTGAGTGCTTATGATGCACTTTACATGACTTATTTAGTATAATATTCATGATGACCCCATGGAATAGGTATCATTGCTGTCTTCATTCTATAGATAAAGAAACTGAGACTCCAGAATGTTTAATAACTCATTTAAGGTCAAGCTAGTAAGTTAGCAGAGCCAAGATTTAAATTTGAACCCAAGTCTGTCTGATTCCAAAGCTCTAAGAACACACTTTATCCATTAATTCATTCATTGAAACAACTAAAATTTTTTGGACCACATGCCATATGCCAACACTATGTGCTTGGCACAGGTGGGTATACATGGTGTTAATATTTCTATATTTCTGATTCTATCTCTTCTCTAGCTTAGACTGCTTTCAAGAACTGCAGACTCATGAATCTAATTGTCTGTTGGACATTACTATCTCAAGCAGACATGTTCAAAACAGAATTCTTCACCCTTACTCCAAAGTCGCTTGCCCAAAGCCTTCCTTAGATCTGTAAATGGTATCACCATTCATGCAGCTGCTCTAGCCAAAAATCTCTCTCTTTACAGCTAATCTATCAGTGTGTCTGGTTGGTTTTTATCTCCAAATGTATCCTAAATCTTTTCACTTGTCTCCATCCCTTCTTTCCCCAACAATCCATTCTCTTTCACAACAGCTGTATGAGATGAAGTTGGCATGATCTTAAGTTATCAATCAGATAATTTCCTTTCCTTGTTTTGAACATTCCAGTGGATTTCCATGTGCTCATAACCCACAAGCCCTTGCCTGAACTGGTCCCTATGTTGCCACTGGATCTCCTGCCCTCTCCCTACATCAGAACCCATGCTTTTACCCTATGCTCCTCTAATATGTCAAGTTCCTCTGTACCTTAGCTTTTGCACACATACCTCACTCTGTCTGGAATGGTCTTCCTCAGATCACAATTTAACTGTTACCCTCACAGAGAGGCTTTCCCTACATAGTTTCTATGAAGTAGCCACTCTTCTCTCTGCATGGCTCTTATTACTAAAGAATATTTTCTTTTTAAAAAATTTTCTTTTATACCTCTCTCCCCCACCTACCACAATAAAAGTTCCATGAGAGCAAGGAGCTGACTTCTCTTATTTGTCATTTTATTCTCAGCATCTAAAACAGTAGCTGGTACATAACAGGTGTTCAATAAGTAAAGTGGGAGAAGTTAGTGGATACAACAAGGAGGGGGTACAGAGTAGTATATGATCTTTGGGTAATGACAAAGGAACAACAGTTTGGAAGTAACAGAAGGGAGTAAGAAACATGCTGCCCCACTCTGAGTCTGGGGCTGGGGAGGAGAAGGCGTGAGGTCTCTAAATTTTCACTTTCCCACTCACTAGCCAAGTCAGTTAGATTTCCTGATCTGTAGTTCCCTCATTTAACAATGGGAATAGTGATGCTATCACTAAGGGTATTGTTGTGGGGGGACTGTGCTCAAACCCTCCAATGGCTTCCCATCTCGTTCTGGGTAAAAACCAAGGTTACTACAATGGCCTCCATGATCCTGCACCTTCTGACACCCCTTCTCCCACTTACCCTCTGTCCTCATCTCCTACTGCTCTTTCTTTCCTCCAGCCCTGCTAGCATCCCCCATATTCAAGCCTCAGGGTCTTCACCCAGATATTCTCTTTGCTCAGAATGCTCTCCCTTCAAATACCTGCAAAGCCTCACCCCTCACTTCCTTCATGTCTAGTCTCAAATGTCCTCAGTGAGATCTTCCATGGTCAACCCATTTCACATTGCTCCCACCTTTCTGGGTACTCCTTCTCCCTCTTTCCTGCTTTGTTTTTCTCCATAGCACTTTCTACAGGATGGCAGACTATATTATTCACTTTGTGTACCATTTGTCCTTCCCACTAGAGTATAAGCTTCATTAAAGCAGGGAGTTTAGCTTTCTTACTCATTGCCACTCCTACATCCACTAAAACAGTGCCTGACCCATAGTAGACACTCAGTAAATATTTACTGAATGAACAAATACATGCCTGAATGAAGTGCTGACATGGTGACTGGTATGTAAAAAATGTTTGGTAAGTGGTAGTTGTTATTACTAATAACTATCTCTTTCTGTATCCATTCCCATGCCTGGGGCATAGCACAGAGCCCTGCACTCAGCAGATGCTCAGTTGACATGTGTTGAAAGAGGAACCCTATTGAAGTGGAATGTCCCCTACCTGCCACAAGAGAAAACCAAAGGACATATAGCTCTAAGAGTGCAGAGGAGGGAAAGCAGTACCACAGGCTGTGTCTTTTTTTTTCAATTATTGTTGACATATATTATTATATTAGTTTCAGGTGTACACCCCAGTGGCTAGACATTGCATAACTTAATAAGTAATATGACATGATACATAATTATTAGACTATTATTGACTATATTCCCTATGCTGTACTTTACATCCCCATTAGTATTCTCTAACAACCCATTTGAATTTCTTAATCCCTTCACCTTTTTCACCCCTCCCCCAAACCCCCTCCCATCTGGCAAATGTCAAAACATTCTCTGTATCTATGATTCTGTTTCTGTTCTGATTGTTCATTTATTTTGGTTTTTTTTTAAGTTCAGTTGTTGATAGATATGTATTTATTGCCATTTTAGTGTTCATATTTTTATTGTTGTTGTTCTTCTTCTTAAAGAAGATCCTTTAACATTTCATATAATGGCTTGATGATGATGAACTCCTTTAGCTTTTTCTTGTCTGGGAAGCACTTTATCTGTCCTTTGATTCTAAATGATAGCTTTGCTGAGTAGAGTAATTTAAGTTGTAGGTTCTTGCTTTTCATCACTTTTGATATTTCTTGCCAATCCCTTCTGTCCTGCAAAATTTCTTTTAAGAAATCCACTGACAGTCTTATGGTAGCTCCCTTGTAGGTAACTAACTGGTTTTCTCTTGCTGCTTTTAAGATTCTCTCTTTCTTTTTAACCTTTGGCATTTTACTTTTTAAAAATTTTTTATTTATTTTTTAGACAGAGGGGAAGGGAGGGAGAAAGAGAGGGAGAGAAACATCAATGTGTGGTTGCCCCTTGCACGCCCCCTACTGGAGACCTGGCTCGAAACCCAGGCATGTGCCCTGACTGGGAATCAAACCAGCAACCCTTTGGTTCACAGGCAGCAATTGGGAAGGGAAAAGGTTAACATAGCTCGATAGTATGGACCTTGGGAGAGCAGCCTATCCAATGTTGGAGTTCTTCAAGGCCTCCCCCCTTTTCTTCTCTTGCCATTCTATAACCTTTACCCAAGTGATTCATTCAGTGCCTGGCCTTAAATACTTATCCTGATGGCTCCCCGATTTTTATTTCTAGCTCTGATCTCTCTTTTGATCTTTGGACAGCTTATCCAACTGCATACTGGATAGCTAGGTCTGCTTACACCAAACTTATGACCTTCCTTCCAGATATGGTACTCTTCCAGTCTTCTCTATCTCTGTGGCACCAGAATTTGTTGAGTTGTCTAAGTCAGTAACTTATAAGTTATTCTTAACCATTTCCCTGTCTCTCTATTTCCTATGTTTAATCTATTATTGAGTCCTCCTAATTTCACCACCTAAGTAGCTCTTGAATTCATTTACTTCTCTCCAACACCACCCTGGCCCCAGCTACCATCATCTCTCACCTGGTCTAATGCAATAGCTTCTCCATATATCTACTCTGCCCCCTCCAATCTGTTTGCTCTGCAGACAGACTGATAGTTTTAAAATGCAAATTTTATGTCACCAGACTGCTTAAACATGTCAATGCCTTATCATAGTTCTTAACACAAAGGTTAAAACCCTTATGTGGCTCTACATCAAGTGATTCTCAACCTTGACTCAACATTAGGATTACTAGGGAGACTTTAAGATTGTTGCTACCTAGGTCCTACTCCAGACCATAAAATCTGAATCTCGGGGTTAGAAACCAAGTTGAACATATTTTTAAAGTTCCCTGGGGATTTTAATTTTCTGGGAACCTCTGCTCTACATAGGTACTTCTCTACCTCTCAAGCTTCATTTTGCCCCCTGATCATCTTGACTTCGCTTTCTCTCCACACTGCCCTAATGTCAGTCTCCCTGGAACATTCTCCCTTCCCTCCACCCCATCCCCTTACACCAAGTTACTGACAATTCATCCTTCAGATTGTAGGTAATTAATTGTCATCTTCTTGCCCCTCCTCTCCTCAGGTATTCATTGAATTAGATTCTTCCAAGCACTCATCAAATTGTACATTTGCAGTTATTTCAGCAATTATTTGATTATTATCCATATTCATCACCAGGCTGTCTTATTCGCTGCTGAATTCTTAGTAACTAGCACAGTGCCCAGCAAGTATAATGGCTCAATAAAAATTTGATGACCAAATGAATGTGAGGTTAGATGAAGTATTTGAAACCCTATGGACCAATTATATTCTTCTATAGCAAACTGAATTTCTTTTTTTTCTTTTTTTTATTGTTGTTCAAGTACTATTGCCTCCATTTTCCTGCCACCACTTGCCCCTACCTCATCTACCCCCATCTCCCACCCTCAATCATACCCCGCTTTGTTTTTGTCTATGGGTCCTTTATACATGTTTCTTGATGACCCTTTCCCTTCTTTCTCCTGTTATCCCCCTCCTCTCTCCCCTCTGGTTACTGGCAAACTGAATTTCTAACCTTGGTCATAAACTGAACCCTACAGTTGTGTTCAGTGTGGAATCAATGTCCCTGGCTACAGCTTACGTCCCTCTTCACAGCTGCTTAGACCAGTGGCTCTCAATCTTAGCTGCCCGTTATAACCACCTGAAAAGCTTAATTTAAAAAAAGCCTAGCCCCATCCTAGATTAACTAAATCAGACTATCTGGGGGTGGAGCCTGGCCTAATTACTTTTTTCTCCAGCTTTAGTGAGGTGTGATTGACAAATAAGAGTTGTATATATTTTGGCAGTACAATATAATGTTTTTTTAAAGGTGTACAATGTGATGATTTAACATATGTACACATTGTGAAGTGATTACACAATGGAGTTAACAGGTCCATCACCTCACATAGTTATCTTTTATTTTTGTGGTGAGAACACTTGAGATTCATTCTTTTAGTGAAGTTCAAGTGTTTGAAGTTTCTCAGGTGATTTTAATGTGCTGCTGCAGTTCAGGGTATTACTCTACCCCTTGCTTCTCCTAGTGTGGTCCAGGGCAGCAACTACGTCACCTGGGAGCTTGCGAGGAATGCAGAATCTCAAGTCCTACCCAGATTTTCTAACTCAGAATCTGCATTTTAACAAGGACTCCAAGTAATTTGTCCAAGTGATCACTTTTGAAAAGTACTGTCAAGAAGCCAGGCAGGAGAGTG
>CM052552.1:17382516-17395104 GCA_028533065.1 Trachops cirrhosus | reverse complement strand
CCTATCCTGAATAGGGAGAGCAGAGCAAGGTCCCAATTTAATGGGGATAGCTGGGGCTAAAAGAATATTTGCTTGGAGCCCTTTCTGACTGAGTGAGAACAATAGAATAAAGAACCAGACCTCAGGGCTCTGTCATGTCCCTGCGCCCAACTAACCTAGGGGCTGGGCCTAGCAATGATTGTTAGCATTGCAAGCACTGATGATTGCCTGGCGAATGCCCTCAAAGCCACGGCTCCCTTCAACTCTCTCTACCAGCTCCCTACCCACCCCAAAACTCCCCCCTCCAAAGTGATCAAATGTGTTTTAATACTGTTATTGGTTTGCTTTCTAAATGTTAACCCTGTTTTGGTCAGGAGCCCTGATTCTAAGGGTTGGGCTGGGTGGGTACAGCCAGGAACCCTTCCTCACAGGGAGCGCTGTTCCCCTGTCCCCAGGTAGGGGCAGGATCCACCACAGGCTGCCAAGACTCAGCTAAGGAGACAATGCCCCTGGCTGCGGCCCTAGTGCAGAGGGCAGATCCCAGGCAGGCGTAGAGAGGCAGTAACAGACCCAAGGGGAACAGGCAGCACTGCATAGCCCCCTTGAGAAGGATGGAGCTTGCTGACTTCCTGGGTCCGGTGGACACTGCCCTATCTGCCACCACCACCGGGCAGCCTGTCTGTCTGGGTTTCCTGCCAGAAAACATCTTTTTACTGGAAAGAGGGCCACTGTCTGCTGCAGAAGGTAGCAGAGTCTGAAATCAATTGTCACAAGCCCTAGGCAACAAAAGCATTGTGTTCATTTTGGGGGGCGTTCTGTCAGAACGTGAGTTTTTTTTAAAAGCCACCTGTCAGGTCCCCAGTTCATAAATGAGTGGCCCTAACCCCACTGGTTGAAGATGAGGGTGGAGGATTCATTCTCACAGTCTAGCTTTAAACATTGCTAGAGGCTCTGGGTCACAGAGCTTGGACATGGCCATAACTGAGAGTGGAGTCCTTTGAGGACACTTGGGTTATTGAGTAAACATTCTTCTTGCCTTTCCCACAGCTGGGTGTGGACAGCAGCCTTCTTTGACCAGGGAATTGAGGGCACTCATCTGTTGCCCAGCCAAAGAGCCAAGGTGTCTCCTTCCAAAGGGCCCCAGGCCTTGTGTCCTTGACTGAAGGACCCAGAGCTTCTGAGGAAAGCACAGCATGGTCTCTCTAGGGGGAAAATATACAGTGTATAAAATGCCTGGATTCTCAGCCCTGGCCCCGGGGCCTGTACCCACTCACCTCCATCTTGGCAGTGGTTCCCTTGGCATGATTAGGTCTCCATTGAAAAACTGGCTCCCTTATGAGCTCACTCCCATCCTTTGCCTTCTTCCTCCAGTTTCCTTGTTTTTCTTATTCTTCTCTTTTTCTCTTCTGCTGCTTTCTTATTGCATCTTCTCTCCCTATTCATTCCATCTCCCTGCCTTCTGTTTCTTTCTCAGTCATTCAAAAATGCATTTATCTCTCATTAAGAGCTGTAGTAGCCTTCTCAGACTGTCAAAACAAAATACCAAGGACTAGATATTACACAACACAAATTTATTTATCATAGTACTCGAGGCTGGAGATTTGAGATCACGGTGCCAATGTGTTTAAGATCTGGTGAGAACCTCTTCCTGGCTTACAGAGAGCCACTTTCTCTCTGTGTCCTCCCATGGGTCTGGAGAGGGAGAGAGGGAGAGAGAGAGAGAGAGTGCAGGCCAGAAATCGTCCTTTTCTTATAAGGACCCAGTCTTATGGGATTAGGGCCCTCTCCTTATGATCCCATTTAACCTTAATTATCTCCTAAAGACCCTATCTTCAGATAGTCACATTGGGAGTTAAGGATTCAACATATGAATTTGGGGGAGGGACACAACTCAGTCCATAGCAAGCACCTATAGGAATTGTTAGATCCCTACAAGCTGTAATAGTGGAGGCAAAAACAGTGTAAAGAGATGTGACCAGTGTTGTTAACAAAGTGTGACCAAAACACAGTAGAAGAACGGAAGGACAAGAGTGAATAGATGCCTCAAAAAATCAAGGAGGGCTTGACAGAAGAGATAACTTTCAAGCTGGCTCTTGAAGCATGAGAAGTATTTTGCCAGGCAAAGAAGTGGAGAACTATATTTCAGGCAAAGAGAATAGCATTTGCAAAAGAACAGAATTGTGATAACCAGTGAAAACTTCTGTGACACTGAAGGTGAGGGTGTAGAGGAGGAGTGGAAGGAGATGCTGATGATGCAAGTTGGAGCCATCCTGCGAAGTGTTCAAACAAGAGATGATGATGGCCCAAGCTAGGGCAGTGACTGTGGAAATGGAAAGTATCGACAGAATGCAGGAGATATTGGTTAGAACAAATTGGCTGATTGAATGGTGGGGTAAAGAGGAGGCAGGAGTGAAGGGTGACTCCTGAATTTCTAGCTTTAGGGGTTGGCAACATTCACTGAGATAAAGAAGGAGGAGTAGGTCAGAGGTGGGAGAGAAAGTAGAAACAGTGAGTGTGAGTTATGTCTAGGACATCCTGAGCAGGTAGGCTTTGTGCTGCATGTGAAGTGGGAATTGAACAAACTCTACGTAGGTTCACAAGCATGTGTGAAGAAACCATCTGATGTTGGGGAGAGAAACATACCAGATTAGAGGAAATGGCGCTTCAAACTCACACAGGGCTCTGAATAGTGCCAATTTCTAACCAGCTAAAATTGGGGCATTGCATAGAGTACACAGAAAGGTATTGCTTTTGTATTAGGGAAAATGATCTCTAGACTGAGCACTGCTCTTGTCTCATCTAACAAAGCTAAGCAGCAAGACCCAAAGGGATAACACAATTTTCAAGAAACCTAACTGAGTCCCAGAACAAAGTTCAAGAATATTTGTAGCAAGGTTTCACAACCTCATAACAACTACATTTTGAGCTGGAAAATTCTTTCTTGTGGGGGCTGTCTGCTGTATTGTAAGATGTTTACCATCATACCTGGCCTTTATTCATTGGATGCCAATAGCACTCTTCACTTGCAACAATTAAGAGCGTTTCTGGACAAACAAAATTGCCTCTGGTTGCAAGCCACTGATTATAGGAACAGAGGCATACTAAAGAACCCAACAAGGTAGAATTCACAATGCCTAGTAGCCAGCAAAAAGTTACCTGGCATAGACAGAGCTGTAAACTATGACCCATAAGGGGGAGATAAATCAATTAATTGAAATCAAACCAGAACTGGAAAAGATGTTAGAATTAGCAAACAAGGATATTGAAGCAAACAAAGATATTAAAACAGTTATTATAAGCGCATTCCATATATTCAAAAAGTTAAGTAGAGACATGGAAGATATCTTTAAGATATTATTTATTTTTCAGAGAGAGGGGAATGGAGGGCGAAAGAGAGGGAGAGAAACATGAATCAGTGCCTCTCACATACCTCCAACTGGGGACATGACACACAACCCAGGCATGTGCCTTGACAGGGAATGAATTGGTGACCTTTCAGTTTGCAGGCTGGTGCTCAATCTACTGAACCACACCCTCCAGGGCGGGAAGGCATTTTTTATTTTATTTTATTTTATTTTTTAAAAAAATATTTTACTGATTATGTTATTACAGTTGCCCCAATTTTACCCCCTTGGCCCCTCTCTGTCTGGTACCCCCTTCCCTCCAGCAATGCCCCCCTTAGTTCATGTCCATGGGTCATGCATATAAGTTCTTTGGCTTTTCCATTTCCTATATTATTCTTAACCTCCTGTCTATATTATTCCTACCAACTATGCTTTTTTATCCCTGCACTTTTTTCCACTCCCCCCCACAGCCGATGACCCTCCAGATGATCTCCATATCTATTATTCTGTTCCTGTTCTAATTGTCTGCTTTGATTGTTTGTTTAGATTCAGTTGTTGATAGTTGTGAATTTGTTGCCTTTTTAATGTTCATGGTTTCAATCTTCTTTTTCTTTAATAAGTTCCTTCAACATTTCCTATAATAATGGCTTGGTGATGATGCACGCCTTTAGATTTATCTTTTCTGGGAAGCACTTTATCTGCCCTTCCATTCTAAATGACAGCTTTGCTGGATAGAGTAATCTAGGTTGTAGGTCGTTGCTTTTCATGACTTCTAATTACTTCTTTCCAGTCCCTTCTAGCCTGCAAAGTTTCTTTTGAGAGATCAGCTGATAGTCTTATGGAAACTTCTTTGTAGGTAACTCTCTGCTTTTCTCCTGCTGCTTTTAAAAGGTTCTCTTTATCTTTAACCTTTGGCATTTAATTATGATGTGTCTTGGTGTGGTGCTCTTTGGATCCAATTTGTTTGGGACTCTCTGTACTTCCTGGACTTGTATGTCTATTTCCTTTTCCAAATTAGGGAAGTTTTCTTTCCTTATTTTTTCAAATAAGTTTTCAATTTCTTGCTCTTACTCTTCTTCTTCTGGCATCCTTATGATTTGGATGTTGACACTTATGGAGATGTCCCAGAGTCTTCCTATACTATCCTCATTTTTTTGAATTCCTGTTTCATCTTGCTGTTCTGATTGAATGTTTATTTCTTCCGTATTTTACAAATCATTGATTTGAACCCCAGCTCTCTTCCGCTCATAGTTGGTTCCTTGTAGATTTTTCTTTGTTTCACTTAGTGTAACCTTCATTTCTTCCTTTATGCTGTTGCCATACTCAATGAGTTCTTTGAGCATCCTGATCACTGGTGTTTTGAACTCTGCATCTGATAGGTTTGCTATCTCTGTTTCATTTAGTTCTTTTCTGGGGTTTTGCTCTGTTCTTTCATTTGGGCCATATTTCTTTGTCTCCTCGTTTTGGCAGCCTCCCTGTGTTTGTTTCTGTGAATTAGGTAGAGCTGCTTTGACTCCCTGTCTTAGTAGCATGGCCTATTGTTGACAAGGCACCTGCAAATTGTGTGGGGCAGAACCTTAGATAATCACCAGAATGGGGGAAACTGCTTTACCGTTTTGTGGCTCTGTGTGGTGGGGAGGGCTTGGAGAGAGGACTGTGCCTCTGCCTGGCTTCTGGAGGTTTGCCTGGCACTTGCTCTCTTTCCAGTCACTTCACCCACTCCTCCTATGTGACTGGAGCCCTTCCAGCTTTTGCCCTGGTGGTGAGTCCCAGAGTGGGTGGGTTTGCATAGGTTTTAAAACTGTGCAGGCCCTTTAAGTGGAGTTTCCTGAAAATCTGGGAGTTTCTTCCATTGCCTCAACCCCCACTGGTGTTTTCAGCCAGAAGTTATGGGGATGCGTCTTTCCAGTGCTGGAGCCCTGGGATGTGCATTCTGGCCAGCAGCTGGGATTGCTCGTTCCCAAGGCATCCCTCCTAATTTTTATCTACCACACATGAATGTGAGACTGCCCATACCTGTGCCACCACTGCTGCAGCCTCTCCACACCACACGACATCTCCTCGCCTCTCTGCTTGTCTCCACGACCCTGCCCCTCCTACATGTCTGGATGAATGTGGCTTCTTTAAATCCTTGGTTGTTGGACTTCCATACAGCTCATTTTTCTTTTTTTTTGGCTTAAATTACTTTTATTATAATATTATTTTAAAATATATAAAATATAAGATTAGGGTAAAACTCCTAAATATTGTGGCTCTCAAATGACAATAAAACCAAAACAAATTTACAAATCAAAGCCAAATTAAACCAAAATAATATAAGTGCACAATATTAATGTGATATTGATGCTGAAATTAAATTTTCTTTTTTTTTCTGATAGTTCTGGGTGTTCTTTGTTTTGATATTTAGTTGTAATTTTTTTGTGGTTGGGCAACTAGGTGAAGCACGTCTATGTATGCCTCTATCTTGACTGGAATTTGCTATTATTCACCTGCCGATATTTCTCTTCATGCCTTTCTCCCTCCCTTCCTTTCATTCTAAAAATAAATAAATAAAATCTTTTTAAAAAAGAAAAAAGATTGCTGTGGCTATTTGGAGCTTTTTTGTTGTTGTTGTTTTCATTTGAATTTTTGAAGTATTTAGTCTGGATCTGTGATATATGCCTTTGGTATTTTAATAACAATTGCATTGAATCTATAGATTGCTTTGGGTAATATGGACATTTTAATGAAGTTAATTCTTCCAATCCATGAACAGTATATATGCTTCCATTTATTTGTATCTTCCTCAATTTCTTTCTTCAGCATTCTATATTTTTCTGAGTATAAGTATTCTACCTCCTTTGTTAAATTTATTCCTAGGTACTTTATTTTTTTGTTGCTATAGTAAATGAGGTTTTTTTCTTAGTATCTCTTTCTGATAGTTCATTGTTGGTGTACAAAAGTGTCATCAATTTCTGAATATATTGACTTTGTATCCTGCAAAAGTAGCAGGTTTTTAACAGATGAGCTGCAAGGTCCTTTCTGGCTCCAGTTATGTGGCACCTATTAGAGGGAATTATCCTGAAGCTTTGTACCGAAATAGTGTGTTGTACAAAGATGCCCAAATCATTGAGACAATACCATGAATTTTGCTTGGATTACTCAGATTCTTGCCTTTTTTTCTTAACCTTTCTGGGAGCATGTGCACAGAGCCTGAAATCCCAGTGGGACAATGGAGCAGGGAGACATACCATCAAGCTAGTGGGAAGGCATCCAGCTCAGCAGAGGAAACTGGGGAAATTACAGCCTAATGAGCTCTGTTATTTCCAATTTCTCGAAGTCTCTGATTCAGAGGATTGGCTCACCATGCACATTCCAGACCAGTGATGTGTCTCAGGACCATGAATGCAGAGACATCCCAGGGGAGAAAACAATGGAAGACGAGATGGAAGTGAGAAATGACCTTTTTAGGTCTCTTGACCTAAATGCAAGGAGCTAAGAGGATATGGAGGAAGAGGTGGAAGTGTCTCTTCCCTGCAGGAAAGGAGATTATGACTTGATGGGGTCTGTGGAAATCAATGTAACAAACTGAAGACCTGGAATGTCAAGCCTCCGGGGATGCCTTTTAGATGGACATGGTAGAGGGGCAGGAGGAAGGAGGTGATACCTCCCCACCTGTTAGCAGTGAAAGCCAAGAAAGCAAGGAAGGAAAAGAATAAAAAGCCAAGAAGCACTCTTCAAAGTCATTTGTCATCTGAGCAGTGCCATGGCTGACAGGTCACCTCATGGGAGGCACCGGTAGAGAGCCTAAGAGGCTGTCACCTTATCCTCAGTCAACACCTGGATAGATGCTTTAAAGGAAGATAATTAAAACCTTAAATGCCCAGTCTGACTTCAAGAAATATTTATATCTGAGGAGAGTGGCATTTTCTTTTGATCCCAGGGGCTGGTAAGTTACGAGCTTCAAGTCTGAAACAGGGGAATTGAATGCTTTTGTTATTTTATCCTACCCAGCAGAGCCACAGAAACTCTTCTCACCCAGAGGAATGTAGACCTCAAATATCTATTCTCACCTTCACCCTTATTACTCCTGCTGCCCCTATACTCTGTGCAGTGCACTCCCCATCCCCCAAAAGGGTAGTTACGTTGACCAATATCATAATGATTTCTTAAATTCATAAGAAACCTCATGGTTTATAAAGCCCCTTCCTCTCCATTATCTCATTTTTTTATTCTTATTCAACCCTGTGAAGAAGGTATTATTTCTCCCATTTTTTAGGAGAAGGATTTGAAGGATCAGAATAGATGTATGGATCAATTAAGTGATTAATTAATTCATGTATTTATTTATATAATGATTGAACACTTACTATGTGTCAGACACTGGCTACATGCTAAAGACATAGTGATGAAACCAGTGTAGCTCTGTCTAGTCAAGGGCTGGTTGGGTGGGGAGAGACAATAATTCAACACAAATCTAATGAAAACTATGAAAGATATTGTTACAGAGGATTCTCAGTCAGTCTGGGGGCCAGGGAAAGCATCTCTTGAAGAAGAGTTGTTTGACCTTACAGCTGAACTGATGGGTGATAAACATTAGACAGAAGAAGATGGGGTGGGAAGGAGCATTCTCCAAGAGGAGGGAAGAGTATTGGGAAGGCATTGTGATGACAAGGGATATGGCTTTGCAGATAGAAAGAAGGGGCAAAGCAAAAGAGGATCTTGGCAAGGTGAGTGGGAGCTAGATCATGCAGGGCCTTAGTTGACAATAGTTGAGTCTTGAACCTCAGAGCCATGGGGAGCCACAGGAAGCTTTCAAGCATAGTGGGACCAGCATGACCAACTTGGTTGCTATGGATAGTGATGTGTCGGGAATTGTGGGGTTTGAATGAGGATGAGACAGCAGAAACGTAAAGACTGTACAGGTTTGAGAGATATTTGGAAGTAAAATTGATGGGAAGCTCACACCCTTTCTATTTCAGCATGGCAAAGATATGAATGGAGGTAGTGGGGTATAGTAGATTGAATGGTGGCCTCCCCAAAAATATGTCTACTTCCTAACCTGTGGAAACTGAATGTAACCTTATTTGGAAAAAAAGGTCTTTGCAGGTGTAAGTAACTAAGTAAAGAATCTTAAAATGAGATCATCCTGGATTATCCAGATGGGCCTAAATCCAGTGACAAATGTCTTTAGAAGTGAGAAGCTAGAGAGAGATCACACAGACAGAAGAGAAGGCCATGTGAAGATGATGCAGCCACAAGCCAAGGAATGCATGGAGCCATCAGAAGCTAAAAGAGGCAAGGAAGAATACAGTCATCTTGATTTCATACTTCTGCTCTCAAAAACTAAGGGAGAGTAAATTTCTGCTGTTTGAAGCCACCAAGTGTATGGTAATTTGTTACAGCAGCCTTAGGAAACTAATACATGGGATTTTGCTGTACAATGACTACTTTTCTGTTTCTTTTTTCAAAAGTGTTACCTTTTCCAGTTTAGTATATTATTAAATTCACTATATATGTGTTCAAAAAATGTATGAATGATGAAGTGAGAATTCAAGAACATCTCAGTCTGAGGCCAGGGTTAGGATCCAGGTGGTGATTGGTGTCACTCTCTCATCACTTTAGGGGTATAAACTTGGAATTGGAATGGAGGAAAGCCACCTCAGATTATCCCTCTAACTTTAACCTCATTATCATAAGGCTCTAAGCCCATAACCAAACTGGTCATAGACTCAATACTTAGTTTCCAACAGTCTTCTCTGGCTCAGCACACTAAGGTGCCAGATTGGAGATAGGATAACATCCCACCTGATGTAATCACAGATAAAGTTAGCCAGCAAAGCAAGAGAAAGAATGGTACAAAAACCCATTGGACCTTGGAGATAAACCTGTTCATTCTGGTATGGCTATCCTAGCTCAGAGGGCCTTGCTGTTTGAGAATGTTTCCCATGGGGAACCAGGGTATTTATAGACTCTAGAGGAGAGGAAGGATGGAGGCTCCTGGGAGACGTCATTGAGGATGTGCAAAGGAAATGGAACTGCTCTGGAAGACCAACAAGAGAAACAGGGAGCTATATGGCTCTGGGAGAGGCCAAAGGATCAGAAGCAATCTGGCAGGATGTAGGGAAAAGGGGGCAACTCTGTGGGGCTGAGATGGTGGCAGGGCAGAAGAGCAGTTCTTTACTTAATTGGAGGATTTCTCTTAGGACCTGTTCCACTAGTGAACTCTTTAAAGACATTTGAAATATTGCTGATTATATGAATTCCATTGTCATATTTTTCAGCAACATGATTATTGTGTCAAATCAGGTATATCTGTGAGGGAACCTCTGACAAGAGAATCTGAGAATGTATGTAGTTTACAAAAAAGTTGAATAAAACATATAAGTGGAATAAACATTTCTGAGACATTTGAAGCCCATTTAGGAATGGCTGAAAGGTGCCCTGTGGAAGGATTTAGCATTCAGTGGGACTGATAATAGTATTAAATGCCAAGGATGTGAATAGAGGTAGTGTGGTTATGCTGCAAAATGGCTACTTCTATAATTTTTTAAAAGCAATACCTTATAATGGTTAGTGTCAGTGTGCTTGGGGAAAGGGCAATTGTGTAAGACAAGGTGTTCATCTGTGGCCAAGGTTAGATCCAGCTGGTGACCAGGATCAGGAGGCATTGGACAGCAAAGCAAGGAGATTTCTATAGCCAGAGGAAGAAACCCTAGCAAAGTCTAAGAAATCCCAATAGCCAGATTTTTTCAGCCAAATGGTTATAAGTGTCTTTTGATTCATAGACTAAGTCCCAGTCTAGGTTCTGCATAATTAACATCATTGTCTCTGATTGAAGCAGTCACATACCCAAAATAAGAAAGTTGATTGCTGAATGTATCTTAAGCATATATTCTATGGCAAGCATTGTGTTGGCAGCTCTGGTCTGAAGCCAAAACCAGACAAGGATGCCACAAAAAAAGAAACTTACAGGACAATATCCCTGATTAATGTAGATGTAAAAATCTTCAAGGAAATATTACCAAACCAAATTCAACCATACATTAAAAGAATCATATACTATGATCAAGTTGGATTTATTCCAGAAATGCAAGGATAGCTCAACATCTGCAAATCAATCATGATATACCACATTAATAAAATGAAGAATAAAAATCATGCTTATTTTAATAGATGCAGAATGCATTTGATGAAATTCAATATTGATTTATGATAAAAAACTTTCAACAAAGTGAGTATAGATGGAATGTACTTCAACATAATAAAGGCCATATATTACATGCCCACAGCTAACCTCCTACTCAATGGTGAAAAGCTGGAAGCTTTTCCTCTAAAATCAGTAAGTAGGCAAGAATTCCCATTCTCATCACTTCTATTCAACATAGTGATGTTGAATAAAACATCACTATGGAAGTCCTAGCCACAGCAATTAGGCAAGAAAAAGAAATAAAAGACATCCAGGTTGGAAAGAAAGAAGTAAAACTGTTACTATTTGCAGATGACATGATATCATATATAGAAAACCTTAAAGACCCCATCAAATAACTGTTAAAACTAATAAATTCAGTGAAGCTGCAAGATGCAAAATCAATATACAAAAATCTGTTAGCTTTCTATACACCAAAGATGAACTATCAGAAAAAGAAATCAAGAAAACAATCCCTGGGGCAGGTGTGGCTCAGTTGGTTGGAGTATTGTCCCGTAGACTGAATGGTTGCTGGTTCATTTCCCAGTTGAGGTGCATAGGAGAAGGCAACCAATTGATGTTGCTCTCTCACCTTTATGTTTCTCTCTTTCTCTTTCTTTACCCCCTCCCTCTCTCTCAAAACAATGAAAAAAATGTCCTCCAGTGAGGATAAAAAAGAAAAGAAAGAAAACAATCCCATTGAGTTCCGGCCAAGTTGGAGCCATAGGTAGAAACCCTTCGCTTTCTTGCACAACCAAAACAACCAATCTAAAATCAATAAACAACCAAAAGCTCCAGAAAGTCAAATTGCATGAAACTCCGGTAACCAAGGAATTAAAGGAAAAAAATCAACCAGACTGGTAAGGCTTTTACCAGTCATGCCGGCCGACTCAGAAAAACCACAGCAAGACAGCTGAGGGGCAGGGCCAACTGCCGAGCTCAGTAGAGCTGCACTGGAGGGACTGACTTAAGGGGAAAACTGAGACTCAGAGCTGACTGTGGGCTACAGCTGGGGTTGCCCCTGTGGAAGATACTTCCAGTCTGACAGGAGAATCTGTTGGAAAGTGCGCTAGAGATGAGCAGGCAAGCTGCACTGTTCCCTCTCTGGCCCCTCCCCCACAGGCAGTGCAGCAAGGAGGGTTGCCCTGCCTGGGTGAATACCTAAGGCCCTGTCCCTTACAACTTATCAGCTGTGCCAAGACAAAGAAATATGGCCCAAATGAAAGAACACAGCAAAACCTCAGAAGTGACAAGGAGATTGCCAACCTATCTGACAGAATTTAAAGCCCTGGTAATCAAAATGCTCACGAAACTGATTGAGCTTGGTCAAAAAGTGAAAGAACAAATGAAAGATACCCAAAATGAAATAAATCAAAATATTCAGGGAACCAGCAGTGACAAGAAGGAAACCAGGATTCAAAGCAACAACTTGGAATAAAAGGAAGAAATAAACATCCAGCTGGATCAGAATGAAGAAACAAGAACCCCCCAAAATGAACAGAGACTGAGGATTCTCTGGGACAACGTGAAAAGTTCCAATATTCGAATTATAGGGGTGCCAGAAGGAGAAGAGCAACAGCAAGAAACTGAAAACGTATTTGAACAAATAATGAAGGAAAATTTCCCCAATCTGGTGAAAGAAATAGACTTCCGGGAAGCCCAGAGAGTCCCAAAGAAGTTGGACCCAAAGAGGAACACACCAAGGCACATCATCGTTTAGTTACCCAAGATCAAAGACAAAGAGAAGATCCTAAAGGCAGCAAGAGAGAAGGAGACAGTTACCTACAAAGGAGTTCCCATAAGGCTATCAGCTGGTTTCTCAAAAGAAACCTTACAGGCAAGAAGGGGCTGGAAAGAAGTACTTGAAGTCATGGAAGGCAAGGACCTACATCCAAGATGACTCTATCCAGCAAAGCTTTCATTTAGAATGGAAGGGCAGATAAAGTGCTTCCCAGATAAGGTCAAGTTAAAGGAGTTCACCATCACCAAGCCCTTATTATATGAAACATTAAAGGGACTTATCTAAGAAAAAGAAAATAAAAAATATGAACAATAAAATGACAGCAAATTCACAACTATTAACAAATGAACCTAAAA
>CM052552.1:17341408-17382016 GCA_028533065.1 Trachops cirrhosus | reverse complement strand
AGTGACTGGACTGGCAGGTTGAAAACTGTATTGTAGGTTGCCAGAGGGAATCCCTTTTTGAGTTGACTTTGAGGCAAGGTGAACTCTATGTAAAGCAGTGAAATGAAAGTCATTAAAGTGTCTCCATGCTCAAAAGGGTGGAACTTGGGGTAGAACATTATCTCCCAAAGGCCTTGATAAAATGAAAACTATACCTGAGAGGAAAACCTCGAACCACTAGTACTCACTAACTCCCTGGATCAAGTACATTCATCAGATCAGCTCCAGCAGAGATGGCGCTTTAGGGGGATAAGACAGGGAGCAGTTTTGACAAGTGTGCATGGAGCAGGGCAAAGTCAGAGCCTTTCCTCCTTGAAGAGGCCAGAGGACAGATCCCAAAGGAGAGGTGGGAGGGGACATGTCAGGAAGAGGAGAAAACTAACACTGAATGAGCAACTACTATGCTCTGGGGACCATGCTAAGTACTTTGTATGCATTCTCATTTAATCTCCCAACCATAATAAGGTAGGTACTATTACTATCTTTATTTAACAGCTGAAGAAACTGAGGTTAAATAATTTTCCCAAGGTCACACAGCTAATGAATGAGATTGAGGGGCAGGATTTGAATTCAGTTATTTGAAATTCCAAAAGCTGAGTTCTTTGTAATACACCATACCACTCATTCAAACCGAAAGAAGAGAGAGCAGAGTCAAATGAGTAGCATCAATTGGTGGTGAAGACATAGGATGCTAAGTAGAACTAAATAGCTTGTGCATAGTGCTGATGAGAGTTACAAGCCACAGGCTGGCTTCACATAGGTCAGCTATCTCACCTCTGTCCCCAACAATACACTGAATCCTAACCCTGCCTCTTGGATTGCCCCGAACCTTGGTTGGAAATTGAGTCTTGCCCCTGGACACAGGCCTGAGCCACATGGAGCAATGTGCTTAACAGCTGCTTTCTGCCTCAGGGCAAGAGAGTGGGTATGATTTCATGTACCTCCTCCCCACCCCCAAAGAAAGACCTCAAAAACATTTATTCTCCTGATATTAACTCAATGGTATCATCTTTCTGAACAAAAGAAAGCAGAGTTATGCCAATGGTTATTTATTTTTTCAACAAGCAGCTTCTGAGTGTTGACTATGTGGTAAGCACTGTGCTAGGTACTACAATTCTGGAGACCTTCAAGTCTGGTGGGTGGAGGCAGATATGAGAACTGGTACTTTGAATATGATTTGACATGTATGGGTACCCATGTGGGTTTCAGAGTGAGCAATCAGAGTTACATTCCTGGCCTCATGGGCCTCAATTCCAGAATGGGTACACTGGTGGCAGACCCTCTCGGCAGGCCTGCAGAGCATAGTAAGCAGATGCAAAAATGCCTCCTCCAACACATTGCCAGAGTAACTGCCAGTGAAAGGTACAGTCATAGCTATTATGAAGAGGGCAAAGTCACCATGGGCAAGAGTGGCTTGAGAAAGGAGGAAGACAATAGCTTGGATCTGGAACTGGAAAAATGATGCAATTTGGTTAGATAGAGAGAAGGATTAGATTAAAACATGATTCACCCACATGTTCAGCTTTTTAAATCTTGCTTTAAATGTATGCTTTCTATTTACTGTGTTGCTTGCCTTGAACAATATTGGTTTGCTATTGTATTTTTCCCTTGTGCATTTTGAAGACTAGCTAAGGTGGAGGAAAATATTATAGAAAAGGGAAGAATAAATGAGGTGTTGTAACCCAGCACTGTCCAATAGAACTTTCTGCCATGAATTAAAGGATCTATTCTGTGTTGTCCAATCCTGTAGCTACAGGTGGCTACTGAGCAATGGAAATGTGAGCAGTGCAACTGAGGAAATGAAAATTTTCAGTTATTTTGAACATTGTATCTAGTAGATTGGAAAGCACAGTTCTAACCACTAAGGTGTGTATTAGCAAATAGTCCATACACACCCTAGTAAAGATATAATTGCAAGTGAATGCTTCTGTTAACCTAATTATAGGCAAAAGTCACTTGGGGATGTGTGGGCTTACTCAACCAGGGGTTGGAACATCATGCTTCCTAAAAAATGACCCTACAAGGGTTAATTCCCATTGGCACAGTGCCTTCAGGTACATTATCTCATTTAATCCTACAACAACTCTGAGGGAGGGAAGGTGGAGATGATCATTCCCATGAGACCTGGTAAATTTAGGTGATGACAGTACGGCCCTATGGTAGGTAAGGGTATAGATGAGAGACCAAGTGTTTTTCCTTCTGGGTGGAAGATTCTTTCCAGGAGAGAGAGTGGGGAAGATGAACTCATGCTACCAATGCCTGCTGTTCACAGCCTGAACCTTATGGATGAAGAGGTGTTCTGCTTCATGTCTCTGCCTTTTTCCTACTGGAGTGTGACTAGTGAGCCACAGACTATTAAAAAGAACCCTATTTTGTTCCCTTTCCACTATCTTGATTTAGGCAAAAAGGATGTTTTTGAAATTTTTATTTATATATTCAAAATTATGTATTGAGCACCATGTCCCAGGCACTATTCTAGATTTGGGGATACAGAAGTGAACAAGGCATAGATCCCTCTCTTGTGAAGCTGACAATTATGGTGGAGATGGCTCATAAATAAATTGTGTATGTACTGGATTACTTAAATATTTCAAATATACCTTTAAAATACTATGGTCTCTTGTATCTTTTATGGCACACATACACACTGTCCAATGTATTTTTTGTATAAATCTGGACTTGCACTCCCAGCAAACTGCCTGGCTTGCTGAAATGTGGAAACATTTTTTGATTTTGTCTTTTAACAGGTGTTGAGTGCCACCTATGTGCAGAGTCCAATATGGGGGACTTTGGAGAAATGCAGAAGAATGAGAAGACAGGGTTCTATCTTAAGGGGTTCCGTGTCCAGTGAAGGAGGCAGTCCCTTTCCTTGGGGAGCCCCCAGGCTGTAGGAGCTGACAGTCTAGTCTGGGAAGGCAAGCAACTTCAGGACACAGTTACAAAAGGGAATCCCAAGGACATGCAAAACGAATCCAGTCTTGATGGTTTGGAATTGGGTAAACTGCCCTCATCCTGGTGCAGTAGGAGCTGCTGCATGTCCCAGCAGTGAGGAGGGACCCAGGGGCAGCCCCTCCTGCAGTATTTGTTATCCTGGCAAATCTTCTAGATAGGATTTGAGATTTTAAGTACTGCTGCAAGAATGAAGATCTCCGGGGCAGGATGGACTGAGTGGGAGCATTCCAGGTAGAGGGTGCCTTGTGGGGCTGCTGGACAATTAAGCAGTCTTGGGCACAAGCCTGGGCAGTCATCCTTAATACAAACCCAGTTGAAGTTGTAGAGGAGTGAAGATAAGCGGACTAGTGTGTGTAGGTCTTTGCCAAGCTCTTGCTGATGCCAGTGGTAGGGAGAGGGAGTGGGTCAGAGTTGTTTCCGATGTCAGAGGGTCAGAGCTGGAGCAGCCTTGGCCGCCTGGGTCCTTCTAAGAGCGCCCAGGTTCCTTGACAGCTGGTAAGAAATCGAGGTGAGAAAAGGTTAAGTGTGCCCTTTCAGCGCCCAAGATTCTTCCTGTATTTGAAATCGTTCAGGTCTCCAAAACCCTCTTGCCCCCAGCCAGGCGGGCATTGTCTGGAAAGTGGTTGTGGTTGTCGGTGCGGCCATGCAGCCTTTTGTTGTGGGGCCACACCGAGGTTCCCTCTAGGGCCCTGGCTTGGGCTACAGAGTGCGTGCCGGGAGAGGGTCGGTTCGGGAGGCTCGCCCCCTCTCTCTCTTCCTGGCACCCCCCTCCAGCCCTCCGGATGACCACATGACCAAGTGGGCTGTTAGCCAAGCCACAAGCTACAAAATGCAGCCCCAAGAGTGAGCAGGGAGCATTCTCTTTGGCAGCCTGGACCTCGGGCAGTTGGAGCCGCGGCCGAGCAGCCTGCCTTTTGGAAAGAGTTTGCGCCGCCTCCAGAGCCGCTGGGGCCAGCTTGGCTGCACTGCCCGCACGAGGGAGGGAGGCTGCAGGCGAGGGTAGGCGGCAAGCGCGCAGCCAGCCAGCCTGCGGCGCGGCCCGGGAGCCCCACGAGCTCCGCTCCCACCAGCCTGCAAGAGCCGCAGCTAGAGTCTTTCTGGGCCTGCAGACTCCGGACCTCTCCACCTCCCCGCCTCCTGGCCAGGCCCACGGCGCGGCGGCCAGAGGAGCAGTATGAATCTGCGGCTCTGCGTGCAGGCACTCCTGCTGATCTGGCTCTCCCTGACCGCGGTGTGTGGAGGTGAGTGCTTGCCTCCCGTACTCCCGCGCCCCACTCGCGGTTCTCTGGCTGCCGCTGCCGTGCTCTCTGCCCTCCGCCCCACTCGTGCTCTCTCCACCTCCCGGAGACTGGCGCCTGCGGGCAGGAGCAGCCACGCGCCAGCTGCCGACTGACAGGGCGTCCCGGGCAAGGGACCGCCAGCTGCAACCTCAGGTATCAGCCGCCCGGCGCTTTGCCCCTCCTGGCTGCCCCTCACAGTCCTAGGAGCTCAGGGCCACAGGCGTGCTCCCTGTGTCCGGCGACCCACATCCCACATAGTGGAGGCTGGTGGGGGGCCATGTGCTGCTCCCTTCGTGGGTCAATGGAGGGAACTGACCTGAGCCCAGTGGGCTGAGCTCTCTCATTGTAGGTTTTCTGGACCCTGCAGGTTAGAAACCCCCAGCTGCTCTGGTCGCGGGGCGCAGGTCACTGGAGAAGATGTGCCAAAATGCAGACGTGACACTTGTTGCATAGGCAGGAGCAGGCGGCTGGGGCTGCGGTGTGGAGCCCAGCTGCTGCTCCTTTTAGCCTGCTTGAGAACAGAGGCAGCCTCCCCCAGCCAAGCTGGGCAGGGCCAGGCCAGGCTGGTCTTCTCCACCCTTACTCCAAGGTCCTGTCTGGTCTGTTCTGCCCCTGCACAGGCGGCCCACAGACTCTGTTCTTCGATATCCTAGGTTAGGCATGGGCATGCTTACTTAACCTTAGTGCCCCTGTCTCCAGACACCAAGCCAGGAAACACTGCCTAACCTGACACCTCCATGCAGCTCAGGGAAGGGGAGTCCTTTTGTCCCCACCTGCACCACATCCCCCACCTGGCATACTTGGCACCAGTGCTCCCTTGCTCTCCCCAAGCCCCAGCAGTCCCACCCTGGGCTGTGTGTCCTCTTTGTGTCAGTATCTCCTGAGGTTGCCAGCTCCCACCTCCAGCTGCCACAGTCCTCTGATCTGACTGCTGCCTGCTTGGCACCACAGAAAGAAAGCCCAAGACCAGGTGGACTAATGCCAGCGCCAGGGCTGGAATCACAAGAAAGTGGGAGCAGAGGGGAAGAGAGGGCAGGATTGCAAGTTTCCTAGAGGAAGGGCACAGGGCCCCACTTGGTTCCAAACCCTCCAGACCAGGAGGATGGCCTGCAGCCCAGGAACCGCTGAGGGAGCTAGTGGAACTACACCTCTCCTTCTTTGTAGGCCTCCTCCTTTCTCTGATCTTGTCTTATGGCACTTCCCTGGGCCTGGGAGCATTGTCTGGCTTCTCTGAAAGGTGCTTTGGTTGGGACTGGCATCACCTGCCTTCAGCTAGCTGTCCAGTGGTCTTCCTGTCAGGGCCCGAGCTCTGGGTTAGCCACGTCCTTGGTAAGAAGAGGGCAGGTTTTTTCCTCAGAAACTCCTGTCAGGCAATGGGGGAAAGAGAGCAAAAGATATGAAAGACACCATCTGGGCTTGTTCTCCATAAGCCTACCATCCAGTGCAGTTGGCAAGATAAGACATATACCTGATACCACTACAGGTAAATAGTCCAAGGTGATGTCTTCAGGGAAAGAAAGAGGAATGTCTCATCTGCATACCTGGTGCTCCCCCAGAGGCTGTGGGGAGACCCCTGGCCAACTGACCACCACTAGAACCCTTTCAGGGTCCAGATTTTAGGGCAGTACTGGTAAAGGGTAGAGCTGGTTCCAAAGGGAGGGAACACTGTGCCTGGCCCGGACCCTGCCACTGCTTGCTTTAATTCACCCTTCTTCATTAGGTCGTATATTGTCTATCTCTCCTGATCTGGTAAATTTGTTGTGCCCACATTTTTCGCAAGCTTAGCATAGGAGACTTCCAAGGCTCCCAGTGCCTTCTCCACCCATGACCTCTGCTGGAGCTGAGGGATGGTACCTCCATTCTGGTGGCCAACAAGCCAAGGGTCAAGGTACCCATGTCCTCTTTCTCCTGCTTTCTGTCCTGGGTCAGAAACAAGAGCCCCAGAACCACCTTGTCCTTGGCCCAGACTTGCATGCTCTCCCACCCTAGAGTTCCCAGTCAAAGTTCCAGGCCTAAAAACCATGCTTCCTCCATAACAAACTCTGTCCTAACTTGGAATGTCTCCCCCTCCTCCACCAGCACACACATACTCCTCCACTGCCTCCTGACCTGGGGTATATTTTGCTCTTCTGATTCTGAGAGCTGCTGGGCCAGGGCCAAGTGTTCCTTGGTCTTGTCTGAGTACCTTTCTTTCTCTCCTTCTCCTCCCCCTCCCCAGCTCCAGCTCAAAGCCTGCAGTCAGTGATAGGTATGAGGACATACTACTATACCCCTCCCGCTCAGGGTGGGGGCATCACCACTCTATCCTCTTTCTATGAGCTAAGCATCTATGTAACCTGAGTTGGGCCTCTTGGTGGCAATGCAAGTGAAGTGGAGGGCCAAGCTACCAGAGCATAATGTGTCCAAGGGCAGCAAAGCTGGCATGAGAAGATCGCTCAGGGCACTGGGGTGGAGGGCCGCGCAAACAAAGGAGACCTCATCCTGGAAACACATGCATGACCCTCAGTAGTTGAGGGGACATAGCCAGCAGGGTCCCCACCAGAGCACCAATATGAGTTTTTTAAGCAATTACAAGATGGGCTGGATGACAAGGGGAAAAACAGATGCATCATTCCTGGTGAGGCTGGCATGTTCCTGAAAAGTCTCACATATCTCTTTGTACATTGGCAGACATGGAGTTCAGGCTGCCTGAAAATCAAACCCTGTTCATCCCCGACAGTGGTTCTCAGTGCAGAGATGCTGGGGCTTCATTGCTGATGGCACTTTGGAGAGTGATGGCTTCAGTCCCTCTAGGCTGGAGATTGTCTGGGGGATTACTCCAGCTTCCCTTTAAGTAGCAAATGAGTTGGAAGAAACTATTTAAGTACACTGAGAATGGCCCCCATTTCTAAAGGGGAATTCTTTTGTATAGCTGGGACCTCTGCAGTGATGAGAATCAACAGGCTCTAAAAGTCCCTTTGGACAGAATAAAGCCCGGGTTTCAGGTGTCAGCTTATCATAGGGTGAGCCAGATTCAGAATCAAAAGTAGGAAACAGGTGGGTGATGGGATCAGAGTGCGTGAGGAGCTGCAGACTTCCGGCTACAAGGACAGTGAGCACCCCCTGCACCCCACCTGATGGATGGGATGCAAGATGCCAGGAGCTTCTGAGTGGCTGCTCTGTATGGCCTGGCTGAGTGCTCAGACCACTCAGAGAGCTCTTCTCTGCAGGGTTAGAGCCTAGACATCTCCCTGGCCAGAGTCTGAGCCACCATCCTTGTTCCCCATTGTGTTTATCTGCCCCATACGTAGGACCCAACACCCCTAAGCCCTCCCACCAACACTCACAGTCCTGGGGGCTGATCATTTGGAGATAAACCCTCCTCATAATCTGGACACTGTGCCTCTCTTCTGCATGCCTACTGTACCCCTGGGGTCATAGCTTGTGCCATTGCCCTATACCAACTCCACCCACAGTAGTTGGCATGGATACAAGAACCCAGGTCTCACTTGTATTTGCAAGGCTCCTAGGGTCCTTCCCTGTGCCTGGCCATGCCCTCACCACAGCCCTTCCTGCCCCAAGTGTTTCTCTGGTACTGACTCCTAATTAGCATCAATCATCCTTATTTGCCTCAGTAGGCAGGGAAAGCCTTGAGGGGACCCCAAAATACAGAGAAGAAGCTGGAGCAACTGTGCTAGGGGGCTTAGTGAAGGTCCTTCTCTCCTTCCCCCTACAGCCCAGACCTTTTGCTGATGGCACCAAGAGGATAGGTAGCTCTATGACAGATGGAAATGACCTCATGGCCCCTGTCCATGCCTACTGCTATGAAATGCAAGTCTCATTTGTGTTTTAATTCTCATTAGGTGATGAGTTTAGGGGAGGAGCTGGCATATTAATCCACCCTGACCAGAAGCACAGAAATGTGACTGGTAAAGAGCAGGGTTGTATTGGGTCAGGAAGGAGGGTGGAGGACTAGAATGTGCATATGTGTGCAGTATGTGTGTGTGTGTCTGGGTGAAGAGCAGCAAGCCCCAGCAGCCTGGGCAGGGAGGGTCCTAAGGACAAACCTCACCTGCTTTTGGTCCAAGAGGTGAATAAATACCTGGAAACTGTGTGCAAGTAGAGAAGGAATCACAAGAGCCAAGGAACCAAGGAAGGATGCTGAAAGCTAGGAGGAGGGAAAGGAGGAATGGCCAAGGGCATGGCTGGGGGCTAGTAGCCAATGAGGTGGGGAGGTATGTGGAAACTGTGAACTATTGATGGAACTAGGGTTTGAAGGATAGGGATAGAGCTGAAGGTGAATCCAATGGTGTTGGTAAAGAGAGGCTGGGATTCCTGGTCACTGGCTTTGGAAGCCATATTTCTGCAAGCCAGCCCCATAATGGGCATTGCACAAGTACTCTGCCAGTCCACCTCTTGCCCAGCATCATCTCATCTCCCCATTTTTCCTGCTTCCAGTCTTTCTTGGCTGGACTGCAGCCTCCATGAGAGCTGGCCCATGGGCCTTCTTCCTCAACAAAACCAGGAACACCCAGAACCACTTAGAGTCTACTGCCTGGGCTTGGTCTGCAATCAGAAGGCTTCTAGTCTAAGTCAAATGTGGACAGGTGCAGAGCTGGTCTCAGTGAGCAGGAGAGAAGCCAACTGGGATTGAAATGGCAGGCATTTACATCAGACAGAATGGGCTTCTGGTATGAGGATGAAAGGAGATGGGGGCATCCAGTGGGGAGGTGCCAACTTCAGCAACCCAACCTCTTCCTCATGCACAAATGAGTGACCATTCACTCATTTGTTCATTCATTCATTCATGTAATATTTATTGGCCTCTAAATCTGGTCACAGGCCAAGTAGAACCCAGCACATGGAACACATAAGAGTTAGAGGACACCCCCAGCCATGCCCACAGGGTGACCAGAGGATAAGGGAGCTCAGGAGATGCCTAAACACTGATAAGATGCCAGGGGTGAGGTATGAGATCTCCAGTACTCAAAAGTTGGCCACCACATAGCAAAGGACCTAGGAGTACAATATCATGATATTCTGGATTGGCTTTGATATACTGCAGCAAAGAAAAAAAGAAAAGGGATAACAAAGTCATACATAATTCCATATGAATAACTTGAATCTGAGTGACAGATATGTGGTGGTGGAGGCATTCATTTTACTAATATGTTGTAGATTTAAAACATTTTAAGTGCACTGGTTACAAGGGAGCAATGGAGGCTTTGTTGCCTGCTGTGCCTCAGCCGAGTACAGGCATAATATCACAACCCCCCCAGTTATGTTCTAAATAAAGAATAAGTTTGTGCCTGCCAGAAACATGATAGAACTGTCTAAAGGACATAAACTCAGCCCCATAAATTTCAAGATGTGACGAGTGGGTTCCATTTGCCCTCAGGACAGTGGAAAAATTGCAAATTCTTCATCAAGATTGAAGATAAAAACAAAGAAAAGCTATGAAAAATGCAACTTTATGGAGAGATTGTCCCCTACCATGGGCCTGTGGTCTGTGGTCCCCAGCTAACAAGCTTTCTCCTTCTTGCAGGGCCCCTGCTGCAGCCTCCTGCTGGGAAAGGGCTGGAGAAAGGCAATGTCCGCCACTTGGTACAGTCCAGAGGGTCAAGAAATGGACCAGGGACCTGGCAGGGAGGTCGGAGAAAATTCCGCCGCCAGCGGCCACGCCTCTCTCATAAGGGCCCCATGCCTTTCTGAAGCAGGTACTTGAGCCTCTGATCAGTGGATGGTGTGGAAGGGCTGGGGAAGAATTGGCCTGGCAGCTGGGTGACCCTGTGCTTATCACTGGCCAGACACCTGCTCCCAGCAGTCCCAGGACCACACACAACATAAGGGCTTACAGAGCACCCATTTCACCCCTTCAATTTTGTAGAAGAGGAGACCAAGGCTCACAGAGGGGCTTAACACTTGGGGGCCAACATCCTGGCTCCTCAGCAGTTGGGTGTTGTTTCCCCTCCACCATGGGGTTGGGCAGGCTGGCCCAGTTGGATACTTCTAGGAGACCTAGGAGTCTTAGATGAGCTGGGGATGGGTGCCCAGGGAATGCCTACAGGTATACAGTGTGGATCTTCACCAGACAGGGGGAGTGGGGAGGGGACAGAAAGCCTTGGAGGGTAGACGGTAGAGAATGGTAATATAGTTGCCCAGAGCATAGGAAGGAGGGAAAAATCAGAGGTGACAGAAGAGAGAGCAGGGCCTAAGCCTATTCCTGAGGCCTGGCCTGCTGTCTCTTCCTCTGTAGAAGGCACCAACTCAGGGGCCTTGGGCTTTATGCTCAGGGTTGTGAGGAGGGGCAGAATGATCCTGTCTCCTCTCTTTCCCTGGGTGGTTCCTTTGACCTAGGATGTTTCAGTGATATCTCTGTGGTCATTTTATTGTCTATTTAGGTCTGAAGAGGTCCTCAAGTACTTATCCCCTGTACTTCTCTCTACTCCACAGATTGGTCTGCTTCTTTGGAGTTCTTATATCCATTCACCTTTCATCTTGCACTCGTCCTAGCAGCTGATGGTCCCAGTTCTTCTTACCCACCAGCCTCCTTCAATGACGTGGTCCTGCCCCTAGTTTGATTATTCCCTTTCTCCCCCAAGGGTCCATTCAGTCCCTTTTCCTGGACCTTCTCTGGACTGACTTTGGAAACCCAGCACTGGAAGGCCATCCTCTCTGAACTTCCCCTGCTCTAGTCTCCACTCTCCCACCTAATATCCCAACCCTTCGTGCAGCCCTCTCTTCCTCAGTTTTGCCCTGGGGGCTGCATGGGAACACTCTCTTCTTCATTGGGCTCCAGCAAATCCCAGGTTTTTGTGCCAATTGGACCCTTCAGCAGGCCTCCGGAGGAAAGTAAAGAGATGAACAATGAGAGACTCTACTTAGAAGCCAGGGACCTTGGGATGCAGACAGGGTGCCTTGGAGGGCATTGGAGTGGGGGGCTGGTGCTGTAGTGAAGGAGAGTGGTGTAGCATTGGAGAAGAGGAGGAACAGCTTCATGGCTGGTTCCTCGTCCCCCTGTTTGGCCTAATTAAAGAGGTGAAGGGAGGGGCCTGAAGTACTTTGTCACTTCTCTCACCTTACTGTGTCTTCTAACACTACTGCCAACTTGCTGTTTCCCAACTTACTCTGTGCCCCTCAACAGCTAGTTCAATCTCTAGCTCAGGAGGGGAGTGTGATGGACCTGGGGTCGCTCTATACCCTCCCAGGAGCAAAAGCCAAGTAGGAGTGTTTTTGCCTAGAATCATAGAATATCAGAGCCAAAAGGAACCTTACAGATCACTTAGCTCTGCCTCTTTATGCAAACTCCTACAAAAAGAGAGGCTGAGACAGGGATAGTGACATGCTGAGGATCACTGCAGAGCCAGAATGAGGACCCAGATTTCCAAAATCCCACTTGATGATGCCCTCTTCTCTCCTGATGTCTTTCAAAACTTACTAAGTGCCTTTTCTCGGGGGGTTGAGGCTTGGGGAAGCTAGGACGGAAGAGGCAAGCATGCTGTGAACTGCCCCATGGTGGTGGCGGTGTGTTGGCAGTGGCATGGGGACAGAGCTGCTCCCGCTTCTCTGGCCTGCCCCTGCTGGTTCATTTCCCAACCCGGGCTGAAAAATTCCTTAACTGGCCAGGTGATCCCATTCCTTCTGCACTGCCATACCTCTGGTATGACTTTTTCACAGGAGCAGCTCAGGCACCAAGACCCAACACTGCTTTTTAGGAGCTCAGAGATGGCTTTAAGTCATTGGACTCAATAGCCTTCCCTTCATGTTGACTGGATCTTCTTTCCTAGTGGCCTTCCCTTTGGAGGAAGGAAAGGAGAGGAGGAAGGAAAGGAGAGAAGGAAGGAAGGAAGAATGGGAGGAAGTGTAGGTCTGAGCAGGCTTCCTTCTCAAGAGGCCTCCCAGAAGGGAGAAAAGAGGAGACAAGGGCCTGTTGGCCACCTATGTATGTTTGGGGGCAGGGGGAGTCAGGGCCCCCCAAGCCCCACAATAACCCCAATTTTGCCTACCCACCTCTCGCCCTTCTGCTGCTGCTAACACTGCTGCTGCTGTTGCTGCTGCTGCTGCTGCTTTAAGGCCCACCCTGGGGAGCCTGGCTGAGCACTCACCTCCCCCCAACAACCCTCAGGCTCAAAGTAGGGGCTGGCCAGTGTCCAGAAAGCCTCTTCTGACACTGATGCCCCTACCAGGGGCTGGACCTTCTTCCCCCTCCCCTCTCTATCTCCTGTCTCATCAGCCTCCCAGCCCTATGAGGAAGGGGGGAAAGGGGGACAAGGGGGATGGCACAGAGCAACAGAGGCCACTGGGGGACTGGGGGGCTCTTATTTAAAGTGGTTGTGTATGATTCTTATACTAATTTATACAAAGATATTAAAGCCTTTTTCATTAAGAAACTGTCGCCTTCCCATAATTATGTTCACTGTGTCTGTAAAGATTGTTCTGTGTAAATAGGTCTTTGTAATAAAGACTTAAAATAACAATTTGCCCTTACTCAGGGAGGTCATGTTCAGGAGAGACCTTCCTGCCCCCTGAGGTCCATGGTTTTCCTATGCCCACATGTTGCACGTGGAAGGCAATATGCCTGCATCCCAAGTTGGTTCCAGGTCAAATGGCCACAAACCAATTTGCTACAAAATCACAAAAAGAATCTCTATACTGAATGGCCAGTTCACATAAAATGCAGTGCACTTTTAAGTGTTTTGGCATCTGTTTGAGTGTGCTAATTTTTGATAGTATCCTTTAAAGGACTTTTGGAAAGCAATTTTTTAAGAACATTCTGATTAAACGTGCGATTTCTACTAAAAATTGTTTTGTATCCTTGATGGGTGTCTTCTAATTTTATCTACTTTTGAACACTTTTGGGACTTTTTAGCCAGTTTGCCTTTCTTGAAAAATGTTATAATTCCTGTAATAAATACATGTGGTAATGACTTTGTGGGTATCATTTTATGTTCCACAAAGTAGAGTTGCTTGATAAATGAGATAGCCTGAAAAATAAAATGCAATGAGTTTGACACAATTCTGCCGTATCTGTCTCACTTCTTCATGCTTGTCAAGATGTCAATACTATGCAGAACAGACAGGAACATTGGGTACATGCTAGTTTGGTTAATCAACTCGTTAGGTGCCCACAGGCATATAGTATGCAAAGTAGAACCCAGCAAGAAGGAGCTGAGAGTGATCAAAAAGGTGCATTTGATAAATCTGATGGTAAATGCTACAGATTTGACAAGTATTTACTGCTGTAAATATACAATTTTAAGAGGTCTTCAGCGAACTTGCTAAAAAGTCATAAAACTGCTCAATAGGAGATAAAATAGAAAAAGCCATCCACAAGCATAACAAAATCATCTACAAAATGCTGCAGATTGTGATAGGGTGATCAAAAATATGACATTATGTTGAAGTACCTCTTAAAAATTGGTACAAAGTGACTTTTTTCAAAATTACTACTTTGACTTTTAGGCAAACTGGTTGTCAGACTAATTGCTTTTAGGCAAGGAAGTTTTCAGTAGGCTTGCTTTATGCTGATTCATGTCTTACCTCCCTAATCACCCACAAAGCTCTAGTTTCCCATGAAATCAAGGAGAAGGGGAAAGTGGCAGGGCAGGATAACTTAATACTGACCCATAAGTGTGTAGCCTTTTGACAGTTTACAGTGCTGTTTTTTAAAAAATCAACTCATTTTATCATCCTAACAATTGGGCAACAAGGACCACAATACCCATTTTACAAATGAGAAAATAGGCTCAGAAAGGTGAAGTGACTTGCTCAAAAGCTCACAACCAGTAAATGAATCTAGAACCTGGACCTCAAATTCTAGAATGCAAACTTTTTCTATGGTACTATAAAGGATCCTGTAATTAGAGAGCAGACTTAAGTGCAAAGTGTTTTGGTATTCAGTAAGTACAATAGAAAGGCATGGCGTTGACTGGTAGGATCAGAGGAAGGCACATGGAAACTGACAAACTAACACTGTCTCCAGAAGGCCCAACTGAATTTGGTTAAGTTGGCAGGAGGACACTGGGCAGTGAAGGTGGGGACATGAAGGGGGGAAAAGCCACCAGTGTCCTCTGGACTCATGTAGTCAACTGGATTCTTGTGTGTGACTGAAAGTCTGAGCTCCATGGAGTACAGAGGTTGAGGGGAAAGAGAACTGGTGTCATGCCAAAAGAAGTCAGGACCTATGGGTTGCCACCCCTTGGAAATATCTTGACTTGACCAAAAAAAATACAATAGGATTAGAGGAAGGGGTTGCTTTTAAAATACAGAGGAAAACAAGGAGTTCACTTAACTGTTTTTTGGACCATAGGTCCTGGACCTAGAGAATGAAGGAAGGTGGCAGAGAACCTGAAAAACAACAGTGCTTCAAACCGGTCAGGAAATTAGGCAGCCTGTGAAATGACAGAGATTAGGGAGGCAAACAGATTCAGGCTACACACAGCTTTTCAGAACTTCAGGTGTGGTGTAAAGTGAGCCACAGCGACTTTGAAGCCTAACATTTCAGACTCTCCCACAGCCCTGGGTGACTTGGTATACCCAAATGGGGCTGTGCTCCTCTGTCACGAAGAGAACTATGGGACCTGGCCTGAGTGGTCTTTCTGAAATGCTTTCTAATTCTGTTTTTTAGACCTAAAGATTATTCAACTGAAATTTCTCAATCCAGCGTTTCTTTCTGACCAGCATGAGCCTGGGCCAGCTAAATGGCAAAGTGAATGGCAAGGAAAGACTCACCACCTTCTGCTCCTGGCCCTAGAGGGGGCTGCTGACTCAGCCAGCACTTCTCTGGAACTCCCGAAATGAAAGACCTCGCCAGGGCTCCTTTGAAAAGTCAGTTTTCCCTCTGTACTGGCTGGTGCTCAGAGAGGGAACCTGGCAAGGGACTTCCCTTGCTGTTGCTTTGGACTTCAGCCAAAGGCCGGAGCTGCATCCAGAACATTTTCTTGAATGTGATAAATCAGGGGTCAGCAAACTTTTTCTGTAAAAGGCCAGATAGTAAGGATTTTTGACTTTGTGGGCCATTCAGTCTCTGTCCAACTACTCCAGTCAGCTGTTGTCATGCAAAAGCAGGCATACACAAAGTGTAAGTGAATGGATGTGGCTGTGTTCCAACAAAACTTTATAAAAACAGGTGGTGGGCCAGTGTGCTTAACCCTGTCTCACAGGAAGCATCAACAAGCTCTTCAACTAAACCCTTGAACCCTTGGGCTTACATTCTGCAACAAAGTCTAAAATTAAGGGGAATTAATAAACTGGTTATGAGCTGACCTCCAGACCATGCTATCTGATAATAATTATACTAACAAAGGGCTTTCAGTGGAAGGGGAAGTCTGGAGTCAGATCAGGGTTCCAATCCTGGCACCACTATTTACTTATCTGTGAGACCTGAAAGCCAGTGTCTTGATCTGAATGATCCCTGTTTCCACACCAGGCGGGATACTCTGTCTGCTTTTCAGTACTGTGGTCAGGACTGAATGTGATGATGCAGGTAAAGTGTTGGGCACCATGCCCAACTCACAATAGGAGCTCACTAGTGGGAACTGATATTATCTCCACAAAGCCTCATGCTGAAACCCTACGTGGACAGGAGTCATCATTACCTCCAATTTATGAATGGGAAAACAGGCTCAGGGAGGTCAAATCTGTTGTCCAAATTCATAGAGCCACTAATTGGCAAGTCAAGCCTCAAACCTGACTGCATCCTCAGCTTAGGTCAGTTGCCATCCTCCTGACAGGGTTTTTTACCTGCCCCCACTCCCAGCCTGGGCCACTGGACACTTCCAATGCCCTAAACAATCCATAGGGCCTCCGCAGGGACAGATCAGACCCTCAATCTTCTAGGAAGTCAAGACATGATGTGCAGCATTAGCTTGGGTAGAAACTCGGCTAGGATTGTAAAGTGGGGCACTTGCTCCAGGAGACCTGTCTGGCCCTCAGGCCCTCGGGCCCTCAGACCCTCAGGCCCTCAGGCGAGGGAGCCAGAAGCCTGAGTTCCAGTGCTGAGTCTGCTTCTGTCTAGGGTTATTGGGCTGCTTAATAAAGTGTCTCCTTGGGCCTTTCTGGTCCTCAGCCTCCTAAGCTGCCCAGGCCACCTTGAAGGTGTACATGTGTGTGTATATGTGTGTAGCATTTGATCATGAATAGGGCTTCACGGAGGTCCCAGCAAACAGTGAGAATGCTTCAGGCCACGCTCAAGGGAATCAGTGTTCTGGGAGAAGAAATACCACAGAAAACAAGGACCTTGGCCAGTAAGGAAGTCCAAACCTGGGTTATGTGGGTCTGCACAAACTTTCCTTAGCCCTAGAAGCTGCAGGAATCTCCATTTTGTACTTTCACCATTGTGCAAACAAAATGCTTTCTGATCTTCCCCAGGTGTTAAAAAAACTGGCAGGCTGCAGGCAGGTCAGCTCAGTGGCGTGAAACTAGATGTTTGGTGCTCTGGACCCTAACACCAGCTTGGCCGGGAACTGGCATGTGATTCTCAGAGGTCAATTCATCTTTTGGGGTTCCCAGCCCCCCTCATGTATTTTAATAGAACAATAGTATCTGTTCTCCCTACCTCAGACATATAGCATCCTAGAAGAGCAGAGCTCGCAGGTGCTTGGGAAGTCATTCAGTTCCCTAAGCCCCTTCATTTGTATAGATGGAGAAAGTGGGACTCAGAAAGGGAAAGTGGCTTGCTTAAAGGGACACAGCTAAATGATACAAGTGAACTGGTAGAGAGCACTTCCTATGTGCCAAGCACATCATCTGTCTTGACTTTCTTAGTTCCCATCACTACCCCATTTTATAGCTGAGGAAACTGAGGCACAGAGAGGTGAAGTTCATCTGAGGATCTTCTGTGGTACGTGAAAATGAAATGAGAAGACTAAGGTGGCATTGTTTTAAAGAAAGGCGAAGGCACTGTTGAAATGCCAAGCATTCACTCAAGGGCTGCAGTGACCTCTCTGCTTTGGGGAGGGATTAATTCTGGCACCTTCAGTCCCTGGGCAGCAGGAGTGTTTGTGTCTCTGGCTCCCTCCCCAGCAAGTGTAGGGATAGGGGCCAGTGACCCTGGCATAGTTATGAGATTTCATTCCCCTGTTTCTAAGCTCCCCAAATTTCTCACAGCCTAGAGTCCCTCTCACTTCCTTTGGGAACTCCTGACTCCTCAGAGGTAAGGGGTGTGGGAAGATAAGGGAAGGGAAGATAAAGCAGGGAGGGGAGAGATCCCAGGGGATGCCAGAGGAGGGGTCTCAGGAGGGAGGGCTCACCACTCAGCCCCTTCTACCTCCATCCAGTCAGAGATCTCAGATGCTGCATTCCCCATGAGTTCCAATCTGATTTCCCTCCTTGCCCACTCCAAGAAGACTCTGGGCTACCTACCCCAGTTCCACAGCCCTCTCCACCCCCACCCCCACTCTGAAATTGCCTGTCAAGCTACAAGTCTCATGCCATGTGCAAGTTTCAAAAGTAGGTCTACCTCCCCTCAATCTATGCTAACATTTTCAGAACACAAGCATAAGAAAAGTCCATTTTACCTGCCTCTACCCAAGGACTGAATCAAAATAATCTCCTAAAACATTAGCTAAAAATGCCTATGCCTGGGTAAGACACCACATGAACAGTGAAGAAGACTTACTCCTTACCTTGTCTGTGGGAAGCTCAAGGGAAGGGTATGTGGCAAAGGTGTGATGGCCTTTGCTGCCAGTGGCTGCCACAGTGCCTTCTTATACAGGCCTGGCTGCTCCCTGGCCCCAGCAGGTATGTGAGGAAGTGAACAGCTTCCAGGAAGCAGAAGCTGGGAAGATATCACCCTGAGTTAACCAAACCCAGTTTCCCAGTGCTCCTCTTGCTTTTCCAGTCTCCCCAGACTTTGCTTCACTGGCTTTCTGCCTCCCCAAATTCCCCCTGCCATTCAAGTGCCAGTCAAGGCAACCTCCCCCATGAAAGCTTACCAGATGTTCCTCATGCCCTGAGGGTCACTGGCAGGTGATGGCCAGATTGGAAGCCAGGCTTGTCTCCTCACAAAGTCTGTGTGCTTACTAACCATACACTTTCTTGCTAGACTGAGATGGCCATAACCTCAATAGAGGTGACAATGCCCTACAGCAATGATGCGGAATCTAATGATCATACCTTCCAGCCCAGGATCTGGAGACTTAAAAATCCTGATTTCTCCAAGTACTAGGCCTGGGTTGCTCACTTCACTTTTCTGGGCCCCAGTTTTCTTTCTAAAATGGAAATAATAATCTCTAGCTTCCTCACAGGCTTGTAGTGAGGCTAAAGTGGTTTCTGAAATTAAAATGTTTGGATGCATGTGTAAAACGGGGCAAATGCCTCCCTCAGAGGATATCTGGTTTGCATATGAAAGTGCTTTGTCATCTGTAAAAGGCTACAGAAATTCATTTTTCAACATTCAACAAATGCTTAGTAAGACTCTACTATGTCTACTTGTTAAGACATTCCTTAACACCTGGTAAGGAAGACCAGATGTTATTAAAAAATCACAAGAGAAGATCTAACCAAGTCTGTGGTAAGGGCTCTAGGAAGTTTATTAGAGAGAGAGATCACTATCTAGTTGGCAAGGGGTAGGAGTGAGGGTCAAAGAGGCTTCCTTGAGAAGTGGGAGCAGGAGAGGGGAAGTCTTGGCAGAGGGACCACAGGGTCTGAGTACAAGCACCCCAGAAGGCAGGGAGCAGACGTGATTTATTCTTAAACCCATTTCTCAGACAGGAAGCAGGCCCGCAAAACTGGCCTGGCACTTTTGAAGCTTCTTAGTTCAACTTTCCTTATGCTCCGCCTCCCTTTCTCTCCAGGCCTCATTAGTCTTTGGGTGAAATTCAGTGTGGAGTGAGAGACTTCCCCCTGCTGGCAGATTCCAGGAACTGCATGGACTTCTTAGCATCAGCGCCAAACTTAGGATGGGCCACTTTTTAAAGGAAGCTTCTGAAGTCACCTCATCCATCCTATTTCATTTAAGGTGTGAGAAAGAGCAAAAACTAAGATGTGTGCGCAGGGGTGTCAACTGAAGTTAGTCCAGGTACACTCTTTTAGTTGCTTCTGCTACAGGATTCTGAGTCTGTGATTTTGTGGATGTGAGTGTATGCCCCATGCCTTGAGGAGGTGAGGGTGAATCTACAGGTGATGAGTGTAGGTGAGTTCTGTATGTGTTAGCACTGACTGGGAAGGTATGTGAGTTTGTACTGTATTAAGCCTGTATGTATATTAACTGCTTATGCATGGTACGTGGGTGGGGAAAGGAGAGAACATCACCCGGGGGCGATGTTCTCCAGCTTGTAGCTGCAAAGGGCAGCAGCTGGCTCTCTGAGCCCAGGCCAGACCCTGTCTGCATACATACAGGGTGGTCCCAGGCTGTCTGGCTCCCAAGGAGCACTTCGTTATTCCACTAATCTCCCCGCTAGTGGGTACACTGTGTGCACTCACAGATGTTGCGAGAGATCTGATAGCTTCTAGAGGTAATGAGCAAATCTGATTTCTGCATGTACTCACAAGAGAGGCCAAAAGGAACATTCCCATCCTGGCCAAGTCTCAAATCAGGGCTGTTCTTTTCCTCTGTGTGTGCTACTACCCCCTTCCTGGGTATTTCTTGCTGGCAAACATTCTGATTATTTGGTGCCCATATCATACTGGTTACTAAAGAGTTTCAATGTCTCCCCTATGCATTTCCCACCTTCCCAGGTAATATATGTTTCTTTCTTTCTTTTTTTAACCTGGAGCTTCAGGAGACCATGAGCTAGGGTATTTGTCTTGTCTTCAAGCCTAAGAAAAAGTTGTATTTAAAAAAAAATAGACGTTTTTCATGGCCCCTCTAAATAGCATGAAAATACTAGTCCACCTTTCTAGTCTCAGCAAGCAAAATCCCTTGGTGAGGCCATCAGCCATCAGATAAATACTTGAGCCTTTAGGATATCAGTCTAATAACACCCTTGGACTTTGCCCAAAGGCCAGACTTTCTGAGTGAGCTCAGAGGGATTGGAGCTCTGGAGGATTCAAGTTCAGGTTCAAGTCAGTGCTCAGGAGCAGGCCTGGCCTAGTCTTTTGCCCGTGGGTGGGCACACCAGTCACACCCACAGCATTTCTAGGAAAAACCCTCTTCTGCTCCCTGGCCTTTGGGCTCAGCTCCTCATTTCTGTTTGCAGAAATGCAAACAATAGGGAGCAGCTTTCCACAGGTTACTGCCAGGCAGGGCTTTCTTTTCTGCCCACTGTATGACTTGCCCCTTCCAATTACTGTCCTCCCTATAAACTGACCTGGAAGACTGTGAAGTGGTTTGCTAGAGGGGAAATTTCCATCCCAGTTTTGCTACTTGGTAGCTGTATCACTTTCCCCCTCTGAGCTTCATCTCCCTTATGTATAACATGGGGATGACAATCATACCTCTTGTGTTGTCTTAAAGCTCAATTAAGTCACTGAATCTGAAATCAATTTGAGAAGGAAATTATTGCTGGAATCATGCAAGAGGTGAGTGCAAAGCTCTAAGGTGTTCCCCTGAGGCAGCTTCCCAGCAGGACAGAACCTCTTTTTTATGCCCAAGTTATTCATGAAGATTTGTAACCAACAGTCATATAGAATCCCAGGGTTAAACCATCAATAGATAATGCAACCTAATATTTATTGAGTACTTACATGCTAGGTACTGCTCTAAGTGCTCTACATATATTATATTCATTTAATCTCCACAACAACTCCACGAGGTAGAAACTCTTATCATCCCCATTTCACACATTAAGAAAGCAAAGCTCAATAAACTTAAGTAAATTACCCAAAGTCACATAGGTAGTCAATTGAGCTAAGATTTAAAGCCTGGCAGTCTGGCTTCAGAACCTGTGCTCTGTGGTCTGTACACAATATTCACTAAGTGGTTGTTTTGCCTCTGCCTGCATACCTTCAGTGATGGGGAACTCATTAGTTCCTAGGGTAGCTTGTCTTCTTCCTTGTTTGGCCAAGCCTATAGTGATCCCGATAACACAGAGGTCCTAAAGACTTAAGCAGGGGGTAGGCTGAAAACAGGAGACTATAGAAAGCAAACACTCTCCCAGCATCCCTGGTCCTTACACAGACCCTCTGATCCCATTCACCAAAATATTCTCCTCAAATGGAGATTGAATTCAGGAAGTAAGATGGCTCCCCCCACCCCAGTACTCCTCTATCATCTGAGGAGAGTGAGTGAGCAGGCGTTCCTATAGTTAGAGCCCAGGGCATACACAGCCTTCATTGTATTTAATAAGTGCTCAATAAATGCTGAATGAATGAATGAATGAATGAATGGACACATGAATGAAAGGCAGACTCACAGCCTCCTTTCCGGCCAGCCTCAGTCTCCTGGAGGAGTTAGTTTTGTATCGTGCTTTGAGATACTTAAAAGCAGTATTTCCATGGTAACAAGGTATAGCTCTGTCACTACAGGGCCAAATTCTCTCCTGTCGCACTGACTCTGAGCTCACTCCAGAAAAGATCCTAAACTACCTTGAGTATCCAAGGAGTGGATCACTGTCCATTGGGGGGCTTGCATAGTGCACACCGCCATAAGCAGATCCCCCAGAGCACATCTCCTCAGGGAAGTCCCCAGGCTGATTGACCTTGCTGGGTTTCCATGGTAACAACACTAGGCTAATGTGTTGCCAAGGTGATGGTGCGCTACTGCTAAGATTGCACAGGACCAGACCACACAAGGCCACTGTGTTGAAAAGATACTAATAACACCTTTCTGAGTCTCTATGGCAACAACACTCAAGCACCGGGTAGGCTTTGTCCCAAATGCAGATTCGACCCCCACCCTCCACACTCAACAAGAATGCTCTGGGAGGTAGGCCAAGGACCAGTGTCCTGGGGGCTTGGCCCCTGCCATTCCCTCCCAAGGGGAGGAGTTCCTCTTCTGAGGCCCCCTCTATTCCCCCACACTCCCTCATCATACTGTTCCTTGGGGTGTTTGGCAAACGCTGCCTGGGTTTGGGCAGTTGGGACTATCGGGGAGAAGGGCTGGGGCAGGAAGATGACTCAGATGTGTTGGCATGGTAGAAAATAGATTTGGGGGCACCTCTTGGGTCAGCAGCATCTCTTAGTGTTGCTGCTTCCAGGCTGCAGGGCTCATGCACCCAGGCTGAGGAAGTAGCCAAGGCAATATCTTCCCCTAGCAAAGCTAGGAGCATGTGCCAGAGTTTTCAAACTACTTCCAAAATTGTGACACATATGAAGCCCATCAAAGCAAGATTGGGGGCATCCAGAGCCTTACCTATTCAGTCTTATCCCTCTTCCCACTACAAGTGTTCCCCAAAGCACCTACGCTTCTGTGAAACATAATCTGAAAAACCTCCGGCATAGGCCAGTCCCTCAATAGTCCTTATGAAGAGGTTGACTAAGAACAAGAAAGGGCAGGTAACTTGCTTAAGGCCCCACAGCCATTCATTACTATAACCAGGACTAAAACCCAGGACTCTCATTAAAAAACCCAGGGTGTTATGAACTGGGTGTCCCCTAACTTGGGCTCTTTGAATACCCAAGGACCCACCAGGGCTTTTGTTATAATAATGATCTGCAGAAGAAAGAAGGTTCCATTGTGGGGGCACACAAAAAAAGTTTAAAATGGAGCTTCCAAGATTGACATTTTGGAGTACCTACTATGTTCTAGAAATTTTGCTAGAACATGTTTTCTGTGCTAGATGTTATCTTATTTCTTCTTTATAACAAACTATTTAGACAGGCATAATTATCTTCCTTTAGCACATGAGAACCTGGAAGCTTTGGGGGCTGACTGAAGCTTGAGTCTATTAGTAGATTAGTTCCAGAGGGGATTCTGGGGTGAATGCTGATCCCTGGCCTACCTCTGGTGACATTGAGCTCAAGCAGATACATACATTCAAAGCATTATAAACTCCTTATTACTTGCACCTCCGCAACTAATATCTAACTCTTCCCCATCCAGGATGACTGGAGGGAACAGTCATTCTTGAAGGCCAGGTGCATGTTATTTCTTCATAACCCCATTGAGCAGCTGGCCACAATAGGCAGAACATCTTGTGAGCTGGGATGGGGGATGGTAGTCATTGTAATTCCTAGTTGCCATGGAATCTCAGGGGCAGGTGTCACAAACATCAAGTCTGTCAAATGGAAGATCTGGAGCAGCAGCAAGCAGACCTGCCTCACTAGTTAGTAGGCCTGGTGCGTATGGTCCTCCTTTGCAGCCCTGGGAACTGCCAAGTGTGCAGTCTGCTTCCAGAGGCTTTCCTGGGACTTCACTGGGGTTCAAAGGGTACTGAACTCTTTCAGGTTGTACCCGTCCCCCTGGATACCCGTCCCCTCCTTTGGATTCCATGTGCTGCACGATCACTTTTCCTTCAACCCTGCCTGCCTCACACCTCTCCTTCCTTCACTGTAAAACTGTCCCCCATCATTGGAGTTTGTTTGCATTTGCTGTTGCTGAAGTGGAGAGCACACTGGACTGGAAATCTGAGCACTAACTCTGGGTTCCAGCTCGGTGACTCACTGCCTGTGTGTTCCTGGGAAAATCATTTCTCCTCTTTGGTCCTGTTTTCCTCTGGAAACTGAGCTGTGGTGAGAATCAAACAAAATCTCAGCTGAAAGTGTCAAGTTCTCAGGGAGTCTTTTCCTGGCACTGTAGAGTGGATTTGGGCTAGACCTAGGTTTGGTCCCTCTTCGGTGCCCCCACAGCCCTCCCGCTGCTGCCTACTGGCCCTGTCACACTGCAGTGTGACTACTCTTGCTCTCCCACTCTAGATTATGAGTTCTGTGACTGCAGGAACAGCCTTCTCTGGCTCATTGTTATAGCTCCTTCCCCCTGCACAGGCACATAATAGGTGCTTAATAGGTATTAAGTGGATAGAGAGAAAGACAGGCTGCCCTGTACATTTTTCCTCCTTTACTTTTCAAACATTCCCACCATGGCACAGTCTCCTTAAGGCCCTGCTGTCCTCACAGAGGTCTGAGAGACTCACGTCAAAACCTTCATTGGGGTCAATGGCTTCATAGGCCCTTCATTTGAACATCTCAGGCCCCATAACATGTAGAGGTTGTATGGAAGTGTGTGGGACTTTAACAACTCCAAACCATGTCCTGTTATACCCTCAGCAGTGGCAGCAGCTTCACTACAAGCTGCCCTTCTCAGCCAAAAGGCAGTGTAATTTAGTGGATAGGAGCATGGACATTAAAACCAGATGTCCACCTATTAGCTGTTTCCTAATAATGTAAAATGGAGGTGTTGATATGCCTGCCTCATAGGGATCTTGTGTGTCAGTACTGTGTGTGTGTGTGTGTGTGTGTGTGTGTGTGTGTGTTTCTAATACTGCTTGTCACCAAGTAAGCACTCGACAAAACTACAATGAGAAAACAAGGGGTGGGGGATCATCATCCCAAGTAAGAGTGGGGCTTGGCTTCCCTTCCTCTAACCTCCCCACATTGCCACCACCCCAGTTTATGATCAGACTTGAGTACCATGAGAAGAAAGCCCTGCCTGGTTATTTGGACCCAGCAGGACCCAGAGAAGGCAGAGTTTTCTTGCTTTGTGGCCTAGTCCTTCACCCTACCCCTATAGCAACAATAGTTTTTATTTATTTATGATGCATTTAAGTACCTACTGCATGCCACTTCCAAACTTTCTCAAGCATTGCTTTGATCAACTCCTTTACACTCAGAACTGCTGCCTTAGCTACACAACAGTTTTTTCTTCCTTAGCATTGAGTCTCCTTCCAACTATGGTGCTCCCGTTCAGCCACTCAGTAGTTCTGTGATCTTGGACCAAACCCCTCAATTTTCTTATCTAAAAAAATGAGGCTCTAGAAGGTCTCTGAGAACCCTGTAGCTCAGGTGGTGCCAGGTGACTGGTAGGTTGTCATTGGGTCTTTGTTCCAGGGTCAGAGTGAGTTGTATGTATCCTGTGGCTCAGAAAGGGCAGGCCTTGGGTACCCTGCCTGTCAGGAGAGGCACACCCCCAGTCTTAAGGTGCTCTAGATCTCCTGGTGGAGGGCTAAGGCCATGGTTTGGGACATGGTGAGGCCCAAGGCAGGGGTTCTCAGAAGGGACACTGCCATCTCCCCAGTGAGTTCCTAAGTGTTGCCCAAAGCGGGTCAGGCTCCAGCTGAAAAGAAAAGGCAGGCCTTGGTGAGGCTGGATGAAAGCAGCTGCCCAGATCTCACTGGCATCTTCTAGACCTAGATGGACACTCCTTCATTAGGCTTTGTCACCTGCCTGCAGATTCTGAGGTGCTCAGTGGCTGGGACAGGAAATCATGATGACAGCTGCTCCGTAGTGAGAATTAGCTTCCCAGGCCATGTGCCTCCTCTGAGAGGCCTTGCTTGGTCCACATGGACTTGGCAACTCTCTGCACACACACTCTCATTGGCCCCAAACAGAGTCCATGGACTCTATCTCACCAGACCACTCTAAGATTTTTCCTATACCTCCTCATACCCCAAAGCTGCCCTATTTGAATTATAGCCCCTTGACCTTCAAGGAATTCTTGCTCTTTTCTAGCTACAGTCTACTCTGCTTTAAACTGAAAATATAGTCCTTCATTTAGTCCCCTTGAGGTGAAGAGAGGTCTCCAACTTCATAGACACAAGGAAGCCAGGTTGGTTCTGGAGCAGTGGAATAGCATGCTGACAGTGTTGCATCCTAGTGAGGAACTAGCACTGAACTTGAAGCACTGGAAGACGGAATACCTGAATTCTAGTCCTGGCTCAAAAATTGGCTATCTGATCTTGGGAAAATCACTTCCCATCTCTGCACCTGTTTCCTCATCTGTAAATGGGGATTATGTTATAACCTGCTTTGATAACCTCACTGGGTTGACATGAGGATCAAATAAGAATGTATATGTAAAAGTGCTTTTAACCTACAGTGTGCTATATAAATGCTCAGTGGTAGATGACAGGATGCCCTTCCTCCTGTCCTAAGGGTCTGGCTCCACACCCAAGGGGAAGGAGTCAGGAGTCTGACTCCTTCCCCTTGGATTTCAAATGTGCTTGGAGCTTCCGTGTCCCTCCACTGAGATGTTCCTTCACTTACATAAACTTTACTTTCACCACCAAAGTTCTGAGACAAATGGTCTTTGCCAGATGCCTTCATTTTCTCAACCCATAGTCTATCTATCCTCCTGCTCCTGCTCTCTGACTTTCACCCCTTACCCCTCCTTACCTCCACTCTCCTTGATATATCTTCAGGCATTTGATTCCATTGATCTCACACCCACCTGAGTCCCTCTGGTTTCTGTGGTTGGCAGGATCTCTATGATCCTAGGCTCCTGGTATTCCCTTGTCTAATGCCTCTCCTAGTACATGGGCTGGACCTAGTGACTTGCTTCATACAAATAGAATGTGGCAAAGGTAATAGGCTATCATTTCCAAACTTAAATTGTAAGACTGTGACTCCTCTCTTTCTTGCACTCGTACTGTGGAAGCCTGCTGTCATGTTGCAAGCTGCCCTATGGAGAGTTCCACATGGCAGGGAACTGAGAGTGGCTGACAGCTGGCAAGAAATGAGGCTCTCGGTCCAACAGCCAGTTAGACTCCTGAATGCTCCTGCTAACAGCCTTGTGAGTGAACCAGAAGAGATCCTCTCCCACTTGAGTCTTGAGGTCCTTGCAGCCCTCGATGACACCCTGACTGCACCATGTGAGAAACCCCAAGACAGAGAGAAGGCCCATACCCCATTTCTGATCCACACAAACCATGAAATAAATGCTCATTGTTTTAAGCCATTAAGTTTTGGGATAACTTGAAAAGTACAAATCATGGCTGTTACTTTTCAGCAGCTTGGGCTACGTGACAACCAAATATCACCTTGGAGAAAATAGGTTGAGCCCAGCTTAGTGAATAAGACACAGTGAAGTCAACAGATACAGTTTGTTTCCTATTGTCTAAGAATGAGTAATCCCAGACATACAGGTGAAAGTGAACAGAAATACCCAATCATTTGATATCTGTGTGCCTAGCACCAGAAAGCATTGCATCACACTCCATGGAAGCAGAAAAAACATCCAGACATTTAAACAAATTGAATCTAATATTAATGGGGAAATGTCAACATAAATTATGACATAATTATACAATAAAACACTATAGAGTTGAATTAAAAGAACTATGTGTTTCAACATGATAAATCTCAAAAACCTAATGTTGAGCAAAAAGAGCAAGTTGCAAAAAGATATGGACATGATATTTTTTAAATATATAATCTTTATTATATTTTTTACATTACCATTTGGTCCCCTTATACTCCCCTTCTCCCAGCAATCACCTGGACGTGGTATTATTTATATAAAATTTAAACACTCATAAGGCAATTCTAGAAACTGTTTATAGACACAATGCACCATAAAAGCATAAAGACATGCATGGGAAAGGTATAGGTCTCTCTCCTGAGTTCCAGACTCATGTACCCAGCTGCTCACTCACCTCTCAATCTGCATGTAGGATAATTTTCTCAAACCTAATATGGCCATAACTGAGTGCCTGGTGCTCTAGCCCAATCCAGTAAAAACCTGATTCTCTACTCCCCAGCAATAAATGGCAGTAAATGATAACTTCAAAGTGGCTCAGGTGGAAACCTTTTGAGTCACCCTTGATTTTTTTTTCTTTCTTTCACATGACCCCCTACCCCCACCTAATCCATTGACAAATCCTGTCGACTCTACCTCTAGAATATATCTAGATTCTTCCCAGGTCTCACTATTACCACTGTGGCTTAAGACACCACCACCTCTCACCTGGATTATTTCAAGAGGCTCCTAATTGCTGTCCTTGTGTCTGCCATTATTGCCCCTAGTCTGTTGTCAACACAGCATCTGGAATAATCCTTTACAGTCTAAGTCAGATCATGTCAGGACTCTGCTCAGAACCCTCTAGGAGCTCCCATCTCCCTCATTACAATGGCAAATAAGGTCCTACAGGATGTGGCCTCTTTTATGTCACTAGTCTCACCTCCTACTGCTTCTCCTTTGAGTCCTCCACTCCAAATACACTGGCCTCCTCATTATTCCTTGCTCATTTCAGGCACATTCTGACCACAGGGCCCTTGTACTTGCTACTCCCTTGTTTTGAAATATTCTTCTTCTGGATATCAACATGACATTCTCCCTCATATCCTTTAGTATTTGCTTAAATGTCAGCTTCTCAGTAAAGCTTTTCCTACCCGCCATATTTAAAATTGCAAACCCTCTCCTTACTTACTCTTCCTCTTTTGTCCTTTATTTTTTTCTCCATAGAGCTTATCACAGTGCATCAGAGTATACATTTCACTTGTTTGTTTACTTGCCCTCCTCTCCCCACACTAGAATGTAAACTCCAGGAGAGCCTGGCACATAGTAGGTGGGGGGTAGGGGTAGGGACAGCTTCCACCCAGTAAGTTTTGCCTGTCATCAGGGAAGGCTTTCTGGAAGACTCTTCATCCATGCCCACAGCTTCTGTACAATAGCTTCTGCTACTGCCACACGTGATAGCTTCCCTAGGAGAAAGGGTCGGGTGGGAGTGTACATATGAGGGCACGTGGAGAACTGTGTGGAAACAAGTAGGATTGGGAATAGAGGGTGTGGCTGTGTGTGCAACTGTGGTGTAACTGCATATGCTCAGAAGGGAGAGGGGAAAGATGCCCTTCTGGGGTCTTTAGGGTGAGTCCATGAAGCAGAGGCCTAGTTAATCCCTCAGATTCAGTCTTTAGCCTCCAGCAGGTATACTTATGATGTGGCCTAGCCAGACCCACTCAAGCTGTGTCCCTTGAGGGGACAAGCATCTCTGATAAGTTGGGGGTGAAGCTTCAGGCATTTCCCTTCATGAGCGAAAGGAATGCCAGAGAAGCCCGGAGAACAATGGGGAGCTGACAGTCCCTCAGTGGACCTGGGACCTGTGACGTGGGCCCTGAGGAGGTGCACAGCTGCCTTCCAGAACTTAGGGCAGGAGAGAGGGGTTGGCGTGGATACAGAGGAGCCAGCGGGATCCTTGAAGGAGGAAGCCGGAAGCAGCTGGGGATGACACTGATAGGCATTTCCTGCCCCAGGATGCCCTCCTGCTTCTTCACTGCCGCTGCAGCTGCAAAAGCAAAAGCTGCAGCTTCCCTCTGGCCCCAAATAGCCAAATGGCCCTCTCGCATTTGCAGCCTCCTTCCCTATCCCTGAGGAAGTCAGGCAGCTCCCTCAAACCACAGCAGGGTGCCCCTTGAGCCTAAAAGAAAGCTGGACTACTTTATGGTGATTGTCTATAGCTCTCACCCTGCCTGATCCCAGGTTTATGCTTCCTTTGTCCAAAGAAGGGCTGGTTCTGAGGGCTTTGGGGTCTGGAAAATGTGCTTGCTCTCTTGCCCTTTCATTGGACCCCACCTCAGCAAGGTCCTGCTGGCCACGGCTCAGCCTTTATGCCTTTCATCAGTGTCTGAGCAAATAGCACCTAGACCCAGAGGCCTCTCACTCTGGACAGGCTATCTCATCTTAGTACCCTGTTCTGGGACTTCTCAATCTTTTTTCACTGCAACACACTCCAAGCATGCTCCCATTAATGTACTCCAGCTGTGATAACTCCCACTGCAAATTTGTAGTTATCACAGCCACACCTGTTACTGATCCTTAATGGTTGCTCAACGGTTCCACATAGGGAAGACAGGTGAGGAGTCATGTGTGATTCCCAGCACAAAGGCTACAACCATGCCCTTCCTCTCCCATTTAAGAAGGCCTCTTGGAGTGAAAGTGACCTTGTTTAGGGGGAACTCTCACTCCAATCTTATTTATAATAGGAATAATCCTGAATTCAACATCATTTACAAAAAGTCACTCATTTGTGAACTTCAGTACTTTAATAGCAACACACCTCCTAGCCACTGTGCCTAGCTCTGTGGCTGACAGAAATCATCCCATCCAGAGCCTTTTTTGGAATTCGATCGCCTAAGAGGGGTTCAAATGTGTGGCCCTCCCCTGGATGTCTCAGCTGGGCTGCGGGTGATTGTGGGTTCAATTGGCAGGTTGCATCAGGGGCCAGCACCAGGCCTGTGCACACAGAAGCAGCAGCTTGGTTCAGGCCACCTTGAATGCTGGAAAGCAGCCTGCTCTCCACCCCCTAGGTATATATCACAAACCTGGAGCCCATTCAGACATGGCCAGCTGGTATGATCCAGGGACAGGAGCACTATAGAGCCTGAAGATGAAAGATGAGGACCTATTTCAAGAGATACATGGAAGAGGTACAGACAGAGGGAGCCCTTCAGTGAGTGAAGGGTGCTGAGAGATCATGCAGATCTCTGTCGTCCAAAACAGTCACCAGAAGCCACATGTCACTATGGAACACTTGAAATGTGTCTGGTGCAAAACAAGATACACCATCAGTGTAAAACACAATGGAATTTGAAAACTTTTAGTATAAACAATGTTAAATAACTCATTAATAATTTTCATGTTTAATACATGTAGAAATGACAATATTTTTCTTTTACTTTGTTAAATAAAACATACTATTAAACATATATACTTAAAAGGGAGACAAGGGCATTTTGGGAGGATGAATATGTTCAGTATCTCAATTGTGCAGATGGTCTCACAGGTGTGTACATATGTCAAAACTTAAACTGTATACCTTAAATGTGTGCAGTTCATTATGCCAGTTACACCTCAGTAATGTTGTTAAAAATTTCCTTAGTAGCTCCTCCATCACTACCCAAAAGGATAAGAAAGAACTAATTGTACCAGTTTATTTTTTCATGTGCCTATTAGAGATTTTAAAATTACATATATAGCTTGAGTTATATTTCTATTGGGCTGAGCTAGTGATTCTAGTCCATTTTACAGATCATAAAACTGAGGCCCAGAGAGGTGAAGGAGCTTGCTTATGCAATGAGGTGAAAAAATTTTATTGCTAATGATAAGAATCCACAGAATAAGAACTACCTATGTCGGTTAAAATTCTTAGCTAAGTTCTTGAGGTTAGAAAGTGATACCTATCACTGACCTTCCATTCTTAATAGGTACCAAGGTTTCGGGGAGGGGTGAAAGTTTAGAGCAACTTTAGAAGTCCTGGAGGGAAAGGATAAGGAGAAGAGGGGTAGAGGGATAGAGGAGCTAGAGAGATGGAGGAAGTCTGTGAGCTGTGTATGATGTGACCCCCTATCCAGGACTACACCTACCTTTAGTAAACTCTACTCTCAGGGAACTGAGGAAGACTCTAGCTTTCATGCCTTGGTCAATGTGGTGAAAGGAGAGGTCATGCCCAAAGCTGGAGGATACTGGGTGGCACAGGAGTCCATGAGAATATAAATCTTCCCAATTCCTCCACCCAAAGAAATTCACAAATACCTTGGACATGGTTCTTGACTTGCATGGGTCATGACACAGGGGTGGAAAGGAGCTCAAAACAATGTCATTTAGATCTGAAGGGGCATGTGGTACACTGGTAACTGCGGCATACACTGGTATGATCAGAATTTTAAAAGTTAAGAAGAATATGATCAGAATGACTGCAGTTTTGTTCCTCTCCTCCCACTCCTTAATTCAGCAATTGAACCAAAAAGGATTAAGAAAACCTTTACTATGTGCAAGGCCAACCTCCACTCCCACAGTGCTAGGTGCTGTAAAGTATACAAAAAACGCCCACAGAGAAATCATTTCAGCAAGAAATGGCACAGGCGAAGAACAAAAATCGAAGAGTAGAGTAATTAAAGGTATATGTGGGAACTTGGGACCACCAACAAAACAGCTCAACACCCTGGTAAGGCTCAAGTTCAGCTTCAATAGACATGGGCCTGATTCAAGGTGTTGGATGTGTCCATAGTCCCTGGCCAAGAGGGAAAGGAGGGAAGCAAAGTAGGCAGCCTCTGGAGGCCAAAGGTCGGCAGGAACTGGGTCGATTGCATGGGAAGGGAAGCAATAAGGTGCATTTCAAGGAAAAAATATGTGTAGGGTTTGGCTTTGCATTTCTGATTGATTTGACCACACTCTTGTACACTGATAATTCCAGGATTAGAGTGGGCATAGGGCAGGCCAGAGGCAGTCCAGGGTATGTCAGAGGACAACATGGTGGAGGCTGCTTGCTGCGTCCCTCCACACTGTCTCCTGTGGACTTGTGTCACAGGCTTATCTATGCTAATGGGAAAGCCCTGATCAAGGAGTAGCAGTAGATCCATGTGAGCCAGCCCCAACTGTTTCACACATAATTTGCTGGTGATGGGTCTCTCACCTTCTTGTGGGAGGCCAGCCGTGGCTAAAGAGCAGCTCTGTTCTCCCCCTGGGTCCTGTTATCCCCACTTCTCAACTCCATTCAATCATTCACCAAGGACCTATTGAGCATCTACTGGATGTAAGGTCCTGTGGAAGTGTCACAAGGAGCCCTAGCCTTCAGGTAGCTGATGCCTGTACATACATTGTTAAGACACCAAGTATTTAACTCTCCAGGGCAGATTCAGCTGCAAAGCTATGGGAAGCTAGAGGAAGGACAGAGCATTTCCTCTAAGGTGGATCAGGATGACTTCATGGAGGATGTGGCATTTGACCAGAAGTTTGAAAGGTGGTAGGATTTGGATATTAATTCCTAATACTTTATATAATGCTTACTATGTACCAGATACTCTTCTAAGTGCACTACCAATAGTAACTCATTGAGGGCTAACCACAATCCTGTGAAGTAATGCTTTTATCACCTGTGTTTAACAGGTATGGAAGTGGAGGCAGAGAGGTTCACCGACTTGTGTAAGATCACACAGCTGGTAAGCAATGGAACCTGGAATCAAACATAGATAGAGTTTATGCTCATAACCACTATACTATACTGCCTCTTGGATGGGCAAAAATGGTGTGGGGTTGGGGCAGATTGGTCCAACGAACAGAATAAGCAGAGAGTGAGTGATGCAAGAAAGCATGGCACCATCATGAAAATCACAGATAAGTCTGTTGTAGATGGAGTGTTTGGTACATGAAGGGCAGTAGCCCAAGATCACATACAGAAGGAGAGAGGTTTCAAGCTAAGTTTTCAGGCACTTGGGGGCAATGGGCCTTGTGGTACTTTGATGGGTACAGTTGCAGCACTCAGCCCAGGCCTGACTCAAGAAGGGAGGTGTGCCCCTCAGTCCCAGCTGAGACAGTGCTGCCCATTTCCAGAGAAACTTGCTGAGTACTGCTGTCATCCACTAAGCTCTAAGGTGCATGTTCATTTGGCAACAAGAATGGAAAATCCATCATGTTCAAGGCCGGAAATTCCACAGTGAAGGTCCCTTGAGCTGCATCATTGCAACAAGAGTCATCCCCCATGCGAGGCAAGTCCTGTTCCTGTTTTGTTTGTTTGGGGACTGAATGTTGTTATTCCTTTCTCTGCCTGTGTTTATATCAGAGGACGTTTACCATCAAAAAAACAAAGTCCAGGCAGCACCCCTACCAATGAGCTACCACGGACGGAGCCCTCTGCTCCAGCATTTCCAGGCTCGATCCCATCTGATGGATTTCTCAATTGAGCAACATCAAAGATCTTGTCTTCTGGCTTCCATATCATCTTAAAGGGACTGGTGGTGAGAGGAAGCCATTTGATTCTGGAAGAAAAGCAACTTCTAGACTTCACATTCTCATCTGTCTGCAGTCTGGGTGAGAAGTGAAACCAACCCCAGCAAACAGGAGCAGAGCACCCAAAGCCTGACCCTTCATGCCTCCCCTGGGGCAAACATCTGCAGGAGTGGACTAGGCCAAGGCTGGGGAGAGCAGTCCTTAGGCAGCAGTTCTTATTGAATCAGATTGCAGAACTGAATGCAAAGCAGGAGTGATGACACCACTGGCCTTCAGTATGAGCAATCTTATTTTGCAGATGAAATAACTGGGAATTAAAAGAAAGTAAGGGGGACCACAAAGAAACCCAAAGAAGGGAGAGAGAGTAAGAGGGGTGGTGCAGAAAAAGAAGGGTAAAAGGAGAACAGAATTAGGTTTGGAGAAAAAGGCCTGCATGCATGGCCTCTGCAACCATCTAGCAAAAGGTCCCTCTGTGCCTTTATTCTGCTGCCACCTATGGCCCCCACCTGGATGTTTTACCTTTTGCCTCAGCCTGACTCATATCTTCTTCACTCATCACCATTTACCGGTCCCTGCTACCAGCTCTCAGACAGCTGATTGCATCCCGCCTGGTGAGAATTTAGTCTGCCCATCCCATCCTAATCCTTCCTCTCCTTCAAAGTCCAGCCCCAGTTGCACTTCCTCCAGTGTGGTTCTCACTGTTCTTCCCATTTTCTTTCACGTCATAAAGTACAGGCTGCATAGTTTCATACTGGGTTATGTACTGAATGCACCTGGGTTTCCTCCCTCCCTCCTGCAGGAGATGATACACTCCATCAGCCACGGCAGAGACCAAATCCTTTGTTTCCTTCTTCTCTTTTCCCTCCCTCTCCCTTCCCTTCTCTTCCTCTTCCCAACAACATCCAACAATGTGCTAATCATACCCTGTGGTGCAGTAAGGCATCCGTGAGGGATCCATTGGCCACTGAGGCTAATAGTGACTGAAACCAGGAATTGGAGAGTGTGAAATCAAGGAGTGGGCAGGTGGCAAAAAGAAAAAGGCACAAGATAATAGGAAGAGTCTCTGACAAGGAGAGCAAGCCACTTTTCAAGAAAAGGTAGAAAGTGATGATGAATTGCCAGTGACCAAGAAGCTGAGGTAGGGAAATAGTAAAACAGTGACCTAGCTACAGTCTGCACAGCACTGGTGCCCCACCCCCTGTCCCATGCGCAGGGGGAAATGTATGCCCCACTCTGCTGGTGGCCTTGGACTCACACTCAGTTTTGGCTTCAGAAGTGGTGGGAGTGGGCAGGATGGAGGCATGGGTGGTACAGTGAACCATTGACACTCTCTGGCCTGGATTCTGTGGGACCCACAACTGGGGCTTGCACACACAACTGCAAGGTCTCATGGATGAGGTGGCTAGACTGGGGCCTGGGTGAGAAATGGAGCTAAATTGGCCTTTGTCTGACTCATCTCTGAATTCTTCTTCCTAATTCTCCCACAACCAGCACACTGCCTACCACAGAGCACTTTCTCTGAATGTCCTTGCTAATTAATAGGAATAACAGCTGCCTTTTATGAAACTTGTTATGTGCCAGGCTCCATCCTAGGTGCATTTTAAAAACTATCTCATTTAATCTTGATAACCCTATAAGGAAAGTGTTGCTTTTAAGTGTTTCATTTTACAGAAAATGCATAGTCAGTTTAATTGTGACTTGTCTCAGGTCATAGAACAAGTATATGAATGGTCTGCTATCATTGTCCCTCTTGTCTGTGGTTTTACTTTAAACAGTTTCAGTTACCCATGGTCAACCACAGTCCAAAAATATTAAATGGAAAATTCCAGAAATAAACAATCCATAAGTTTTAAAGTTTATGCTGTTGTGAGTAGCATGATGAAATCATGCACTGTCCTGCTCCATCTCACCCGGGACATGGATCATCCCTTTGTCCAGCATATCTGTGCTGCATACGATACCCCCCCCTTTAGTCACTTAATAGCCACGTCAGTTATCAGAGAGAGAGAGCACAGTCACATAATTTTTTAAAAGATTTTATTTATTTATTTATTTATTTATTTATTTATTTATTTATTTAGAGAGGGGAAGGGAGGGAAAAAGAGAGGGAGACAAACATCAATGTGCCGTTGTCTCTCGCACGCCCCCAACGGGACCTGGACTGCAACCCAGGCATGTGCCCTGACTGCGAATCGAACCAGTGACCTGTGACCCTTTGGCTCACAGGCAGGCACTTAATCCACTGAGCTACACCAGCCAGGGCCCCCTAATTTTTATTACAGTATATTGTAATAGTTATTCTATTTTATTACCTATTGTTGTTAATCTCTTCCTGTGCCAGTTTATAAATCAAACTTTATTATGGGTATATATGTACAAGAAAAAATGTAGTACACATAGGGTTCAGTACTATTTGTGGTTTCAGGCATCCACTAGAGATTTTGAAACCTATCCCCTGCAGATTAGGGGGGGACGACTGTACTCAAGTTTAAGTCAATCTGATGCTAGAATCAGGCTTAGCCCCATGTATGGTGTTGAATGAATGAAAGAAACTGGAATCCATGACTATGACCTCATTAGTTCTGTGATCAAAGCAAAAGACATGAATTGATTAAATGTGAAGTTCTGAGATACAGCTCCCTTTCTAATGCACAAATATATGCACGTGTGCACACACACATCCAGGGCTTTGGAAGCATCTCTTTAGTATAAATGTTGAAACCCTCATCACAAAGGTGAGTCTGAAGAGCACAGGCTGCTAGGGGTTGGAGGGGGAAGGAGGGTCTATGTTAGGGCTGCCTTCACACTAAAAGTACAAATGCAGAAGAACAGACTTCAGCTGAGATTCTCAGCAGGGAACTGATAACATTCTTGGGAGGAGGGTTGCTTCTTTGAGATTTTGAGGAGATTCTTGCAGTGGTCCACCTGCCGTTTTGGTTTCAGGAGGGGCATGAGGGTGACTTCATTTCAGCACAGTAGCTTCTTAAGCCCTGGCAGAGTAGGGGTATTTGGGGGAGTGGGTGTCCTTCATTTGAACTGCTTATGCTAAGCCCCAGCTAACAGTTGCCAAATGCACAAAGTCTACAAACAGAGATCCACTTAGGCACTGGCAAGCCAGGCTAAGGCCCAAGGACTTGTGTATACAAGGGCCTCCAGCTAGTCTATAGGAATACCTTTACTTCCTTCAGATCATTGCTCATAAGTCATTTTCTCAGTGAGGCCAACCTCGTCTACCCTACTTAAATTTGCACCCGTGCCCAGCTCTCACTATTCTCCTTCTATGCTTTCTTTTCTTCTAGTAGCATTGATCACCAAATGACATTTTTAACTTATTACTTTTCTTTATTCTCTGTCTCTCTCTATCTCTTTGTATGGACATGAAAGCAGGGGGTTGAGCTGTTTCGCTCACTGCAGTAGCCCCAATACCAAAAATAGTACATTAAATATAGTTGGCATCCAATAAGAACTTGTTGATTTTAATTATTTTGAGCATTAGATAAAACATGATGATATTTACATTGTCATGCACTTAGCCATTCCTGAGGGAGAAGCATGGCATTTGGGAACATAGCCATTAGACTAGCCAGTGTGAGAACCTAATTTAGAACAAAGAAAAATTCTTACAGCTATGACTTCCCTGCCAAGATCAGTTACTGCAACACCACGCTAGAGGAAGGACCTCACTGACTCAGGTTCAAAGCTATTCAATCACATTCAAAATGAATAAGAAAATTCAGCAGTGTTCTGGGCACATACAGGTCTCCTACAGCATTGTTTATCACCACTATCAGCAGACAGGATCTAAACAGCAGTAGGAGTTGATGTAGCACTTCCTAAGCAACCTAGGTCAACAACAACAAAGACAACAGAAACAGGGGAATTCCCCGGTTAGTCACTCATAATAGCTCCTTTGACACTCACTGGCTGTGTGACCTTGAGCAACTTACTTGGCCTCTCTGAGCCTCAGTATCCTTGTTTGTAAAAATGGGAATGGCAATAGTGCCTACCTCATGGGGCTACTGTGAGGCTTAAATAACTTAGTAGATATAAGGTGCTTAGAACAATGAATGCATGGTACATAACAAGCACTGTATAAGTTTCATTATTATTTGTATTGTTATTTCTAGATGGTGAGTGTCTCTATAGGAGATAATCTATATCCCCATACCGCCATGCCCAGAACAAAATATATAAGCACAATATAAGAGTTAACTATTACTACCACTATCAGCATAATGATGATGATGGTGATGAGTAGGAATAGGTAATGTAATTAATTGATTTCTGTGTCTTCCACAGGCACTGCAACTTCCATGAAGGTAGGCAGGGCCCCAGACTGCCTATGTTATTGCAGATATTTAGCTGGAAAGGGGGAGCAAAGGGGACTATACATTGAGCTTAAACTGGGGAACATAAACCCACTTGCTCAGCCAGGAAGCTACAGCTTCACACCCCAGGGGATCGCAGTATTGCTCTGCCAAGGGGATTAACACTTCTCCCTTCCCCCTCCAGTATTGAATTGTTGGGGGCCACAGGAGGATGTGCTGAACCATAAAGCTTGTCAGCCTAACTAGGGGGGGTGCCCATTCAAAGCCCACAAAAGCCTGCAAAATTGATTAGCCATTTTGAAAAAGCCCCTGGCCCATCCTACATCCAAGCTAATACAATCCCAGGGAAACAAAGAATCAGTCTCTCTCTCTCTCTGCGCCCCCGCCCCAGTAATATGCTCACCCTGTGTGCTCACATATTCTCTCTCCATAGCCATGTGGCCTACCCTCCACCTGGTCAGCGGCCACACAAACTCTGCCAAGAACAAGCTAAGCTACCTGGTTGGGGATTGAGACCACTTAGTAGCTGTCTGCAGGCTCGAAAGGACTAAGCTTTAATATGAAGCAAAAATTTGGGGCACAGGCTTTTGTCTTGGCCATGCTGACTTTTTCCATGGTGGATCAGAGGAAGATGGGACATTGGAAACTCAGGGCACAGCTTCTATTTTCACAGCCATGGTGGATTAAGCAACAGAAATTCTAAACCACACCATACCAACCATCACCTGTGTGTGGGTCCTTGGAATGCTTTCCTTGTGATCCTGGGGAAGAGCCTAATTTCTGCCTACAACACCTAGAGCCCTAGTACATAGTGACTGGTAAACTCATACACAGTAGGTGCTCAATTGAATTTCATGTGTGACTTCCATCCAGGACTTTGGTAACTCTCTCGTTACTTTAGGATTCAAATATTCTTTTTAAAAAATATTTTATTGATTTATTTTAGACACAGAGGGAAGGAGGGAGAAAGAGAGGGAGAGACACATCAAAGTGTGGTTGCCTCTCGCACCCCCACACTGGGAACTTGGCCCACAACCCAGGCATGTGCCCTGATGGGGAATCGAACCGGCAATCCCTTGGTTTGCAGACCGGTGCTCAACTACTGACCCACACCAGCCAGGGCTCAGATATTCTTAAAAATAAAGTCAGAAGTGTTTTTATCTGCCTCCTGTAGGGTAGGTAGATAAAGGATATATTTCCCTGGGGAAAATCATCGTCTAGTTGGTCCATCCCTGAGAAATTACTTCCAAGCCATTCATAAGTAAATAAATCATTGAAACAAGTAGGTACAGAATGTGATCATTGTTACCAAACAAATAAATTGCGTGATGATAACGAGTATAGGTGTAGGTGTAGATGGCTGGGAGACTCTATGACTTTATATGGGCAGTCAGACCTCTATGAGATGTTAGCATTTAAACTGAGTCCTCAAGGATGAAAAGGAAGCAGGCTGCAAAAGTTTGGGAGAAGAACATTCTGGGCAGAGGAACAGCAAGTGCAGGGCAGCAAAGGACTTGGGATCTCTTCAACAGACTGGAGGCGAGTGTATCTGGGTTGTTAGGCAGAGGGGTGAGGTTGGAGGGTCAAGCAGGCTCTGTAAGCCACAGAAAGGCTGTTAAATAGCAAACTCAGGTAGCTGAGATCTTTCCCGAAAACATGCTGCCAACATGTATTGCTCAATTACCTACATGCTATCAGAAGGAAGGAAGATGTGGCATCCAGTCATACATGCCCCCATCATGGTTATGGACAGTTCAGAAGAGCAATGCCTCTCTTTTTTGGACCTCATGAATTCAAACGTTGAATTGGCCCCCATCGAGGCTGGGCTGACATGGTGGTTTTGCTGTACTACCTCCCAAATGCCACCAAATGAACCAGAATACATCTGTTTAAAACTACAGACTCTCTAGCAAGTTAGAAATCAACCATAGGTGTGCAACCTATGGGGCAGACCTGTCTAGTCATTAAGGCAGGTTCCTGAAGACTCCAACTTGACAGTACTTTGTTAGCCTTGTTCCTATTGATATATAGTAGAAAAATATTTAAAAAAAGAAGCAGAGCTTTTGTGGGGAGGAGAACACTCAACATGTCAATTTTAAAAAATTAAATCAAAAGTCTGGTCTCTGCCCAATTCATTTAAATTTCCTGAGCATCTATTGATACATCTGTGATGAAATATTTACGTTCACATCTGAGACAACTTTCCTACCCTCCGTCCCACACTCCCACTCCTGGAATCCTCTTCAGAATCAGGTTCTAATATCACTAACTATCAGAGAGATGCAAATTAAAACCACAATGAGGTACCACTTCACACCAGTCAGAATGGCCATCATAAATAAAACAACAGACAAGTGTTGGAGAGGTTGTGGAGAAAAAGGGACCCTAGTGCACTGTTGGTGGGATTGCAGACTGGTACGACCACTGTGGAAAACAGTATGGAACTTCCTCAGAAAACTAAAAATGGACCTGCCCTTTGATCCAGCAATTCCACTGCTGGGACTATATCCTAAGAATCCTGAAACACCCATCCAAAAGAACCTATGCACCCCAA
>CM052552.1:17265895-17340908 GCA_028533065.1 Trachops cirrhosus | reverse complement strand
GATGGAGTTGGAAAGCATTATGCTAAGCGAAATAAGCCAGGCAGTGAAAGACAAATACCATATGATCTCGCCTTTAACAGGAACCTAAACAACAAAACAAAGAAACAAGTAAAATGTAACAAAGGACACTGAAATGGAGGACGGGATGTCAGTGACCAGAGGGGAGAGGGGAGGGAATTTCAGGGGAGAATGGGAAGGGTTTACAGGAACAAATATATAGGACACATGGACAAAACTACGGGGCTTGGAAATGGAAGGGAGGTGGGGAGGGATGGGTGGGTGGGCTGGAATGGGAATCAAGGATAGAAAGTGTACTGAATAATCTAAAATAAAAAAAAATTAAAAAAAAGAATCAGGTTCTATGTCTTGGCTCCTTGAACTTGCCTAACAGTCCCAGTTGTGTGTGATTTCTACTTCTATCTCAAAGCTGTTGCTCTGACCTTGAAGACTTTCCTTCTTCAGCAAGACTCAGCCCAGAAGAGAATGTGTGGCAAACATTGGGCTCAACAGATATCCATCTGTTCTACATTTCCCAGCCTCCACTGCAGTTGTTTGGGCCATGTGATTAATCCTGACTAAGGGACGGTCTCAGAAGTAATGTGCACCATTTCTGACTTGAGGAAGTTAAGAGCTGGTGAATTGTGTGCTCCCCCTCCCACAATTTATATATTGAGACCCTAACCTTCAATGTGGCTATATTTAGATTAAGAAAGTAGTTAAGGTTAAATGAGGTCATGAAAGTGGGACCCTGACCTGATAGAATCAGTGCCCTTATAAGAGGAGGCACTAGAGAGCTCCCTCTGCCATGTGAGGACGCAGTGAAAAGGCAACTGTCTACAAGCCAGGAAGAGAGCTCGCACCAGGAACCGAAGTGGCTGGCACCTTGATCTTGGCCTTCCCAGCTTCCAGAACTGTGAGAAAAATGAATTTCAGTTGTTTAAGTCACCATGGCTGTGTTATTTTGTCAAGGCAGCCCCCGGCTGATTAAGACACCTGCTTCTCCATTTCTCCTTTCCCTCCTGTGGAGATCTTGGAGACCACATGTCCTGGGTTCTGGATTATCGCAGCATAACCTAGACAATCCTGACCAATGCACAGTGGCAGAGAGAGGACATGTACATCATGTCTGTCCAAACAAGAGCACATGCAGATGGGCACCACCAGCTGTTCTCCCTGTGGTCCTGCTTGTCCCCAAGATTGAGTGTGGACCTAGTGAGCCCTGGGTATTCAGACAGAAGGAAAGTGTGCTTCCTGGGTCCTGGGATTCAGTCAACAATGAAAATGTAAACTGCTCAAGGAATCCATTCAAGTTTCAAGTAATTAAACAAGAGTTCCAGCTGCTCAAAAGTTCGGAAGCCTTGGGAGGTAAGGCATTGTCTCCGGAAAGCTCCCATTGAAATGCATACCAATTTCCTGGAAGGGGTCACAGGCATTTATCTACTGACTATCAGGAAGCACATTCTCAAGGAACAGTTCTCAGGGTAGGGGTGAAGAGACAGGCTCAGGGCCTCTGGGGGCCATCCTGGATCACACATTGGTGGCAGACCACACAGCTTAGTCCAGGATTAGCCCTTCCCTACCTTGTGGAGGTTTGAATTTCATCTGGGACAGGAGGGCCATCTGGGACAGGAGGTCCTATAAGACTGGGGAGGCTCTGGTGAGTGTTTGAATTTCCTGTGACTTCTCACTGGTGTGCCCTTCCTGGGCCGGACAACCCTCATGACAATCTCTTTACACCACCCATGAGGGGGAATGGAAGTGAAATTTAGGGCCTTGTTTTTTAAAAAATTCTTGGCAAGACTTACCTACAAATATCTCCTTCCATGTGACCGTCCAAATTCTTCTATTTTAATGTCAAGATTAGGCTTGCCTAATCTCCCCCAAGAAATCTTCCCTGTCTCCCCCCTCTCTTTGTAATGCCTGCTGACCTACTAATAACAGTAGCCATAACCAACATTGATTGTGTACTTCAACCTAGGGAACCCTCTGCTAGCTCACATTTCTTATATACTATCTCATCTGATCCACACAGGTCCCAAAGGAGGTGTTATCATCCCTACTTAATATCTGAAGAAAGGTTCAGAGAGGGGAAGTGGCTTATCCAAAGTTGTACAGCTAGTATTAGAGCCTCCTGTATAATTCAGTCACTGTGTTCCCTGGAGCAAGTTTCCTAACTTCTCTGTGGTTGATTTGTAACAAACCAAAGAATGTTTAACTACCTGAAAGGAGGTATTAAATGGAAATGAAAGACTTTTTTAACTACGTGAAAGCAGAGGGCTGGTTTGTATAGTCTTTTAATATCCCTTCCTGTTTTGTGTTTCCATGATTTAAAAACAGAAGAAAACAACAAAAACCCTCCTTGGAACTGGAGAGAGGAAACGAGGGCCAGGAAGGGAGCTTTCCACACCGCTCCCCCAGTAAGCCAAACAAAACTTAGGTTATTCTGCCCCCTGGTGTCCTTTTCTGTCACTGCAGTCACTGTTACTGGCCCACTTAGGAAATATAAAATCACTGCTGTTCACTCATTCATGCCTCACACATTTATTGAGTGCGCCCGCTCTGGGCCAGGCACTGTGCTGTGCATTGTAGGTACAAATATGTATAACACTAGGGCCCATCCTTGAAGGGGGCTGCAGTTCAGTGGGGCAGACAGACACACAGATCATTTAGATAGGGTTAAGTAAGTTCTCTGTTAAAGGTCACTGTGTGGCACAAGGAGGGTGAGCTTGGCTTCAGGAAATGGAAACATGTTGGGAAGAACTTGGAAAGAAGATACAGTGGTTAAGTCTGAGAACTGACTTTGAGCTCTTTATGTGGCTGGGGGGAAAGCCTTCAGGATAGAGGTGGGGGTGTGCGAAGGCATGGGGGCACATGTAAGGGACTGTAGGATGTTTTGTATACTGGGACCATAGTATGGGTTTGGGAGGTCAGTGGGAGGTGAAGCTGATAGCTGGCTGGTGGTTGGGGTGTGGAGGCACTTGTGTGCCACACAGAGAGCTTGGACCTGATTCTTGGATGGTAGACTATGCTTGAAGGGCTTTGGGTAGGATAGTGACATGATTAGATGTGAATTTCTGTGAGTTCATTGTGACTGCTTTGTAGAGAATGGGTTACAGAAGTATAAGACTGGGGAGGCTCTGGGGAGTGTTGCCAGATTTAGAAACAAAGCAAGAGGGAAAAAAAGCACAAGATGCCACTGAAATTGGCATTTCAGATACAGAACAATTTTTAGTAGAAGTGTATCCCAAATATTGTATGGGATGTACTAAAAATAATTTTTGTGTTTCTGAAATTGAAATTTAATTAGGCATTCAGTATCTGGCAACCTTGTCTTAAATTCATCAAGGAGAAATGATGGAGGCTTAGACTAGGGTGGAGATAGAAGTAGGCTGGACAGAAGTGGGAAAATTCAAAAGGGAATGATATGAATGAGGGAAGGTGAGAGAGAGGTGTCAAACATAATGCACACTCTCCACTTTGGGCTGCTTGCTCTGTGTTCGGTCTCCTAACTGCACCCTGGCCTAACCACCACGCATACTGAGGTCAAGGGTCCTTCCTGGAACATCCTAGAAAACTGAACCCAGGAACCAAAACGTCATCCAGATTTCTATCCTCCTCCTGCCTGGCTCCTCTCCTTTTCTCGCCTACTTTTGTTTTGCATTTTGGCCTCACCCCTTGTTTGGTCCAGCTAGTCAGCCAGGGTCTGGTGCCTGGAATTAAGTTAGGGCTCTTTTAGTCCTCTGTTCTTTGCCTCTGTACTACTCTTTGCAACAGCCAGCATGAGGCATCCAGCCCATGCCTCCAAGATTGACTACGACAGTTCCTTCATACCATGGAGGAAAAATCCCAAACATCCCAGAAAGACACAGGTTTCCCTAGGGGCTTTCTCACCCTCAAAAAGCTGGGACTGCAATAGTGGCCTGGCTTCTAAGAGCTTCCTGTGACACAACAGTGCCTCCTAGTGGTCACACAGTACACTGCAGACTGAGGTGAGATGGGAGACTGGTTTGCAGACCACTGGGAAAGCTTTACTTTCCTGATCTCTGTCCTCGCAGGGTACAGGGATCCTCCCCCTGCTAGAGACCACACATCAGGAGTGCTAATGGCATTCCTCAGCTCTTAGGGATCTAAACGACACATCTGTTTGGTGAACCTGCTGATAGAGGGGTAGCCCAAGATCACATCAGAGGAATCAAACAACTAGGCCCTGAGGTCTCAGTTCTTGGCAGGATTCAGAAAGAAGCCTCAGGTGGAACAGGTTAGAGTCTCTGAAATCCCCAGCCTTCCATATTTGATAGAGACCACCATACAAAATAAAGGTAGTTGTGTTTGAGTAACCACCTCCAACTCACCTGATTGTGGACATCCCCACCCAGAAAATTGGACGGGTGGGATGGGTATCACAATTGGGCTCTGCACAGTGGGCATGCTGCCAGCCAGTGGGCCTGGCCACCATGAAAAGTGGTTGCCCATCTCTCCAGCATGCCACGACCCCCTCTGGCATCACAGCCAGTCAGAAAGAACCTATCAAATGTCCCACCCTCTCTGCTCTCCACACCAGAGCCTGTGAGTGTGTGGCCAGAGCTGAGGTTCTATGCCCCAAGTGGGGGGCGCAGAGAGACATCAGAGCCTCTGGGGAGCTTGTGGGCTGGAGTGCAAGGCTGGTTTGCAGTAATTAGAAAAGTTTTCTAAGGAGCCCAACTCAGGAAACACAGCCCTCTAACTACAGACACTTGCTGTGGTGACCACAGGACACCCTAGGCTGTGGTGGAAAGGCTGAAGTGATCAGTGACCCACTGCTGGTGTCACCAGCACCATCTAGCTGGAGATGATGAGCCATCCCCTGGGTATGCCATGTGCTGTGCTTTCTAGCAGGCTTTTTTTGGTCATCAGCCTTTGCCATGGCCCCTGAGTCCAGGACTTTGGAGAAACATACAATTTATCACGTGCCTGATTTATAAAATGGGAATAATAATAGTACTTACCTCATAGGCTGGTGACACGGGCTACATGAATTAATGCACACAAAGTGCTTTACTGTTGTTATAATTAATACTTCTCAGAGTCTGAGGTTGAGCCTCTATAAGGATCTAGACACCAGCTTGAGTGTGAAGTACTTCAAGCACTCTCCCTTTTCCTTCGCCTCAGAGTTCCCAGTTTTCTACTTGTCATACAGTCCTGGGGGTGAAGCAAGGAATTCTGTCCATTTTCTTCCATCATCTTATTTGCTCCTGAGAGCCTTGCGCCAAACAGCCTAGTCAGCGCTGGCTGCCATAACAAAGTACCACAGACTGGGTGGCTTGAACAATAAAAATTGATTGTCTCACAGTTCTGAAGGTTAGAACTCTGAAATCAAGGTGTTGGCAGGGTTGGTTCTTTCTGAGAGCTGCGAGGTAGACTGTTCTAGGCCTCTCTACTAGCTTCTGGTGGTTTGCTGGCCAGCTTTGGTGTTTGTTCCTTGATTATAGATGCATCACCCCAATCTCTACCTTCATCTTCACATGGCCTTCTCCCTGTGTGTGTGTCTCTGTGTCCAAATTTCCCCTTTTTATAAGGACACCAGCCATATGGAATTAGGACCAATATGACCCTATCTTACTTAACTAATTACACGTGCAATGACCCTATTTCCAAATAAGGACATACTCATAAGTACTGGAGTTTAGGACTCTAACATATGAAATTTGTTGGTGGGGCACAATTCAACCCATAACAAGCCTTTCGGTCTGCCTTCTTTCCACCTCCTCTCCAGTCATCCAGCCAGTCATTCCCTTCCCTCCCATTCATATCTGCAACTCCCCTCCTCCAGCTGTTCCATCACCTCCATCCTTCCTTCCAGCTCACGTCTCTCCAGAGAAGATCTAACTCATCAGCTTTCAGCAGCAAAATTACCTCCCTGCCCTTGATGAAAGTTTCTAAATAACTTGGAACACTGAGGGACAGTAAAGGAACCAAGAGAGACAAATGTTATCTAACTCCTCCTGGTTTTCAGTGGAAGATAGGGCTGAAACCTCCATGGCCTTTAGACAATCTCAATGTAGTCCTGAAAAAATGTTATGTGGTCACTGTTGACTTTTTAGGCCACGAGAATATTTTAAAGAGAATAGACAATTTTCTCAAAATACAAAGAAATGATCACGAAACCAGAAAAGTAAGTGCAGCTTTAAATACCAGTTTTACAGCTGGGAATGTCATTCTCCTCTGCCATCTGCTGGCCATAGCTACAAATGGTAAGTGATCCTTGCTTTTCAGAGTGACGGCCGTGGTTGTATGCCTTGTGAATGGGCATGGCTTAGAATGCCAGGCCCTGTGGAGCCCCGAGGCTACCGGGTGGCCTGCTGGTCTGACCTGCCAGAAACTGGAGGACAGAAGCCTGCAGATGCAAGAACAGAGGCAGGCCTGGGATGTGAGGGAGTGGGGCAGAGTGGGCCCGGCTCTGTGCCCACTTGGCCTTCTCCAGCTGCCTACATGCCTGAGCAAGACACTGCGTCCGTTCATTCCAATACACAGACATTTCTTTCTTTTATGAAATAATGTTTTCTTTAATCTTTTTCTGATATAAAAAGTAATGCACGCTCATTGTAAAACATTTAGAAAACCAGGCAAATATAAAAGTAAAAATAAAAATCATTTAGATTGGCACCACAGGGAAGCTTGGGGGCTTTACCATAAACTCCATCAGCATCCCCAGTCACTCCAAATACACACACAGTTTAAGGAAAAACTCCACTTGCTATGTAAAGGCAACTGGCAGTTTCAAAATAAGGTCCCTAGTTTCCCTTTCAATGGCATTCTGGAGCCACCACAATACCACCAGCTGGAGGAACTGTTCTTTACCAAACAGAGCATCGACTTCTACCATTTTTGTGCCTATGTATTATAATATTTAAATATATTTTTATTGAGATCAATTGATATATAATTAGTTTATAATTGACATAAATTAGTTTCAGGTATGCAACATAGTGATGGGTATTTGTATGTAGTGTGACATGATCACCACAATAAGCATAGTTAACATGCATTACCACAGTTACACATTATCCATAAAAATCTAGTGTTTTCCCACCTTCCGGTTCTGAGGTCTATGCAGATTCTTTCCAGTTTTTTAAAAAATATTTTATTTATTTATTTTTTAGAGAGAGGGGAAGGGAAGGAGAAAGAGAGGGAGAGAAACATCAAAGTGTTGTCTCTCTCTTGCCCTCTGCTGGGGACCTGGCCCACAACACAGGCATGTACCCTGACTAGGAATTGAACAGGTGACCCTTTGGTTTGCAGGTCGGTGCTCAATCTACTGAGTTGCACCAGCCAGGGCTGTTTCCAGTTTTTTTTGCTGTAATGAATAATGCTGGGATTAACCTTCCTGGACTTAGGCAAAGTGGAATTACTACTGTGAATGTTTCCAGGCTCTTGATATATACTGCCATATTGCTTCTAGAAAGGCGACACTTGTTTACCCTTTGACAATCAGCAGACATGCATGCTTTCGTTCCTTTGCCAACACTAGAGATGTAGATGACACAGATTTTTTGAGTCCTAGGCATTAGGCTAGGTGCTGGGGATACCATAGAAAGGAAATGGAAAACAAAAGAAGTAAATTGTTCTATTGGTCTATGCCACTGCCAAATTGCTGGCCTGGTGGGAGAGAGTGGCCTTGATCAAATAATTAATGTATAATTACAAATTGTGATGCATGCCCTGGAGCAGGTGTGGCAATGTGGCACAAGAGGAGGAGTTGTCTCTGCAGTGAGAGGGAGCAGGGAGCAGAGAGCAGTCCCCAGACAGGCGTTCCTCGTGGCTGAAGCAAAGAAAATGGGGGCGGCAGGATATGGGAGGGGACCTGCTGGGTCTTGTGGGTCCTATGAGAGTTCTGGGAAGCCACTGAATGGTTTTAAACAGAAGGTAATGTGATCAAGTTTGCCTTTGAGAATCACTTTTTAAAAAATTAAAATTTTAAAATTGTGGTAAAAAATAAAGTAATAAAATTGACCAGGGCAACCATTTTAAAGTGTATGGTTCAGTAGCGAGATGTGTATTTATTGTGCAATAGATCCCCAAAACGTTTTCTTCTTGCAAAACTGAAACTGCACCCACTAAACAACTTCCCACTTCCCCCTCCACCCACCCCATGGCAGCCACTATTCTACTTTCTGTGTCTATGAATTTGACTACTCTAGGTACTTCGTATAAGAGGAATCCTACTGTATTTGTCTTTTTGTGACTGTCTGGCTTATTTCATTAGCATAATGTCCTCAAGGTTCATTCATATTGCAGCATGTGTCAGAATTTCCTTCTGTTTTAAGGCTGAATAATATACCATAGTATGCACGTGCCACCTTTTGTTTCTCCACTCATCTATTGACGCACACCTGAGTTGCTTCCATGGTTTGCCTACTGTGAGTAATGCTGCTACGAAATTTGCTATGGGTGTGCAAATATCTGTTCAAGTCCCTGTTTTCAATTCTTTTGAATATATACCCAGAAGTGGGACTGCTGATCATGTGGTAGTTCTATTTTTAATTTTTTGAGGAAACTTGAGAATGTTTTAAAAAGCAAATTCAGCAAGTCTGATATTGTTCCCTACAAGACAATAGAAAAGTGTTGGATGGCTGCTTAAAGCTATTCTCTTCTTGGAGTACATTAATATAACTTACTAAGTACACACACATGAGTTCCTCTAAAATTAATAGAGCTCGGTATGAATAATTAAATGTATTGTACATTTCAGGAACACCTACGGCATGCAGACTTGTGTCTTTAAGTGTTTTGAGGGACAATCCTTATTTATTAACCAAGTATTGTCGAGCACTTGCTCTCTGCAAGGCATCATGGGGAAACCCAAAATATGCCCAGGCTGGTTTCCACTTTCATGAACCCTCTAGTCCCAGAGGGGGCAGCAACATCCTTTCGTGTGTGGTGTGTTAAAATAGTGGTATGAAGGGCAAGTTCTAAGTGTTCAGGGGAAGCAGGAGTCCAGGGGAAAGACTTCCTGGGGGAGGTGACATTTGGGTATGGTAGTGTATGGAAAGGTGGAATGGTTATGGGGCTAGAGGGTTCCAGGTGGCTGGAATACATTGAACCAGAGTGGAAAGTGTCCGTGGGTTTAGGGAAGGAGAGGTCAAGTGAGAGATTTGGAGAGCTGAGTGAAAGAGGCTAAGGAGAGCTTCAGTGCTGGGGTGAAGACCTAGAACTTCTGTGGTAAGTGGGGGTAAGGGACCCAAAGGGGCTTTGATTGGGGGAGTGACGGGAAAGTAGTGCATGGAGAATATCAGTCTGGCAGTGATGTATGAAGGATAGACAAAAAGGGAGTGGTACTGGCAGATGAGAAATCAGTTAGAAAGGGATTAAAAAGGATACCCCAGTACGCTAACTGAAGTAAATTGGACAGAGAAAGACAAATACTACCGTATTTTTCGGACCATAAGACTCACCTAGGTTTTAGAGGAAAATAGGAAAAAAATTTTTGAAGCAAAAAATGTGTTAAAATATTTAATAACATAAATAACATTTCACCAATGTAAATGTAAATCTACATTTGGACTATAAGACGCACCCCCCTTCTCCTCTCAAATTTGGGAGGGAAAGGTGCATCTTATAGTCCGAAAACCACGGTATGTGATTTCACTTCTATGTGAAGTCTAAAAAACAAAATAAACTAACAAAATAGAAAGACTCATAGATATAGAGAAGATGGTGATGCTTACCTGAGGGGAGGGCCTGGGTGAAAAAGGTGAAGGGATTAAGCAGTACAAATTGGTAGTTACAGAAGAGCCACAGGGATGTAAGTTACAGCATAGGGAATGCAGTCAATAATATTGTAATAACTATGTGTGGGGCCAGTGGGCACTGGAAGTATCAGGGGGAAAGCTTTGTAAAGTATATGATTGTCTAACCACTATGCTGTACACCTGAAACTAATATAAAATAATAATGACTATAAACTGTAGTTGAACATTTTTTTTTAAATGGGGGTGTACACCAGGCCTGAGGTCATGAGGGTTTGAACTCAGTGGTGGGTTGTGGGAAGTGAGCAGTGGAGAGGAGGGGCCAGATAGAGGGCACCGTGAATGACCCGACCGTGGCCCCTTTTCCGTGGGTGTTCCATGATATTGATCTTTTCTCCCTTTCCCTTCCTCTTCATTCCTTTCTCCTTCTTTTAAAAAATATTATACTGTGTGTGTCTTATTTTATGATGACCAGTCTTAGTCATTTTGGTTTTCTTCAGAAACTTGCATAGTGGTATACACTTAGCAGGCGGTTGATAAATATTTATGAATTGAAATTGGTGACTGATTAGAAGTGGGGTAGGGGCAAAAAGTTACCAGGGGTTTAAACCTGGGTAATGGGAGAAAAGAGGCTTCCAGGAGAAGCTGATCAGGTTCAAAGTCAGGTTTTGAGCTCCTGGAAGGTTATCCAGCTGGCTTGAAATCTTGGGATGTAGCTAGAAGAGAGAAGACTCTTAAGGAGTGCCCCCACCTTCACCTGCACTCCAGCTGGGGAGATAGTGGCCATGTTTAAGGGTCAAACTTTGGTCTGGCGTTGTATTCTGGCCTGCATTACTCAACTACGTCAGGTAGTCTCTCTGAGCCTCATGTGTGAAAGCAGGATAAAGTAGTACTTTATAAGGTGGTTGTCAAGACCAAAGGTGGGGTGAAATGTATTAGTATACCACTTGGGATAAATGATAGCTATAGTTATTAGTTATTGCTACTATTATTAAGGTTAGGGGAAGGAGAATAAATTACACCTCTCCTGAGTAAGGCCATCCATGGCTTCCTATTGCACGTTGAATAAATGGCAGCGTCCTGCTCCAGGCTCCACAGGCCTGAGTGATCAGGCCCCTGCCCACTTCTTACCCATCATTCCCCTCATCCACACCATGTTCTGACTGGCTGTCCCCTGAACTTGGCAAGATGCTTTGCTGCCTTAGGACCTTTGCATTTGCTCTTTCCTTTGTTTAGATTTCTTTGTGGTATCTTACCAGGCGGGCTTTTTTTAGGGGGCAGGTTGTATATACTTGTATACTGTGTAATCACTCAAGTAAAACCTAAGTGATCTTTTATATATATATGTATACACACACACACACACACATACACACACACGTATATACATACACACACATATTTTAATATTTTTTATTGTTGTTCAAGTACAGTTGTCTGCATTTACCCCCACCACTCCCCCATACCCCAGACATCCCCACCTCCCTCCCGTTTCCACCCCCCTTTGTTATTGTCCATGTGTCCTTTACACTTGTTCCTGCAAACCCTTCACCTTTTCCCCCTGTAATCCCCTCCCCTCTCCCCTCTGGTCACTGTCAGCCTGTAAAACCTAAGTGATCTTAAGTCCCCCATTGTACCCTCTGAGCCCAACTTTGCCCATCAGAACAATGAGATTGGATTAGGTCATCACTAAGGTGTTCTCCCTAACACTCTGAGAGCCTACAGTGGCAGAGTGTGGCTTTAGATCAGTGGTGTCAAACTCATTTTCACCGGGGGCCACATCAGCCTTGTGGTTGCCTTCAAAGAGCTGAATGTAATTTTAGGACTGTATAAATGTAACTACTCCTTAACAGTTAAGGAGTTGAAATTACATTCATCCCTTTGAAAGCAACTGCCAGGCTGATGTGGCCCCTGGTGAAAATGAGTTTGACACCCCTGCTTTAGATTATTAGCCTACACCAAGAACCAGGTCTTCAATTTGCCCTGCAGTCAGAAATGCCTTAATGGTTGTCCTGGAACAGCAGCTAGAGATGCAGCTTCTAAACTTTGGAAAGGTGGTCACTGAGGTCGCTCTGCCACATTGCCTCCTGCTGTGTAAAAAACTACTGGGTGTCAGTCTCCACCTACTGGGGTAAGATCACTCTCAGAAAAAAAAACACACCTTCTTCTGCCAAGTCCTTGGGTGAGGCTAGAAACACTGTTCATGACAACACTGAATCAGCACATTCATTAGGGTCGAGCTCACAGCTGAAATGAACTGGCAGAGGGCCCTGGCTGAAAAGAAACCTCCAGCTGAGGCCTCTTCCGTCTCAAAGGGAATGGAATCAGAACGTGCAAATTCATAACAGAGATGGTGGGGGAGTAAACTGTCCCATGCTCAAGTTAGGGCTTTCCCCCTGAAGTGCTAGAGTTCTTATTTGAGTCCCCCCAGGTATTGAATTTATGGACTTTGTCACCCCAAAAGCATAATAAAAGTTCAAAACTGGTTTTTGAATGCTGCAAACTGAATTTATGTGACAATGGGTTCTTTAGGGGGCATGTCATAACTACTGAGGCTATGTCGGCAAGGACAACTGGGTCCTCCCAAAATGTGTATGTTGGGGGAGTCTGTCAGATTTCTGGGCCTGGAGTGTTCATGGATCTGACCCAGTGTGACATTTACATGCATTAAGAACCAACATTCTTCTAAGAGTGTTATTTTGTTTCTTCAATCCCCAGTGTTAAAATATGGATCCTTGGCCTGCCTCTGAAAGCACTGTGAATTCTTCATTCGCCTCTAAAAATACATGGCTGCTTCTCCTGTCCAAGGACAAATATAGTGAGAATTCTTGATATTCCTCTGTAAGACAGGAAATGACAGTACAGGCAGAGTTGAGGGGACTACAGCAGTCCACTGGGACCGAGGGACATAAGCCTCCCTCCTCGGTTCTTCCCCACCAAGATCACACTTTGATTTCTCACACAACATACATTTATTCAGAAAAAAATTGCAATAAATTATAATAAAAAAGATAACACAAAATACAGAATCCAACTAGCAGCTTTGCTTAGTGACCAAGACATTTTTGGGAAATATAACAAACAATTACAGAATAAGAATCAGAGAACAGTGAAAGGGAGACTAATGCAACATTACCACATGAGTTTGAACCGTTTTTTTTCCCTCTAAAACTATAGATGCAGAGTCCTTCCCTACCAGTTGGATCTGAATTCCTTACTTCAGAGCTGCTACGGAGTAGTACATTAGAGGTACTTAGGAATTAGCGGTTGTGGTGCTAGAGGAGGCACAGCAGGAGGCAGATCTCTTATGTCTGCTCTATATCTTGTCTCCCCCACCTAGAGATTGTCTAAAATCCTCAACCCTACGTACATCCCAGGACCAGAGCTGGAAAAAAGGTTGAGGCAATTAACTTAGTGCATTTACCTTATAAGGAAAGAGCTAGGATGCTGCACACAATCCCCACTGACCACATCGTTAATGACCCAAAGGGCCCAAGTTGGCAACATACCAGAAAATGCGCCCAGGACAGTCAATGCCCTATCATTGTGTCATGACCCTGCCTGGCGTGTATAACCTATGACCACTTTCTGGCCTAACGGAGATGACAAAAGTGTTCTGCTCACTGTCTTCCATTGACTAAATCAACACCCAGCCCCTAATCTATCAGATCTGTAGCTAGTTGGCACTAATAACTTGACTCCTAACCAGTCTATCGCAGGATATGGATGTTTTCTTTCCCCCAAAACTCAACTTTTAATAGATGGTGGAACCGGAGAACCATTCAGCTGTAGTGTTTCTCCTGGCTCTCTCCTTTGATGCACCAGAAGAATCAGAAGTCAATGCCCAAGACCTAACATGATGCCCGCCTGTTCAGCTCCTTGGATTTAATGGCAACAGGCAAGAATAAGTGGAGGTTTTAATGAAAGAAAATGAAGAGGAAGCCAATTGCATCAGGCAGTTTTGCAGTTTGTAGTTGGTGGCTGGTTTGCCAAACAGAGATTAATTTTTTTTTTAAAAAAGGTTGCCCCACAGTCCTTGAGTAAAATATAGAGCGCAGAGGGTTGTCTCAAGTGCGAGAGAAAGGTGCTTGGCTGGTCCCGCTGCACAATCTCTCTTACACACCACTGGACAGAGTGGCTGGGAGCCAAAGTGAGCTGGCTGAACAGCCCAGTCAGTTGATGAGGGAGGGGGTGACATCTGGTCCCTTGTATGTGAGGAAGACAGAGAAGGGCTTTAGTACGGTTGCTGGGGGAAGGAGCAACATCTCTAGAAAGGCCTGTGTGAGGTGCAGACTTGCTTTTTGACTGTGGTGCAAGTTTTGCCCCAGAGGTGGATTTCTAAGTGGTGAATGGGTCCCCTAGACACCCAGGATTAGCTCTCATGTAAAATTTGAAAAAGAGAAAGGGGCAGTAGGAAGCAGGACCTGTCAAACATGAATGTTTTCACTCCTGAATACTCAAACTGCTTCCATTATGATTCTCCCACATCAATGGGATGTCATCTCAAACAGTCCCTAACGTTCTGATACTAAATGTGGTCCGAGACAAGAGAATATGATTCCACCCAGTGCAGATCCATGAAAAGGTCAATGTTACAGATACATACAGGTACCACTATGGTAGAAATGCACAAATGCATGTAACAACCACACGCAGATGGTTAACTCACTGTTGGGGACACCCAAGGAGTCACTAGCCTCACTCAGACTTCCTTCGACGTGACAGTACTAGTGAGGTGGAGTGCAAAGGGATAATCCAGGGATGGTAGGGCAAAAGTGCTTTTGAAGAAGGACTACACTCAAGTCTTGAGCTATATCAAGTAGTGCTTGTAGGCCTAGAACAGGAACATCTCCGGATCTAGGCCTAGGGTGCTAAGGACAATCATGACAGCTGGGCAGGGGGCAACACACACACCCCCAGGTAAAGTGTAAATACAGATCTCTTTGCCTTATAAAGAGAGAACACAAAAACACCGAAATATGGTAACTTTGGCTTGGCAATATAAGTCTAAAAGTATTTTGCTGTGTAGTATATGGTAAGGGAGGGATTAGGAAACTCTTCCTTTTTTATGTCAACAGCCTCAAAATTCTGCAACAGACCCTTCCTGTGACGTAACTTTGCAAATCATTCTAAAATACTTGGTGCCCAAGATCTTTCACCTCTAGAATCTCGGGGGGTAGCTAACAGAACAGGGCTTGTTAGTCTTCATCACTCCCAAGCAGGAAACCCAGAAGGAACTGGATAGCACGCTGGCGGTCACTTGGAGTCTGTCTTGCCAACAGGTTAGGTGGAGGCCTTAGGAGAAGACTGGTGAAGAGAGTAGCTAGAGGGTAAGAGAAACAAAAGGGAAACCCCCTTGTCAGATACAATCTAAGTAAAGCCCCAGGGATGGGGGTGGGGGACCAGTGGATGATGGCAGTGGGAAAGAAGTGACTGTCCTGTTCTAGGACATGAGGGATGGAATACACTGTGTACACCATACACAGACTGTCCTTACCGACACCCACCGTGGTCATTCTTAGTAAGTCGTCTTACCGATCATGTTGGCACTGACGTTGTTGTATTCAGAGAATTTTAAGAGTTCTCGTAGGAATGCCATCAAGTAACGGAAAACATTTCTATGGCATCTTGGAAGCTGCGAAATCACCTGCCATTTCGAAAGGGGGGTAGGCAGTGAGGAGAACAGGTGGAAGAAAGGAGTGAGAAGAGCTTAGAGCTGCCATAAAGTTAGTTGATAATCCAACCTTCACAGGACCCCATTCATCTGCCACAACTCTCCTTGATTTACTCATGACCAACGTAGTACCTGCCAGGTGATAATTTCCAAGTCAGAACAGTCGTACCATCTGGCCCCTGTGCGCTCAATGACCAGGCCACGCCATGATCGCACATTCACATGTACTCCTCATGTCATAAGCAGGCTGGTGTTACTCTGGGTTTTTCTCATTTCCTCATGATGAGAAAAAGGCAGGTCCCCATGGCATCTGCCTAGCTGAATAGTTTAATATGCGATGTCATTTAGCATGGGTGGGAGCTCCTCCCAATACTCACTAGTCTGATTCAGAGGTATTCTCAGCTATTGTAACGCCAAGCAGACAAAAAGAACAAAGGCTCACATGTAGTGTTAGCCAGAACCTCATGTGTGATCGGCTTCAGCCACCTTACACCAGAGTAGCAGTATCCGCCCTACCCAATGGGCCAACCAGAAGGTGGTGCAAAATATAACAGGAAATAACACAATGTAAAATGCTAAGGGTTGCAACTCTCAATGCTGGTGTCAAGCCATGAAAAACAGATCCAGACTCATCCTACAATGTAGCTGGCTGCCCATCTGGCTTTGTAAATCCATGATTTCTCTATGGGGGAACCTGCCCCAAACATATCTTCAGAGCAATAAAACTCACCTGTCTGCAGACCCGGGGATCCTGAGCAGAGTCGAGGCATCGCTGATACAGCTCATAACAGATGACGGGCTCTGGCAGGGCCTCCAGGAAAATGAGCAGTGCTTCAGCCACGGAGTGATTACTGCCGGCTGGAGGACTTCAGTGAAGGGAAAGAAGGGCATACAGATACCTGATTTGCTTTCCTCCTCAAGCTCCCACACTGATCTAATTGGAGTGTGATTATTTTATTGGTCCATGTATGTGGCAGCTGAGTTGTTATAAAACTGATCAGACTCTCAGGAGGTCAGGCCCAACTTGTGTGTCCGGGGACTACAGGCTGCACAATGATAGCCCACACTGGATCAGTCCTAGAAACTAGTCCCATCCTCCTCCCTGTCACAGTGACAGCATGTGGGGGTTGCAGGAGTGATCAATCGCCCGAAGCATGACAGTACCAGTGTTGTGGGTCCTATTTGCCATGGTTATTAAAAAGGCATTGTTACTTACCCCATCTTTTCAGTAAGAGTCTGATACAAATATAGGTCAAATTTTCCCAAAAGAAACTGAGAAACAATTGTATAGTAAATGACTACCTTATAATAAAAGACAGTTATGAAGAAAAGATGAAAGCACACAAAATCAAATGTAGGTGGGAAGAGCTTGGCCAAGTACTCATCCAGCTTCATAAGCCTTTGTCGAAAAGGATACGGATTGTCTCAGGAATGCTGGTATCCAGGCAGTCTATGATCTGCTGTAACTCTTCCTGCATTCCAGGCGTTTGGAACAGGTCCTCCTACCAAAGAGGTCACAAGGAATGGAACAAGGTAAGATAAACACTCCCAAGGTTCTGAAGACCTCCCAAGGAGCAGGAGAGCAGCAGGAAGTAAAGGGAAGGGTGGTATGCACATTTCTGACTGGGAATGGAGGTGTGACAACAGTGCCTGTTCTCTTATCATCTCTATGGTTTGTGTCAGACTTTATTTCAAACCAGAAAGTTATCTTCAAAGGTTTTAGCCTGCACTTGATACAGCAGGGGACTGGATGGCTGGATCGGGAGACTGGGTGTTCCCACTTCTAGCCTGCTGACAGGGGAGAAGGCAGAGTCCAAACAGTGGAACCACATTCAAACACTGATACAGGTATTACCCACTTTTTGAAAGCTCATGTTATGCCACTTTCTTTCATGAAAGACCTACATAAGTACCTATTTTTGCTAACTGAAAGCAATCCAAAGAGAATTTTTGTTTTTATGAAAAAAGGTAAACTAGCATTCAGTGTTCATTTTGCAGCAAGCCATCACATAGGCAGGGCACACCCCGAGCAGCCAGAGGAGCCCCACCAAGCTCTTTTCCCAGAAACCACACTCGGCATCTCAGCATCAAGCCACCACAGTTCTGCACTGTGTCTGTAAGCATCTGCTTTATCTCCATTTATTTTGTGCACTCCTGATTTTACTATATATTAGTGCTATTTTGGGTTTTACATGTTATTTGTTATGATTTGGTATCAGGGGTGTCCCACTTGCAACCTGCACGCAGCCCAGGATGGCTATGAATGTGGTCCAACACAAAACCGTAAATTTACTTAAAACATTATGAGATCTTTTTGTGATTTCATGTCACAATGTATTTAACGTGTGGCTCAAAACAACTCTTTTTCTTCCAGTGTGGCCCAGAGACGCCAAAACACTGGACACCCTAGTGTCATTTTGGGGATCTGGGAACACTCAAAAATATTTTCATATAAATTAACAGTAACTGCTTTTACACGGTACACCATTTTGGCTTAAGAAAGGTTTCATAGGAATGCTCTACTTCTGGATAGTGGGGAGACCTATATTACGGAATGCTGGGACAGCAGTAAATGGCATGTCCATGGCAAACCTTGCTCTCAAGTTCTACTATTCTTTAGTAGGTATGACGATGTTGCCCTTCAATTTGGTCCCAAGAAATTTCTCTGTTTGGGGGAATGGGTTGGGGGTGGTTAGTATATTAGGTAGGATATAAAAGAAAAATTAGGACCAAATTTAGAAAATGGGCTTGAAGTTTGCTTTGAACTTTAAGATCTGCACTGCCTGTGTGACAGCTAAAATGGGCATAACAGACTCAGGTACGCAGTGGTCCAAGGGAAGGCCTGTGTGGCCGTGATGCAGGAGCACAGGGTATAGGACCCAGCTCTGACACCGCGCTTATGCCCTGATCCTAGGTAAATTAGGTCGCCTGCAAGCTTTAGCTCTCACATTTGTCAATAGGGATACTTTCATCTGCCCAGGCGATCTGACAGTGTTGCTGCGTAGAGGTAGCTTGGGAGAGTTGAAAGCTCTATAGTAGGGGTGTCAAACTCATTTTCATCGAGGGCCACATCAGCCTCGCTTGCCTTCAAAGTGCCGAATGTAATTTCAACTCCTTAAAGTTCAGGAGTAGTTACATTTATACAGTCCTAAAATTATACTTGGCCCTTTGAAGGCAACCGCGAGGCTGATGTGGCCCCCGGTGAAAATGAGTTTGACACCTCTGCTGTATACTGACGTGAGGTATTATCATTTCCCACTGGAATCACACACCTTCCAAAGTTGTAGGGCAAGCCCACTCTCACTTACCTGGCGACAGGCGTTTCTGGACAAGTGATCTACCAGAAGCCAGATCTCCTTGGGGACCTGAAGGGGTTTCTCACTGGTGCCTTCATCCAAGGGAACCATCTGCAGGAGGGATTTCTCCTAAGAGATGAAATTTTGTCCGTAACTTATCTCCTTCAAATTCTGCTTAGTTAACTGAATACAGCATACCAAGAGCCAGAAACACTATGAAAAGTGTTAGATTCTCCTGAGAGAATCTAAAAGGAAAACCCAGAAGTGACATAAATTGGATTGATAACTAAATATGAACTTGGACATGGTGGGGGAATAAACTCAATTATCTTATGTTTACATAGTCAAATATAAATTATATGAAAAAGATGTCTGAAATGGGTTAAAAGGCATCTGAAGGTAGTCTTCAGAAAAATCCTAGTGGAGAAAACAGTGACCAACTTTACTGTGTCTTCCCCCCATCCCCCACACCCAGCTTAAGGTCATATATTATGTAAGTTTAACTTTAGGAAATACTCTAAATTCCATGCACAACCCCCAGCCATAGCTTTAAGGGAAAGAAAAGAAGCATTTTACTACTTCCAGAGACTGTGTACACTAGAGCAGAGTGAAGGACTCTTCTTAATATCATGTTCTTCAATAAGCACTGGTGACCTTTTAAAACCACTCTGTCTTTCTAAGGGAATGAGAAGGAGAAGGAAGTATGACAATAGCTGGTTCCCATTTAAAATCTATTTTTTTTCACATTATTTTTGCTTCTTTTCTTTCTTTCCCCAGGCTTCTATCACTTGATATTCTTGTTTCCTAGAGCTACCAGAACTTCTATCAGTGGCTCATCCTCTAACTTCTTTCTGGTTGTACTAAATCCAGGCATCCACATGATGGCTGAGCCAAACCCTGTCCATAATGCACTCTGCTCACTTTCTAGACCAAACTCAACACGTACAAATTCTTTAGCAGATGCCACCAAACTTACCATATATAAATTATTCAGCATTGATTCAAGTACTTATAAAAAATATCTGACATCCAATTGGTACTTTTCCTGTACTAAGAAGACCTTAAGGCAACACAAGGTACTGTCCAGGATGAAAAGACAGAACATTCCCTGCTATTAACGGGAAACGGGCTGGGAAGCAGAACCTTCACAATCCTTGGTGGTTTAAAAAGGTTAATAAAATGTCAGTAGGTTATATACATCATCCACTATCCATTTCCAAATTCATGTATGATAATACAAAATTTCACGCTTGTGTCTCTGAAGTCTGGAGAGAGATCATGCACAAGAAACAGTACTTTTTAAAAAGTCCACAAATTATCCAGAACTCTGATTTTCAAAGGGGAACCAGGCACACTTTGTCTTCTTTTAACAAGACACATTCGGTGCCTGATAAGCCCACACATTGTAATGTTAGTGCTAATAACTAAAGCACAAAAACCAGTATGCCCTCCTCACCATGAAAACACCTCAACTGCACCAAATAGGAAGGTCACGTTAGATACTGTGTGAAAGTGTTTTACCAATATTTTTCAAACCCATGTTTCTCTGCTGATGCCCAGTGTGGAGCCAGGTACTTTCCAGCTGGGAGAGGTGGAGGAACATTTCACTAGGTTCCTCCACTGGGCTTTCAGCAGTCCTGGGTTCTAGTCCCCTCTACCCCACACTCCTGACACTCCTGATGTCAGGAGCAGTACAATTTTAGTGAGTTTTTCCATTGTGCTGGGCCTTAGTTGCCTCATCAATAGAATGCAGGAAACACTGCCCCTATTTGAAGGCAGAGAGCTGGAGCAGATGATCCCTTATGAGCTCATTCACCTCTATGATTCTATTCTTATGCTCTGTTTCTGGCCATATCTGTGTATTCTTTCAGGAATTAATCACTATTATCACTAACCCCAAATCACTCCTAATGCACGAGTAATCCACTTCTGGTTTTACTACCATTGCAAATGGAGGACAGCTAAATGGTACCTTTCCTCCATCTCATGAGCTTTCAGATTCATCAGATAACTCTTTAGTTTTTTTCTCATTTCAAAAACACAAGTCTGGACCCTTGAGTCCTACTGCTTTTATGCCATGGGTCCCAAAGACTTGACCAGTGCACTAATTATCTTCCCCGTGCTTTAGTCACACTAAAGCCACCTTTGGGGGGTTTTCACGGAGTCAGAGGTCTCTGATATGGGAAAGCCTAGGGACAAATTCCAAGGACCACAGTTAAATGTTAATCAAGCGCAGGGAAATGCATAACCACCAAGATATTGCATTACCTTTTCTAGGAAGCTGTCTTCTTCCTGAGAGCAGAGCAAGAGAAGAAAGTCATTGACAGATAGAAAATGATTAGAATTAATTTACAGAATTGGAAACAGATCAGTATTATTAGCAGTCAACTAGCTTACTAGGTACATACGCTTTAAACAGTTTTAAATTCTTCAAATAACTCATGACTGTCAAAATGGAACACATTCTCTCCTATGCTAAGTTCTCTGTTACGTACACATTAAATTTTTTTGTGCAGTTTGCTGAGACTATCAGTCAAGAAACATTCATGTGCAGTCCTACAGTTCCGTGCCCTTTGGCAGCTGCTAGCTGACCTGGCCAAGTGCCCACGGATGTTTCCTTCTCACGTGTTGCTTGGAGGCAGGCCCTGTTGCTGCACTGCACAGCTTCTCACTTCACCCTAATGCTGCTTCAGTGGAAGAATTTGGTTGTGAGCCTGCTGGTGGCCATTCAGAGGGAGATGGTAGGTTTCTGTCCTCTCAACGGCCATTCCTCTCACCCTAGCCAGCCACACTTCTTTCCATCTCCCCGTACCCACTCTCCACCTCAGAGGCCCCAAATACAGAGGCCCCTCTCAAATGTAAATTAATTTCATTTCAGATCTTTGTGGGCCAGAACATCCATCTTTATCTATCCCCTGTTGTGTTATCCTATAGGGTATAAAAGAACAAAGAAAAGCAGAGGGAGAGGGAAGAAGCACTGAATTAAGAAGCCTTTTAAGTGTTTCAGTCTTTTGTGCTGTTATTAAATCCAATAACAGCAACAGTGGCTACACCACCACCACTTAGGGAGCCTCTGCCATGCACTGGGAACAATGCAAAGTAATATCATTCCCATTTTACAGGTGAGGAAACTAGGGCTCTAAGAGGTTAAATTATTTGCCCAAGGTCACATTATTAGGTAATATGTGGCAGAACTGGGATTAGAACTCAGGCCTGACTCCATGGTCATTACCCCTGTGCTACCTTAGACAACTTAAAAAGGACAATCAGACTGCTTCCTGGACAGAGAGGCAGGGAAAGCTGTGAGAATGTATTCCACTCCACAGCAGGCTGAGGACAGTGCAAAACCCTAGTAACAAGCAGCATAGTTGGCGGAAAGAGTACAGGTATTGCTGTTAAGACAGTCCTGGGTACAGATTTCTGTTCTGCCTCTTATTGATTTTGTACAGACCTTAAGCAAGTTACTAAACTTTGTAAAACCTCAGTTTTTCATCTCTAAAACAGGGATAACAATATTTACCTCAGAGGGTCGGAGAAGCAGCCTAAACCCAGGGGTGGTGGGACAGTGGCCAGCAGAAGGCCTGGGTCTCTCAAAGTTCCTCATAATCCCCAGCAACTCCCAACTGGAATCCTCCCAATCTCACCACAGGCCACCAAGAACTTGAGTATAAATCCCATGGCTAAGGTCTGATAGTAAAAGGAGAAATGTGATCTTGTTGTCAAGAGATGTGCTGAGGGCTGAGGCAGTGGGGGAGTTATGTGTTCTTTGGCATTTCAAGTGGTGATGCTGAGTGCATTTCCCCCAAATAACTATGATGTATGGTGGGTAGGTTGTTAGTCTTATTGGATACATTTTGAATTAAACATTCCTTTGTGGGTTTACCTGGACTTTTAAATACCACATATAACATGAAATAAAAATAATCAGAGTAACAGTGTTTTATAAAGTATACAGTATTTAAAATTACAATACTTCTTAATGTCAAAGTTAATTCTGAGTGCCAAACATCTAATTTAATAGTTTTAGAGCACAACTTTTTTAAAAATGTAGACTATTTAGTAACAAACAGAGAATCCACCTGTCTGACAAACTCCATTTTGCCTCCCATAAATGCCACATGATATGATGAGTAAAACTGGGCAGAGTTTTATTTATATATATATATGTATAAATATATATAAATATGTATAAATATATATAGATATAAAATATATATATATTTTTTAAGATTTTAATTTATTTATTTTTAGAGAGAGGGGAAGGGAAGGAGAGAGGGAGAGAAAGATCAATATGTGGCTGCCTCTCACGTGCCCCCTCCTGGGGACCCAGCCTGCAACCCAGGCATGTGTTCTGACTGGGAATCGAATCTGAAACCCTTTGATCAGCAGGCCAGCACTCAATCCACTGAGCTATGCCAGCCAGGGCTAGGCAGAGTTTTTATATACTAACCTGTCAAACCAGGCCTTCAAGGTAGTTTTCTTTGAACAGTGACCACTAGCAGTACAAGGTACTGTACTAATGCCTTTTTGGAGTGGGGAGGATGAGAAATGAGAGGAGAAAGACATGGTTCCTGACTTGAGTTTGTAACTGAATTGGGGTGAGGAGTCCAGAATTTATGAGCTGATATTGTCATAATTCACAAATATGAGTTCTCAATAAATGTTCAAACAAATAAACAAACAAACAAAACAGGGTTCAAATGAAGGAGAGGTAGTTTTCACCCGGGGCTGTCAGGGGACATTTCACAATGGAGATGGGACCTAACTAGCCCTGTGGTAAAAGACTCACAGGCTTTTAGAGGGTAGCAATGGGGTGAGAGCATTACAAGTGTAAGAGGTAGAAATAAACAAAGGTGCAGAGAAGGTAAATCATGGGGTGTGACTAGGGAAAATTTAGTCATTGGGTTTGTGGGGAGCATGGGGGGTGTTGAGAAAAACAGTGGGATATAAATCTGAAAAGGTATGTTGCAGTCAGATTTTGGGGGACCTTGAATAACAGGTAAAGCAATTTCTATTGCATTCAGCAGGTGTGGGGAAGACAGTGACTATCTTTAAGCAAGGAAGTGGGAGGCCCCAAAACTATATTACAGAAAGATCAATCTGACAGCCCCAAAGGAAGAAAAATGCAAGGTTAGGCATATAGAGGCAAAGAGGATGTCAAAAGGCCATCAAGGTATGTCAAGGAGGAGACAGTAAACACCTTAACTAAAAATGAGAAAACTATATTTTTTTTAAAAAAATGAATGTATACCCAACAGAAAATTTTGAAAGAAGAATCAAAAGGACCTTGATTAGATGGATAGTAGACTTACATTGTGAGCTGGCTACAGGCATAAAGTAGATGTAAATTACAGTTATTTCAACACTAGGCTCAAGTCTGAAAATAGAAGCACCACTTAGCCCCCACTACTATACAGCATACTCCTAAGGTTACTGTTAATTACTTACTGTAACTGACCTGCCCACTCTCTGCAAAAGGCTACAGCGCTACACCATCGGTCACATTAAAACAGGGAACCTAGCTCAGGATTTCCCCAGTGGGGCAACACTGGCACACCGCAAATGTACAACAAATCATTCTGTACCCCAACACTCACCCTTAGAGAAACTTTCCTAGTAGTAAATCCAGCCAAAATAATGTAAAAGAGTCATTTAGATGCAGAAACTCATATTTAAAAATTTAAAGCAGAAAACTGAATGAATACTAAAGTTCTAGAAAGGAATACTTCATGTGAAATTAAAGAAACAAAAACCATACACCTGACAGGGTAAGAAATGGGTGGTAAGATCAGTAAGACCAAGAAAACACCTAGTACAGAAATCACTGGAGATGAATTAACCAAGTTGCTATTCTTATTATTTTAAATTTTTTATATTGTTTTCCTAATACACATGTGCCCAAGCAAATATAGTTCGTCCATCCATCCCTCAATTTTTCTCATCCCTATATTTACAAATCAAACCTTTAGCCCTGGCTGGTGTGGCTCAGTGGATTGAACGTGGTCCTGCAAGCCAAAGGGTTACTGGTTCGATTCCCAGTCAGTGCACATGCCTGGGTTGCGGGCTAGGTCCCTGGTGGGGGGATGTGTGAGACGCAACTGCACACTGATGTTTCTCTTCCTCTCTTTCTCCTTCACCTCTCTTGAAAAATATATACATAAAATCTTAAAAGAAACAAATGAAACCTTTAACCAGATCTAGCGCATTCAAATCTTGTCTCCTCTCCGTTAGTCTGTCTAGTCTACAAGCAACGCAGGAATATTCCTCCCTGTGTGTCACTGTACAGACTCACACCACTCCTGCTGGTTCTACATGCCCTCTGGCTCTAGCATAAACTCATCTGTTGACTTAGAGACTCTTTATCCCTTGCCCCCTCTCTACCTAACCAGCTCTACACACTTTTATCCATAATACCCACTCTTCCCAGGGAATGCTTATAATTTTTCACTTTCATCTTCTAACCTTAATTTGCTATGTCCCTTATGCCTGGAAGAGCCTCCTCACCTAATGTATTAATATACATTTCTTAAATACTTGAACTTGACTCAAAATACTTCTATGACAAACCCCAAAACACTTTCCTAGTTCACTTTATTCTTAAGTGCTGAACTAATTTCTAGTTATGTTAATGCTACATGAATGAAATATTCATTAAAGCCAAAATAGCCTGATTCTGAGACTAATTTTTACAGAGAAAAAAATTAGCTGGTTAATCAATAAGCTTTTATAGCATATGAGGGCTTGAGTAAACAGCACAGGAAAGGAATCTATTGTTAATACAAATTACAAGCTCCATAACTCTCATTCCAAATGACATTCCAAAATATTGACTTCTCAAACACATTGGACACTAGCCAGTAAAGGTGGTTAATGTTTAGATTATCTCTAACCAAACTCCCTATTAACCTTGATTTAGAATTTAGCCATACTGTACAAGTGAAGTTTCATCACCACTAAATTTCAAAACCCACATAAACTCCATAATACTTTGTATCCAATGTGTAATGAATAAATATTGGTGATTATATGCCAATTATATGCTAGTTAAGAAACCAAAAATGTCCATCTTAATTCTGGAAAAGAATCAAGATAATTATAGATTCTCCTCTGTCTGCCACTGGGACTAATCCCAACTACTGCAGGAGTGGCAAAGTCACTGTCATTGAGATGGGCAGGGAGAATGAAAAAGACTTATGCCAGCTACTGAATTCTGCATTTGGTGGGAAGAAGGTGTGGAGCAGGAGTCTTTCTGAACTGGTACGTAGGCAGTCAACACAGACACTGAACTGAGTTCTGGTTTCACTAAAAATTTAGAGCAAATAATACAAAGAGGACAATAGGTACCATTATTAATAGCACAGTCTTGGAGGATTTCAAATATCTTGGGTCTTGGAAGAAAAAACTAAGAAAGCATTCAGAAGGGCAAAATCAAAAGCGGGAAAGGTATTATGAAGGGGGTTCAGATAATGTTCGATTTCTTGCTTACTGCTCCACACTAATATGGGTGATTTCCTCATTAATGAAACACAGGAATTTAATAATGCCAAAATGGAACAGGCTGTGAAAAGAATCAGAACTCCAAATCCTACACAATAAAAGCTTTAAAACAATAAAGAAATGATGACCACACACATACAATTTAATAAGAACTTAGCAATTTTGTAAAGAAAAAATGATCAGGGTTCTATCTTTCCAAACCTACATCATTTGTGCATAAAAAGAAGGAATGGGCTTCGTATAGGGCCATTAATTTCACTAAAGAGCTTGGTTACTTCCTATTCATGATCAAACATGGTTAAATTACCTGATAATATTTTAAATAAAATTTAAAAATTTTATGCTGGTTGAGCCTCCTTCCAGCCACTTTAATATGGGACAATTACAGTAAAGGGTATTATAGTGCTTTTGCCACCTCTGACCAAAAGTAAAGGTAGATTCCAGTTTACTGGAAATAAGGTGGGAAGAGAGTTTAAAGGGATATGTTTAAAAAGATACATTTAAAAAATTATCAAGAGGAAACAAACAAATACAGGAAATGGTGCATTTTTGACTGGGAAAGTGTCCTGGACTCTTAAAAATATTCAATACCAGTAAAGAAAAAAAGGGGGAGACCTCTTCTGCTCTAAAAGAGACTGAAGAGACCTCACCAAACGTATGAATCCAGATTGGGTTTTGGCTTTAAGAAAGCTACAAAATTTTTGGGACAACAGGAGAAATCTCAATACGGACTGCCTAGTCTTCTGAGACACAAACGTTGAAAAAAAATAACCTGAAAAATGACGTTTGGAATATGAAATAGAGGGTATAAAAAAAGGAAAAACAACTTCATTTAGAGCAGCAGTCCCCAACCTTCTTGGCACCAGGGACTGGTTTCATAGAAGACAATTTTTCCAGGGACTGGGGTGAGGATGGGGGCAGGGTGGGGAGAGGGATAAAGTTTCACTTGCTCACCTCCTGCTGCATGGCCCAATTCCTGAGAGGCCATGGACCACTAGTGGTCCGTGGCCTGGGGGTTGAGGCTCCTGATTTATAGTATTTTCTAAAAGGTTAAATATTAAATTTGAAAGACAGGTCTACGGTGGTAGAAGAAAAAACAAGCACCATAAAAAAAATAACAGAATGTTAGCATATGAATTTCTGAAGAAAATGGTTCTCTCTCGAATATCCTGAGGTAATATCCTCAGTCATAAGGACTCTAGGGAAACAACTATAATTCCAAGAAAGAATGCTGGGACTGAACTCCAGTGTTTTAATCTGCCCTCTGAGTCATAGCTAAAACAATTCCATGGCAACAGAACAGACCACAGTCAGACAAGCCAGCAGCCTGCCCATTGGCCCAGCCCTCTGGTGAGGTGATACCATCACTGCTCTGGCCAGGGCAAAAGATCAAGGGAATTCTAATGGTACTGATAATGTATGGCTCTCACGTCACCTAATTTTCCTTGGGAAAAGATCAAGAATATACTTTAATAGCCTAACAAGGTCTGCACATAAATCCAATAGTGCATTCATTTAGAAGAAAACTTAACAGGATGAGCATGTTACTAAATCAATTTATGTTACTAAAGATAATAGTTTCTGTAGTGTGGTGGTTACCATGTTCGCATCACACTAAAGATAATACAAGCATTTCCTCCATAAGGGCACTAATATTACAGCTTAGTGACAGGGAAGGAAACTCCTCCTTCTTTCCATTCTCAAGTCACATTAAACATGTATCAAACTTCCAGGCACATTATAATCTTCTGGAAAGTTGATATGTGCAGATTCCTGGGCCACATACCCTGAGATTCTGATTCTGTTGCCAGAAGTGGGGTGAGGGACCTGTACTTGCATGACAACCCCCAGGGCTTCTGAGGCAGATACGCTGAGGTTCACATATAGATCTGGGCTGCAGTAAGCAGGCAATTTTTACTTAGATAAGATAAGATATAGTGAGCAGCTGCGGACTGGAGGTCAGAGAATCTGGGTAATCGATTGTCACTAACTATTCCCCTTTGGGCAAGTTCCTGTCTCTGTGCCTCAGTTTTCTCATGTGTTTACTGAGCTTAATACTGCCTCTTCCACCGACTGTACCTCACATGCCACTTAATGCAAGTGACTTAGAAATATGAAGAGCGTAACAAACAAGCATTCTGTCTTTGAGAAGGGAACCTTTAATCTAATTCAGTGAATTTACTATCACCTATTATATTCCTGACAAGAGCCAATAACATTACCCTGTCCTCTTTCCTTTTAGGCACAATCTAATGAAAGTAGTGCTAGAGCAAGTGACAGTCTTATTCTTATTTATCACATGACAGTTCCCCCTCAGCCCCACCCCACCCCCCACCCGACAAAAAAGAAAGCAAAGAGACAATGGGGACATTACTTAAGTATTGTGAAAATTTTATCTAAAGGAGGTTCATGTCTTGGGAAGTTTCTTACCAAGTCTATGAGTTTGGTAACAGGAACTTCTCGGATTGGTCTTTTCATTCTGCACAAAGCCTCTAAGGATGTACCAAAACAACTTGGGAGGTAATTTCCACTGATGGTCAAAAAGTAGTCTTTGCCTCGATCCAGGTGAAGGACAAGAATATCTTCAATTTTATCTTCCCCCGAGTTCAGGATGGTCACGGAGTCTTTGCTGACATACACATCAAGGGAAATGTCCACTGTCTCATCTGAAATGTGCGACGACACATGGTAAGACAAACTTCCAATGGTAAAAATGGAGATGAGAACTAACAGAAGAAGTGTCCTCTAAAAAAACAAAGTGACAAAGGGTAGATTGGACAAACAAAAGAGGTATCCCCAATATAATGACAGTGAAGGTAAGAGACATGTGGTTAGAAAACAAGAAGTTAAACAAAGGGAGGAGATACGAGGAGGCAGTACATGCAGCAGAGACAATGGTAAAGGAAAAACTCACTTGGCTCCAAGTAGCCCTCAAAAGGTTCAGCCCGAAGCCATGGCTTGCAGTATTGGCTGTCATTAAGTTTAGGGATGAAAGAAAAATGGCAGGGAACCTGTCCATTGTTGCTGATCTGGAACTTCTCCTTTTGTAGTTGCCGAAACTTCACATTCTCAAACACAAACTGGGGAATAACAGACAGACACAAACATGCATCACTAGTAGGGGAAGTAAGTCAGTTGGATTATTCCATAGAAAATAGGAATAAAGAATGAGGTCATTATTAACCAGGTGCGCAACTGCCGTATACACTCACCGCCTCAGCCAGCTGTATACCATCCCCTCATAGATTATTATACTTGCACCAGTGGAGGAGAAGTTACACAGGTTTTGCTAGTTCTCTAGGCTACTCTGATTGTTCCTGGTTGTTCAGATATGAATTAGCCAGCAATTCTAAAATAGTAAATAAGAGTGGCTAAAATCTGAGGGCTTATTTTGGGCCAGATGCTGTTTTAAGAGCTTCGCATGTCTTAACTTGTGCAATCCTCACAACCACCCCTTCCTCCAGAAAAGGAAACTGTGGCTTTGAAAGGGTAAGATACTCAATTGTGGTCATAAATATACTAGACGGCACTGCTGCAATTGGAAAGGAGGCAGTCTGCCTTCAGCAGACACAGTCTTCACCACGTTGCCGTGTCACCTTCTCTGAGTCACACGGTTTTCCCTGTGCTAAGCACGATGGGCAGCAGAAGGTGCTGCTGTGTGTTTTTGCTCACCTCCCTCCTGCTGAGTTCTAAGGAAGGAAGGAAATCATTTTCCATTCTGTCCATGATGCGTACAATATCCTCAAACACTTTCCGATACCTCTTTTCATCGACAACCTTCACCTGCAAGAAAACAAACCTTCTTTTCAGTCTTACATGCTCCTACCTCATCTTCTTGTAAGGTTACCTAACAATTAAAAGTGATCACTACACAATCATTTCAAATAAAGTCTGGTTCAAACAACACCCTCAAACACTTTCTGGTATCTCACTCCATCCAAAACTTTTACCTGAGAGAAAGCAGACCCTTATTTCAGTCTTATGGGCTCTCAGGTTAAGTATCTCTAAGAGTAACAATTTTTAAAAGGTCACTAAAGCAAACATAAATTAAACTAAGCATTACAGAATCACACACTTTAAGATAAAGGTACAGTTAACTGGTTAACTTCCTGGAAAAGTTAAACATCTGTGCTAAGCTTGACAATAATAATACATATTTGGGAAGAATATTTTCTTGTTCCATGATTGTTTGGTGGTGGAGAAAATGTGATGATTCTGCAACATGATTTCCTGCATTGTACAAAATGACAGTGTCAAAACATACCTTTTCCTGTTTCTAACAATGATCATGAAGTTTTGAAACAGCAGAAAAAATTATTAAAGCATTTAACTCTATTAGCTGCTATTCACAATGCCAAGAATCATAACATCAATGGTCAGATTAAACGTAATGATAAATGTAGGTTAGTAAATGGAGCCCATGGCCATTTTAGAAAAGGGCTGACCCAAAATATCCTAGATTAGACTAACAGCATGATAACAGACAACTCATCCTGACCAAGAGATCAAAAATCCTATTTGACACAGCACTTTCAGCTTCCTGATGCAGCTGTGTTTTTTTCACTAGTAACACTTCATACAAATGGCTGTAGCTGATGTAGCTCAGTGGACTGAGTGCCAGCCTGTGAACCAAAGGGTCACCGGTTCGATACCCAGTCAGGGCACATGCCTGGGTTACACACCAGGTCCCCAGTAGAGGTGCATGAGAGGGAACCACACAACAATATTTTTTCTCTTTCTCCTTCCCTTCCCCTCTGCCTAAAAATAAATAAATAAAATCTTAAAAAAAAAACTTCATATAAATCAATGCCAAAAATGAACACAATTAACACAGCATTTGAACTTACTGAGATCCCAGTTTCCTTTCTAGAATAGAAAACTTCACAAATACAACATGAAGGCAGTAAAGGTTATAAATCAAACTTGGAAAATAAAAACATCAAAGCTGAGCAAACACCTCAGAGACTGGGGAAGTTATACATATCTGAACCATAACACCGGAGAACTGAGGAATAAGCCATCACTAGTGTCACCGGGGTCCATACTACACTGTAACCTTAAGCGGAATGTTATACTTTTTTAATACTTTTACAAAAGTTTCCAACTTTTTATTGCAAAAACTATTTTACATGTGTCATCTTATATTCACAACCACCTGTGAGGCTACCAAAGCAAAGATTCTTGTTCTTTCTGGGTTTTGTTTTTGGTTTTGTTTTTTAAAAGAGGGTGAGAAATATCAACGTGTGGTTGCCTTTCACATGTCCGCTACTGGGGACCTGGCCTGCAACTCAGGCATGTGCCCTGGCTGGGAGATGAACCAGTGACCCTCTGGTTCGCAGGCCCTCGCCCAATCCACTGAGCTACACCAGCCAGGGCAGATTCTTGTTCTGATAGTTGAGAACCTCAAAATACTAATAGATCAACTGAGCTGCTCACTGCCACAGCTAGTACCAGAGGTGATACCTGAACTTTTAGTGTTAAGACCCTTTCCAAAATACCCGGTGTGCAACAGGATCGATTCAGGTAGGTCTTAAAAATGCAGATACCTCAGACTACTAATAAAATCTCCAGGGCTGGGGTCCATGCACCTGCATCTAAAAAGCTCTACAGGCAATTCTTATGTCCATTGAAGTCTGAGAGCCAATGCAACAGATCCCATTACCAAGTGCAAGAGTGGGAACCCTATGTCAGCTTAGTTTCAGCCAGTGCAGAGCAAGTCTTCTGAAGTTAATTAGCCACTGAGCACTTGGTCCCTTTGTTAACAGTCACTGATGCCAATGGTGGTAAAATTATAATGTGGTTTTTTAAGCCTCTAATCATAGGATGCCTAAGAATTCAAAATATGGGATGGTTTACTCAATAAAAATCAAAGCTTTCTCAGTGGGTTATCATGATCACAGCCCTTAATGGCTCATTAAAGACAATGAAGGGAAAACGTGATAGAATGCCACCACCTAATAAATCCATTTCAGAAAAAGAAATTTTTTAATCTTCTAAAATATCTTTTAAAGGTTTTATTTATGTATTTACTTTTAGAGAAAGGGGAAGGGAAAGAGAAAGAGAGGGAGAGAAACATCTATGTGTGCTTGCCTCTTGTGCGCCCCTACTGGGGACCTGGAGTGCAACCCCAGCATGTGCCCTGACTGGGAATTGAATTGGTGACCCTTTGGTTAGCAGGCCCACGCTTAACCCACTGAGCTACGCCAGCCGGCCAGGGCAGAAAAGGAAATTATTCACAAAATTTAGAATTAAGAAAAAGTACAATGAACTAGATATTTATATAATAAAGGATAGCTCACCGAAACACACCATAGAATTTTTTTTTAAAAAGCAAGTTGCAGACCAACACATACAGTACGAGACCATTTATGATATATATACACCAACGTAACAAACAATACTATATTATCTATGGGTAAAGAGAAAAGTATATGCAAAGATCTAGAACTGTGTCCAATATAATAGCCAGTAGCCACATAGGGACCTTTAAATTACTTCAAAGTAAATAGAACTGAAAATTCAGTTCTCTAAGTCATGCTGGCCATACTTCAAGTGATCAACAGCTGCCTGCAGGTAGTAGCTACTGTAGTGGACAAGAGAGATCTACAACATTTCCACCATCATAGAAATACCTATTAGACCGTGCTAGTCTAGTAGTTGGCCTAGCTGGGAGTTAGGGGTTTAGGCAAAGGTGGCAATGAGGTGATAGAACAGGAACTGAAAAACTTCAGACTTATCTGTAAATTTTGCTTAAGTATTTTTAATTTTAAAGAGAAAGCACTTTGGAATTCCTGTGTAATTTAAAAAGTATTAAAAGCTAGAAAAATTGACCTTTATTAAAGATACATAAATTATACAGAAAGCATGGAAAAAATTAAATATCCTTCTGGGAGCTCTGTATTAATATGTATGCAGTATTCCAAGTAGTCCAAAGTTCTGAAAAGGAATGCAAACATATCTGAAGGCCTATCTAGTCAGTATGTTCTTTGGAACTACAGAAGCGTTGTGCGGGTAGTAGAAAGAGCATCTATAAGGCTTGGGAGTTAAACAGGCTTGAGATTTGAATCTCAGCAATTCTTCTAGCTGAATGCCCTTAAAGAAGCTATTTAAATGCATTGGTTCTCCATTTGCTCATCTGTTAAATGAGAAATATTTAACTTAAGGCATTGTCAGAAGGAGTAAGTGAGATGTGTGTAAATTGCCTTGCACAGTCCCTGGCACATACTACCTGTATTTGAGGAACATTTACTATTATTATTCATTATTATTTTAAAATTTCAAAATGCGCAAAAGTCAAATCATGAGTGCCTCAATAAAAGTTAGAATGTCTTAACCTCACTAACCCTCATAAGTAGGTATATTTTGTCTCCATTTCGTAGAGGAGAAAATGGAGGCACAGGAATGTTACATAAACTTTCCATGGTTACACAGAAAGTGGTTGAGCTGGGACAGGAATCTAAGCAGTCTAACTATAAAGCCCATCCTATCAAGCACTGCACTATACAGATTCTGACAGACTGCATGACCGGAGATCTGGAAAATCTACAAGAAATAATCTAAATGTACTGGCTGTAATAAATCAACACAATCCCAAGATATAACCTGCATACTAATAACAAATAGCTAGAATATAAATGTGAAAACAAAAAATTTCCTCATGAGAGACTCAAACAAAAAGAAAAATAAATAACTGCCTATTAATCCAGCCCAGGATACAATGGAGTTAAAGAAAAACATAAAACCTGTGTTCCTGGATGGGAAGACTGCACAGTAGGGCTGACAATATGCTTCTTAAGGTATACACAAAATTGGTTGTATTCTGACCAGTCTATGCTTTTGCTCCTGCTGTTCCCACCCCTCCATCTGGAATCCCTCTCCTGGTGCTTCAGCTCTTTACTATTTATCCGATGAAAAGCTACCCATCCTTTAAAACAGGGGTGTCAAACTCATTTTCACCAGGGGCCACATCAGCCTTGCGGTTGCCTTCAAAGGGTTGAACGTAATGTTAGGACTGTATCAGTGTAACTACTCCTTAACTAGGGGCAAGTCGCTCGCGCTGCCGCCGGGTAGAAACAAGGTGCTGGGCTGGATAGAACAAGGTGGAGGGCCGGATTCAGCCCACAGGCCTTGTGTTTGCCGCCTGTGCAAAACCTAGCCTCTCTTTTTTATGTATAAGGACTTTAGGAGGCTAAGGTTACTACAGAGCCATTATGTAGCATGAGAAACATCTGTGTCACTCAAGAGCCCCAGAACACAGCATTTAGGAGGGTCGAGGGTACTAACTTCTTCATGCAGCAAATGACTGTTTGGATATGGAAACATTTATGGCTCAGGGAATTGCTGATCTGTTCTGAGTTTAAAATAATGTCCTAAGAATATATACTTAACACACAAACAAATGAATGAAAAAACAAGTGTTTACCCCAATATGGAAGAGGGCGCTAACAGGCTTGTGGTCACTGGTTTTCAGCTCCATGTGACTCCGGTAATGAAGCTGATTAACATTTGTTCCTCTCCAAAGAATTCGGTCACACCAAGCTGGAACCCGACACTTCCCGCTGCAAATAAAGAAAGGAATTATAATGAGAACATACTATGCAAGAATGTAATACCTATCACACTGGTTCAAACCTGGGTTAGGCCCTCTTGTTATACACCTCTCCTTCCTTAACAACCCAAGTATATTCCCTACTATACTGCAAGCTCTGTGAGGGGACTGTGTCTGCTTGTTTGCCACTGAATTCCCAGCCCATAGCACAGTATCTGTTGCAAAATAGGTGTTCAATGAACACTTACCTAATGAAATAAACGGTTCTCTTAAAGTTAGGATTATATCTTCAACAACACTGTCCTGGGGGGAAGTATGATAGTACCTTCTTAAATATCCTCAGAAGGTCAGCATTATATTCAGAACATGTCCTCTTCCTTTGTTCTATAAACTGTAATGATACTTCACAACAGCTAGACAACTATTAAAATCTAAAAATCCAATCCTATTTTCCTAGGCTGGGCTTAATCTCTGGAGATGAGTAATTGGATTTCTCCTTTAAACTTAAACTTTTATGGGCAAGTCTAAATTCTTCTCATAGAAATGAACTAACACCTAAGCACAGAAGTCTGAACACATTAAGAGTCCATAGAATAGGAAGGGTTGGCAAAAAGCCCACTTAGTATTCTGTTAAAATAAGCAACGCCTTGTACACCTTACCCAGAAGGTGACACAAATAAGTTATCAGCAGCTCTACAATTGACTTGCAAGTCAGGTGAGTGGAAGAAACAAGGCCAAGGGTAGAGATCTTCTGTCAGTGTCACTTTTCACTTTCTGAGTAGCTCCCATGGACCACAGACTCCTCCCACCCCATCCTAGTGCTCTGAGTGTAACGAAGCTAAATATGCCCAGGGATTCTCTCTTTCAAGTTTCTGGGCTCAGCCAGCTAGGGAACCACAGGAAAAAAAGAGACCATAGGTGGAAGACAAATAGTTACCAGAAATGTACCAATGGCACTGTACGGGGGTAAATAGGAAGTCAAAGGGCCCCCCAAGACAGTGGGTCTTAAGAGTTCTCTGGCAACTGCAGATGGTGGGTCCAGGCATCAGTATTTTTTAAAGTCCCTAAAAGATTCTAGTGTGTGTTCAGGATTGAGAACCACTGTGCTTCAAGAACTTTCATGGCTCTTTGTTTTCATCTTCTGGTGTCGAGTCAAATAGTTAAGAAATCATTTAGAAAAAAACAGTTGGAACAGGGCAATAGGTAAGGAAGTAGGGGTAAGTTCACAAAGGTCAAAATCTAAGCAAGTCTTCTGGGGTGACAGAAATGAGGTACTGCAAACAGCCTGTAAAAATTCAACAGCCCTGATGTAGAAATTATGCTTTTTAAACATATGCTCACCTTTGAGTACACACGAATAAACTTTTTTCTATAATAGCAGTGAGCTATCGGGTCTTTTATTTCTGCTTTTGGCATGATCTAAAAAGTTCCTAGCCCTTCTCTGAGATGGAGGGACAGAAGAAAGATCAGGTCTTACTGTACTCCACCAGGAGGTTCTTGCTACTTTACCTGGAGTCCCATCGGTCTGTTTTAGAGTCATACTTATAAGTGGGGATAAACTTGATTTCCCCTTCAGTGAAGTCAACAAAAGCTTTTTTCTGTGTGCGTTGAATATTTAGCTAGAAGTAGAAAGAAGCATCACATTATCAGGGTAGCACCCTTAATGTAAGTGATCAGCCATTTCTAAGTAGCTAGTTCCATAATAACCTTTGCAACTGTCAGATATATAAAAAAATTCTGTACCTTGTAAATTAAATTATGCCATATCTATATCACCCGAACTCACCAATAGATAGGATGTTCATTATGAGCACACTGCTAATTATTTATTGGTAATAGCAGTCAGGGAAAATGGAAAAATGAAATCTGAATAATCCTAAATTCCCTGAAGGTAGACAAGAACCATCTAGTACAATTTTACTTAAAAAAAAAAAAAAAGAAGCACACAAATGTTGAATGGATAATTCCACAAGTCAAATTCAGTGAATAGCTACAGATTGATTTGAAAGTTTTCCTCACTCAAATATTTTACCAGAATTACATAAGACTAACAATTTATTCCAACTGTACCCCCTTTGGGCTCAGAATAGAGGAAGCCATGGACAGAAATTCACCAGCCAACCTCAGTGTGAAGGAAGACAAAGGCAAGAAAGGCTCACTAAAAAGACTATACTATTGCAAAACACCTGAAATATGACAATATGAGAAGCTCAAAAGTCTCCCACAAGGATTTAAAGACATTCAAATCAAGTTGAAACACTTTCTTCCCTTAATAAGAAGCATTTGCTTTCAGCATCCCGCATCCATAAGGTGAAACAAAAATTCAAGTCACGTGCTAGGTTGAGGTAAATTTACAGAAAACGAGGTCCCTGAATATCAAGTTCCATAGAAATGTTAACCGAGTTAATGCATTCCCCGCAGGTTTTAACATCTATAACCTAGCTTGCTCCACCTTCTCAATCAGTTCCCATTAAACCAGTCTGTTATTTGTCCCAAACTTTTTCTGTGCTTCCCAATCTCCTCACAGGGCCTCTCTTTTACCTCCAAGCTGTTGCTGAGCCTGCCAAACAATCATAGAGCAGCTTTCCCTGTTCCATCTGCCAAACCACATGAACATGGCTGAAGGCCCACTTCCTCCAGGAAGTGTTCTCCAATTCATTCCACCCATCGATGAACTCACTGACACAAATCTCTTCTTGACAAAGACTTAATGAATAAACTTTATATTTACTTTTTATCACTAACACTACCTCCCCTCCTGCCATCTAAGTACTTAATAAAAGTAGTGCCAACCTTGTGTGTATTCGCTGCGTCACTTAGTCACACTGTTTCCCAACACAGTGAGACCTTTCCATCTATTCCTAGAGTAAGGCACACCTCCCACGTGTCTATGTCATAAGCCTAATAATTTATCTGCTATCTAGGAAAGTACCTGCAAAATGAAAATTTACTTACCTGGTCAAATTTCAGGAGTCTCTGAAGATCATTCTTGTTGATAAGACTCTTCACTTCACTGGCATCAGGCATGCAAAGTCTATAGTTCAAATCACCCAACCAGATGACAACACTGAGTATCAAGAAATATATGGAAGGAAGTAGCCATAATTAGCATAAAAATCAATCACAGAATGAGAAAAGAAAAAAAGGGTAGATTACTGATAAGGATTTGTTTATCACTCTCCCACCAGGGATGGAACCTGTAACTATCCTTTGGGGGCAAGGACTATCAACACCTGAAAGGGACTAGGGATTAAAAAACAGGTGGGAGGATAGGCACAGCAAACATGAAGAACAAACATGGGAAAATAATACAGTATACGTATGGGATTCAGAAGCCAAGGAGTTAACTGCCTGAGAAAAGTATGTAGTTTATTTGCTGGACTAGCTTCAAACTTTTGCCTGGCTGCTTGCCAGGTCTCTAGAGGAAGCAAATCTAAACGTGTTCTGCCTCTATGAGCCCTGACATTCTGCAGACTCTCCACTAAGGTCTGCGTGGTTTGAACAACACCTCTCCCAGGCAGGGCTCACTAGGAAAAGTTGGTCCACGGCTCTGTGCTGTGGCCAATCTGTCTACCCCTGCCCCAGATCTGCACTCCAAATCCCAGGCAGAAAGGAGGCTCAGTACACTGGGATCTACAGGCTCCCATGATACTCAGGCTCCCAATCACACCAACAGGCCCCTAGATGTACTGAGAACCCCACAGGGAAGACCCTGAAATTACCACACCAAAACAAATTCTGTGAGTTATCTCAAACAGTGAATGAGTCTCTTTGCCCATCTCAAGTGTAACACGAAATTTCTGGAATCCTGGGGAAATAAATTTATGGAACTTCAGGGCAACTTTATGACCATTAATGTCAAGGCCTTGACATTACCGCTGTGAAGCAGAATTCCCTATGTACCTAACTGCTGACACAATATGGAAGGAGGCCAACATCACTCTCCTTCCTACTCTTTCCTCAATTACCCTACTCTCTACTGATTCTATGACCCCGAAATTATGTTTTGTTTTCCTACAATTCCCATCTCAAATCACTTATTCTAAACCACACTGCCTTCTCAGAATTTCAATTACCAGTATTAATTTCTTTACAACAAATCATTTTCTACCACCCAACCCATTCCCCTCAATTGATTTCTGCTTCTTTCCTTGTTAAGTCCCATTCTTCACTAACCTTTCTCTCACTGATCCATTTGGGGTCTTTAAATCTCCACCACCCCTATACTTAATGATTTACAGCTATTAAAAGAATAATGTAGATCTACATATACTGGCTTGAAAACAGATCTATAATAAAAAGGATAATGCAGCCCCATATAACAAGTATGTGTGTGTCTGTCTGTGCATACAGAAAAGTCTAGAATATCACTATTCAAAAGAAACACAAAGCACATCACAAAAGTAATTTTCTATTTTCTAATAGCTGCAATTAAAAAGTAAAAGGAACAAGTGAAAATAACTTAAACAATAAATTTCATTTAACTCAATATATCCAAGTTATTATCATTTCAACATATAATCAATACTAAAAATTTTAGATATTTCACATGTCTTCCCAGGTCTCTGAAATCCACCGCACAGTTGATGCTTACAGCACATCTCAGTTTGGCCTAGCTGCTTTTCAGTGCCCTGGCTACCCATGGCTACTGGCTGCCATGCTGAGACACCACAGACCTAGGATACACACCAAACTGTTAGCAGTGGATTCCTTTGCAGAGAGAGATTGGCTGGGAAGAGCAGAGGATAAGAAATCAGGGATTTTTATTTTTATCTCTTATTACAATTCATAACAAACATTTCTATTTTACACTTTAAAAAAACACTGAAAATGGGCCCTGGCTGGTGTAGCTCAGTGGATTGAGTGCAGGCCTGTGAACCAAAGCATCGTCGGTTTGATTCCCAGTCAGGGCACATGCCTGGGTTGCAGGCCGTATCCCCAGTATGGGGTGTGCTAGAGGCAACCATACATTGATGTTTCAGTCTCTCTCTTTCTCCCTCCCTTCCCCATCTCTCTAAAATAAATAAATAAAATCTTTAAAATATATATATATTAAAAAAAAAAACAACAAAAAACACTGAAAGCGGACTCCAATTGACAGACCCTCTCCTGCTTTTTACTCTAGATATCCTCTAGAACTAACCTTTCCTCTGGTAACAAATTTAATCTCTCTGCCTCAATGAATCTGCTACTCCTCCAACCCTCTCTTCTTTGTAACCCCATCCCTAAATGGCAATCCCTTACTCTTCATGGTTCTACAGCACAGGTGGCAAACACAAGGCCTGCAGGCTGAATCCGGCTCTCCACCTTGTTTTATCCAGCCCAGCACCTTGTTTCTGCCCAGCAGCAGTGCCGAGATCCTTGCCCCAAGTTAAGGAGTAGTTACATTTATACAGTCCAAAATTACATTCGGCCCTTTGAAGGCAACCACGAGGCTGATGTGGCCCCCAGTGAAAATGAGTTTGACTCCCCTGTACTACAGTTTCTCACCCATTTATTCTTTTCTCAGCCCCACTATTCAAAGGCTAAAGGTGACTTAACCACTTACTCATGTTTCATAATGTTCAGCTGCGGGAGGGTCTGATTTGGGACCACAAAACTCATTCGTGCACAAATGTCCTTATAATCTTGATTCCTTCTCTCAAAGTCCTCCACATGCGCAGCCAGGTGGGAATTGACAATACAAAATGTAGTGTTGTGAAACACAAATCTCACTGCTACCCCACCTTTGTTTCCCTGTTGGCAAGAGCAATTACTCAGTTAGTACAAAGACAAAGATAGCAATTGAACCTCCCATGGACATAAATAATAATAATCAAGCTCATTCCCAAAGGAACTCACCATTTTCCCCATGATTCCAGTTCCAACTGTTTCTGTAGCAACATCCTGGATATACTGCCACTGATCCTTTCTGGCAAATATCAGGAGCATCATCCCAACTAGGCGAACTAGCTGAACCTATGAGATCCAGGGAATTAGAAAAGGTTCATGTTAATACCCCTCTTTTTAGATACCACCTATTTTAACTTCCCACAACTAATTTTCTACCAAGAAGACATAGCAAATGCCTAAATCTGAATCTGAATCAGCTAATTTCCCAGTGAGCCCCATAAAGCAGGAAATAAAATTTCTCTAAGGAAGCTCTAATCTTGCTCTGATCAGTAGTTAAAAGTCTTCAGGGGACAGTAAGTGCACTCAGCTCTAGAGCCATTATTTTAATCACTTTTTTAGCCTATAGTAGGGAGCATTAAAAATTCAAATAGCTAAGAGAAAGCCTCTATCCCAGCTTGTTCCTTTTGCCCTCCTTCCTAGTTTCTGATTTCCAATCTCCTAAGAAATGAACATTTATAAAACATCAGTCCTTTTTATTTTGACTGTCTTAAGTCTATGAACTAGAGCTAGAAATATGTCTGAAATATGTATCAGCCAGGGACCTATATGAGATTAATAACATCATCAGGATTTTAATTATCTACATCAACTGTTAGAAGATACAGATAAAAGTTCCTCAGGCAGATGACTCCTTTTAAAGGTCTCAGCGTGGTAGCCCTTCAATTAAAATGAGTCTTCTGGTAGTCTCTACCTTATGCCCTCTGAAGACAAATAAACTGGCCCACCTGGCTAAAGTCAACTGTACTCTTGACTTACAACCAAGTCTGGAACTCATTTAAATTCCCTAACATTTGTATTCTTGCTCTGTTCCAAAATATACCCTATGCACCCACGTGCTTCAAACTGCTTTTCGTAAAGTCTCCATTTCTGACCACGTCAGTGAATAATTTCAATCTTAAATTCTTACCGCACAAATCAGTGACCTTATATGTAATTATTTCGAGTTAATTATTGTTATAAGAACAAAGTTCCTTTTTTCTCCTAAAAGCTCCCTGAGCAATGAAAATATAGGATGAGAAAGCTCAGGGAATTTTTTTTTCTAGGAGAGAAGTATAAAAAGGAATAGGCTTCCCTATTCCAGTATTACTCAAGGGAAAAAATTCAATTAAAACATTCATTTGGAACAAGTTATACATAACAATAAATTCTAGGGAGTTCTATTTAGTCACATACTAAAAAAAAATTAAATGTGACTTACTTTCTTATACTTGGCTTTGGAATGCAAAGCCCTTTCCACAGCCATGGACCACTCTTGTTCCTTCATGGAATCAAAGTAGAAAAAGGCTTCGGTGCTCAAGTCCAGCTCTTGGAATCTGAGAAGCAAGAGGTGAAATCTATACATATCCCATAATTATCTCTGAGTATGTCCTGCCACATTTTGAGACATTAGGTGAAAAAAGGAATGGGAGAGAAAGGTTTTGTAGAACTGTTCTGTTGGCCAGGTGATCAGTAAGGACAAGCAGCTTTCTTTTCAAAAGATTCCCCACAAGTGTATACACAAACTATGCAAGATGGAAACAAAAGAGCCTCCACAAGGGCCAACAGTAGAGATTTGCTTATATATCCTAAGAACAGGCACTGTTAGAATTGACCCCACATCTCACTTTCTGTGAAGAATATCATTTTCTATGTGTTTCGAGGGGACTAGATGCTTTCTTATGCCATTTAAGGTATCTGTTCCTTTCTGATCTCACAAATTTGACCCACAAGCAAACTCTCACTTATAGTCTACAGTAGGTTTTTACCAGATAGTCTTTTTTTTTTTTAAGGAAGGCAAAATGTCACGTAAACTAACACCAAACATATAGCCAAAAAGAAATTCCAGACACGTTCTTTACCCAATGCAGTAGATATCAGGAGGATGTGAATCACAGGTCAGCCATGGTTCCAACCCACTATCTGGAGACTGGCCATTCACGTTCCAAGTTCCAACAAAAAATCTAATACATAATACAAAAAAATAATGTGAAAAAAAGGTCAAGAATGAACCAATAGACCTTCTCGGATCACTCCTATACAAGGGTATATTCGCAATAAGCCAACATAATTTCTCAAATGTTTTGTCACACACAAGAAAAACCATCTGCATGTAGAACACAAAGGCAGTGTGCTTATTCTAAGTTCTACATTAGGTGAACCTACAGAAAGGAACCAAGTCTTTATTTTAAAAACACAAAGTTAATTTGCTCTACCATATTTCATTTAAATTAATTAAACTCCATTGAAACTCATACCTGACGGGAAAGCTTGCTGAGGAAAAGAGTGTCTTCATGCTGTAAGCATGTCTAATGTGGATAAATGTTCTGTAAGGAGCTATAACTGAATCTGAAAACTTACTTTCAGGATTACAAGGACATCTGTGTAGGAAATTCTGTTGAGGCAGATATAGATTTAAGGGGGAAAGCAGAAGGAAAAACTCCTGATTGTCTTAACTGTTTACATACAATTATAAGCATCATAGGGAATATGAGGAACTATAAATTTTAGCATAGGGATATAGTTATGATTGAATTAGAATAAATGAGGCATAATGGGATAGCAGATGGGACTGGAATCTTGGAATAGAAGGGTACATGCTGTTCACAAATCACAAAGAAGTGTTACTGCTTTGTACATTGGGATATATGCCTGGCTACACCACACCACACATACTGGGTCCAGAAAAGAAAGTATCAACAAGTAAAGGTGACATGAAACATATAACAGAGATGCAAGAATCTAAGACACACTTCCCCATCAACAGGATTAGGTGACATTTTCTTTAGTTAACCCCCAAAGTTAAGTTAGGATCTAGTGGTTATGATGCACTTTAATTTTCCAATATTGGTGGGGAAAAAAATCAACAGGCCAGATAGATAAATACACTTGCTTATGGACTGTGCTAGGGTACAATTCTCTACTACAGCAATTTTCAACCTTTTTCATCTCATGGCACACAAACTAATTACTAAAATTCTGCTGGACACTGAAAAATTCATTTTTGCCAATCTGACAAAGAACAAGTATAATTTTGCTTCAATCACACTGGAAGGTTATTGTTGTATTGACCCTTGTCATTTTTTTGTTTGACAATCTAAGGGAGAAGAGGCCAGTGTCCCCGACTAAACAGTCAGGTATTCATGTTTTAAAAATTCTTGTGGCACACAGGATGAAAATCGCTGCTCTAGTACATATGAGCCTGATTTGGTTCTCTAACCAAAATGTTTCTTGGTTTCCCAGAAACACTAGTAGACATAGTATCATTAGTAGTTAGTAAATCCAAGGGAAATTGCAGCATTTACACTACTTTGGATAGACAGGGGCTTGAACCAGCTAACCATTCCTTTTTATTATGCTTTGATTCTCATTTAAGCTAATTACCAAAAGGCCATTTTCTGTTATACTTCAGTAGTACAAGAGAGACTAACCTGAAAGTCTGAATGTTGACATAGTCCTTCTCTCGCTTTGCCAGGAGATGTTTGATGAGACCCTCCCGCTGCCCAGACTGGGTATTCGGTACAAAGAGCTTCCGCATGGTGTTGGTCACTTTGGGCTGCTCCTTGTTAGAAGCTTCTTTGTCACGTGGAAGCCTAGCAAATAAATGAGAAATTCAAAAGTGAAACTGCCTAAAATAGAAAAATCTTTTCCATGGGACATGTTTTGACATAGGACTTACATTCTGTTCCCTGAAGAGGGTGGGGGTGGGGGTTCCCGATGAATCCCCACAGGCTGATTTTGTGAATTTATTTTCTTGTCCAAATTCATAGATGAAAAATTATCCTCGAATCCAAGAAGGCCTGAAGGACACAGAACCCAGCGTCAAAGGGTGGGGGCAGGAGGCAGGGGTAGCAATAACATCCAACTTATCCAGGACATACAGGGCTTCGCTTTAGACAGTGGTTTTTATTTGATCACTACTTGCTCAATGGGAAATACCAAACAAAAAGGGAGTGATAACTTACATTGGGGGAAGAAGCACATCTGTCCCTGAAGCAGTGACATATTAACTACAACAACAGTAACTTAAATTAATTTGAACCTTAAATAATGAGCACTAACGTTTATCAAAGACTTAGCACAATGCCTGGTTGACAGTAAGGGATTATATCATTATCTCACTTAGTCGCCACAAAGACTCCATGAGGTCAGTGTCATTAAAAATCTTCCCATGTTACAGAAAAAGAAATGGAAGCTCTGAGTTGTTGAGTAACTTGACCAAGGTCCTGTAACTAGTAAGTTGTAGAATGTGGGATTCAAACCAAGGCTCTCTGGCCTTGGAGCCTGCACTTTTTCCAACCATACTGCTAAGCTGGCTCCTGAAGAGCTAACATGCCACAGAAAGGATAAGGAGTGCACACTGGGCATGGACTCCAGAACACCACTCCATAGGAGATGCCTAACACTGACATTAGTCCACATCATATTACCTGTCCAGATAAAATCTACTGACTCTGCAATAATCAATGCAACTGGGGGGTTATCTTTTCAGTACCTGAAAAAACAGGTCTGTCCTTAGTGTCTAATTTCTGGTACCAGCTGGATGAGTCCTTTTGTTCTGGAACAAGAAGGTGTGATTGCACTGGAGAGATAAGGGTCATGGTTAGAAACTGGGGCGGCCTTCATTCAGTGAAATTTACCATAACCAAAGCCATTTGCTCAGCACTGCTCAAAACCAGGGGCCAGCAGCATTCTTGAATATGAAGGAAGAGACTAGGAAAATGAAGGCAGCCCCGGGCCAGGTCACTCAGTTGGTTAGACTGCCATCCCAATACACCAGGGTTGCAGTTTCGATCCCTGGTCAGGGCATATACAAGAAGCAACCAATGAATGCATAAATAAGCTGAACAACACACCGATGTTTCTCTCCTTCTCAAATCAATCCATAGCAGAAACATTTAAAAAAAGAAAATGAAAATGGGGGCAGCTCAGGGATCATCTGGGGCACAAGTAAGAATACTTTGTCTGCAGTAAGCTGTCATGTCATGACACTGAAGATTCTGGAAACTGGCTCAGTATCCTTCAAGTTGAATAGACTTGTTCCCAAACCCATCCCTGGGTTCATTCCTGATTTTGAAAAAATCAGCTCTCAAGGCTCACGGGGTGAGGCACTTTGCTCGTGGCTGCTTGCTTCTCTATCAGCATGTCAGAATTTCACTCCCATTCAAATAGTACAAAGAAAACTGCTGCGTCCTGTGTTACCTTCCTGAGCAGTATGGACCTGTGACAGGAACTTCAAACAGTGCTCCTCATCAAAGATTTCAAAGCGGCGCTCTCTAGTCCAGTCTCCCTGAATGCGAATTTTGCAGCCACCTAAAAAGAATTGAAATCCATACACATATAGATATAGAATACATGGTTTTCTTGGGATCATATTCTCAGCTTACCAGTTTAATAGGAGAATGCCCAGATCACAAATATGCCAGATCTCTAATGCAGGAAGCATGTCTATAAGATCAAGGGATTCAATGTAGTGGCGGTGGGGTCATGTGGGGTTGGGGGCAAAGCAGAGAGGGAAATCTAAAGGGCTGGTGAACTGTGTCAATGAGCAGCTCAATATAGTGATACGATACATACTAAAATCATAGTTTCCTATGTTCTGATGTATCTCTCAGATGTTAGTGCAAGGACCTCTAAATTCTAGCAAATGATTAATTTTCCATCCACTCTCTTCCAATCTCCTAGCTGGAAATTCCTACCATTTCAAATCCAGTTCATATAGTAAGAATATCTGAAGTGTGAAGAAAATAAATGTTCATAGCGGCATTATTTACAATAGCCAAGTGCTGGAAATAGCCTAACTGCCCATCAGTAAAGGGTTGGATTATAAAACTGTGGTACATGCCCTGGCTGGTATGGCTCACTGGATTGAGTCCTGGCCTGCAAAGCAAAGGGTTGCTGATTCAATTCCCACTCAGGGAATATGCCTGGATTGCAGGCCAAGTCCCCAGTAGGGGGTGTGTGAGAGGCAACCACACATTGCCGTTTCTTGCCCTCTAAAAATAAATTAATAAAAATATTTTTTTAAAAAACTGTGCTACATTTACACAATGGAATACTACACAGCAGAAAGAGAAGGAACTCCTACCCTTCAAGACAGCATGGATAGAACTGGAGAGCATTATGCTAAGTGAAATAAGCCAGTTGGTGAAAGACAAATACCATATGATCTCACCTATAAGTGGAACCTAATCAACAAAACAAATAAGCGAGCAAGATATCACAAGAGACATGGAAATAAAGAACTGACAGTGACCAGAGGGGCGAGGGTAGGGGCATAATTGGGGAAAAGAAGGGGAAGGGGAAAGTCAAGGAACATGTATACATTATGGACCCATGAACAGGGACAATGTGGGGGATTGAATGTGGGAGGAGATAGGCAGGGCAGGGGAGAGCAATGGGGGAAAATGGGGGCAAAAGAAATAGAATGGTTGTTCCTAGGTGCAGATTGTACTTAGGCAATCAAATTTACAAACTAATTAAAAAGAAAACAATGACAAGATTAGTTTGAATTATTCTGAAAAGAAGCATCTATGCCTCATTACTAGTGAAATATGTATGTCTTGAATAAACTTACAAAGACAATATAATGACCTATGTCCAAGAGTGGTCTGGTTCAGCACAATCAACTGGAAAATACTATAATTACAAGCAAAGTTATCTAGGACTTTAGTTTCTTATGTATACAACCTACTATCTCCCTTTTTGTGATGGCCTATAGTTATCATCTATATAAATCATCTGGATATGATGATCTAGGAAATCTATGTACCTGTTTACATTTTTATTTTAACTGATTTATCACATGCGTTGCTTTCTTATGCCCCTGGAAACTATAAGCTCCTTGAGAGCAAAGGGCAGCGCACACATACGGGTTATCCAGCACAACACTGCTGATGGTCTCCGGGGGTTGTCTGTGACTGAGGAGCTTCTCAGGACTCAGAGTTTTCAAAGCTAATACCAGGAAAGTCCCAGGCAAACAGAGATGGTTGGTCACTTTGCGGCGCATGGCATGACGACAGCCTTTGCAGACAGAAGACATTTACTAATGACTATTTAACTGGATTCTTTCACACTGGTAAATAACAGAGAGATAAGAAAATGAAATGAAAATCCTAGTTTCTTATGGTGGAAATCCACTGCTGACCCTTTGATTCCCTTTTTTCCCTTTGCATTTCCTTAAGTTTCTATCTCCATAGATTAAGTGATCAGAAAAGAGAGAAAAATGGAGAAATAAATGGAAAAGAAGGCACCCAAATGGATCAAAAATAAGAAAAGAAATGATGACGCCACTGTAAGGAGGAAAAAAAAAAAAAAAAGAGGACATAGGACTAAAGGCGGCCAATTAAGAGCAGCCTTAAGATACAGAGAAAAACTCCTTCAGGGCATGAGTAGTCCTTTCTTTCTCAGATAATTTATGTTAAAAGCAGTAAAAAAAATAAATAAGAGAAGTTTCAATCTGATAGAAACTTAGAACAAGAACACAGAGTCTCTCTCCCACAATCCTTGAAAGATATATTTTAGCACAGATAAAAAATAAATTAGCCCATTTAATAGACATAAGATTCCAGAAATTGCTTACAAAATAACACTAGATGTTCTCTCACCATGAGCAAGTGGACAAATTACCCCACCTCCCTACCTTTTACCTGGCTCCCTTCCAAAACCCTCCGGGTTCTTTGTGATCAGCAAACACTCCTAGAACCTCAACTTTTCTCAACATTCCCTGCAACTCTCAGTGGTCCCCAACTGTGGCTGCATTAGAAGTACCAGAGGCACTTTTAGAAAATATTGATGCGCCCTGGCTGGCGTAGCTCAGTGGATTGAGCGTGGGCTGCGAACCAAAGCATCGCAGGTTTGATTCCCAGTCAGGGCACATGCCTGGGTTGCAGGCCAGGTCCCCAGTGGGGACCACATGAGAGGCAACCACACATTGATGTTTCTCTCTCTCTCCTTCTCCCTCCCTTCCCCTCTCTAAAAATAAATAAATAAAATCTTAAAAAAAAAAAGAAAAGAAAATATTGATGCTTGGGCCCCACCTCAGGCCAATAAAACAGAATCTCTGGGGGTGAAGCCCAAACACTGGTAGCTCTTAAATTACTCCTTGAGTGCCTCTTTGTCCATTGAGATTGAAAATCAGAGTCACCTGCAAACTGGCTGGCCCCCGAGAACAGCACACCCGCTGTGGCCCTCTGAAACGGAGACTCCCACACGCTTTGTGAATGCCATCTCTAGGCCATTCCTTCTCTTCCCTCAGGAAAAATCCCATCCCCTTTGAGGCTTACCCACTGGGCTATACCAGCTTCCTTCCTTCTTTACGCCATGAGATCATTTACCATCTTCCTGGAAACTTCTGAATCCAGCTTTCAATACCGGACTCATAAGACTTCCTCTCCACTCAAACTCCTGCACTGATCTTGCCTCCCTTCAAAATTATCTCAGAAAACACAGCCAATCCCTTCAACTTCCTTATCCAATGGCCTTGCCGCTCTGCCTCAGCCAACCACTCCCTCAGTCCCTGCTGGGACTTCCTTAGTTACAGCCTGGACCTTTCCATCCTAGAAACACCACCACCTCATAAATCTCTAATTCAAATATGCCGCTCTGACCTTTTATGCCTTCTAGCTTACTTGCTCATACAGGAATCTCCAGCCCATTGATCCCTCCACTTTCTCAGCACCCACTCACACACTCCCTTCTGCTTTCACTTCCCTTTTTACCAAACAGATGCCATCATTATGCTGTTCCAAAAGCCCAGAAGTGCCTCACCATTCTGTTCTTCCACAGCACCTACCTGGCTAACTGCCAAACCCCAGAAATCCAACTACCTTTCTTCTCTTATATCTGAGCAACCAGAGGGAGTAAGGCACACGTGCACGTGCACGTGCACACCATTATAAACGGATTGCTAACCTCAACTGGGCACTCTATGATAAGGAGCAAATCTAAGTTTCCATACTCAACTAGTGTCCTACTACTATCTGGAACAACCACTTTACATCTGTTCTTTTATCCTCAACTTAGCATCCCCCTCTTCGCAAGCTCTCTCATTCCAAGCTGATTAGTTCACTTCCTACTTTGGAGAAAATGGAGGTGATCACACAGAAACCTACCTGTATTTGCAGTCATCCTCTCCATTCCCTTCTGATACAAGGAAGAAAAGTACTGCTAGGAAAAGCCATCTTTCCTTTGAATTACAACCCCTCTGATTCTCACAGGAATCTCACACTCACAATCATTCCTAGACACCTGTCCCCAGTATTTTTAACCTGTCCCTTTCACAGGCTACTTCCCATCAGCATTAAATTAAATCATGCTTTCAATCCTGCATATTTAAAAAACAAAAATACTTCCCTGGACCCCACATTTCCCTCTGACTCTAGGCTGTATCTATATTCCCCTCCACAGTCAAGCTCCTTCAAAAAACCAAAGTTGCCACTTCTCATGTCCCATTTCTCTCTTTAATTCACTCCAATATGACTGGCTCCCACCATCCCTCTGAAATCGCTTTGTTAAGGTCACCAATAAAGTCCACATTGCTCAGTCCTGATGAGTACTCTTCTGTCATCTTATCTGACCTACTAACAGAAATCAACAGTTGACCACTCCTTGAAATAACCTCTTCCAAAAGCTCTATGATACCACATTTATCCAGTTTGTGTGTGTGTGTGTGTGTGTGTGTGTGTGTGTCTCTCTCTCTCTCTCTCTCTCTGGCCACTAATTTTCAGTGTTCTTTGAGGCATCTCCATGTCTACTTAACTTTTAAAAAGTCGAGTTCCTTAGAGTGCAATCCTAAACCTTTTTCTTTCTGACTCTGTAACAGCAGTGTCATTGGACTTACTGTGATGAGCATGTTCTATAACTGCACTGTCCAACATGGTAACCAATGGCCACATGTGGCTAATGAGCACTTGAGATGTGACTAGTGCAACTGAGAACTGCATTTCTAATTTTTTTCTAATTAATTTAAATAGGCACGTGTAACTAGTCACACTTGTATCGGATAGCACAGCTCTACATGCAAGCACATCATCTCTCTTGGCTTCAAATACCATCTATGTGCTAGTGTCCCAGACCTTCCTTCTGAGCTGTGGATGCATATGTATTTATACTGACAAGCCCAGGGTCCCCCTCCCGCAACATACTGTGTGTTCTGAGGTTTATGTATAAAGCCCAAGGATCAAGATAAAATTTGGTTTCAGTGCAAATACTACGTGGGCAGAAATAAAAAAGGATTTTATTCAAATGCTTACTTAACTATTTCCACTCTATGATCCAATAACGTGAACTCTGGACAGAGCAACACATGGTTAATTTCTATGCAGGAGAGGCCAACAAAACGAATGCCACAGGCTAGGTGTTTATAAGAGATAAGGCACAGTACAGTTTAACTTTTCAGCTTTGGATGATATACCTCTTTCTGCACCAATAACAGGATATTTCAGTATCTTCTTTCAGCAGCAATGTCAGTTACTGCTGAACTACCTTTGCTCAAATTTTCTTTCTAAGTGTTCTTTTTGCCTTCTTTCTAAGCATGAGAAGACATAGATATTTAGTTATTTGCTCTCTTGGATACCTGCAGTAGAAGTAATGGAAGCCAGCGACTGAGTTTACTTAGCCTTTCAGGATCAGCCCTTAAGACTCCCAAACTCCTTGACCTAAGGATAATAAAACCCAACGCAGAATAAAGCTCACCTAAACTGTTCTGTGCAAATTAATGGTACCAAGGACAGGGACTGTGTTTAAACAATAGTGTATAATCCATAGCGCCAAGATAAGATCCAAGGCCCATTCATCCAAGGACTCAACCAAGATAAGGCAACCGGTTTGATTCAGATTCATGTGGTCACATACTCTTTCCCATGGCAACCATACAGTGTCCATTTTCTCCTCCCCATAACAGAGTACAATTAGATAAGCAACGAATAGCTTGCACAGAAAGTCAATGATGATTTCTTCAAACAGGATACAAATGAAAGAACGAAAACAGTGAGAAAATGGTGTTCTCTCTAATAAAGAGATCCTTTGAAGGGATGGAGCTCAAATAAAAGCCCCAAATTATTTTAAGAAAAAAAAAAGGTGTGCCTGGTATAAGAGGGACTCTTCTAAAGTAATATCACAAATAAAGGAAAACATTATGATTTGACATGCAAAAATACCAAATGGGTATGAAAAATCTTAAAAAATAACAACAGTTTAAAAAACAACAAAAAACACTCATAATCCTTATGTACTTTAAACATTTTCTGGCCCTTCCTACAATGATTAAACTGACAGCAACAATACCAATAGCTCAAAGAAGTTTCTAGCATTAGAAAAGCAGATCATATTTTCAAATTTTTAAAAGATTCTTGCCAGCCACCTGCTTTTTCTTAAGCTTAGCCTAAATGTTTTTTGTGAAACAATGCTCATTTGTATGGCTGCCTAAAGAAAATGGAGAATATAGGATAAGATGGCAAGATAAAAAATGCACCAAAGAGGTGTCTTAAATATAGTGCGTATTCAAGTAAATGTTTGTTGAATGAAAATCAACTCCATTCAGAAAGATACTCACTGTTTGAAGCTATATCAATCAAAAGATTTTCTTCTGCTTCTGAGGGAAAAGAAGAAAGCACAGGATCAGGGAAGAGAAAACCAGTCATTACAACCGAAAGAAGTACAGTATAGGCCTAACTAAATAACTGCTTCTCTCAATCACCACTCCTAGGTCTTAGAACACATTTTTAAAAAATCCTTTGCTTTTTTTCGTTTACCATTTAAAAATGATTTTAATAACACTAAGTACTAAAGATCATGAGCAATTCAACTAAAAGAAAAACGCACTGAAGAAGTAACCAAATGGAATGCCTCGAAGCAAAGGAATTACAATAGTAGGGAGCATAACATGTTAATTCAAGTGAAGACAAGTTTCAATCCCCCCAACTATAACACACAAATTTCATATAATCTGTGTCTTGAGATAATTCTTGTAAGAAGCCAAGGAAGTGACCTCAAAAGCCCAGAGGTGAATTACTTTCTTAACTCAGATCTAGTCTCTGAAAGTTTAACCCTGCCCCACATAGGAACAGAGAATACACAAAGTTCTTTACCTTTGTGTATTCTAATAACTAATACCTATAGGTCTTGCAAGGCCTCCCACACCCAACAAGTATAATAAATTGGGGCAAAGTGTAGTCTCCAACTTCAGAGTCCTCTTTTCCACCACCCCCCCCCCCGCCGTGGCTCTCTTGGACTTCCTTCCTTACCTTTAATGTTTAGACCCAATCCATTTCTTCCTCTCTGACTTCCCTGAATTTGGCCAACAGCACTTGCCAGACCTTCCTGGCTACTTGCACTCTGGGTACAGACTGCTTTAGATTAGCCTGGATCTACTATGGCCATATGGAGTAGTCTCAGCCTTTTCTAGTTCTTCACTAGATATGTGGATGTGTGTATTTGGCTCCATTATTCAGGTGTAACAGAAGCAACTGGTAAGGACCTAAATTATCTAATATTTAAAAAGTCTCAATCCCCTCACTAGCATGATGAAGCAAGGGACAATGGGGCACCAGAACACAACTATTATATGTTTACCATTGTTCTTCACTAACTTTAATTCTTTAAAACCTGAGTATGGTTTTTCAAAACCTTATACCTGAGTACGGTTTATAAACTTTTCAAAATGGAGGCACAGGTCAGGAAACAAAATATATGAAATCTTGAGGTAGCTTTTCCTTTTGGTATGGGGAACTACTGTTTGTGAGTACACATATTTTCCAAGATTCCAATATCACACTCTTCTGTGTATTTTTTATTAAAAACAATACTAAGAGAACAGGGTAAAATAAAATCTAGAAGGCCCTGGCTGGTGTAGCTCAGTGGATGGAGCACAGGCCAAAGCGTCACCAGTTAGATTCCCAGTCAGGACACATGCCTGGGTTGCAGGCCAGGTATCTAGTGGGGGGCATGCAAGAGGCAACCACACACTGATGTTTCTCTCCCTCTTTCTCCTTCCCTTCCCCTCTCTCTAAAAATGAATAAATAAAATCTTAAAAAAGAGAGAGGCTCTAGAAGTAGTACCAAAAGGCATAGAGTTAATAGTATATTAATCTAAAGTCGTGTTCTTTGTCTTTTCTCCTCTGTAAAGGGCTGGGTATGTAACAAAGGATGGTATACCCTGAAAAGTGAAGTGACTACAGCAACTTGCAAGGTATACAGGTGCCTTGTTCAGTGTCTCTCTCATACAGGGCAAACTGAATGGCTAGGACTTCATTCTTCTATTCTATACAATGTGGATGCCATTCATTGCAGGTATTTTCAATTCTTACTACATGCTCTCTTAAAAAGTCACACCCACTTAGTATTTCTACTTATAAGAATAAACCCTAAGGAAATAAGTAATATGTAGGATGATTTATGTACAGAGAAGTTTATCACATTACTGTTCATACTAGCAGAAAAACAACCCAAATGTCAAATGCAGAGCAATAATTACATTATGGGACATCCATAAAACGGAATACTATACAGTTATTAATGGCATGGAAAGGCACTCATCATATGATGGCTTGAGAAACAGACAAAAAACTATACACAGTTTGAGTCCCACCCACTCTAAGAAGTTCTATGTGTAGGAAAAGGGAAAATGTTACGTGTTTATCTCTAAAGGATGGGAGTTTACTTTGCATCATACTTTTCTGTTCTTTCCAAAGTTTTTATAGTAGTACATATATCACTTTTGTGAAAAAAAAATTCAATGTAGTGTAAGAAAGAATCCTTGCAAGGTAGAATTCAAGTTTCCCAAGGAGCTACAGCTGATACAGAATGCTTCTTTCTGATGAAGCCAACGCACCCACTGGAAACATAATGCATTTGTTCTCTAGTAATCGATTTCCTTTTGAGAGCAATGTGAGATGACAGAAGCAACACCTCCCACACAGTCCTCCCAACTTTTTGATTCTCATTGTAGCAGATGAAACAACAGATGTTCTGTTCTCCTTCTCTAAATTTGAGGGCAAAAAGCCAAATACATCCTCCCCTGAGTCGTTTTTCTTATGATTTACCATTGCCAAGGTTTGAGAATCAGCACAACTGACTATACGGTATTATGATATTTCAAGGCATATTGCCAAATGTTTTAATTTCAGACAGTGAGGGGATAAAGTGCTGAATGTGTGTGAATCCAATCAGTATCAAAGTATCATTGATACTTTACAATGAGCAGTGTGCCAGTTAAACCCAAGAATGTCATTTAAATCCACATATAAGTCAGACAGCATAAAAGATAACCTACATAGGTAACAGACTACATACATTTCTAACCCCCCAGTCAGGGAAGCAATTGAGAATATATATATATATTTTTTTCAATATAACCCTTCAGCTCTCTTAAAAATTGCATGTATCACCTTCTCAATGGTAGATATATGCAAAGAGTGACATGTTTCATTTTACAGTGACAAATTTAAATATGTACGGCATTATACAAGGCAATAATGACCATAGAAAAACATTATAAAACTAGCTAGGCAATTAAAGCTAGTACCTTGAACACATCTAAAGTGGCTATTTATAGGAATGATATCTTGAACAAGCTGTTCCTTCGCGTGCAACTGGATTATTAACCTAAGAAACAGAAGAATGCATCAATGAATAGCTACTGAAAAATCCGAACATTTAACAACAAAATACACTGCTGTGTTGTTACAAAAATCTAGTCTGTATTGATCAGGCTTGCTGTAACTTGTCCCCTGGATCTGAGCATCATGACAGCTAGATATTGCTCTAGGTCTAGAAAGATAGTAATGGTGATCAATGTCTAAATACCCACACTGGTGCCATACAGAACATAGAATAGTCTATATCCTAAGAAGAACTTACAATCTTAGGAGCATGAATTACAGCACATTCACCTTCAAAGTATGCATACCAGAGTGAAGAACTAATAGCTGGGTGTGAACTTCATGAGGGCAGGGACTATGGCTATATTTTTACCATAGTATTTCTACCACCTAGCACAGTGCCTAGCACCTAGCAATCACTCGAGCTTGTTGAACAAATCAATGAGAAATTTCATAAATTAGCTTTCCAATATCTCCATGGCTATGACCAGAAAAATGGTTCTATCTCTTCAAACAATTCAGGTTCATGGAGGACTAAGAGGAGGTGCCCAGACAGGTGGATTGATCCAAGTAACCCCAGTGACCAACAAGGTAGAAGATATCACCAGACTGAATCTACATCCCTTGTTTTTACTCTGCTTTTCCAACTTCATGCTGGTAGTTCTAGGTAAACATAACTGAAAAACTTGGCCCTCCAGCATAAAATGTGAGACTTCTAAATTCCTATGTATTCCTGAAATATTAATTTTCATTTACTATTTATCTGTTGTAGCTCAGAACCAAGGTATAACCTACTGGTAAATGGCCATTCTGAATACACCCCTGCCTCTCCCAAATCTAGCCCTCCTCAGGGGGTTCTTTTTGCCAGGAACATACTTCTTACTGAGACCCAACTCAAATACTACCTCTTGTGTGACGCTCCCCTCAACACCCCCAAGCAGAGCCAGAGGCCTCATCCCCTCCTTTGCTTGCCCCTGAAATAGAGCACTTACACACTCCATTATAGTTATATTTATCTCCCAAATTGATGTGAAGTCCTTGAAAGCAAGGATCCTAGCATACTCACTTTTGCCTTCTGCCTAATACATAAATATTGGTTGCATAAAACAACTAGATTAAGCTATAAACAGAGATGAATTTCTAAATTTAACTGTTCAACTTGTGACATTAAAAATGGCATTGTTTTGAAGGGTTTGATTTCTGTTTTGTTATCTTTTGGGGAACTTGTTTCAGTTTTATGAAGTATTTCAAATGTGTTAACTTTTAAGGAGATAACCTAGGGAAAGAAATGGCTTAGACAGAACTAAGGGAAATAACCTAAGAAAAATAATGCTGTCTTTCTGCTCTGATCCTAATTTGTAGGGGGTTGTATTTTAAGGTGACTAGAGGAATATGGCATTCTTTCAATCTACAAAGTTCATGAGTTGAGCAGAGAGTATTATAAACCCAGATGGAGACCAGAAACTAGATAAAGGCTGACAAATACCATATGATCTCACCTTTAACAGGAACCTAATCAACAAAACAAACAAACAAGCAAAATATAACCAAAGACACTGAAATAGAGAACAGGCTGACAGTGACCAGAGGGGAGAGGGGAGGGGATTTCAGGGGAAAAGGGGAAGGGTTGGCAGGAACAAGTATAAAGGACATATGGACAAAAACAAGGGGGGTGGAAATGGGAAGAAGTGGGGAGGGCTGGGGGTGGGCTGGGATGGGAATAAAAGGCAGAAAACTGTACTTGAACAATTAAAATAAAAGAAAAAGAAAAAAGACAAAGAAAAAGTTTAGCAAATGTCCCAATATATTGTTACTTTAATATAAGGAAAACATTATTATTGGTACTGTTGTAATTTTTACCCATTTTAAATAAAAACAACCTAGTTCTAAATTTAAAGAAGTTTCCATTGGAAATAGAGAACATGAACATGAAATATGAGCAAACTAGAAAAACTAAATAAAGAAATAACTTTTATGAAAAAAAGGCTGACAAAGCAAGGGTCAAGGAAGAAGAACTTATTTTCAAGAAAATGAACACATACCAATGTAATCTCAAAGTAACCATACTAGAAATGGTGTTAAGCATTAGCAGTAAGGCTTCAACTGGAATGCGTTGTTTAAAACCATCACACAACAGGCAACATGGATGGACTTGAAGGCATTATGCTAAGTAAAATTAATCAGGCAGAGCAAGACAAATATTGTATGATCTCAACAAAAACTCATATAGGACACATTGGTGGTTCAGAGGCAGAGGAGCAGGAAACAATGGAATCAAGAATTTGGTAGTTGTCAAACAGAACAGAGTGACAAATTGTAAATGTCGATTTTTCAGCATTATCCCTAGGAAATAACTTTCATTTGTTCAAGGAAAGTTAAAGATGAAATAGCAGGTTGCATCATAATCTATTTTCCTTGAAAAAAATAAATATTAGTGTTCGTTTCCAAAAAACGTATTTTTTGACTGCAATGTTAGTCTCTTGTATAGATTTCTCCATGGTTGACAGCAATAACTACAGAACTAAAGATCAAAATAGGCCAAAAGTAAAAAAGTTTTGGACACCCAATTCACAGAAGGAACCCAAGAGGTAAGAATTTGAGAGTTATAGATGGTATAATGTCAGGTGTCTCTAATAAGTGATTTCTAAAGAAACTTCTCAGACAATGTATTTCTGAGATATGTTTACATGGGTTTAAATCTCGGCTATTCTGCATCCCATGCGTGAGCAAGTGGCTTAACCTCTGTGCCCAATTTCATCTGTAAAAGAAGGATGATGATGAAAATATTATTTCACAGTACTGCTCACATGAGGGTTAAATGAACTAATTCATGAAAAGTGCTTAGAAGAGTAGCTGGCACAGATCAAGCCATTAAGTGTTAGCTGTTGCTGTACCCCTATAACTTGCACAGATATGGACCACAAGAATTTGATTTTGTGTGGGAAAGACACAAGTAGTCAAGAGAGCTACCACTGCCAAGTTCAAAAGTTCTTCTAGTACAAGAGCTCAGATAGAGTGAAACATTTATCTCAAGGCCAGCTGTTCACTCCCTTATTAGCTGAATAGAGTTCCAAAACTATGGAACCCAGGGATACCAAGGGAGTAGATGTGGGGCTGTGATGATCTCAACAATGTAACTATTTTATTTAATCCACATAATTTTGTTTTTCACATAGGGGGAAAACAAGACACAAACAATTTACTGATTTTCCCAAGGGCCACATCTCTCCACCCTTTTCTAGCCTTTGGAAGTGGCAGTGGTAGTCCATGTTCCAATTCACTTTCCTGTTAAATTGACTTTCATTAAATTGGTTTTCCAGAGTTTGAGGAAATCCGGGAAAAATAATAAGAATTTCTTACATCAATCGGACTGACCAAGTAGCACCTAGGGAAGAGCTACTTCATAGAACCAGCTGATGTCCCATTAGGCTGGCAGCAAGAGTGTCAGAAAAGGGCAAGATAGGTTAGTGCGAATTTCTTCTGTAAAATTAGACATCATAGATACATGTTGAGTCTGGACCATCTAAAAGCAGGAACTGAGAAAAACTGTTTTTAGGTGGAATCTAATGTTAGGTGATGGCAGGATTTAAGTGATCACCAATTTTTAAACTCTAATGTCAAGAAACCTGTGAACAATCAAGGGAGGTAGCCTGATCTCACAGGGGTAAATAGGGACCTATTAAATGTAACGCTCACCATAGATACCTTTAAAATGAGGAATTAGTGGCAAGGGAGTGAGATCAGCAGCTACACTGATAGCTTATCAAAAGAATCTTTCGATCCATCAGTCACCGGTATTTACTGAGCTCCTATGTGCTAGGCAGAGTGAAAGGTAACACAAAGATAAAATGCCAAATGTCATATATATTTCTGTACATTTCATGATTTTTTCTAACAGTCAAGTCAATAAATGAGGCAGTTACTGGCTACACTAAACCATTACTGAATTAATGAATATGCCTTCTAGCAAGTGGACTAAAGGGGTGGGGAGACTAGAGCAACAAGTTGAATGGGGTTAAGAAAAGGCACTTCTGTTAAGGTTAACAATGAAGTGATTCTATAGCACTTCTACTTTTTCTAAACCACTTTCACATTTATTATTTTCTCAGTTCCAACCGCAAAGGCTACAAGGTAAGCAGTTAATGTTTTTATTTAACTGATGAGGACACTAAGGCCCAGAGAGCTTTACTGACTTGCCCAAGGTTACACAACACATGTCAGTTGCAGGGGCAGGAACTAAGAACCCAGGCTTCCTGCTTCCCCACCCATTGGGTCCTTCCACTGGGCCACACTGTCAGGAGCAATCCAGCGGCTCGAAGTTGAGGACAAAGTCCCCGTGGTCAGAGTACTCGCACTTCACACCTGGCCCTGAACCTGTTGTCCACGCAGCATCAGTGGGAGGAGGGTGGGTGGCTCTTCGTGGTTTGGGATTGGGAGGTAATGGCAGGCTCCCCTCCTCTGCAGGAATCAGGCGGTTACTTACTCATATTGCCCGTTCCTCTGGGCTAGGGTCAGGACGCACGGCTCCTGGAGAGGACCTCTCATCTCTATACCCTCGACAGTATGTGCACATTAGTCAAGGGTCTGCACTAGAAGTGCTGCCAGAGAAGGGTGGCGCGGTGCGGAGTTGGGGGAAGCTGCCGCCCCTCTGCCTGCTCTCCCCCTAGCTGGAGGCATTGCCTCCAGCGCCGACCCCCTCCCTGGCTAGGCTCGGCCTCCGGGCTTAACCGTTTCCCCGCTCCCCCCCTCAGCAGGGTTCCGCAGTCCCCTCACCCCGACCTCCCACCCCGGCCCTCCGCGGCCTCCCCTCCCCCTTCTCTGGCGGATACTGCGAGGGGTTGGGCTCCGGCTGGGAGCTGCGGCTCCATCCAGGCGGCCTCCGGTCTCACTGGGGCTGCAAACTGCCGGGGGATCCGACGACACTGCCTCCGGTGTCCTCCTATCCACGCGCCTCGGCTGCGCGTCGTTTTAAGAAAATCTCCGTGCCGCGCCGGGAGCCGAAAGCCTGACCAGAGAGAGCGGCACCTCGCGCCCCCACCAATTTTCCAGGCCGCCGCAGCGTCCGCCCTCTGCGGCCAACATGAGGAACTGCAGCAAGAGACCCGACGGACCGGGGTCGTCTCCACCACGTCCAGCAACGAATACATTTTAAATGCTGCCCATGAGTGACACCATAATTGTTCTTGGGACTTTGAAGATTGCTATGGAAACAAAGCATAGTCATACCTATGAGGGAACTCAAAGGTGTTGAGCCAACAGAACCGTCATCATCCATTCAAAATATCCTTATTACGGTTATAACGCACCGTGCTGGTTATCCTATCTCTCCGATGTCCCTTCCTCCCCTTCCTCTTATTCCTTCCACCCTCTAAATCCGAAAAAGGCCCAAAGCTCAGACCTTCATGACCCCTACAGGTCACCTCTATACAGGCAATGACCAGTTATATGTCTCTGACCTTGACCCCCTCCCTAATATAACCCATTGTTATCACAACACTGAATAACAAAACTAACTCATCATAGTTTCTCACAGTCATGTAGGCTTGAAACTTTAAAGCCATATGCTTTCTTCTCTCCTCATTTCTCTGTATCCAATCAACCAACAAACCTTGTTAATATTTTTTTGGAATTACCTTTAGATTCCGTGTTTTCTCTCTATTCACACCACCATCACTTTATCGTAAGCCTTTGTGATAGATGTCTCCACTGACCATTTTACTCTGTTGACAGTTGTAAGGATACTATTCCCAGAGGAATGCTTCAATTGTTACTAATTTGCTCAAGAATCTACAATGGATTTTAGCCCTGGCTGGTGTGGCTCAGTGGATTGAGCACTGGCCTGCAAACCGAAAGGTTGCTGGTTGGATTCCCAGTCAGGGCACATGCCTGGGTTGCAGGCCAGGTCCCCAGTGCAGGCACATGAGAGGCAACCACACATTGATGTTTCCCTCTCTCCTTCCCTTCTCCTCTCTAAAAATAAATAAAATATTTTTTTTTTAAAAAAGACTGATTTTAAACCTATAGTAATGTAGACAGTGTGGTATAGAAGTAGATAGACCAATGGAACAGAATACAGAGTCCCAATACAGATCATACATATATGGACAGTTGATATGCAGCATGTGCATTTGAAATCAGTGGGGGAAAATGGATTATTTACTAAATGGTGAAGGGACTATTTACCATTCTCATGGAAAATTATAAAATTAGATCCCTACCTCACACAATGGAGGGGGAAATTCAATTCCAGGTAGATTAAAGATCTAAATGTGAAAAAGCAGATCTTTAAAACTTTCAGAAGAAAATAGAAGAACAACTATATGACCTTGGAATAGGGAATGAGAATGATTAGTTAAGATACTAAAAAGCACAGCCCTGGCTGGCATGGCTTAGTTGGTTGAACTTTGGCCCATGAACAGAAAGGTCACAGATTAATTCCTTGTCAGGGCACATGCCTCGGGTTGTGGGTTCTGTCCCCCATCAGGGGATGTGCAAGAGGCAACCAATTGATCTTTCTCCCTCATGTTGATGTTTCTCTTCCTTTCTATCTCCCTTCTCCTCTCTCTCAAAAAAATAAATATTTTAAAAGATGTTAAAAAAGCACAAACAATAAGGAAATTGATTGACATATTTAAGTATATTACACTCCAAAATATAGGCACTCCAAGATAACATAAATAAGTTAAAAGACAAGCCACATACTGGGAGAAGATATTCGCAATACATATAACTGACAAAGGATAACCTGGGAGGTTCTACACTTCCAGCTGTTATCACCTATCTGACTTTGTCTTCCACCATTCTTTCCAACTCACTCTGCTTAGTCACATTGCTTCTTATTATTCCTAGGACTTGCCAGGCACACCCTTGCCTCAGGGCCTTTGCATTTGCTCTTTACCCTACCTGCACTATCATTTCCTTCAGGTCTTCGCTCAAATATCACTTTCTCAGTGAGGCCTTCTTTTTTTTTAATATTTTATTTATTTTTAGAGAGAGGGGAAAGGAAGAAGAGAAACATCAATGTGTGGTTGCCTCTTGTGTGCCCCCTACTGGGGACCTGGCCTGCAGCCCAGGCATGTGCCCCGACTGGGAATCGAACTGGTGACCCTTTGGTTTGCAGGCCAGTGCTCAATCCACTGAGCCACACTGGCAAGGGCATCAGTGAGGCCTTCTTAAACAACTTTATTTAAAATTGTAGTTCAACAATCTCCTTTCCCAATCCTATACACACATGCTCCTTATCCCTCTTCCCTGTTTATTTTTCTCCAGAGGATTTTTCACTATCCATTATTCTATCTATTTTACTTATTAATTTTGTTTATTATTTATATCCCTCCACTAGAATGTAAGTTCCACAAGGGCAGAGATTTTTGTGTTTTGTTCTTTGCTTTATTCCCAGTGCCTAGAACTATTTCTATAACAAAGTAAATGCTAGAAAAATATATATTAAATAGTGAGTGAATTAGTATCCACAATATATAAGAGCCCCTATAAATCAGTGACAAAAAAGAAAACTAGTAGAAAAAGTTACAAAATTCATGAATAAGAAACTCAGAGTCAAGGAAACCCAAATGACCAATAAACACAGAAAAGGATGCTTCACTTCATTACTCTTTAGGGAAATTGAAAATTAAAACTATGAGCTACCATTTCACGACCACTGGCTTGGCAAAAATTAGAATTCAGACAACATCAAGTGCTGTTAAGGATGTAGAACAGATAGAACTCTGGTCACTGAAAGGAGTATAAATTGGTAGAACTGCTATAAAAAGGAATTTGACATCATATAATACAATTGTATGTAATACACTTCAACCTAGAAATTCAATTTTTAAAGATCCAGGCAAAATTTGAGTACCCTACTCAAGTGTACAAGGGTACTCCTTCTACACTTTGTGCACAAGGAGACATGTAAAAGAATGTTCATTGCAGCATTATCTGCAATCTCAGAAAAAAATGGAAGCAAATTAAATGTCCATCAGCAGGTGAATGTATAAATAAATCATAGTAATCATGAAGTTCATTACTATTTTGAAATTACAATAAATAACTCAAACTATATGTATTAGCAGAGTTAGATCTCAAAAATACAATGCTGAGCATAAACAGAAAATTGCAAACATTGTATGGTGTACCATTTATATAAAGTCTGAAAATACTGTATGTTGCTTATGGCTATAAGATATAAGAGTATAAGTATATAAAACATGAAAGGGCATAATCATCACCAAATATGAAAGAGGTAGAATACTGAGACTGGAGAAGAGCATACAGGGAATATCAACTATATCTATAATATTTATTTTTTAAACACAATCTGAAAGTTGATGTTGCAAGATTTGATAGAATTGGGTGGTTGTTACATATATTGATTTTGTATTTCATGTCCTTTCCTGTATTTTAAATCATTTACAATCAATGAAAATAAAAAACAAAAGAATAACATGTAGGGGAGGGTTAGCAATGACAAAAGCTGAAAACAGAACAAGGAAAATGAGGATTGAGAGACTTTCTTAAGATGTATCATGGAGTTCACTGGAGACCACAAAATAAGTGGCTTCAATAAGTGGTGAGTGTAGAAACAAGGTGACAGAGAATTGAGAAGGGACTGGATCATAAGGAAATGGAGGTGAGAAACCCCTATTGAAGAAACAAAACCCCCTCAGTGATTAGCAACTAAACCCCCTCAGTGATTAGGAAGAACAAGGATCCAAGGTAGAAACAGAGGTATCAATCTTAGAGAAGAGGATACTTCCTCCTCCAAATCTACAGTATCCCCAGCACCTAAAAGAGTGCCCTGCATATAGTAGGGTACTCAAATATATGTTGTAAATAATAAGAGGTTGTGAACAAATGGAGGTGAGGACACTACAAACTATGCTCTCTCACAGGAGAAATGATGATTTTTTTCAGAAAAAAAATTGAAACCGGATGTTGTAATAACAATAATCCCTAATCCTGTTGGCTAACATTGAACAGTCACGTGACAGACACTCTCCTCATGGCTGTACATACATACTTCCATTTAATTCTTACTAAATCTCTGTAAAGAGGTAATACTGTTTCCATTTTAAAGATGAGAAAACTGAGACTGAGAGTTTTAGCAATTTGCACATTAACGAGTAATTGGCAGAACCGAGATTCAAACTGGCATTTGTCTGAATCCAAAGCCTGAGTTTTTTAACCAACATATTTTGCTGTTCATTCAGTATTAATAGTAATAAGTGCTTATTTTATTTATTAATTTCTTTTAAAATATTTTATTTACTTTTAGAGAGAAGGGAAGAGAAGGAGAAAGAGAGGGAGAGAAACATTGATGTGAGAGAGAAACATTGATTGGTTGCCTCTGGTATGTGCCCCACCACGTAGCGAACTCGCAACCCCAGCAATGTGCCCTTACCAGGAATTGAAACAGCAACCTTTTGCTTTTTGGGACAACGCCCAACCAACTGGCCCACATTGGTCAGAGCAGTAAGTGTTTATTTAGAACTTTTGATGTGTCAGATACTATGGTACCAACTGTACCTGAATTATCACATTTAATATGATGAATTTGAAGTTGAGAATAGAGGGTTTGAGAACTTCAATAGGTGGAGAAGGAGGGAAGAAACTGATGGAGAGTGATGGTGAATGCAGGACAGTTAATAAAGGGTTTTAGAGCAACAGAGAGAGCCCGATGGGTGGCAGATGGCATGCATTTCCATAGTGATCCAAATGAGCACGTGTCTGTAGCTTTCCTTGGCAATGTTTGGCAGATGGAAAGCAGGAGTAGAGAAAATATACCAAGAAGATGCAATAGGTCCTGGCTGATGTGGCTCCGTGGATTGAGTGCCAGCCTGTGAACCAAAAGGTCGCCAGTTCGATTCCCAGTCAGGGCACAAGCCTGGGTTGTAGGGCCAGGTCCCCAGTGGGGTACACAAGAGGCAGCTACACAGTGATGTTTCTCTCCCTCTCTAAAAACAAATAAATAAAAAATCTTTTTTTAAAAAAAAGAAGGTGCATTAGGCTTGGGGATTAGTATAGCAGGCACAGCTGAAGGTCATGGGGGTGAGGAAGTCTAAAGTGGTGTTTAGAGTGCACTGAATTAGCGGGCCCTGGAGTCAAAGTTAGGTGAAGATATGAATCCCCTCAACCTGGGGCTAGCAGAGGGGACAAAGGCAAACTTGACAAAATCATTTCCCTAGCCCCGATCCTGTGGCAAATTGTTATATTTCCATTGGGGGGATAATTTTGGGGGCTATACTTACTAATGTGTTTCTGTATGTGTGAAGTCATTTTTGTAAGTTGGCTAAAATCATTTTTTATTCATAGCCACCTTCTGACTTACTTGTGGTTGTTGTTAATGATACCACTGTGGTTTTTTTTTAAGATTTTATTTATTTATTTTTAGAGAGGGGAAGGGAGGGAGAAGGAGAGAGAGAGAAACATCAGCGTGTGGTTGCCTCTCATGTGGCCCCCACTGGGGACTTGGCCCACAACCCAGGCATGTGCCCTGGCTGGTAATCGAACCTGTGATGCTTTGGTTTGCAGCCCATGCTCAATCCACTGAGCTACGCCAGCCAGGGCTGATACTACTGTTTTAACTAGTTATCCAAGTTTGAGACTTCAGGTTTATCCATTAACTCTGCTTCTCCTTCACCTTTTATATCCCATAACTTAAATTTTGTCAATTCTAGTGTAAATTCCTTGATGTATACAAGGAGGGAAGCAGAAAAAAACGTAATTATCATCTGGAGGGTGGGCCCCTTGTAGTACAGGCTTCCCCTGCTAGGTGAGTGTTCTAGGAACCCATCTGTATCAGTGTACCAGCTGGCAGTGTTGTGAGGGGCTGTGTTTGGCTTCAACGAAATTTTGTTTGAAGACTTTTTCAATGTGTTTGCCCGTTTCCTGATGGGTGATTTATGAGTACACCTGCACACACCACAGATGTCTATTTTTGGTATATTTGTATGCACCTTCTTGGTATATTTTCTCTACTCTTGTTTTCCATCTGCCAAGTGAGTGTTCAGCAGTTTTTAATGAAAAATGGCATAACTCCGATGCCCCAACCTTCCTATTCACCCGATCTCACCCCTAGTGACTTTTTTTTTGTTTCCCTGGATGAAAAAAGCCCTCAAAGGGAAACGTTTTGCTGATGTAGAAAGAGGTGAAACAAACAAACAAACAAAAAACAGCAGAAGTACTAAAAGGCATCAACATCAATGAGTTCAAAAACTCTTTTGAGCAGTGGAAAAAACATCTCTATAGGTGTATTGCTTCAAATGGAGAGTACTTTGAAGGTGATTGAAGTTTAAACGTAAGAATAAATACACAACTTTTAATAAATACATTTTGGGTGTTTTGGGTTCCCCCTTGTAGCTCTGACCATTCTTGTCTATCAGATGGCATTTTGTCTTAACCAAATAAAGGTCTTGTGCCTTGTATTTACATGCAAGAGTCATCCAATGCACAGAGTGGATGATCATTAAACAAAACACAAATAAATAAAACTCTAGCTTCAAGAAAACACAAGGCTGCCCTGGCTGGTGTCACTAAGTGGATTGAGCGCTGGCCTGTGAACCAAAGGGTTGCTAGTTCGATTCCCAGTCAGGGCACATGTCTGGGTTGCAGGCCAGGTCCCCAGTAGGGGGTGCATGAAAGTCAACCACACATTGATGTGTCTCTTCTTCTCTTTCTCCTTCCTTTCCCCTCTCTCTAAAAATAAATAAATAAAAAATTTTTTAAAAGTATACTCTGGTTTCTGTTCAGATCATATAAATCTTTTGCCTTTTTTTAAAAAAGTACTTCCGGCCAAGATGGAGGCATAGGTAGATACACTTTGCCTCCTCGCACAACCAAAAGAAAGACAACAACAAATTAAAAAAAAAAAAAACACAACCAGAACTGACAGAAAATTGAACTCTATGGAAGTCCAACAACCAAGGAGTTACAAAAGAAACATCCATCCAGACCGGTAGGAGGGGTGGAGACAGGCAGCTGGGTGGAGTGGACTCTTGGCAAGGCATCGGCTGGCGGATCCAGCGAGGCTGCGAATTGCAGACCGCAGTCCCACATTCACATGCAGATAAACTGGGAGGAACAACTGGGGAGCAAGACAGACCACACAGTTCAGGGTTCCGGTACGGGGAAATAAAGCCTTAAACCTCTGATTGAAAACACCTGTGGGGGTTGAGGTGCCAGCAGGAGAAACTCCCAGCCCCACAGGAGAGCTCGTCAAAAAGACCCACCCACCTGGGAATCAGCACCAGAAGGGCCCAATGTGCTTGTGGGAAGCGGGGGAAGTGACTGAAAACTGGCTGAGAGTGGAGCAAGCGGCATTATTCCCTCTCGAACCCCTCCCCCACAAACAGCATCACCAATGCAGCTGTTGCATCACCAATGCAACATGGATTGCCCCGCCCTGGTGAACACCTAAGGCTCTGTCGCTTACTATGTCACAGGTGCACCCAGACAAAAAAAAAATAGCCCAAATGAAAGAACAGATCAAAGCTCCAGAAAAAAATACAACTAAGCAAAGAAGAGATAGCCAATCTATCAGGTGCACAGTTCAAAACATTAGTAATCAGGATGCTCACAGAACTGGTTGAACATGGTCACAAATTAGACGAAAAAATGAAGACTATGCTAAGTGAAATAAAGGAAAAGGTACAGGGAAGCAACAGTAACAGGAAGGAAACCGGGACTCGAATTGACGGTGTGGACCAGAAGGAAGAAAGAAACATCCAACCACAATAGAATGAAGAAACAAGAATTCAAAAAATGAGGGGAGGCTTAGGAACCTCCAGGACATCTTTAAACATCCCAACATCCAAATCATTGGGGTGCCAGAAGTAGAAGAAGAAGCGCAAGAAATTGAAAACTTATTTGAAAACATAATGAAGGAGAACTTCCCCAATCTGACAAAGGAAATAGACTTCCAGGAAGTCCAGGAAGCTCAGAGAGTCCCAAAGAAGTTGGACCCAAGGAGGAACATACCAAGGCACATCATAATTATATTACCCAAGATTAAAGATAAGGAGAGAATCTTAAAAGCAGCAAGAGAAAAGGAGACAGTTACCTACAAAGACTGTCAGCTTTTTTCTCAAAGGAAACCTTGCAAGCAAGAAGTGTCTGGAAAGAAGTATTTGAAGTCTTGAAAGGCAAGGACTTACATACAAGATGACTCCATCCAGCAAAGCTATCATTTAGAATAGAAGGGCAGATAAAGTGCTTCCCAGATAAGGTCAAGTTAAAAGAGTTCATCATCACCAAGCCCTTATTATATCAAATGGTAAAGGGACTTATCTAAGAAAAAGATAAAAAATAGGGACAGTAAAATGACAACAATCTCACAGTTATTAACAACTGAATGTAAAACAAAAACAAACTAAGCAAACAACTAGAACAGAAACACAATCACAGAAATGGAGATCACATGGAGGGTTATCAGCAGGAAGTGGGAGGGGGAGAGAGGGGGAAAAGGTACAGAGCATAAGTAGCATAAATGGTAGGTAGAAGATAGACAGGGCGAGGTTAAGAATAGTATAGGAAATACAGAAGCCAAAGATTGTATATGTACAACCCATGGACATGAACTAAAGCGCCGGGGATGTGGGTGGGAGGGGGTGTGCCGGGCAGAGGGGAATAAAGAAGGGAAATGGAACAACTGTAATAGCATAATCAATAAAACATATTTTTTAAAAAGTAAAAAAATAAACATTTATAAAAAACCCACAAGGCTCACCACCTTCACCATCACCACACATCACCACAGTTAAATGGGTGTTCAGTGCTTTTCTTTTATCCATTAGACAACTATAACTAAGTGCTTTAGACAACTATAGACAACTATAACTAAGTGCTTAGCATTTATGGGTTTTTCAGAGGCAAAATAAAAAAATGGAGATATTACCCCTGGCTGGTGTGGCTCAGTGGATTGAGTGCTGGCCTGTGGACCAAAGGGTCACTGGTTCAATTCCTTGTTAGGGCATATGCCTTGGTTGCCAGCTGAGTACCCGGTTGGGGGCCTGTAAGAGGCAACCACAGATTGATGTTTCTCTCCCTCTCTTTCTCCCTCCCTTTCCCTCTCTCTAAAAATAAATGAGTACAGTCTTTTAAAAATTGAGATCTTAAAAAGGGACTATAAAATATTAAAAGAAACTGGAAAACCCAAAAATAATGATTTAATTAAATGGTTACAAAATATAACATTGTACCAAGTTCATTAATTATTAATTTTGTATTTATTAAAAAATCTATTCTTTGAAAACAATTTTTAGGTTTGATTGTTTCACACTCCAAAAATTTCCAAGTATGCATAATGATTATAGAGAAATCACAGTCAGTATCAATTAAATTAGTTATGCACAAATAATTTCAAGGACAATTTTTAAAAAGTCCTTTAAAAATTTATAGCAAAATATAAATATTTTTAATGCAGTATTTAAATGCATTTTAATATGTTTAAGGTAATGCTGGCTGAAGCTTTCACAAATAAGAGAGCTTGGGGCCTGCAAGGGCAAAAACAGGCCTGCCTAACACAGATGAGATTGGGGAGGAAGATTTCGCACAGGTGAGTCAGCAGCCAGAGGCTGGAAGGCAGGCCATGCAGAGGCATAAATGATTCATTGATTTTTAAATCACCACTAGTTGAAAAGGCTTGCTTTTCATATGCACAAGTCCAATATAGATATTTCTTCCCATACAGAGAATCATAAAGAAGAGCTCATTTATATTTACATATTTCCATTTATGTTTTTTATTCCTATAGAATTTGGGGCAAGAAAGGCTCATTAAATGGTGACAGGCACCCTCCCCCTGCTATTGCATTTCTGCCCTGGCTAGTTCCTTAATTCCTTTTGTCCTATGTCATTCTCCTAGGCTAGGCTCTGCTATCTGCTTAGCGAATCCCATAACCAGGTCTGTCATTACCCAGGCCTACTTTCCTCCTTGCCTCAGAAATTGGAGATAGGAACTGAAAGACTACAGGGTTAGCCTGGCATTTAATGCTCCAAGAAGTCTGTCCTGAACAAACTATTTTACAGTTGCCTCCCAAGACCACTCTTCACAAATTTTATGCTCTAACATTTATTTCCCTTAGGAATTGAACATGTATAGTGGTTAGTGGCAATCAGATGTGTGCGCTCATGACTCAGATACTTGGCTGACCATGCAGCTCAGTAGTACTAACTTGCCATCTTGGTCTTGACCTTTATAAATTGCTAATTTAAAAAAAAAAAACCTGGTCATAAATTGTTTAATATTTAGGTACAAAGAATGAAGGAAATGTTGATTTTGAAGTATAGACCATAAAGTAATAAAAATTGTACAAATTCTCAAGATGCTACTCACCAGACCCATAAGCTGCCTTTATCTGATCAAAATTCTTACATAGCACATGAAGATTCCTCTAGGAATTTGAAAACCCTAAAATAGAAAATAGAGTTATAGCTAAATTCAACTCAGTTTTTCACTTATTGGGAATGAAAATTATCCACATCTGCCAAGTAAAACCATATCTTCAATCTCACCAATTAGAAACACAGAAATTGTTAAAGTAAGCAAACTTATATTATTTAAAGCACAAAATTCAAAAATTACAATAAGGTCTTGAAAACAGCTTTTGTCTATTTGTGACATTTACTCTACAGTGTGATGGATCCAGTGGGAAAATCCATGAAGATTAGCTGAGCTCCCTTATAGCTTCCACACTGTGATCCTTATCAAGGTAGGCAGTGACACATGAGGCTAGCTCACCTCCATTGTACGTTCCAGAAAGGAAAGGCAGAACACTCTTGATTTTAGGTTATTTTCTGTCTCAATCCAGACCAGAGTGTAAGACAGAAAAATTTAGGGAAGAATGCTTGCTGGGCAAAATGTGTTAGGTTACTCATCCCATCCCTGCACCCTAATAGGTAAGAACCTCTCAACTGAGAAGAAGGAGGAAAGTAGAAAAAGAGAACTTAGAAGCTGGGGTCTTGTGGTCATGATGAGGTGAAGCAGCATTGGGTGGCAGTAAGGACCATGCCAGTAGAATCATGATGAGGAGTTGGCCACTTTAATGGATGGCAGCATGGAGGGATGACAGGGTGGCTACATCTCAGGAAAGGCCAGTGCAGAATATATTAAGAGCACAAGAAGTGGACACCAGCTTCCCACTACTGCTATTTTAATCTTACTTAAATACTGGAGTTCAAAATCAGTACAAGGGTCATGAAGGAGGGAGAGGGTGACCCTAAATTTGATTAAGTTTAATCATGAAATCACACACACACATAAGCAAACAACATTGTGTGGATGAATCTAGATTGTTTTCTGCTCTCTGTGAGAATGGTGAAATTAAACCCAGATATAGGCAGTGTAATCTTCAGAACCTTGTCTGTCTTGTCAGGGCGGCTGAATCCCCGAGCACCTTGCAGAGTAATTATTCAATAGGTATCTGTGGAATTTGTAACTACTCCTTAGAGAAAATAATGTATGATTTAGAATTTTCCTAAGGGTATTAAGCAGCACAACCATTTGGGAGATGCTACTGTAGTGAATTTGATTGGTATTTAATTTCTTGATCACATGCTACTTATTCGTACTTCCATCTTGGTAATGGCATCTTTTCTTACAACCTCCTCTGCAACTGTACCCACTGTAATTCCCTCTATTCTGCAATGCTCACCTCAAAGAGTCCTTTCTCTGTAAACCTTTTGTCCTGTCAACTAGCAGCTGGAAAAGAATGCCCCCTCTTCTGAACTACAGTGTCTCTATGTACCTCTTGTGGAACTTCTTGGAATTTCTCAAGGTTGGCGTGTGTTATTATTGTATTGTTACAGATGCATGAGCACATGATTGCTCTGATCATTATACTCTTCACTTGCCCACAATCTCTTTAGGGCTTTATAATTATACTTTTAAAATTAAAACATTTATTTATATTTTCCTATGGTATGTCTGTATTTTCCTTCTTTCAATGTGCATATTATATACATATCTGTATATATGTGTATTATATTATGTATTGTATTATATTATACACACATGTAAACAAATGATTTTATGTAAACAAATGATTATAAAGTGAATGACCGTGTAACTTTCACCCAAGAAATGGAACATTGTTAGCATTTTGGAAATCTCCCTCTCACATGCCTCTCTCTCTGACCACCTCTTCTTGCCCTACCCAGAATTAAACCAGGGCTGGTATTGAGCCAGCATACTCTGATGAGGTATAAAACTACTGTTTGTTTGGATTGGTCAAGATTCAAGTCATACTGCTTGTTAAAATTAATCACTATCTTGACTTCTGTGATAATCATTTAATTGCTTTTCTTTATAGTTGTATCACTTGTGAATGCAAACATACTCTTACCTGTTTTTGAGCTTTATATGAATGGCACCATGCAGTATGCACTCTTTTTTTAAAAAAAAGGTTTTATTTATTTATTTTTAGAGAGAGGGGAAGGGAGGGAGAAGGGGAGAGAAACCTCAATGTGTGGTTGTCTCTCACGTGGCCCTCACTGGGGACCTGGCCTGCAAGCCAGGCATGTGCCCTGACTGGGAATTGATTCGGGGACCCTTTGATTAGCAGCCTGCACTCAATCCACTGAGCTACACCATTCAGGGCAGTATGCCCTCTTTTCTATCTCACTTATTTGACTCAATATTATGTCATGCATGTAGTTGTATATTGCTGCCATTTTCATCTATGTGTATTATTTCATCATATGAATATATCATAGTTCATTCATTCTCCCATTGATGGACATTTGGGTGGCTTCCTGTATTTGGATATTATAAACAAAAGCTGCTATTAACATACTTGTGCATACTTTTGGTGCACATATGAATTATTTTCTCTAGGGTATGTTATCCTAGTGGAATCACTGAGTCAAAGATGTTGCATATTAGGCTTTCCAGAAGCAAAAGCTGAGGTGGAGTGTTGAGTACAATATGCTTTTTAGGGACCAGAACCAATAAATTTAAGGCAGAGGAAGTACAATTGTGCAGAGGGAGAGGATAAACTGTGACACAAATCTGACAAAGCTTGGATAAACTTGACATGCAGCTGGAACAAGTAGTGCTCATCAGTGTATTCTGCACCAGGCCTTGCTCATTTCCACTCCTACCTTGCTCATTCACCTTAGGAACAGAATGACCTTGGGCAAAGCAACTCTCTGCACCTCAATGAGCTGGCAGCTGGTGGCTATCTATTGCTGGTATTCCTCATACCTGTGAAGAATGGCCTTTCTTGAAGGAGAATATGGGTGGTACATCTCTGTTTCTCTACCACAATAGTATACAGATATATTTGACTCTAGTAAATAATGCCAAACTGGTTTACAAAGTGGTTGTGCAATTTACATTTTCACATGCATTGTACAAGAGTTCCCATTTCTTCTCATCCTTACCAACTATTGGTACTGGTAATCTTTTTAAAAAATTGGCCATTCTAGTGGACGTGTAGGAGTATCTCACTGTGATTTTATTTTATGATTATTTTTAATCCTCATCTGAGGATATGTTTATTGATTTGAGAGACACAGAGAGAAAGAGAGAGAGCCAAAGATAGATAAATAGATAGATATGTGAGAAACATTGATAGGTTGCCTCCCGTATGAGTCCTGACCAGGGACTGAACCTGCAACCTAGGTATGTGCTCTGACTGGGAATCTGGGAATCGATCCTGCAAACTTTTGGGATGTGGAACGACACTCTAACCAACTAAACCACCTGGCCAGGGCACATTGTGGTTTTAATTTGCAGTTCCCTGATGACTATAAAGGCTAAACACCTTCTGATTATTGCTTTATGTCTCTTATTTTTCAAGTTGTATAGGGGTTAGCAAACACAGCCTGGTGCCCATTTTTATATGCCCCTCAATGTAAGAATTGTTCTTATATGAGGTCTGCCCAGAAAGTATCCAGCCATGTAATATGGAAAATAGAGACATTTATTGAAGAAAATACAAGATACAAGAAACATCCTTAGTCCCCTTCCAAGTAGGCAGCTTGGGACCTCACACAGTTCTCCCAATCACCATCAGGTACCCCCGTCATATTTTCCTGAATCTCATCAATGGTCTGAAAACTTTTCCCATTCAACGGTGATTTTAGTTTTGGGAAAAGCCAGAAATCTCAGGGTTGGCAAATCTGGGCTGTAGGGGGGGCTGAGTCACCTGGGTGATTTGATTTTTTGCCATAAAACTCTGCACAAGACATGATACATGAGTGGGCGTGTTGTCGTGATGAAGCTGCCAATCACCAGTTGCCCATAGCTGAGGCCTTCTGAATCATCCAGATAGTTTCTGTGGAGGAATGTTCAAGTTTAATACAGAATTTGATGCAGACTCATTGCTCTACTCACTCAGTCATTTTTAATGTGACTGCCACACAGTACACATGCTCACTCAGTGGTATCTACCATCCCCTACTGACTAGTACAGTGAAGTTGTCATTGTTCACACATATGCATTCCAGTCCACTCTCCTTGGCTGCCAAGTCACATTGATGTCGCACAAACTGTTCTTGTTATACTAACAAAGGCTGTACTTTTTCTGGACAGACTTCACATTTTTAAGTTGTTGAAAAATCAAAAGAGGATAATATTTCATTATACGAGATTCAAATTTCAGTGTCCATAAGTAAAGTTTTATTGGAACCTGGCCATGTTCATGTGTTTACCTATTGTCTATGGTTACCTTCATCCTACAGCAGCAGAGTTTACCTCAGACAAGGGTTTAATCTCCAAAATATATAAAGAACTTACACGACTCCACTCGAAGAAGACAAGAAACCCAATTAAAAAAATGGGCAAAGGACCTGAATAGGCATTTCTCT
>CM052552.1:17238044-17265395 GCA_028533065.1 Trachops cirrhosus | reverse complement strand
CTGAATAATCTAAAATAAAAATAAAAAAAAAAAAAACAAAGACCTTACAGTCTGCAAAGCCCGAAATATTTACTATCTGGCCCTTTACAAGAAAAATTTGCTGATCTCTGTTCTAGGTCACTGGTTCTAAAGTGGGTTCCCAGACCATCAGCATCAGCACTAGCATCATCTGGGGACTTGTTAGAAGGGCAATTCTTAGCCATACCCCAAACCTATCAATTCAGAAACTCTGGGAGTGGGGTTAGTCATCTGTGTTTTAACAAAGTCCTCCAGGTGATGCTGATGTGTTAAAAGTTTGAGACCCCTGGTGTAAGCCCAGGACAAAGACCTAATCCATTTTCTTTGCAAATCATCATAGTCCTTGATATCTTGTTCTACATGCAGTGGGTAAGCTGTAAAAGAGTCTTAAAAGGTGTTCTATAAATGTATGATTATGCATGTGAAATCTGGCCAAAATGGACACCTAGGGCAAAATTAAAGAAGAAAAATGGGTAAGCAACAGAAGGCAACATAAAATCTGAAGGGTATGTGTGGAAGGTGGACAACTCAATGTAGCTAGGGAACCAGCCCCTGGACCTCCTTCCATCCACCTTATTTTACGTAGCTTTTTAACAAAGATGAATCAGATATGGTTCCTGTCCTCAAGGAGGTCACAATCTAAGTAGAGAAGCATCCTGTTATCCCTCTTCTCCCTCACTTACTGCCTTTCTTCAGAACTGTCCTTTGAGGAAATGTAATTGCACCAAACTGCTGACCCTAATAAACAAAAATGAACAGAAAAAATGACTTGGCAAACAACAATTTTGCCTTATTCCCACTTTAGTTTAGGACTGACTTCCAGAGTGACTTTCTCATATCCTGGCTTTTTCCTTGGCTCACTCAATCTGAAGCTCAGATTATCACCATGATTTTTTCTTTTTGTTAACTACCATCCATTGAGTGCATATTACATACCAAGGCCATGCTAAATGTTTTGTCTATACTTTTACATTAAATCCTCAAAAAGCCACTTTGAGTTAGGTATTATTATATCTATTTTACAGATGCAAATCTGAGGCATAGAGAGGTTAAATAATTTTGTAGAATTGGAACGCCAAGTCTTTTTGACTGTAGAGCCCAAGCTGGTAATAATTGTGCTATGGTGCCTCTAATAATATTCAACATTTGCAATATTGCAAGACAACGCAAATCAAACTCAGGTTACTTAGCATGTGCTTCATGTTTTGGGACATGCATGGCTGTGTAGTATTTCATGGAGGGAAATATTTAAAAATCAACTGTATTCTTTTCCTGAGCTAGATTTTGTGTGATAATCTTTAAAAGTAGAAAATTCCTGCCAGCATGGCTCAGTTGGATGAGCATCATCCAGTAAACTGAAAGGTCATGGGTTGGATTCCAGACCAGAGTACATGCCTGGTGTGTGGTTTCAGTCCCTTTTACATAAAACTTAAAGTAATAATAATGTCATAAACAGTTCCTTAACCAGGTGACATTATTGTAAATAGCACAGTGATTTATATTTCTTTTGTTACATTACACATTAAATAGCTACATTGTCTCTTTAGTATAAAATTTTTCCTTTTTTGTTTTGGACTCATTCTACTTGCTCCTACTGTCTCCATGTTAGGAACTATTTCTTTTTTTATTATTTTTTAATTTTAGTTTATTCAGTACAGTTTCTATCCTTTATTCCCATTCCAGCCCACCCACCCATGCCTCCCATTTCCAACCCCCCTAGTTTTGTCCATGTGCCCTCTATATTTGAGGAACTATTTGAATATGTCCATTTTTGAGCAATAGTTTTTAAATTATCTTTTAAAATGTTAGTTATTATATAAGTATACATACCTTCATCAAGGAAAATTAGAAGTATTATCAAAGCAAAAATAAAAAGGCACTTATAATCCTATTACCTTGTTATAACTACTGTTAATATTTGGAGTAGAACTTTCCAGATATTGTCCTTTGTGGAAACTTATTTATGTAAATAGTTTCTTCCTTTCTCTTCTTTTCTTCTTCTTCTTTTAAAAAATGGGACCATTCTACTTTCTTGCTTGCCTTTTTTCACGCAACAAAATATTAGGAGCATATTTCCATGTAAATATATATACATATATATATATATACACACACACATACATACACACACACAATCATTCATAATGACTACACAGTATTCTACTTAGAAATGTACTGTACAATATTTTGCCAAAGAATTCTTCTTGGACATCTAAGTTGTTTCTGTTAGGCTTCCCCGTCCCTGCACTCTAACTGTCCTGAGTCCCCTTAGTGTTCCAATAATTTACTCTGGGTACAAGCAAGAATCCCAAATTATTCTCCAACTTCCATCTTATAATAGCTTTTATGTAGACCTAAAGAAATTATCTGGCTATACATTACTACCAGAGACTTAAGAGTGACAATGTTTCCTTATAAACCCAGAGGGAATGCCATAGAGATAATGGCAAAAATATTTCTCATTTTCTCAATATGATTTCTACTATCCAGGAGAAAGCCCTGTGAATGACAGAGAAATTAATAAAGGTGAAGTGAAAAGATAAGGTTTGCAGCAAACAGTATGAAATTTGAATCTGACTTCAGTCACTCACTAGCTGTGGGACCTTAGATAAATTATTTAGCCTCTCTAAATCTCTGTTTTCTGATATGTAAAATAGGGGTAACAACAGTTATTTCATAAAATTACCAGGAGGATTAGCAATATCGTATGTGAAGAATCTAGCACAGTGCCTCAGACAATAGTGGGTGCTTAAAAAATTGTAGATGTACACAATCTATTATCATTACCTTTTCCTTAATATACAGAGCAGTGAGGAAATATCACCTTTTCAAAAATGCCACTATTACGAATGTCTTCACGAAGAATGGTGAGAAATCCTACTGCTATGAAAAGAGTGATTACTACAGCTCTAAGCAAGATACTGCTACCAGAATCTTTTGTACCAATTTCTGGAGAACACTGATTAGTGGGATCAAAATGTGGTTTTCAGTCATAATGTGGTTTCAATGATAAATTTCAGATTCAGGGTAAGAGAAGGGACACCAAGCCCTTGACTTTGCCTTTATGAACTTTCTAAAATTATTTAACACCACCTTTGGATATGCATTCTGGTAGCTACCAAACAAGTTTGACTGTACAAAAGTGACTACTGAATAACTTCTACAATGTGCACAATCTGACAAAATGGATATATTGTCCAATAGACTAGGATTCATTTTGAGGTTCCCAAACATGGCCCCAAGGTTCTTCATAAAATTTTGCTTTGTTCTTTAACCTCAATTAAAGACCATTTCAAATGAAAAGACAATAAGGGAAAGTAGTACCAGATAGAGCAAGATGTTGAGAAGAATCAGAAACCAGGTGACTGTTGTTGAACAAAGTCTACAGATCATGAATTTTAGGCAGATTTGCAAATAAGGATAGCACATGCTCTGTAAATAGCAGTTGTTGCCACAAGCCAAAGGGCAATATTTACATGAATCCTGTGGCAAGGTCTATGGATCAAGCTTTGACCTTTCCAACCAAGCTCATATACTTGGTAGCACTTTCAGCCCTGTCATCTTGAAAAGAAAGGATCACATTATACATACATGGAAAATTGCCAATGTACAAATATGTTCTGTCCCCCAAATTATTTTCTAAATTGTTTTTTTTTTTGAACTTGGAACACATCTTTGCACAGAAGAGGTGTTAAAAAGGGATGTGACTTTCCCGGATTTCTTCACAAAAATTCATTTAGCCCACGATGTAACTGAAATATTGTACATTGGCCATGAGAAATACAATGGAACAAAGTACCTTTGCAAGCAGGAACACATCAATATACAACAGATATTTCTTGAGACTTTCCCTTTGAAGCCCTAGACAATGAAAGCAAAATTCTATCCTCCCATAGCTGCAGTTTGGTGAAAAAGAAGTCTTCCACTGCTCTTGTCTGGAAGGGTCCTTCTCAAGACAGGTGGATGCATGCATTTCAGCATCTCTCTCTTTCAGTGCTCTTGAATTTTCTCACCAAAGAACCTGTAATGACTGAAAAGATTGAACAGGTAGTGGGGAAGGGGTAGGATGTCTAACTGGAAGTCTCAAGCTTTTATTTGGAGACACTTCAAAGTGGGCAGTTCATTCCTTAACACATCTGCACATTTTAATAGAAAATATCATGCTTAAGATGATTAGTTAAGTGAGTTAATTCTGTCCCACTTTTTGACGAACATTGATGCTCCAGAAATAAAAATCATATTTATACTGATATTCCCTATACTTGATGGATAGTACACCTGTGTACTTCAGGACGAGAAACAAGGGCACCAGGGAGAAAATCTAAAGCAAATGAGAACATAATGAAAGTAAAATCAGAGCAAATTTAGCTAGCCCCAACAGCCCCTCCTTTCCCCTGTCAGTGACACACTCCTTCAATCACCAGTGTATTGCGCTTTGCCACTTTTTCTTTTTTTAAGACTTTAAAAAAAAAGATTTTTATTTATTTATTACTTACAGGTGAAGGGAGGGAGAAAGAGAGGGAGAGAAACATCAATGTGTGGTTGCCTCTAACATGGCCCCCAGTGGGGACCTGGCCCACGACCCAGGCATGGGCCCTGACTAGGAATCAAACCAGCGACTCTTTGGTTAGCAACCTGTGCTCAATCCACTGAGCTACACCAGCGAGGGCTTTGCCTTTTTTTCTGTGTTCAAAACCAGTCCCCCACAGGATCTCACACTCACACTAAGGTGTAAATGACCAACAATGGCTAAAATGTTACAAGGGTTTTGAATATTAAGCATACAACTTTAAAACAAAAAAGAATTTAGGGTATTATCCCCAGGAAAAAGGGATATTTTTTTGGGGGGGACAATTGTGTGCCTTCCTGCTTTTGCAGAATTTACACTTGATTTCAAATTGGTAATTTATGAAGATCTGTTGAGGGAAATTAATCATGATTTCTTTACACTTTGGAAAGTATTGGCTTCATTTAAGAAATTGTAGGTTTTGTAATTGCTGTTTGCTATATGTTTTGCTATCTTTTGCCCCTGAAATTTAAAAAAATAGGAAGCAAATCTTCCCATTATTAATCAAAATAAAGGGTGAGGAGAAATAGAAAATATTTGATAATAGACATTTACACACTATTGCACCCCTTACCAAATGCTTTTACATTCATGATCATGCATATTGTTGATATTGAATTATTACTAAATAATAAGGATGATGCAAATAGAACACATACCAAAAAATCACAGTAACTCAATCCAATTACCAACATTAGGTACTTACCGTGAGTTACCCCAGGTTTTGTGGGGACCTTGCCCTTGCCCCCAAGGATTTTTACAATTCAGTCGTAGCCAAAGAAAGGATCCTTGCCCCTTGGCTATCTGAGAGGTATGAGTTGAAAATAGAACATACGTAAAACTCAACTGTCTTGCTTTGCCTTGTAAAAGAATGTTTGCAGCTGCAATCGAGATTCAAGGAATGCTTTTTCGTTCCACAGAATTTATGAAGGTGGGAATAGCACCACCAACCCCCCCTGGGACCTGGGAAAGGGTAGTCCCTGGCAGGGGGGTGGGGATTGGTGGTGGTGGTGTGTGTGTCTGGGTTTTGCAAATGGTGAGAAAGACCTTCTACAGCACAGTTAACAGCAGAGAAAAAGTTCTTTGTGCAAGAAGAGGAAAGCACGATGTACAAAGAGCAGATTTAAAGGAAAGAGGATTCCTTGTGCATACATCTGCCAGGGGAGCTCAGGCTGACTGTTGGGGGCCTGTGGGGAAGCAGACTAGCAGGGGGCTGGGGGCTCTGGCTTCCCGCCTCCACTCCAGTCCGCGCCCAACGCTCAGGCAACAGTTGGTCGTGCGGGGCCAGCTCGGGCTCTGAGTGGGGAGGGGGAGTCTCGCGATCGTTGGGGGGGTGGAGGAAGAGGGGAGCGTGACGGGGGAGGCCATGACGTAGGGTGGGTGGACGGAAGTGGGGCAGGGTGAGGGTTATTTAAAGAAGGGGGGCGAGCGGAGCGTTTGGAAGCGGAGTGATTCCCCACCCAGCCCCATCTAGTTCTTTCCAGTGCAGCCGCTGCCGCCGCCCAGGAGCTCTCGTCCGCTCCCTCACCCCTGTCCTTTTCCCGCTCCAACGCCATGGAGCAGGACACCGCCGCAGTGGTAGCCACCGTGGCAGCCGCTGATGCGACCGCCACAATTGTGGTCGCAGAGAACGAGCAGCCGGGGCCGGGGCCGTCCACCTCTCAGGAGGAGGGGTCGGCCGCCGCGGCCACCGAAGCCACCGTGGCCACAGAGAAGGGCGAGAAGGAGGTAAATCGGAAGGGGGTGTGTGTGTGGGGTGGACAAATCTTGTGCCCGGTGCCTCAGAGGGACCCAAACGGTGACCTTTTTGCGCCGACAGGTACCCGCGAGCTTGGCGGGGATGGGGGCTGTGGGCGCGCGGAGTTGGGGGGGCGGTGGAGCAGTCTAACATTCACTCCCCTCCCCCTTTCCTTCTCGCCGCCTGGAGGGCGGGGGCGGGGCTCGAGCGCGGGCGCGGCGCGGGGTGCTGGGCGCCGTTATCCAGGGGCTCGCGAGTCTCTCGGCAGCCCCCAGCCCCCTTCACATTCCCGGAACTGGGATAACGCGCGGGATGGGGGATGGGGCCGTGCAGGAATCAGCCTCCGCCTCTCCCTCTCCTCTCACTCCCTCTTCCCCTCTTCCCGTCGGCCTCTGCCTGGGAAATCTGGGCCCTTCAATCCCACACTCGAGCAAAAAGGGTTTTGCTGGGGCTTATTTTTTTAAAATTGAATTTCAAGGTGCCGGTGGTGGGAAGGCGGAGGACGATGGGAGAGACTTTTACAGCTTCGACTGGCAATGTGGCCTTTTGGGTGGCAGGGAAAAAAAATCCCTTGTTCGTTGGGTCCCCGCTTGCTGAGGTGGGGGTGTCACCCCGAGGAAATGAACTCTCCGCGTCGTACTCTCTCCCCTCCCCCCAGCTCAAACCCCAAACTGAGGAACGGTAGACGCTGGCTTAGGAAAATTTCCAACGTGTGCACCCTTACCCTCTGCCCCGCCCCCGACGGTATAGTGTTTCACTCCAGGGCCACCCAGATGGTCCCCCAATCCGGCCCCAAGCCTTTCAGGCTTCTTCCTTCCTCTCCTAGTAGGCGCTGCTGCCTCCTGGAAACAGGCAGGTTTAATTTTTTTTTTTTTTTTTTTTTTATCCTGCTTAACCAGGAGGACCTGCTGCTAACGTATATAAGGGGGCCGCTCAGACACTTATTAAAGCCAAATCCAGAAAATACGTATTATCTCCATAGGGCATATTTCCTGTGGATCAAGACATGCTAATAAAATTATGAAACGTATTGAAAATTGAGATGAAAGTAGGATGGGGCATACGGATTTTTGATGTATAATAAAATTGTAGAATGGATAATTTATGCACGGATGGATTTTTCCCGTTTATGAATAGTCATATTACACTTTAAAAAATGGTAGGTAATTAAAATTTTGCTTAAGAGATCTCAAGTGGCTTTGTCGGAATCATTATGAGACTATACGACCAAATGAAAAGCTTTTGAAGGAACATCTTTCGCTGTGAATTAGAGTAATTTTAAATTCAGCAGTTGCTTAAGTGACATATTTTACTGTTACAAGGTTGACTAAACAAAAAGACAGTTGTAGTTTTAAATGGAAACTGTAGAAAACATACACATTTTAAGAGCCACGTGATACTTGGATCAGTAAGACAATATTGATTAAAGCTGGGCCTAATACCAAGTGTCAATGTAAGTCAAATGTTGGGAAATTTAGAAATGCATCTAGGTGCCTTTTATTTCCTAGACTGGGCAAATGTAACTGCTAACCTGTCTTTTGTATGACAATAAAAGTTGTTGAATTTCCAGGTTGTATAAGTTTTTTGAATTGTGAAAAGACTGGGAATCAATAAAAAAAAAAACCCTACATAATAAGACTGAGTTGATACATATATGGTCATGAACTCTGTAGCCTCATCAGAAAGTACCTTAATAGCCCTGGCTGGTGTGGCTCAATGGTTTGAGCACCAACCTGCGAACCAAAGGGTCACCAGTTTGATTCCCAGTCAGGGCACATGCCTGGGTTGCAGGCCAGGTCCCCAGTGGGGGGCACATGAGAGGCAACCACACATTGATGTTTCTCTCCCTCTCTCCCTGCCTTCCCTTCTCTCTAAAAATAAATAAAATATTTAAAAAAACGAAAGTGCCTTAATAGCAGCATCTCATTTGTCTGCTCAGCATAGGGAAATGAGGTGCTGTGTGGCAGGAACTTTGTGGATATCTGAAGCTTACTACTTTACTCATTACATCTTTTTAATTTTTTTTCTTTTAAAATCTAAATAGCACCACAACGTCTGCTTAAGTTTTTTCATTTGTACCATTCCTTCAAATAAACTAATTTGGTCCCTACCCCTGCAAAAAAGAAAACCTACTTAATATATTGTACACTAGCTTGACTCCTTAAATGGTGTACTGAAAGTGCAGAGTAGCCCTTCCTTAATATCAATTATTAAGGAAATAATACCATCAATTATCGTATCAATTATTGTACTCTGACAGTGATACAAAGGCATTTGAGATCTAGGATGTTGTTTACCCTTAATTAAGTAACCACCTCCCAGACACTTTCCAGTGTTGGTTTTTTTTAAAAAAATTATGTTTATTTATTTTTAGAGAGAGGGGAAGGGAGGGAGAAAGAGGGAGAGAAACATCATTGTGTGGTTGTCTCTCCAGCGCCCCCTATTGTCGACCTGGCTCACAACTCAGGCATGTGCCCTGACTGGGAATTGAACGGGCGACTCCTTGGTTCGAAGGCTGGTGCTCAATCCACTCAGCCACACCAGCCAGGGCCAGTGTTGTGTTTAAATAACTTCTCAGTCTCCTCCCTCAATTGTCAGGCTGTTCACTATCACTTTTAAAATATTTCATCTACTTTCATTAGAAAAATTTGTTTATGATATAATGGACATAGATGAAACAAAACCATAAAATCATTTTAAAAACTATAAAATACAAAAATACAAAGGATGCAGCAGGGAGAGGGAAATAGTTATACCAGAACACCGGGGAAAAGGCATTTGCTGTGGTGGAACTCTCACATTTTAGTCCTGGGCTTGTGCTATCCCTTCTTGCTGTTGACGCTGTGCCTTTTTCTAGTGGTCTTTCTCATGTCATTTGCTGCTGTTTTTATCCTCTGTAGTATGGAAAGCCAGATTATTAAATTTGCTAACAAGTGTATATCATAAAAGACAATAGGCTCTGAGTGAGAGTATTTTCATGATGTGTAAAGTAGATGAGATTTGGTGAATTAACTTGTGATATTTAGGTAAAGAAAAGTATTTTTGCTTACCTTCTGGTTCTTAAACTTCTTTGGTTTAAGTGATAGTTGTATAACTTCAGTGTTAGGTTATCTGTAAACTGGAGTTGGTATTTTTGGGAGCTAAAAACATCAAGGGAAAGGTCATGGTCTTTTAAGACAGAGCATCTTGATGACTGCATTCTCATGGTATCTAGATTTCCAGATGATAAAACGCACAAGAAATTTATTGGAATAGCATAGTCACCTTTTATCTTTTGTTGTATGAGAAGTATATTTTTGAAAACATATACACTTGCAAGTAAGAAGTTATGAGGGTAGATTTAAAATTTCGTGTGGAAGATAGTGCCAATTATGTTAATTGCCTACAGCTTTTAATAGTACTGTTCAAGATTAGGAATTTTCATTAGCATATAATTAAAATTTTATGGCTTTTACTGCAAGGTAAGCTAAAAAAGTAATGAGTAAAATGTTTTCCCAATATTAAAGCCTTAGTTTTCTCCAAGTCCCGCATTCTTAGATATATATTTGTGTTTATGGGTAAAGTAATTTTCACTGTTTTAAAATTTGAAAATTAGACTTCACATAGTATTTCAAGGAATAGTAAAGATATGGGGTTTGTTACCCAAATTTCCTTTTAATTGTTGCTTTGAAAATAAAATAGGATTAATAGTATATGTGACATTTTAAAAGTGCAGGGTTGAGCCCTGGCTGGGGTGGCTCAGTTGGTTGGAGCATTGTCCAGTCCAGTAAACCAAAAGGTCATGGGTTCCATCCCAGTCAGGGTACATACGTAGGTCTCAGTTTGTTCCCAGTCCAGGTATGTGCGGGAGGCAGCCGATTGATGTCTGTCTGCCTGCCTGCCTGCCTCCCCCCTCTCCCCCTCCTCCTCCCCACTTCTCTCCCTCCCTCTCTAAAATCAATAAACATACCCTTGGGTGAGGATTTAAAAAAGTGTGGGATTGAGGGGGTTTCAGCAGTTTTCTGTTCTCACCTACCAATGATTACGTTCAAAACATCTTACATAGATGACATATGCAAAAGAGATTCCGCAAATCAAGATGGCTGATATTTGGGTTAAGAATAACTGAACAATATCAGGTCAGTGCTCCAAAGTACAACTCTGACCAGGATCAAATTTCCTGATCTTAGTTTGGATTTCCTTGGAATAGAAATTTTAGTAAATCTTGGAAATAGATATTTACTATTGGAGCTATGTTTTTCTTATGTTTAAGATCACCTTCTGTTTGTGATTTATTATTTAAGTTTTCAGGAGAAGGTTAACAAAACCCATGATAAAAATGAACATGATTTCTTCAGTTTTCATAAACAGATTTGTATTTTAACTTGTACAGTCTTCGTTAAAATTGAAATACGCTCTCAGCTTTGGTACTAATGGGTACATTTGTTTTTACTCTTTCTTGGTTTCTTACAGGGAAGGACTTGTATTCTATATACCTATTTATATTTACAAGTACCAGCTTGTATTTATAAAGGATAGAATGCATGAAATAGGCCCCCAGATAATTTCAGTGTTTGTAAGTAGGTGATTTTTAAAGTTTTAACTAAATTAACAACTTTTTAATACCAAAGATTAATAGTTACTAGCCCTGAGAAACTGCTTCTACAAAATATTTATGTAATATAAATAGTTAAAATAGTTTTCTCCAGGTTGGAGAAAATAATGTAAGCCAAAAGTTTGAAACTGTACTATTTCATTATTTTGAATATAAATGATCACACTTTACTACATAAAAAGTTTAAATGTTCTAATTAGAATATGGGAACAATAAAATATAGTGTCTTTTCAGGAACAGAAACCACATCCTTTTCTTCCGAAACTCTGGCTTGTTTCAATTACATAAGGTGTTATTATTAGTATGTACCTTCCTTGAATTCTTTGGTTTGTGGTTGATAATATTAGTATATTCTAGATCTTAACATTTTAGTATATTTTAGATTTATAATCTCCTATGAATGGATACACATTTTCTTACACTTTAAATTTAAAAATAGGCAAAAAGGCTCAGTATTTCTCCTTTTGGGTTTTGTTTCAATTAATGTTATTTTTCTGGCTTTCACAATTCTTTTTTTTTTTTTTTTATTGGACCTCAGGTGCACAGAACTGGATTAATCATAAGCCCTGCTTCATGACATGCTCTCATCATTGATCCATGCATGGCCCATGTTGATTTATTTATTTAGTATTTAATTACTTTTTACTTTCTTTACATGAGAATGTTGACCACTTTTAAGACCTTGCTTTGCAATTTGTTGATTGGTTTTCTTTGAAATTCTAGAAAAGCGTTGCTCCATTTCAACTCAAACTTGCTGCTAATGCTTCTAAATCTGAAAAGGAAATGGACCCAGAATATGAAGAGAAAATGGTAAATATATTCTTGGGTAGGATAGTGAATATCTTAGTTGATTTTTATAGAGGAGATGTGAAAGATTAAAAAATACATGTGTATGGATAATGAATACAGAATTATAAATTTTAAAATTAGAAAGTAATTTAATATTGTAATAGGTTTTTTTTGTTGAATAAATGAATCTCATTTTCAGATGAGGAAATAAAAGAGCAGAGAAGCTATATGGAATAGTTGGGACTAGAAGCCACATCTCTTCATTTTTGTTCGGTGCTCTTTACTCCATAATGAGGTGTTTTGTGCTAGAAGTACTTTATCCACTAAGTGAAATACCTGTGACAATATCACTATGGTTGAAAGAAAGCAAGTCATGAAGCTAAACTGACATGTTTTTCTCCCTCTTTCCTTACTTTGGATATATGAATGCTACACATTGTGAAATGTAATATGGTAATGTGTTTTCTGGAGGGAAGGATATGGGCCCAGTGCATGAAAATACTATATGTTTAAGCATTATAATCTTAGTTATGCCCACCTACTGCTTTGCTATACATTTAATTATTTTAATTTTTAGTCCGTAAATCCATATTTTAGATTTAATTTAACTGTGGATTTTTGTGCTTGGGATTTTTTAAAGACCAGTGAATTTGGTCAATTCCAAAGAAAAATTAGCCAGTAGTGGGAATATAGTTTTTTGTGGAAGGTTTTTTTGTGGTGATATTATAAAAATAAGTAGAGATAAAGTATATTTTTCGGTTGTTTGTAGTGATTTCACAAAACTTCATGCCTTAATGTTTACGGCCACATCTAACATAGATAGTTAATGTTTTAACAACTCTAAAAACAGCATTCCAGTGAGGATAACATAAAATGAAAAGGTTTTGGCCTCCTTCCAGCTGCTGGTCTGAATATATTTGTCTGATTCTTGAATTTATGTTAATAAATTCTTGTAAGTTTCTGGTGTCATTAATTATGCATCCTTCATTAGCAATCACATATTCTCTACTCTATGAATAAAAAAAAATCATTTCTTTCCTTTATCTAGAATGGAGTAAATACATCTTTTGGTCTTTTAAGATTTTTTTAGTGAAAAAATTTTATTACATTTATGTGGTACAAGTTATATGACCTTTTATAATTTATTGAGGGATTATAATACATACCAATTTTCAGTAGTTAACATACTATTTCACGTGTGTGTGCTTTCCTCCAAAATCCTGCTTGCTTTGCAGAAAATTTTTGTATACTGTTAGCATAAAATGTAATTTTCTAGGTCAATATAATCAAAGAGATATGTGTGTATTACATTATTGCACCATAACATTGAAAATATTTTGAGACAAGATGATACTGTATTCTAAGATTTCAATTATTTCTAAATGCAGCTTGAAAATTCTTGAGAGTTCAGTTTATGATGTGTGTGTATATATATCATAATTAATTTATATTTCTATATCTGTGGTACACTATATGTTATGATAATTTTGTTAATGGTTTAGGAAAAGAAAATCGTTGTGGTTTGGTAAGAGGGATTTACTTTTTGACCCCAACTCTTCAAGCAGGGTACTACTTACTGGGATATTTACTGAGTCTGGCGTATCATTTTGGTTTTATTCAAACTATCTGATTTGGCTACCTACTAGCTGTGGGAGCTTGAGCGAAGTTATTTACTCTCTCTGTGCCTCAGTTTTTTCTTCTGTAAAATGGGGACAGTACTAGTACCTGTCTTACAGGTTTATTAAGAAAAATGGATTAGTATGTTTAAAGCTTTAGAACATAGTACAGATTAAGCAAAATAAAGGTGTTTGTTAAATAACTTTGAAGGAATGAAAAAGAAAATCATTACTTTTTATTTTGTTTTGTGATCTAGAAAGCAGACCGAGCGAAGAGATTTGAATTTTTACTGAAGCAGACAGAACTTTTTGCACATTTTGTTCAACCTTCAACACAGAAATCTCCAACATCTCCTCTAAATATGAAATTGGGACGTCCTCGAATAAAGAAAGATGACAAGCAGAGCTTAATTTCTGCTGGAGAGTATGTTGGCACCTCCCTTTCTTCCCTGTCTCTTCCTCCTGTCTCTTCTTCTCCCTCTCCTCATATACTCTTTCTCTCGTCATAAGTTAAGTATAATTTTATGTTAAAAAATAAGGTTATTAGTGCAAATACCTCTTGTAGGCAATAATATATTTTCTTACTAACAGTTAATCAGTAAAAATGTAGGCTGATTCTACAGACTTCTGAGCAAGACCCTAGATAAACTCATTTCTTTTACATGAAAGATATTGGCAATGTATAGTGACTTAATTGGAACTTTAGCATTTGGGTTGAATATGATGGTGTTTCTTTTTTCATCTCAGCTACCGCCACAGGCGCACGGAACAAGAGGAGGATGAAGAGCTACTCTCAGAGATTCGGAAGACATCTAATGTGTGTGTGAGATTTGAGGTGTCACCTTCATGTGAGTCCTTTATCTTTTTGGTGTTTTTGTCAGTTTGGTTTTAGAAAAAGTTTACTTGATTGTATTAATGGAAGTATGAGACATCATTGACGTTGATTTTTTTTTCAGATGTGAAAGGAGGACCACTGAGAGATTATCAGATTCGAGGACTGAACTGGTTGATTTCTTTGTATGAAAATGGAGTCAATGGTATTTTGGCTGATGAAATGGTAAGGCATTGGTAGCCAGAAACACTTTCTCAGTTATCAGTAAATTTTTTGTAAATTTGAAATAACTGAGCAGAACTGCCCTGCCCCTCTGAGGCCCCGGGCGGGGGTGGTTTTACATAGTTATTGTAACATAAAAGGCATTTGTAAAATCTGGAATTATTTCTTTAAGTAATCTCTAGAACATATACCTTTCAGTGGCCACAAAATTCTTTTTTTATCCTCACTCAAGGACATTTTTCCATTGGTTTTATAGAGAGAAGACAGAGAGGGAGAAAGGGAGAAGGGGGGAGAGAGAGAGAGAAAGAGAAAGAACATCGATGTGAGAGAGAAACATCGATTAGTTGTCTTCTCAGATGTACCCTGACTGGGGATCAAACCTGCAACCTGGCCATGTGTCCTGACCAGGAATCGAACCAATGACCTTTCTACAGGACAGTGTTCCAACCAGCTGAGCCACACTGGCCAGGGCGAGCCACAAAATTCTTACTGGGATTTCCTCAAATGGTATATTAAAAAAAACCTTGTAGTTTGGTTTTTGTTTGCACTTTGGCTTGGAGGAAACTCAGAGCCAAAATGAATGCCAACAGGGAGCATTTGTGTTAACTTTGTTTGTTTGTTTGTTTACTTATTTATTTTAAGACAGAGGGGAAGGGAGGGAGAGAGGGAGAGAAACATCAAAGTGTGCATGCCTCTCACACACCCACTACTGGGGGACCTGGACTGAATCCCAGGCATGTGCCCTGACTGGGAATCGAGCTGGTGACCCTTTGGTTCATAGGCTGGTGCTCAGTTCACTGAAGCACACCAGCCAGGGCTGTGTTAACTTACAATGATCTGCTTACTGAGTCCTTTGTGCCTTATCCTATTAGTGTACTTTCCTTGATCCTACTTCATTTCTATTTTACCATTAATTTTTGACCCATGTTTTCATCACAGGCCACCTGAAACGGGTTTTCATTCTAGGCTACCTGAAATTCTTTTGGGAATGAGGCAGTATGTATAAACCAAACACTAAGTGAATGAATAAAACAAACAATAAACAGATGAATGCATGCAGGAATGAATGTAAATGCCTCCATGTGTGAGCAACCAGAAAGTGAACAGATAAAGAAAAAATAGTACAGAGCAGTGTTGAGTCTTGACATTTGAGTGCCAGGTGGGGGTCAGGAAGTAAGCCAAGAAGTCACATAAGTAAAATGATCAAAGAGAAAAAGTAAGGTTATTTAAGATGCTATTTCAGCCTATGAGGGGAGTATCTGAAGGCTTTGATTGGTATTTTATGACCAAATAAATAAGATGAAGTTTGAGAGAGGGCAAGGGGGAGTTCCAGATCTATATGACCCAGTGAGGCTCATTTATGTTGCTAGTCTTGGCTACAGCCTGTCTAAACACGAGGACTCGAAAGAGTCTTCATATTGAATTTATACTGACACGAGGTATGACTTAATTGCTAAAAAGGGAAAGATACTTTAGAGCGTATGGAAAAATTGGGAAAAAACCAAGAAAAATGTTAAAAGTAAGTTAAAATTCTGCTATCTAAAATTAACATCATTTAGCACTCGGGTATATTTCTTTTTAGTCTTTTCCCTTCAGATTTATTTATTTTGCATCGTTAAGATCATACTGTATATATAATTGGGTATTTTGCTCTTTTTACTTTCATACATATTTTCCACATATTTTAAACATTTAAAAAAATAATTAGTTACTGCATAATAATTAATCCTAGGGAGGTACCATCATTTTATTCACTTCTTCCCTTATTGCTGGGCATTTGGATCAATTGATATATTGTGTGTATGTGTATGTGTGGCATTAATAATACTATTATGAGAACCGTTGTAATTTAGTTATTCTCTACTCAGATTATTTCCATAGGACTGCTAGAAGTGGAGTTACTTGGTTAAGGAGCATAAATATTTTAAGCTTTTGATGTGTAATATACATAAAACCTAAATATTAGGATAAACCCTATAAAATAGCTTTAAGTTTAGGTTTATAAAAGAAACTAATATACTTTGCATGGAGGTAAAGCTAGAAATTGTTTTACAAGGCCATGTAGCATAAGACTTTGTTCCCTTTCCCATGGGTTAGGTGGTGGGTTCATAGGTGGTAAATATATTGTTTTTAAAAGTCCACTGGACTGGATAATCTCTAACGTCCTTTATGACTTAAGAATTCTGTTACATTCTCTTCTTTTATGGTTCTTTAGTTCTTCCAGGGAGTGAGATACTCATACAGAGCCACATGCTCTTGAAATGCATAGTCTGAATATTTCATGCCTGTGCTGTAGTGTTGGGACAATAGAAAAGGAAGACTAGCATCTAAGGCTGGTAAAAGAAACGTGTGTTTGTGAAAAACATTCTCAAAATTCTTAATTTTGCAACTAGTAGAAAAAATTACATAGTAAAATAGATTGCTTGCTTTTTTAGGAGTAAAAGTCTTCTAAATAGAGAGTTGCTTTGTTGAGCAACTTTCTAATTGTAAGTTCTTGGGTTTTTTTTTTTTTTTGTGCTCACAGTAACTATTGAATTGGGATGGTTATTCACTTTAGAAAAACAGTCTTTTAAGTTTTCCCTATGTGAGATAGTTGACAAATATCTTTTGTAATGTTGTTCATAACAAAATGTTTCATTAAATAAAAATGTTTATGGATTTTTTCGTTGTGATGATAATGCAGGGTCTTGGTAAGACTTTACAAACAATTGCTCTGCTTGGTTACCTGAAACATTACCGAAACATTCCTGGACCTCACATGGTTTTAGTTCCAAAGTCTACTTTACACAACTGGATGAATGAATTTAAACGATGGGTCCCATCTCTCCGTGTTATTTGTTTCGTTGGCGACAAGGATGCGAGGGTAAGTGAGAAACAGGTTTAAAAACAATCAAGAATAACATTATTTCTGAGGTTAAGTTGCACGCTTTTGCTACAAGCCATTTAAAATGACTATTACTACTCAGCAGTGCTTAATTTGTGCTTAGTGTCAGGCTCTGTTTTAGTGCTTTTTATATATTAATTTCATTCTCACAATACTTCTATGTTGTGGATGTGTTATGTATTCATAACAGACAATCCATTCTTGTGCTTATCTTCATTTACTTTTAAGTAGCATGTTTGAGATGCACTTTTAGGTGACTTTTTATTTAAAAAGTGATTTTATTGACAATGTATCTTATCAATAACTATAATCTGTGCTATTTTGACACCAGAAATGTGTAAATTTGCATGACTTAAGGTTTTATGTTAAACTTTTTGACTTTTGACTTTGACTTGTATACATACTCACACACGTGTGTACACACACATGAATAGAACCTTTTCTGTTTGTACAGAGAACCTAGTGTTTTGTGTTTCTGCATAGACACAGCTTTCAGCTTTGGTCTTTGAGTAGAAAAACATGTATATGCATGTATTCTTAGGTAATATAAGGAACTCTGGGCTCTTGTTTAAATTAACCATTTGACAATCTAGTAGGTTATAGAAGGAACCATTAAACTGAATGTTTCACAAAATCAAACAATGATTAGGTGTTTGCAGGACTGAATGGGATCTGGCACCCTGGTTTCCTTTATTTTTTGACTCTAATTCCCTAACGTCTTGATTATTTAATACCACTTCGCAGGGTGCAACTGAGATCTCTACAAAGACTTTTTCTTTTTCTCTACTTCAGTCCAGGCAATCCTGTTATACATAGGGGACACTTAGTGAATATTTGTTGAATGAGTTCAAAATGTGTTGGTACATAACTGAACATATGAAGTCAAGACTTTTCAGTGAACAGTTAATTTTGTTTATGTACTACACTTTCAGATTTATAATACTAATCAGCCCCTCCCCAAATAGAGATTGCTGCTCTCTGTTAACTTCTGTGGTTTTATTTTAATCCATAACATCTGGAATTCAGTTTATACAAGTTAAAAACACTATCAGTCCATTTGGCTACCATATCAACTACTGTCTGTGAAGGTTTAAAAATAGTTTCAAATAGTCTCACGGTTTTAAATATTCTCATTACTAGATAGAGCAAGTTCCTTTTATAAAAATCACATTCATGGCCTCATAACAACATCAGGAAGTTCACAAACACATGAATAGGCTTTTATGAGCCCTTAACAAAGTATATGCCTTGTCCCTGCTAGAAACAAAGGAACATACGAGAGATCTCAAAAGGTTGAAATCACTCACGTATATTGAGGTCTTTCTGTTTGTTGAAACTATATCATGTTGGTAATACTTAGATCTTGCTAAGAATATGGCATTCAGAAAGCAGTTACTTTGCCCATGTCCTTTTGGACCCCTTGTGACATGAAAAGAGAGCTTAATAATTTAATCATCTTTTGGTGATACGAAATTCCCTAGTTCACTGAATATGCTGTAACTGTTTAAGGGAAACCTTTGCTTCTCTTTTGTTGATGAATATATTAGCATGTCATCCCAATAATTGACACTTGGTGCCTCAGTTTTCCTATCTAAAATGCATGAGTCCAGATGATTACCAGGGTTTCATAGAATTCTTAATCTTAATGCATTAATTCTGTGATAATCTTGTCAGCATACTCTAATATAAGGAATGTTATTTTGCATTAGGCTGCTTTTATTCGTGATGAAATGATGCCAGGAGAGTGGGATGTTTGTGTTACTTCTTATGAGGTGGTAATTAAAGAAAAATCTGTATTTAAAAAGTTTCATTGGCGTTACCTAGTCATCGATGAGGCTCACAGAATAAAGAATGAAAAATCTAAGGTAAGCCAGTTCTCAATATATTCATTAAATTTTTCTTTCAACTATTATGTTTGTTTGCTTCTCTGTATGCAAAATAAAAAACTGATGGAAGATTGTGATTTAATTCATGGAATGTGAATGAAAATCAGTTTTTTAAATGGTTTTAAAGTTTAAATTATTGAATACAACATAAATGCAAATAGAGCACAGTTTTTAATATAATGAGAATTGGGAGTTTATTTGTTTTATCTGTTGCAACTGAACTCTGTTCTGCAAGAGTATTTTGATATTTTGGTAATAGTTGGTGTGCAAATGTCATTTGCATTGATTTATTTTTATTGAGGAGCACTCGTATATCCATATGGATTAGAAGAAAATAATTTCCTGGAATTACCTGGCTTGTGTAAATTAGAGTATGATGTTAACATTGAATAATATATTTCTTGCCATCCAACTCCACTGACATTTGGAAAAGGATCAATTATTACGATGAACCTCTCTTTGGATTACTGGGCTATTTTGGGAAAAACAGGGACAGAACTGGAACGAAACCATCAGGTGGATCATAGTAATTTCAAATTAGAACTAATGACCAATAAAAGAATACATGTTAGAGAATAATTGTTTATTTGAGAGCATTATAAAATGTGTATTTTTATTGATAGGATTACTGTTCTTTTATACTTTTTGTGCTTTCATTTTTGTGGTCATATATTTTGAAAGGTAATTGAAGATAGCAGGGAAATCGGGTTCAACTCTGGTGCTTAAAATTTGTGACTGTCAAATTAGAACTTGGCTAGGCATGACATGATTGACACGGTGAAGATATTAACGTGTAAGGTGACTAGCCTGAATTCCACTGTTTCTGTGCACACAAAATGAAGAAAATAAATTTTTTAAAGTGGGGGAAGGGTTTCAGGTATGATTATGATCTACATTCTTGAAAGTGTAGAAATGCCTAGAATATTTTGTTCAGTTTTGCTTTACTGCAGCAATGTCACCTAAATTAGGATATTTTTCCATAGAAAAATGTTTAGGTTTTTTATTAAAAAATGTATTGGTTGGATAAAACCCTGAATATTGAGTATTCTAATAAATAGAGCAATGTTAACATAACTACTATTTTTCTAGCTTTCAGAGATTGTTCGTGAATTCAAGTCAACTAACCGCTTGCTCCTAACTGGAACACCTTTGCAGAATAACCTGCATGAACTCTGGGCGTTACTCAACTTTTTATTGCCTGATGTCTTTAATTCTGCAGATGTAAGTTTAAGTCATATGTTTTAAGTATAATTTTGTTATGTTCACAGGTATATGTGTTCAAAGCATAGAATGTAGATGGAAATTTATAATTCTGCCCTGGCTGGTGTGGCTCAGTGGTTTGAGTGTCAGCCTGCGAACTGAAAGAAAGGTCGCCAGTTTGATTTCCGGTCAGGGTGTGTGCCTGGGTTGCAGGCCAGGTCCCCAGTTGGGAGCATACGAGAGGTAGCCAGTTGATGTTTCTCTTGTACATCGAACGATGTTTCTCTTCTTGTCTATTTCTCCCCCTTCCTCTCTCTCTAAAAATAAATAAAATCTTTTTTTTAAAAAGAAATGTATAATTCTTTTTCAATTGTGATTATTTGTGTGTTTTGGTTTTCTCAGAAAAGAGCTCTTAAGTACAAATTTTTTCAAGTGGGAAAATAATGTGGTAGAGAAATAATGTGGTTTTTCTTTGAGATTATCCTGCCTGTTAAACTTTGCTTATATCACATTGCTACCACAACTTATGAGATAGACTGACTTCAGGGCAGTGCATCCACAATTTTCTTTTAATTCATTTGGAAGAGTTTATGCAGACTAGTTTGACAGGTGGAGTCTTTAAAATGATCTTTGGTTACTACAGGATTAACATTTGGTGAGTGCTAAAGAGCTCAGTATGTGATTTGAAAACACTAAATTTTGTAAATATATGATTTATATTTTTATCATTAACACAAGATTATGAACTGAATGATTTAAGGACATTGGAGCTTGATTTTCCTCATTACTGATATTAATTGATCATGAAAGTACCAAGTTCAGCTATCGATTGGTTTGTATACCTTATCTTGTTTTTTTATTAAGATTTTCATTGCCATTGTTTTCAAGTCTATATTCATAGTCCTACTGGATATAATGCTGCTAAGGTATGGGAAGCCTAATAAAAGTGTTCTAAGAAAAAATTGCTGAGTTCCTGTATACTGGGCTTCACATTTTGTTAACTACTCCAGTATTTTAGCTGTTTTCAGAAGTAAATAATATTGGTCATCACAGTTAGCATATATTGAAAGTGCTTTTAAAATGAATTATTGTTATGTCAATTGTATACGAATTTATAGAATATTGAGTTTGTTTAGAAAACAAAACTGTGTACTTACTGCAGAATTTTCACCCCTACACAGGATTTTGATTCTTGGTTTGACACTAAAAATTGTCTTGGTGATCAAAAACTTGTGGAAAGACTACACACAGTAAGTAATAACAGATAAGAAAAGTTGGTAATTCCGTATATATTAGCAAGCCAAGAAAAAAACTACCTTAGAATCTGTATGAACTGTGGGTTTGCCTCTTGGCTCAGTCTCACCACTTCTCCTTCTGAAACTTTCTGACAACTTCTTTGGGAAACAAACTGCACTATTTCCTCAGCCTCTCTGTGGAATAGTTCTTTTGCTTCTGCTTTCCCCAGTGGATAATGTGATCCTCTGCAGTAGAGGTTATTCACTCCACCCACCCCTCAGGTCTTCAAGAGCACATCAGTATTCTAGTTCTCCAGGGCCACTTCTGAGCCACTGCTTCTCCACCGTCATGTATAGAACCCTTCCTTTGAGTCTCAAGTTATCTTGCAGATCCATCCTCTTCTCTGTCATATGCTTATCACCAGCTGACTTCCTTACATTTATTGAACATCAGTTTTACGTTCTTTGCTAACTTTTCATACCCTTCTAACGGTTATGAACTCCTGTAACTCCTTTTGTACTTATTCTGTTACCTTAGAGAACACTAGTTCCTGGATTCCTGCTTTTTCTCCCCATCCATCAGCCTATTTCTATAGTTACATTTTTCTGTACCCAGTGATGAGCCCATTTCCTATCACTTGAACTAGTATTTTTGCCAATACTCCCAAACTTCCTTGCTCTCTTGATCTGCAATTTCTGCCATGAAAGCCCTGCACTGGAATAATTTAACTGTGTCTCTGTCCTCTGGGTTTAAATTATTTATTTTTTAAAGTATATTTTTATTGATAATGCTATTACAGTTGTCTCATTTTTCTTCTGCCTTTTATTCCCCTCCGCCCTGCACCACCCCTCCCACCAGCATTCCCTCCCTTATATCCATGGGTCGTACATATAAGTTCTTTGGCTTCTCCATTTTCTATACTATTCTTAACTTTCCTCTGTCTGTTTTGTACCTACCATTTATGCTTCTTATTCCCTGTACCTTTCCCCCCATCCTCCCCCTCCCCTTTCCTACTGATAACCCTCCATGTGGTCTCCATTTCTGTGATTCTTTTCCTGTTCTAGTTATTTGCTTAGTTTGTTTTTGTTTTTGTTTTAGGTTCAGTTGTTGATAGTTGTGAGTTTGTTGTCATTTTACTGTTCATAGTTATGATCTTTTTCTTAGATAAGTCCCTTTAACATTTTTTACAAAAAGGGCTTCTTGATGATGAACTCCTTTAACTTGACCTTATCTGGGAAGCACATGATCTGCCCTTCCATTCTAAATGAGAGCTTTGCTGGATAGAGCAATCTGGGATGTAGGTCCTTGCCTTTCATGACTTGGAATGCTTCTTTCCAGCCCTTTCTTGCCTGTAGGGTTTCTTTTGAGAAATCAGCTGATAGTCTTGTGGGCACTCCTTTGTAGGTAACTGTCTCCTTTTCTCTTGCTGCTTTTAAGATTCTCTCCTTATCCTTCATCTTGGGTAATGTAGTTATGATGTGCTTTGGTGTGTATCCTTGGGTCCAACTTCTTTGGAACTCTCTGAGCTTCCTGGACTTCCTGGAAGTCTATTTCCTTAGCCAGATTGGGGAAGTTCTCCCTCATAATGCTTTCAAATAGGTTCTCCATTTCTTGCTCTTTCTCTTCTCCTTCTGGCACCCCTATGATTCGGATGTTGGAACATTTAAAGTTGTCCCAGAGGTTCCTAAGCCTCTTCTCATTTTTTTGAATTCTTGTTTTTTCATTCTGTTCTCGTTGAATGTTTATTTCTTCCTTATGTTCCAAGTCTGATTTGAATCCCCATTTCCTTCCCTTCCCTATTGTTTCTCTGTATATTTTTTAAATTTCACTTTGCATAGCCTTTACTTCTTCCTGTATTTTTCGAGTATACTCAGCCATTTCTGTGAGTATCCTGATTACCAGTGTTTTGAACTCTGCATCTGATAGGTTGGCTCTCTCCTCATCACTTCGTTCTTTTTTTGGAGGTTTGATCTGTTCTTTCATTGAGGCCCTATTTCTTTGTCTTGGCACACGTGTTACATTGTAAGGAGTGGACCCTAGGTATTCACCAGGGTAGAGCAACCCACTTTGCTGTGTTGTGGTGATGTATGTAGGGCATGAATCAGAGAGGGAACAATGCTGCTTGCTCGGCTCTTGCCGCACTTTCAGTCACTTCCCCCACTACCCACAAGCAAATTGGGCCCTTCTGGTGCTGATTCCCAGGTGGGTGAGTTTATGTATGTTGTAGGACCCCATGGATTTCTCCATCAAACTCTCCTGTGAGGTTGGGAGTTCTCCTGTTACTGCAACCCCCACAGGTTTTTACAGCCAGGGGTTTTGAAGCTTTCTTTGCTTGCACTGGAACACTGGGTTGCGTGGTCTGTCTTGTTCTTCAGTTGTTTTTCCCAGTTTATCCACATGGCAAACATAGGATATCCTGGCCCACCAACTGCCGCCTTGCCCACCCAGTCCTCCAGCCACTGCCTTGCCACCTGTCCTCTCCACCTCAGCTGCCCATCTCCACCCCTCCTATCAGTCTGCATGAATATTTCTTCTTGAACTCCTTGGCTGTTGGACTTTCATATAGTTCCATTTTTTGGTAGTTCTGGATGTTTTTTGTTTTAAATTTGTTGTCCTTTTGGTGGTTATGCAAGGAGGCAACGTGTATCTACCTAAGCCTCCATTTTGGCCGGAAATCTGCTGCTACCATTTACTAGCAGAGTGACCTGCTCTGTGCTGGGGCTGCTCAACAGGAGCCACTATGATTTAATGTTCTCTAGTATAAGCACAGCTATTTCACACCTTCCACAATTTCCCCAAGACTTTTGTCCTCGGTGTTCTGTACCCTCCTCCTTTCTCAGCAAGTAACAGTATTCCTTTCTCAAAGAGAAAATAGAAGTCATTAGGGTAGGAACTCCTTCAAGGATATCCATCTTCCGCCCTGGCTGGTGTGGCTCAGTGGATTGAGCGCGGGCCTGCAGACCAAAGGGTTGCTGGTTTGATTCTCAGTCAGGGCACATGCCCAGGTTGTGGGCCTGGTCCCCAGTTGGGGATATGTGAGAGACACAACCACACATTGATGTTTCTCTCCCTCTCGCCTTTCCTTCCCTTCTCTATTAAAAAAAAAATTAAAAAAAATTAAAAAAAAAAGGATATCCATCTTCCAAGGATATCTACATGTGTGTTACCTTCTCTCTAGATGGAATAGGTATTCTTTCTGTGGGCAATCGCTAATTGTTCTAAATTGAACCATGGATCTCATCTCTTACCTGTTTCCTTATGGACTTTTCCCCATAATTTATCCTTTTTACTGACTCAGTTGTCTACCTTTCGTTCCATATTGGCTCACTTCCCTTAACGTGTAAACATTCTCAAGTACGAGGGGGATCCAAAAAACCCCTAGAAATTTGTTTATAAAAAATTGTGTATTTATTCTTACATGTTTAAACTTCAGTCACCTTCAAAGTACTTTGTGTTTGATGCAGTACACCATTTGAGACTTTTTCCCACTGCTCAAACAGTTTTTGAACTCATCGATTTTGATACCTTTTAGTTCTTCTGCCATTTTTTGTTTCACGTCTTCCACATCAGCAAAACATTTCCCTTTGAGGACATTTTTCATCTGGAGAAACAAAAAAAAAAAGTCATTCAGGTCAAGATGGGGTGGGTAAGGATGATGGGCCATGGTGGACATGCTCTTTTTGGTCATGAACTGCTGTGCTCTCAGTGCAGTGTGGGTAGATGCGCTCATAAATCGCCCATCATGAAATGGGCAAACGCATTGAAAGAGTCTTCAAAAAAAAATCACCGAAGTTGAACGCAGCCTCTCACACAACACCAGCTGGTAAACTGATGCAGATGCGTTCCTAGAACACGCACCTAATGGAGGAAGCCTGTACTACGAGGGACCTGCCCTCCAGAAGATAATTCCTGTTTTTTGGGTCTCCCCTTGTAGCTCCCTTATTAAGTCCAAACCCACACCCATACCCTACCACCCTCACACATATACACACAGTGAATACCCTGTCAACACTATGTTCCTGTCTGTGATTATGCATTTTCCCCTTGATAACCACTTCTTAAAAGAGTAGTTTATCCTCTCCATCCATACTACCTAAATTTCCTATTCACTTTTTTATGTACACTTCTAAATTAAAAAAAAAAAAAAAGTCTTAGTGGACTTAGTGGAGTTTTATGAGGAAGTGGGTACAGGTGCATGGAAGCTGTTGTTTTGTCTACTGTTTTTAATGAGAATCTCAAGCCTTGTTTACAAGTTAAAAAATAAAAATAAAAATGTATTATCCACCTCTCCCTCTCTCCCCCTACCCTGGCGAAATGTAAGCTTCATGTGGCAGAAACCCTGTCTGTTTTCCCGCCACATTATGTCCTGTGTACCTGGTCTAGAGTAACTGCTCATTAAACAGTCATTGACCTAAATCCCCAAAAGTCATCATGCTGTAAATATTTTTTCAGAGTTAAACAGAGCAAGTCAGAAAATAAATGACCTTAAGTAATGAGGGCATTTATTGTAAGAATGCAGAACAGGAGTAGAAGACAAATCTTCGAAGAATCTTGTCATACAAGTTGTAGTACATCTGCGCCTCAGATATCAAACCTGGTCAGCTCTGGGGACTTGTTGTTCTGTCTGTAGTAGGCCTTACTCAGCCATGGATGCATTGACCACTGGCTTGTATCCATTCCATACAACTGAAACTTATCTCACAAGTCTTCAATGATTTTCACTTTGCTGTAGTCAGGGTACACCATTTGGTCAGTATCCTGGCTTCCTGTAAAATTTAGCATAACTAACCACTGTTCTTGTTTGAAACTTTTTCTTGCTTGATTTCTGGGATAACAGAATGGATTTTCTCTTCTCTTAACTCTTTGTCTGTTCCTCTCAGTCCTCTTTATTGGCTTTTATTTCTTTGTCCCTAAAAATGTAGTGTTTTGTAGAGTTTTGTCTTTGACTTTCTTTTTCATACATGCTCTTTCTGGGGATCCATTTCTATTTCAGCTGCCACCTATATACTTATAACTCCCAGATTTCTGTCTCCATATCTCTATCCTAAGCTCTAGACTTATATATCCCCCCACTGCCTTCTAAGTCTTCTGGCTAAATACCTCACAGGCACTTGAAACTCTTAAAAATCTCCTTTAGACAAATTCTTAAGACCAGAAACCAGAAGTCTGCTTTTACTTCTTCCTTTCCCTTGCCTCCCATAGAGCTCTGATAATAATAGCTACAGTTTACTTATGTCTACTATGGTTAAATTCTACACATGTACTACCATAAGTTATCACATCAGCTTTAGAAATAGGTATCATTATCCCCATTTAAATGCTTGGCATATAAATACCATAAATATATATATGTCCTGTTTGGATGAATGGATAAGGCAACAGGCTTGGAAAAGTTAAGCACTTGACCAGTTCAAGACAGCTAATCAGGGACTGAGCTGATTGTAGAATCAGTTTGATCTGGGTTTGAATTCTGCTTCTACCCCTTGCTAGCCAAGTAACTTTGCCGATGTTTTTAAAATTAAAATAATCACATTTTCCTAAAAGGTTTATTGTAACGATTCAATACTTGTTTTTTTTTTTTTTTTTTTTTTAATATATTTTATTGGTTATACTATTACAGTTGTCCTATTATCCCCCTTCATTCCCCTCCACCCTGAATACCCTCTCCCACCCACATCCCCCCGCTTTACTTCAGTCCATGTGTCATAAGTTCTTTGCTTCTACATTTCCCATACTATTCTTGCCCTCCCCTGTCTATTTTCTATCTAC
>CM052552.1:17192418-17237544 GCA_028533065.1 Trachops cirrhosus | reverse complement strand
CCGGCCAAACTCCGCCCCTCCTACCGGTCTGGATGAAAGTGTCTATTTTTAAATCCTTGGTTGTCCGACTTCCATAAACTTCAATTTTCTGTCAGTTCTGGTTGTTATTTTGTTTCTATATCTTTGTTGTCCCTATCTTGGTTGTGCGAGGAGGCACAGTGCGTCTACCTATGCCTCCATCTTGGCCGGAAGTCCTCAATACTTGTTATATGAAGTTCATGGTGCAGTGTCTGGCACATTGCAGGTACTCTGTAGATGGTAGCACTATTACTTGTGATAGAATTTGCCTTGCAGGTATATATTAATATTTCATCTTTTTTCTCTGTTCATTCATATCTTCCTTAACATTGAACTTTTTTCTCCTCATTCATATGTTGGACCATTTTGAAATTGCCTGAATTTTTATTTCACTTTTAGAGACTCTTTGATCCATACTCTGAATACAGATTTCCTCTAAGGTTAAAAAATCTTACATGATAGCAGAGATTGTAAAGGCTCTTTTGTACTTAATTCAGTAGTCAGTAATCTTGTCTTAATTTTTAATGTGTTTTGTGCTGTCATATTATGCATGTCTAATTTAGGTTCATGGTTTAAATGTCTTATAAACTTTTATAAAAACTGTAACTTTTTAGGTTTTAAAACCATTTCTGTTACGACGTATAAAAACTGATGTAGAGAAGAGCCTGCCTCCTAAAAAGGAAATAAAGATTTACTTGGGACTGAGTAAAATGCAACGAGAATGGTGAGCTATTTTATTTTTATTGGAATTTACTCATGTGTAAGGAGTTAGTAAAAATAGATTTGTCGTGTTTCAGTTATGCCTTTTATTGAGAAATTACATTTTGTGTTTAAGTGGCCAGTTAAATAGTTCAAATATTTCAACAGAAAATTGATATTTTATTTAACCTTTGGGAAATTGGCCTGTATTTGAATCCTGTGCTTTTTCTCTTAATAGCTTTTCAGCTTAGGCAGGTTATATGACCTCAGTTTCCCTTCTGTAAAATGAGGATAATATTACTTAGTTTATCAAGATGATCTCAAGGTTAAAGGGGATAATGTCACTGACACATCTGTTAGTTTTTTCCCATCAATGAAAACAGTAATAACTATAATAATAACCAGTAATAATAGTGAAATATCAGTGATTGTGTATATTTCAAAAATAGAAGTTGGAATGGCTTAATAAATACATGTAAAGCAGGAAATTGATAGGAGGCACAAGGAATCATAAATTAGGCATGTTAATAGTGTAATAATGCTGCTAAGAGAGGCAAAATATAGCTTATATAAAAAATTAGATCACTTATAATATGTAATGACTTCTCCACTATTGAAACCAATATATGGTAGTGGTGAAATAATGTATTTTTCTGGACTCAGACATAAGAGCGAACCCTGGTTTTGTCCTTTTCTGTGGCCCTGAGTAGGTTGTTTCACTTCTCTTAGCTGCCTGAATTTCTTATCTGTAAAATGGGGGTGCTATCTAGTACATATCTCAGCGTTTTGTGAAACTTTAACAAGATGATTCATATAAAGCCCTTGACAGGATACCTGGCAGTTGCACTCTGTACAGGTTGGCTCTTATTGTAATTAAATATTCTTACTGTTCAAGTGGATACATTGGTCTATTTTCATCTGGATGTAGGTCTAGAAAAGATAATGAAAAGTGTTTATAGGATCAGAAAAAAATGACCTATGAAGGAAGACAAGTGTTAGAAATTGTGATTGTTTTTAGCTCAAAGAAGTAAAGGTTGCTTGCTAATTCTCAGTAACCACTGTAGTTATTGAACAATTATCAGATATTATCATCTGAATAGTTATCAGCTGATTGTAATTTCTAGTACTGGAAAAAGCAGGAGGAAACAGGTATATAGGTAACAGACAAGTTAAAATGTTTCAATCTTGACTGCTTTCTCGGTTTTGCTGACTAGATTTACTCTCAAATCTTGTTCATGTTTAAATTGAAATCGAAACAGATCTCCAAAGGGACATTTCTTGATGGCATTAAACCTTCCTAATAATCAGTGATTAATTAAAGTTTGAAATTTTAGGTATACAAAAATCCTGATGAAAGATATTGATGTTTTAAACTCTGCTGGCAAGATGGACAAGATGCGACTCTTAAACATTCTGATGCAGCTACGAAAGTGTTGTAATCATCCTTACCTGTTTGATGGTGCTGAACCTGGTCCACCTTATACTACTGATGAGCACATTGTCAGCAATAGTGGTAAAATGGTAGTTCTTGATAAACTGTTGGCCAAACTCAAGGAACAGGGTGAGTTACAAATCTTTCTATTAACATGAAAACAGTATTAATGACTTGTATATGAATAAAATTTTGCAAGTCAGTCATCATCCGTTCACTCGTTCATTCAGCAAACATTGTTGAGTACTTACTATTTGTCAGGAATTGTCCTACAGACTGGGTATACAAAGGTGCATAAGACACACCCAGCAGTCTTTGCCTTGGAGAAGCTCACCGTGTAGTGAGTGAGGAGGAATAGTTGCAGTGCATTGTGTTAAGTGCTATGATTCATTGAGAAACTGGGAGTTGGGGAAGTGGTTACAGAGATGACATTTGAGGTGACCCCTGGAGAATGTATAGGAGTAATCCTTAGGGAAAAAGGAGTGGAAGGGTTTTCCAGAGTAATGGAGCAGGTGTGAAAGAAGGGAATGTGGAGCTTAGGGTATTTCGGATAGAGTGGCACTAATGAATCTGGGAAGACGGGGCCATATTACAAATGGCCTTTTAAATCATGCTTTAAGGAATTTTGGCTATTTTGAAGACAGGGTGGGGTGCAGGGAAGTTCATAGAAGACTTGGCTGTGGAAAGTGACCCAGTTAGACTTGTATTTTTGGAAGAGAACATTGGAAGCAGTATGGGGGGATCTTCTACTAAGGATGAGAGACTAGAAAGAGGAGACTAGTTGGGAGACTGGAGTAGTCCAGTGAAAGATTATGTGGACCCATTGCTCATCCTCAGGACAGAGTAAAGGCAGACTTTAAATCACCTCACTATGTGTGGAGGATTTTGAAGCCCTTCAAAATCCATAACTCAAAAAATGTATCATTCTGTATAGCATTCCTTGAGTGTGTGTGTGTTTAGTGGAGTGTTCCTATGCTATATATTTATGTTGCATATGATGTTTACTTTGATTTTTGTAACTTTCCAGTTATTTTTACACAAGTTGAATAACTTGCTCTTTTGGGTGAAATGTTTTAGGTTCAAGGGTTCTCATTTTTAGCCAGATGACTCGCTTGCTGGACATTTTGGAGGATTATTGTATGTGGCGTGGTTATGAGTATTGTCGACTGGATGGACAGACCCCACATGAAGAAAGAGAGGTGAGAATGAGAAGATAAAATAAGACTTCAAAAATTAGAGTTCAATTAAGCCATGTTTTTTGTCATTATGTAGTTTTGAACTTTGGCCTTTTCTTATAGCTAGGTGCATTGAATTTCTCACTGCCACTCTTCTCTGTCTGAGATCTTCAATTTGGCTTCCGTTACACTGACTCTTTACCAGTCATTCTCTCCAAGGTCTTTAAAGACATTCTCACTTATCTAAAGGATACTACATCATTACATCCTTACCTCGTCTAACCACTGCTATCTCTGACCTTTTGATTACTAACTGTTTCTCAGTTAACTCTTCGACCTCTGATTTTATGTCATTTTCTTTTATTTGCCTCCTACAGTAGACCCTCACTGTTCGTGGAGTTTAACTGTTGAGATTTTCCCACTTTATGAGCAACCCTAAAGATTTACAAAACACATTAATTTGTAAATGGAATAATCTCAGCCTCATAGAGATATTCTAAAACTGAAATGGGATAACACAGGTATAGGTGTTATATATTTATATTGCATATAAATATATGCATTTGGATCTTGGAATACTAAAAGTTTTGTGTGCAGAAAAGAGTCATTTAGCTAGTAAGGAAGCCTACCTAGCACCCAGTATCTTTTTCAAATTTGGAAGTTCTTCTACATCTTAGATTTTTCCTCACGAATGTCATGGGTCTAATGTAGTTTAAGTCCTTTAAAGCACTTTTTGGGGAGGGCTTTGCTAATTTTTCTTCTCTTTTCTGTGATCCTTCAGGACTCTGTCTTTGGCCTCTGTTTTAAGTCTGTACTCATGCTCTGGGCAAAGATCGTGATTTCATGGTATAGTGGAAAATGCATTGAACTTGGTTTCAGAAGACCTGAATTTTAGCACCAACTCCACCACTTGTAGTGTATGCAAGCCATTTAATTCTCTGAGCCTCAGTGTCTTTAACTGTATTATAAGGGTAATACTAATTCCTAGGCTTTTTTCTGGCAACGTTGTGGGGACCATTGGATATAATAGGTAGGAATACAGTTTTTAAATTGTGTAGTGCGGTATATACCACATGTCATGGAGTTGCACACAGGCCTTTTTTCCGCTCAGCTTAAGCATCCCTTCTCAGGCCACACAGACTCAGCCCATGGTACTCTCCTTCCATAGCTGCACTGGCCGCTCTGTCCCTTGTGTGCCTCGCCGAAGCTGGGCTAGAGCATAGGATAGTGTCCACAGCAAGCATATAGGCCCTTTTTATGTTATGGGTCTGTCTGCTGCCCACTCTGGAGAAACACTTGGATTAACATTTACAAATGTGGGACTTTTCAGAGCTTACTCTGTTCTCTGCTCTATAGTATTTTAGTCTTTCTGAAATGGTAGCTTGGCCTTTTGCTGATTTATTCCTCAGAATGGGTTTCTCCAAATCCACTTTAAGCATAGGCCATATAGTATCATTAGAGATGACCCTTCTTCCTGGAACGAAGATGATACTAAGGCAGAAGGATGCGTGCTTTCTGACTTCAACTAGCCAATTTGCTTTTCTGATTGATCTCTCTGCTCATAAATAAATAACGTGGACTTTACCTAATTATGCCCAAATTCCTGTTTTCTTAAAACTTCAGATAATGTTCTCCCTACAGGGAATTTAAATTGCAGTATTGACTTTAGATACAGCAAAATCAGAGCTGTTCTTTCTTTTGCTTTTTTTGAAATGTCCCCGCTTTCCCATTATGTGTTGTCCACACAATCATTTCAATCATTTCTTATTATTTTCTAAATAAGAAGGGAAAGACCATATTTGATTCCTTACTTTAATTGTTTACCAGCTGTTAATAAACAATTCTTTCTCAACAACTCACAAATTTGCCCTTTCTCCATTGCTACAGCTAAGTCTTTGGTTATCTTCTGATTCAGTTCCTTTAACTTTCACTTAATTGGCATGCTCATTTTTATAGGGAAAGGAAGTAACATTTGTCAAGCAACTGCCATAAGCTAGGCAACTTACAGTTTCAATTGAATTCTTCTGGCAGCCCAGTAAAGTATTGGTAGAATTTTCTCTACTTGAAACTGTGTCTCAGAGAGGTTAAATGCTTGCTCAGATTCACATATGTAATAAATGGTAGAGTTATGATTCACATCCAGGTTTTTGCTATTTCCTCTACACCAAATTGCCTCTCACTACACCATGCTGCTTTCTGTACTGCCCCCTCTACATGCTATACTGACTGTGGCAGTGGGAGTCACCTTTTCTGCCTGCAGCTTTTGACCATGCCATTCCATTCATTAAAAATGTAACTTCCTGTATTTTGTGATTATAACAGTAATAGTCAATTGCTGAAGGAAATTTGTAATATACAGAAAAATATTTCTGGCCAATCTTTTAATGTATATGTTAATGTACAAATTAAATATATAAATATATACGTATATATAAAATATCCATTAAAAGATTATAATTGGTATACTATATACACTATGTACAAAGTTCAGTGTCCTGATACTTTTTACTCAACGTCAAATTGTACTTTATCAGTAAAAAAATCATTGTAAAAGTAATTTTAGTGTAATATTTCATCTTCGGGATGTACTATAAATAATTTATCCCCCTCTTGTTGATCATTTACGTTGTTTCCAATTTTTTACTATAGTAAATAATGGTGAAGTGAAAATCCTTATACATAAATCTTTGTGCACATCTCTGATTATTTCCTTAGGATAAATTCCTAGAAGTGGAATTACTGGGTCAAAGGGTATGAACATTTTTAAGACTCTTGATGCATATTGCCAAATTGCTTTCCAGAAAGGTTGTACCAATTTACACTCCTAGCAGCAATGTATGAGAGTGCCCGTCTCACCGCCCCCCTCGTCAACATTGAGTATTATCATTTTTTTAATCTTCAAAAAATGGTATTGTTTTAATTTGTATTTATTTACTAGCGGATTGAACATTATTCTTGTGTTTATTAGCCATTTGTGTTTGTTATTCTGTATTGTCTTTTTTTTAGCTCATTTTTCTTTGGTGTCTTAGTGGGTTTTTTAAAAACTAATTTGCATGAGATCTTTATATAGTAAGGAAATTAATATCCCATTAATTTTTAAGACTCTTTACTAAATATCCCCTAATTACCTTCCTAATTTTTTTCATTACTTTTCTGTTTGCCCCTTTTCACCATATGGAAATAAATCTACTTACCTTCCCCTATATCTGTTGCTCTCATTCCCATTTCTAAACCTTTTTTTTTCTCTTGATTGGTCTCTTAAACTGTAACTTCTGTATTAATCCTTCATAAACTAATGGGAATGAAGTTAAGATATTTGACATTTTGCCCCCTAGATATATGTCAGCTCTCACTCAATTAAAACATTTTCACTATTATTGTTTAAAATAATTCGAGTGATTTATTACTTTGCTTAACTGTTAAGTTTGCTTATATGATTATAAGATTGCTTCTGTTGATGTAAGCTTATGAAGATTAGGTACTTTATGTAATATACTTTCTATAGCAATTCACACAGTATAGTATATAGGCAAATAAATGCTTAAATATTTTAGAAAGTGGAAGAATATTATAAAGTGGGGTTTTGACCCTGCATGTTAAAGTGTTTATTTTTTAAGAACTCTGGTAATATAATTTGATTTTTCTTTCTTTTTCTTCCATTTCCGATGTTAATTTAAAAAAGGAAGCAATAGAGGCCTTTAATGTTCCCAATAGCAGCAAATTCATCTTTATGCTGAGTACCAGGGCTGGAGGTCTCGGAATTAACTTGGCCAGTGCTGATGTGGTTATACTATATGATTCAGACTGGAATCCACAGGTTGATCTACAGGCTATGGTTAGTAATCTTTAATGATGTCAGAAACTTATCTTCGATCACAATACTATTGTTATTTATATAGCACAGAGGCAATTTATGATAAATGGATAACAATTTTTGGGAGGCTTTGTAGATGTTAAAATAGATTATCCTAGAAAACAAACAGTTTTGCAGTTACTGTGCTAATTGCAAAAACAAACAAAGAAAATGAAAAGAAATATACCCCAAATCCAACTGTAGCATTTGTGTGTCCATTTTGGCTTTTTGTTATGAAACAGAAATGTCATTTTTTTCCCACTTCTAAATACTGAAGAGGGTTAAAAAGTCTCTCAATACTATTTTGCTTAACAATGAAATATATTAAAATTCCCAGTACTGAAATTGTGAGAGGTGGGATTTTAACTTTTGTAATAAAACATTTGGGCCCTGACCGGTGTGGCTCAGTTGGTTGGGCATCCTCCCTCAAAAGCTAAAGGTTTCTGGTTCTATTCCCAGTCAGAGCACATGCCTGGGTTGCAGGCCAGGTCCCCAGCTGGGGTGTGTAGAAGAGGCAATTGATAGATGTTTCTCTCTTGCATCAATATTTGTCTCCCTCTTTCTCCTTCTCTTCTCCTCTGTCTAAAAATAAATAAGTAAAATCTTAAAAAAAAAATTGGGGTTGAGAAGGTAAGGAAATAAAAAGGGAAAATATTCCAGGGAAACATTTGTTTCCTAAGGACAGAATCAGAAACTATTTTACCATGAAATTTTTTTTTGCAGGGAGCTGTTTCACTTACCTTTCTTCATGATGTCACTTATTGAACTAAACCTATACCTTTTGTTAATGTGACACATTTTAAGATAAATACAATTTTAGAAGTAAAAAGATTCAAAAGGGCTGTTTATTCAGAATCACAAGAAGTTATGGAACTGACTGTCTTTGGAAGTCATATGCCCATGAGGCATAGCTTAGAAGTCCTTCATTTTCTTTTATAATAGAGTTCAAAAATAGTGACCATTGGGACATTTTAAAATCACCATATATTGGCATAATTATTATCTTAGCCTGGTACTGAATTACCTGTTTGATAGGACTAACTAGGAGTAAGACCTAGTAAGTTAAAGTGTTACTGAATTGGAAAACTTACGATAATTTTTATTTCCATACATTTGTTAGAGTATAGCTGTTTCACGATTTACTGATTTGAGTTTGAAATTTTAAATATGCGTAAGGATGCTGCATTCTCTTTCAGTGCTCTGGGCCGAAGGTGTCACTAGGCTCTAGTGTTTTTATATTTCATACAAGGGCTGTATTGAACCTTGCTTCTTTGATTTTTTCCTCACCTACCCTCCTCCTTTCACCTGTTTGCTGTAGCAGCTTCTGTATTTTTAAAAAACTCTACCCCTAGATATTTTTATATTATCAGAACTTGCCACCTCTCACCTTTACCAATACAAACCAGAGGACCAATTCTAGACCAATATATAGTAAGGCTATTAGTATCCCATTAATTTTTATGACCCCTTACTACAGATTTCTGAATTGCTTCAAGCAGAAGGAACTGTTCGATGATGAGATAAAGCTGAATTTTGCTATTGTGGCAACCTTTGTTAACTACTTTTTTCCCTTAACTTACAAAACTTGCTTGTGTGAAAGATGTTTGCATTTAGTGGCTTAAAGTTATTTGTTTAGTAACTTAATCTAGAAGCTTTCAGCTCCCTCTAGCCCTCATCTTTTAAAAAATTAAGTTTTAAATTATAGTTGACATACAGTATTATATTAGTCTTAAGTATACAACATAGTGATTCAATATCTGTATACCTTATGAAGTGCTCACTATGAGAAGTCTATAGAGTTGTAATGAAAACTATATTACCTATGCTATACATTGTACCCCTGTGATTTATTTTATAACTGAAAGTTTGTACCTCTGAATACCCTTCATCTATTTTGCTCATCCCCTTCCCCATCAGCTATTAGTTTGTTCTCTGTACCTAAGAGTCTATGTCTGTTTTATTTTTTAGATTTCACATATAAGTGAAATTATACAAATGTCTTTCTTTGTCCAGCTCCTTTCACTTAGCATTAATACCCTTTAGGTACACCTGTGTTGTTGCAAGTGGCAAGAGTTCATTTTTTAATGGCCGAGTAATATTTCATTGAATATATATGCCACATCTTCTTTATCCATTCATCTATTGATGGGTACCTAGGTTGCTTCCATATCTTGGCTATTGTTAATAATGATGCACTGAACATAGAGGTCCATATTTCTGTAAAATTTTGTTTAAATCCTTACCCAAAGACATTTTTTCACTGCTTTTAGAAAGGGAGGGAGTGAAGGGGGGGAGAGAGAGAGAGAGAGAGAGAAAAGCAAGCATCGATGTGAGAGAGAAACATTGAAATTGAATGGCTGCCTCCAGTATGCGCTCTGACCAGGGACTGAACCCACAACTTAGGCATGTGCCCTGACCAGGAATCAAACCCACAACCTTTTTGGTGCACAGCATGGCACTTCAACCACTGAGCCAACCGACCAGGGCCATATTTCTTTTTAAATTAGTATTTTTGTTTTCTTTGGATAAATACCAGAAGTGGATTTGCCAGGTCATATGGTAGGGCTTTGCCTGTTTTCCTTCTGTCAATTTTTTCATTAATGGTACCATAGAATATCTGCATATTTCCTTATTACTATGGGTCTCTAGGTATTCTTCTAAAAATTTTTATAGTTCTAACATTACTTTGTATTACTTTCAGGTGTACAGCATAGTAATTGGATAGTCATATACTTTACAAAGTGATCCCCTTGATATTTCCAGTTCCCCCCTGACACCCTGCATAGTTATCACAATATTATTGACTATATTCTATATGCTGTACTTCACAGCCCCATGACTGTTTTGTAACTACCAATATGTACTTCTTAATCCCTTCATAGTCATTATCCTTTGTTCAAAAGTGGCAGGTATAGAGAGATCAGGAACTAATTTTATTTTCAGAACTTTATAACATATGGTGGCTATATGAATTTTATCCAGCATACCCCATATCTTACAATATAATTTTTTTCTAGGATCGAGCACATCGTATTGGTCAGAAGAAGCCAGTACGTGTGTTCCGTCTCATCACCGACAACACTGTTGAAGAAAGGATTGTAGAAAGAGCTGAGATAAAACTGAGACTTGACTCAATTGTTATACAGCAAGGTATTTAAATGTATAAACTTAGTTTTTTTTTTTTTTGCGAAAACGTATATAATTATCTTCAAAGGAGATTACTTTTTAAATTTTTTTTTTATTTTAGATTATTCAGTACAGTTTCTATCTTTTATTCCCATTCCAGCCCACCCACCCATCCCTCCCCACCTCCCTTCCATTTCCAAGCCCTGTAGTTTTGTCCATGTGTCCTCTGTATTTGTTCCTATAAACCCTTCCCTTCTCCCCTGAAGTTCCCTCGCCTCTTCCCTCTGGTCACTGACATCCCGCCAAAGGAGATCACTTTTAATGAAAGTTGACCAAAATTTGCAAACTTAGTGAGAGAAAAATAGCAATTTTAAAAAACAAAATGCTAATTTAAATCTTAAACTAAAATCTTGCATTCATTATATGCTAGTTGAATATTACTGGCTTAGAGCTGAATGTCAGTGATATGTCTTTTGAAGTACCTGAAGGTACCTGATAATATTTAGCAAACAAAACGTCTAGTTAAAAAAAATTTAAACATGTACTCAAGGGTGCCTTTCCACACAGAGAAATTTGATAAAAAGTGAAGTTTGTACTTGAAAAAATATTTTTGTCCTTGGTTTTAACTGAATCTTACAGAAGGATATCTATACTGAAATGGAAGGTATGGTAGAAGAAAAACTTGTAGGGTTGTTCATTAAAAATAACTTTAAAGCTCACTAATTTTCTGTTCTTACAAAGCTTTTACTTATGGGTAAAGGTAGTAGTGTCTTATTAGGACTATTACACCACGCTTTCTCTGGGATACAATCGAATATATAAAACTTTTATTTTTACTATTAGGAAGACTCATTGACCAACAGTCTAACAAGCTGGCAAAAGAGGAAATGTTGCAAATGATACGTCATGGAGCCACCCATGTTTTTGCTTCTAAAGAAAGTGAGCTGACAGATGAAGACATTACAACTCTTCTGGAAAGAGGGGAAAAGAAGGTTAGTTTAAATGGCATTTTGTTTTGATGATGAATTATTTTGAAATCAATATACTTTAGCATGCTTTCTGTATTTGCATTGTTCCAAATGCACATTTTAAAACACATGCTTCAGAAGACTCATGTTCCCTCCTAAGAATTTATAGATTTACATCTAAGGGTAGTTAGGTTTCTTTAGTTTAATTTTTGGTGAGAAAGACTAAGAAATAGAGTTTATTATTGAGTGAGCTTATACCACATGCTTATTGAAAGTAATGTTGTTATTTTTTCTATGTAAAAATCAAATTCTGTGTTTAATCACATATATCATGACTGTATTTTTTGCCCTCATTTAAAAATTGTTTGCTGATGAGTTGTGTTATCTGAAAATGTTTTGTGAACATTTCATGAAGTATTAAAGCATTATTTGTTAGGGTATAATAAGCTGTTTCAGAATAATTTGGTTTTGTGTTGAATTTGCTTTTTATATTTTGGATAATTTCAAACATAAGCAAAAGTAGATCTATCCATGCTGTTGCAAAAGGTAAGATTTCCTTCCTTTTTATGGCTGAGTAGTATTCCATTATGTAAATGTACCACAACTTTATGCTAAGTGAAATAAGCCGCTCAGAGAAAGATAAGTATCATATGATTTCACTTATATGTGGAATCTAATGAACAAAATAGAAACAGGCCAGATACAGAGAAGAGACTGACAGATCTCAGAGGGGAGGGGAGTTGGGGGGCTGGATAAAAAAGGTGAAGGGATTAAGCAAAGGAAAAAAAAACTTATAGACACATTCAACAGTATGGTGATTGCCAGTGGGGAAGTTGGTAGGGGAAGGTAGAAGAGGGTAAAAGCGGGGATAAATGGTGTTGGAAAGAGACTTGACTTGGGGTGGTGAACACAAGATACTATACACAGGTAATGTGTTATGAAATTGTATACCTGAAACCTATATAATTGTATTAACCAATGTGTCCCCAATTCAATAAATAAAAAAATAAAAAAGTCGTTTAAAAAAATGTAAGAACTCTTTCTAAAAACATAATCATTATAGTATTGTCCCACATGAAAAACTGCAACAATTTCTTTAATAATATCAAATATCCAGTCACTATTCAAATTTCCAATTGTTTCATAAGTAGCTAAGTTTTTAAAAAAACACTTTTATTAAATTCAAATGCATACAAGGTCCACATGTTGCAATTGGTTGATGTGTCATCTATAACTTTTTTACTCTGTAGCTCTCCCTCCACTTATTTATTATTTCCTATGTAATTTATTTGGTGTAGAAACTGGGTTATTTCCCTTTTGTGTTGGTCACAGTTTGGATTTTGCTGATTCCATCTACATGGGGTATTTTTCCATGTTCACTTATTTACTGTATTTCTATACATATATTATATTTACATTATATATTGGGGGCTTATTTTATAATTGACCCCCCCAACCCTGCCTCTGGCAACCACTTTTCTGCTCTGTGTATCTGTAAGGTTTTTTTGGTCAGATTATACATGCCAGTTGGATGATACGCTATTTCTTTGCCTGTCTGACTTACTTCACTTAACATAATACCCTCAAGGTTCTTTCATATTGTTGGCAAATAGCAGGATTTCCTTCTTATGGCCAAATAATATTCCACTGTACACACACACACATGCGCACGCACCACAAATTCTTTATCCATTCATTCATCAGTGAACACTTAGGTTGTTTCCACATCTTGGGTATTGTGAATAATGCTGCAGGGAACGTGGGGGATGCAAACATCTTTTTGAGTTATTATCTTTGCTTCAGATAAATACCCAGAAATGGAATTTCTGGGTTGTGTGGTAGTTATAGTTTTAATTTTTTGAGGAACCTTCAAATAGTGTTTTCCATAGTGGCTTCACCAGTCTGCGTTCCCACCAGCAGTGCACAAGGGTCCCTTTTCTCCACATCCTCGCCAACACTTATCTCCTGTGTGTTTTTTTTTTTTTTTATCATAGCCATTCTAACAAGTGTGAGGTGATATCTCATTGTGGTTTTGATTGGCATTTCCTGGATGATTAGTGATGTCGAACATCTTTTCATGTGTCTGAGGTCATATCTTGGATTTTGAACAATCTTATGTCAGTGTGCAAAATGTATTGTTTAATTCACATTTTCCTTTATTTTAGTATTAGCTATTTGTCCCATTAAAGTTATGCAATAGAAACTTATAGTATGGCTATATCTTCAATGATAAAAGATTTTTTTAAAAATCAAAGTGAATAATACTTAGGAAGAACCATCTAAGTATTTAAAACACTTGGGACATGTTAAATTTATATTCAAGTTTGATGTCAGCATTGCATCCTTACCTTATAATGAATGTATTGAGTATTGCGTGTCAAAACTTGACTTTTTCAAAGGGTAGAGAATACTCAGACTTTTTAAGTAATTCAGTGATAATTTTCTAATTTCAATGCATTGAAATTTAGACTGCAGAGATGAATGAACGCTTGCAGAAAATGGGAGAGTCTTCTCTGAGGAATTTTAGAATGGACACTGAACAAAGTTTGTACAAGTTTGAAGGAGAAGATTATAGAGAAAAGCAGAAGGTAATTTTTTATCCTTAACCATTAGCCTCTGAAATTAGCCTTTCTTCCCATAACAATCATAAAATTCACTGGCACTTACCTATTACAATACTGTACAGAGAAATTTCATGTAGGTCAAAGATCTCATGCAAGGGCTATGTTTAATATGTGTTGCTGGTTTATTATTATTACCATTATTGTCATGATTTTTGCTGCTGTTCCTGCTATGACTGTTACTTTTGTTTTCGAGAAGCACTATAGGAGTGTAGTTGAGTTCCTGGATTCTGAAGCTAAAATCTCAACTCTGTCACTAAGTAACTTTGGGTACCCAGTTTTCTCATACTAATTACATCTTTGAATGATTCTGAGGTTAAATGAGTTAATGTTCATAGAGTAATTAGAGTAATGTGTGGCACTTGGTACTAAACATATTAGTGATAATATTAACATACTTAAATGATACAAAGACTTTGTTACTGGTGGTCTCATTTATGAAATAATGCCTTATATTATACTACATGGACAGCAGGAGTCCTTTGAAGAAATGGAAGCATTCTTTATTTTGTTTGTTTAATCGAATTGTGGCTGTAATTTTTAAAACTTTTTATTTTGAAATGACTTCAGAGTTTATTGCAAAAAAAATAGTGCTGAGTTCACATATGCCTTTCACTCAGCTTTCCCTGATGTTGACAACTTACATAATTGTAGTGCAGCCACATTACAATGATTGAATCCAGGAAATCAACACATTTTCCCCTAATGTCCTTTCGCTGTTCCAGGGGATACAGCCCGGGATCCCACATTACAATTTTTAAAAACAGAGCTTTATGTTGTCGCTACCAGTCTGTACAATTCCTTTTTCACTCAGTGCCCTTAGCCTCTCCGCTCTGGCAACCATTAGTCTTCTCTGTATTTGTGAGTTAGTTTCTGTTTTGTTTGTTCATTTGTATTGTTCTTTAGATTCCACATATGAGTGAAATCATATGGTATTTGTCTTTCAGTGACTGACTTATTTCACTTAGCGTAATACCCTCTAGGTCATGGGGCTATAAAGTACAGCATAGGAAATATAGTCAGTAATATTGTAATAACTGTATGGTGCCAGGTGGGTATAGCAGAACTATCAGATGGAACATTTTGTAAAGTATGTGATTGTCTAACCACTATGCTGTACACCTGAAACTAATACAAAAATAATATTGAATGTAAACTGTAATTGAAGAAAAAAGAGAGCTTTATTTTTAAGAACAATTTTAGTTTCATACCAAAATTGAGCAGAAAACATAGAGTTCCCATATTCCCCCTGTCCCCACACAAACACAGCGTCATTCATGATCAACATTCCCCACCACGGTGGAATGTTTGATACTATCAAACCTACATTGACACATTTATGTTAGGGTTCACTTTTGATGTTCTACATTCTGTGGGTTTGGATAAATGAATAATGACATGTATCCACCATTACAGTATCATACAATAATTTTAGTACCCTAAAAATCCTGTGTTCTGCCTATTTATCCCTCCCTCCTCTCAATCTCTGCAACAGCTGATATTTGCACCTACTCCATAGTTTTGTGTGTGTGTGTGTGTGGTGTGTGTGTGTGCGCGCGCCTTTTCTAGAATGTCATATAGTCGGAATCATAATATGTAGCCTTTTCGGATTGGCATCTTTCACTGAACAATATGCACTTAAGCTCCCTCCAGGTCTTTTCATGGCTTGATAGCTCATTTCATTTTAGTGCTGAGTAATATTTCTGGATGTTTTCTGGATGTACCACAGTTTATTTATCCATTCACTTAATGAATGACATCCTGGTTACTTTCAAGTTTTGCCAATTATTGAACAAAGATGCCATAAACCTCCCTGTGCAGGTTTTTCTGAGGACACAGATTTTCAACACCTTTGGGTTAATACCAATGAGCATGGTTGATGGATTGTATGGTAAGTATATGTTTAGTTTTACAAGAAACTGCCAACCTGTCTTCCAAAGTGGCTGTACCATTTTGAATTCTCATGAACAATGAATGAGAGTTCCTGTTGTTATACATCCTCACCAGCACTTGGTATTGTCTGTTCTGGGTTTTTGCCATTCTGATAGGTCTGTAGTAGTACCTTGTTGTTTTAATTTGCAATTCCCTGATGACATACTTTGTGGTGCATCTTTTCATTTGTTTATTTGCTATCTATATATCTTTTTCAGGGAGGTGGCTGTTCAGGTCTTTTGCCCATTTTTAATCAGATTGGTTTTCTTATTGTTGAGTATTAAGAGTTCTTTGTATATTTTGGATAATAGTTGTTTGTCAGATATGTCTTTTGCAATTATTTTCTCCCAAGCTGTGGCTTGTCTTCTCATTGTCTTAACCCACACTATATTTTTTGTTTCTATGGCTCCTTAGTCTCTTCTAGTCTGTGATAGATCTCACTTTGTCTTTCATAAATCTTACACTTTTGAAGAGTATTGCTCAGTCATTTTGTAGTATGTCTCTCACTTTGGTTTTGTCTGACATTTTCTTGTGTTTTGATTGAAACTGTGCATTTTTGGCAAGAATACAATGAAAGGGATACGATGTCCTTCTCAGTACATCATACCAGGGAACATATGTCGCTATATCTTATTACTGGGGGATGTTCATCTTTATCACTTAGTTGAAGTGGTGTGTGTTGGGTTTCTCCACTATAGGGTAAGTCTTTCTTTCTTTGTACAATACAATACAATATCTTGGGGGAAGGTACTCCTCAAACTTCTATGCACTGATTTTAGCATCTGTTGGCAGAGTTTGCCTACAACAGTTACTGTTGTGGTGTTTGCCTAATGGTAATTTTAAAACAATTTCTTCATTAACAAATTTACATTTGTTAGTTGGATATTGTTGTAAGGAAGAGCTGTCCCTTATTCACTTTTATTTATGTACTCATTTATTTATATCAACATGGACCCAAGGATAGTTATTTTATTTTTTGAGTTATATTAAAATTCCATCATTATTTTGTTGCTCAAATTGTTTTATCAAGCTGTTATATATATTTTTTAACTGACAAGTGAATTTTATTTTTTAAAAAGCTTATTCTTAGGTATTGATTTTAATGAAAAAATGAGAGTTAAGCCATTTCAGTTTGCAGTGCAACAAATGTGCTGACAGTGCTTTGTGACACTCATTATTTCTGGTAGTTTTTAGTGTCTTGACTTACATCTGTCTAGTTATATCTATAACCTTAATTCTGACTGTTTACTTTGTATTGTGAGGAGATAGAGGTGATGACCTACATGCACAGGGTGGAAATTGCCTTCCTGCTGTGCTTTTTAGATCTCATTATGTGATACGAATTTTATAAAATAGTTATTCCTGTGGGCTTACTGTTATTAAGAGTGTTTTACAAAGTAAAAAAATACTACACAGTAAATAGACTAAATATCATTGGAGCTTATCTACATTTTTAGAGGTAAATTAGACTTAGTAAAGTACTGTCTTTTTCTAATATAACCAGTTTTCCTGTGTTTCTAATTCTAACAAAATAATGATATACAGATAAATTTTAATAATGATGGTGATATATTTTTATAACTGAATTTCTGACAAATCAGATTCTTTCTGAATATCTGAATTGAGATTATATTTTACTTGTGTTTTCATATTTCCTAAATAGGTTCTTAAAGTAGGTTCATACTGTCCTTTGAAGGAATTGAAAGTTTGCGAGAATATTGTTTATACATAAATCATGGGAGTTACACAATGAGGTGGATTTTCATATATGATTTGTTGAGCCACTTGCAGTACTTGACGACCATACCTGGTAGATTTAAGTCAAAATGGTAGACATTGATACTGAGTAAATTAACCTGAATAAGTTTGTATTAATGTACTCTTGTCTGAAACAAACTAATTCAGCATGATTTATTCTGTTTTTGAAAGTTGAAAAATTGGTCTTTAATGTTTATTTCAAATTTGAATACCTAGACCTTCAACCAAGTAGGTTAAATGGCCAAATACATTACTTTAAGAAAGTTAATTTAAATGGATTTATTTTTCACCCAAATGAAACAAATAAAATACTGACTATTTATAAAATATTACTATTATCCCAAATTAACCTATCTGAGGAGGGGGCCAAAACTCGTTTCACTGCTCTGCGTAGTTCTCATTTTATGCAAATTCACATTATACTATCCATATCTTGTAAGTCTAAATTTAAAAGAGACCTTAAGGTTTATTTGCTCTAACCTTTTTGTAATTAAGAAGTCCCATTACAGCACCTAGGACAGTTATCCAGCCTCTGATTGTGGTCATGTTGGGAGTCCTACTCCTCTCAGCATAGTTTATTTCATTGTTTTATACTCTCTGGTTATCAGAGAACTTCTTACTTGATTTATAAGCTCTTTTTTTAAAAGATTTTATTTATTTAGTTTTAGAGAGAGGGAAAGGGAAGGAGAAAGAGAGGGAGAGAAATATCAGTGTGTGGGTTGCCTCTCGCACGTCCCCTACTGGTGACCTAGCCTACAACCCAGGCATGTGCCCTGATTGGTAATCGAACTGGCGACCCTTTGGTTCACAGTCTGCACAATCCACTGAGCTACACCAGCCAGGGCTGTCATCCACTCTTTAAATATGATGCAAAGATTGAAACTCAACCCTTAGATAAGATCAAATATAGTGGAATTGGTAATTGTAGATAATGGCCAGTGTTGTGTAAAGGCACTAGGCTAGGCACTATGAAATCAAGAAACATGTCTGAGCAAGAAAATCATTTTTATAGACTCCATAAGTTTGTGTTGTCAGTTTTATCTGTTTATTTTAAATTCTGTTTTCTAGCTGATGTTGGGGTGAAGTTTTGTAATGCTACCAAATCAGTTTACCCTCTTTGGATGTTTAATAACTTACATTGAACTCTTGGCACTTTTCCTAATATTTTCACATATATGGTCACATGTAAATCCTTAACATATGTATTATTATTCCTGTTTTACAGATATAAAAATAATTTCCTCAAAGTTATACAACTGGTAAAGTGGCAGAACCTGGTTTCAAATTGAGGTCATTCTGATTTCACTGGCTTTACCCATAGCTAACTTACCAAGTGGTATCATTTAAAAATTTATCTTGATTTTAAGAATGTATGCCTGTCATACTGATATTTATCATTTGCCCTTTTCACCTATTTTAACACAGTCACCAGAATCAATGTTAATCTTCTTTCTTTATTAGATAGTATTTCTTTATTAGGCAAAAAACACTAGCCAGATTGTAAAGATTCTTCTCAATTAGTAAGGAAGAGCCAAGTTTTTAAATGTACTTCAAAACAAGAAAAAGAAAGAAAAGAACACCATCCTTGCACCTAAACTTGGTATACAGGGCAAGGTTTTAGCACTTGGGATGCGCAGTTGTGTGTTTTGATTCTTTCTAAAGGTTTTGGTTTTCTCATGCTTCTGTAACCTTGATGTGCTTGGTTTTTATAAAACAGTTCAGAGTAATTAAACTCCCTGTTCTTTTTTCTTGTGTATAGCTCGGGATGGTGGAATGGATTGAACCTCCTAAACGAGAACGCAAAGCAAACTATGCAGTGGATGCCTACTTTAGAGAGGCTTTACGTGTCAGCGAGCCAAAGGTTCCAAAGGTAAAAAGCAGTATGCGGTCGGTTTTTATGTCCTACAGCAGAATTCTTTTGTAACACGGTCTGTGATTCTGATTTATTTACATTAGTGCTAAATCATAGTCCCTAAAATATAACAATAATACAGAAGAGTATTTGATATGGCCCAGCCATATCAATGGATTTCAGTGTATTTATTTTTCTCTATGTTAAAGAAATAGCAAAATATAAGCATGTTCACTTTACTCAAAACATACACACACACGTGTGTGTGTGTGTGTATGTGTGTGTGTGTATGTATATATATCATGCGTTTTCTTCCCACAGGCTCCACGACCTTCAAAACAGCCAAATGTTCAGGATTTTCAGTTTTTCCCACCACGTTTATTTGAGCTCCTGGAAAAGGAAATTCTTTATTACAGGAAGACAATAGGCTATAAGGTAACATTTTAATTTTTCGGGTAGTGTAATGTAATCTTTTAAGGTAATATAATCTATTGACTAGACTAGAAGGTGTTCCATTTTAATGTGAGAGAATGTAAGAGTAAATCAAAATAGTGGTGTTTTTAAAATCAAAGAGGTTTAACTAGAAGTAAACTATCGCACTACCGAAACACCAGCAGGGTCATCACTACATAAAATTAATGGAGAATTATTCAATGTTAGTGTTCAAGTGATACAAAATGTGTAGAAGAACAATAAGTATGTGTTTAGTTAGAAATGAATGTATGATAGATAATAGGGAAGGTTTGATCATTTTCCTTAATATGACCCAAAAATATTATTTTTGAATTAATTGCTTAAAGTTGATGAAAGCCCTGTTGGTGATTAGTTGACTGTGGTCACTAGGTATTAATGTTAAACATGGTAATGAATTACATCATTTAAAAATGGTCATTTGGAATTCAATATTCTTATTTGTATAGGTGGATAAGAACTCATTTTTTGAGTGAAATTTAATGTTTGTCACACTAAAGCTATCACATTGAGAGATTAAATGTACTAAGTTGTTTCTATATGGTGAAATTGACTCCCTAGTGAACAAAAAGGGATGACCAAAAGTGTAATTATCAATAGTGTAAATTAAATTATAAAAATATTAACACTATTGTAATCTTATGATATTTTCAGTTTTATGAAGTGGAAGCTGTATTTTAAAATTTATTTTGTGAACCTAGAAAAGCTCCATTTATATAAGGTATTCAGTTATATTTTGGAACTAGAGTGGATCTCTAGGGTGTTTCTACTACTATTACAGAATGGGAGCATTGCCATTTGAAATAGTAAAAAAGCTTTGCTTGCTCTTAATGTACCAAAGTTTGCATATATATAAATAGGAATAAGAAGCTTAAGGTGAATATAAGTAGTCAGTTATAATCTAGTTTGGGAAATACGATTTAATTTGAGTGTATTTAACCAAGATGACTGGATAAAATCCTTCTTAGGAAGTTGTAGAAGAGTACGGTAACCGTGGTTGAACATTCAGATGAGGCATAAAACTGTTTCAAAGGAAATGAAAATGGTAATATACCAAGAGCAACAGGCAAGATACAGCTACAAAATGTGAAATAAAAACAGTAGTTAATGAGGTAGTTAATAAGATTTCATGAGGTAAGCAAATATATATAATCCCACTAAAGATTATAAAATTTTATCTTATATTTAGATTAGTATTTTCTGTTACTTTTATTGATTGTTACTGGTGATACTTGAATGAAAAATTAATTTAAGTGTTAGAACTCATACTTCATTTGATTACCAGCAACCCTGTGAAATAGGTGTTGTTTATCACCTCTATATAATAGGTGAGGAAACTGAAATTCATAGAGGTTAAATGACTTGTTGGAGGTCACATAGTTAACAGAATTGCCAAGGCTGCTGGTCTCAAACCCAGGTTCTCAATGTTCAAATGGTATGCTCTTTTCCACTCAGACGTTCTGGGCTATTTCTGCATGTGACATAACCCCGCTTCTGTCTGCAGCCCTAAATAAGGACTGTGTTTACAGTGGTGTGACATGTTGTTTGGGAGGTGAGGCCAGTGGTAATCAAGAAGCAGCCATAAAAGAAATCATCTTTGCTGATAGAACTGTTTATGCTCTTTCTTTGTAGATATTAAAATTCTGTTCCCCGTGATAATACAATGTCCATCAGATTCTCCTCACAGCTCTGGCTTTAATGTAAACAGCGCTATTCATTACAGGCAGTTTGTGGCTAGGGGTGAGGTCTCATAATGACTGGTTGGGTGGTGGCCAACTGGAAGGAGATGGAAGAGAGAGGAAACCTTAGAAGAGGGAGGAATTAATGGGCAGCTGCAAAAGGTGATAGGAAGGAAGAAGGCGTAAGAAGAGAGGAAAGGGATGAATGAGGAGAGGGAAGATGATATGGAATCCATGCTATGGCACTTTACTATTTTCTCTTCTTCACCTCCCAGAAAGCAAGCAATAGGACAGGGAGAATGAATTGAAAAGGGAGCTTTTAAAAAAAATTTAAGTCATATTTATTGAGTATTTCTCTGCATCAGATTCTATGCTAAGCACTGGGGATAAAGTGGTAAGAGAGACAAAATCCCTCAGCACATGGAACTACATTCGAATATAGACGTTAAGCAGATACCACAGAGTAATGACATCGTTATTTGTGTGTTTCAGCGATACCATGAGGGAGCATAGCATGGATGTCTAATGTGGACTGCAACACCAAGGGTAGTGGTTCCTAAGGAAGGGTCATTCAGACTGAGATCAGAGAGAATTAGCCAAGTGCACTGTGGGAGAGAAGAGCTCAGCTAGGGGAACCATAGCTGGCTGCAAAGGTGTTGTGGTAGGAAGGAGGATTGTCCCTTTAGAAACTGAAAGCAGGCCAGTGAAGAGAACAGTGACTTGACATGCAGCAGGTAAGCAGGTGGAGTTGGATCATGTGAAGCTATTATAGATCATATTAATGAGGTTGAACTTTAGATTTAGAGCAAAGGAAAACCATTGAGATGTTTTCAAGACAGAACAGTGGATTCGTGGTGAAATAATAATAGCAGCTACCTATTTAGTCCTTACTTGTGATGCTTACTGTTCTCAGTTCTTTAAAAAGATTAGCTTATTCTACTTATAACATCCGTGGAACTACATCTTTATTTTACAGATGGGGAAACTGAGGCATAGAGAGGTTGAGTCTGAATATTATGGTAAAGGTCAAACAACTTATAAGTAAGTGGTAGAGTATCATAAGATTTATACTTCTAAAAGATTACTCTGGCTGTGACACAGAGAATGATGAGTTTCTCCAGGGAAATCCGCCAGGGGGTTATTGAAGTGTGAAGATCAGAGAAGATGGTGGTGGCTTGGAGTGTGGCTATGGTGGTAGTGGTGGCGGTGGTGGAGGGGTGTGGAGGATGTTGAGGAGGCGGAGGAGGAGGAAGGAGAATGATCCCCTACCACTCTACTCTTAGCCTGTATTCTCTTCAGCCCCATCCTGAATTGCTTCTGTATCATCTTAAGACTTGCCTTGATCCTCTGTATGCATCTGTAGCTGAGGATTTATAAGACAAATATGAATACATTCTGGATGTTGATTCTTTCCGAACCTTGTCTCTTCCATTTTTTACCAGAAGCTACAGACCTCAGTTAAGGTGAGTGCTTTAATTCGATGGGTTTCATGTCTGAGTTCAGAGTAGAGAGAGAAGAGCATGGCATGTTAATCATATGCAAAAGCTTCCTTTCAAGGACAATGTGATATTGATAACTGTTAGACTTATTCCTCATGGATATCCGACATTGATTCCCCTGCCCAATACCTCAAGAAAATTCAACAGAGCCACAAATGAACAGAGCAATAATTCTCAGATGGACTGAACTGCCGTGGTACAGTTGCCCGGTATTCTCTACACACAGTTATGTTCTCAAAAGGGGACTACTTCCTTCCTTTCTGCTTAAATGATTGTTAATCCAAGGGAGAAAGGTGTTGTCTGTAGGTGGGGCACTGTGGTGCATGGTACCCTTTTGTCCATTTTCAGTCCCTCAGAGTCTAATTCTGTAGTAGTTTGGGGTGGGGCTAGTGAGGGGCTCAGTAGTTTTGAAGCAGTTGGGAAAAAGCATTTTTCTCGAGGGCCTGCTTATTTGAATTTTTATTTTCTGTTTCGTTCTCCCTTCCCCCCATATTCAGCACAAAGTCACTGCAATACTGCTGATAAGATCTGTAATTAAAGAGTTTTATTTTATTTGAGGCTGAGTGAAATACAGGCTTGTTTTGCCCTAACCAGTTGGTAGGTAGCAGTGACATGCGCCAGTTCTCTCCGCTGCCTTAGCTTTGACCTTGATTTAAGTTAGACATATTCAGAAGCTTCATTGCTGTTACAACTTAAAGGAATTACTTAATGCATTTAATTGCTTGTTCACTAAAATATTTACATGGGAACAGATGACTTAATTGAAATTTCTATTGCAGAATAAAAATCCACAGCATTTAGAAATTACATTGAATCTAAGAGCTGGAGTGAAAGACTTTTGCCATATTTGGAGACAGAGAGCTGTAGAGCTTTTTAACATTTCTCAATAAAAAAAATCTTTAGGGATGGTTATAAACATTTGACAAATGGGGGAAATTTCGTAATCTTAGTGAACCTTGGTAATGTCATTGTGGGGCACCTGTTTTGCAATGGTAGAACTAAAATGTAGTGAGCTGACTTCGGGTTACTCCTTTCATTTTGTGTGCCATCACATTTAATATTTCTATGAAAGGCTTGCTAAAATGGCTAAAAAACAAGACCAAAAAGCATTTTTCCTTTCTCCATGGCATATAGCTCTTAGGTGCAAATTCCTTAAGTTCTGACTAGAAATCCATATAGTAATTGAGATGCTTCCATTTGAAAGGTAACTTTTTGTATATTGTGGTTATATTAAGTGTTGCTGGGGGCCATCAGTAAGAATTACAGGGTGAGTACTCAAGACTTTTGAGGTATCTGGTTAGTACTATTGGTCTATAATTTTTCTACTTAATTATCATATAGCACTTAAATCACTCCAAGAAGCTTAATGTTGATAAGAATCTCATGAGGTAAAAATTGAATACCTTTTAAAAAGGATGAATATTAAGGAGATGTGTTGGTAGGAGGAGATAAGGAATTTAAGAATGGTGAGTCATTTATAACTCTAAATAATTTAGCAGCTATGTATTTGAGTAATTTTTAGAATTAAAATAGTACATGTGACATTGATGAAGGCATTCTGAAATTTTGCTGTATTGAAAATATGACTGATGATTATGGAAGAAGTAGTTTGTAGTGGATCCTAAACTCTAATGATATAATACAACATTCTGATTTTGTTCTTATTAAAGTTCAATGAGGGAAGTTTTAGTATTGAGGATATCTGTGTAGGAATAAGGAGTTTATTTTCTGTGGGTATTTCCCACTTTCTGTCTTAAAATTAGATGCTTATGAAATATTTTATTTGTTTAAAGTATGGTTTGTTGGACATAGAAATTTTGAAGGTATTGAATAGAGTAATATCTTATGATTAAAGAGATTTTTCCTCAATTAAAATTTGAAGCCAAAATAATTTCACATGTCAGCAATTTAAAGGTCTGTTAAACTTGTAAAGCTATGTCTGTAATTTTTTCAAACATTTTATTGTGAAAATGTTTCAGGCATACAAAAATGTTGAAATAATTGTACAGTGAACACTCATACATAGGCCCCATATATTTTCCAATTTACATCTTACTGTATTTGATTTATCACCTATTTGTCCAATTCTCTAGCCTTCTATTAAATGGATATCTATCTTATTTTTTCCTGCATTTAAAACTTGCAGACATAAGTATATTTTACCCAGAAACACTTATGCATATCATTAATGTTAGTTCAGTATTTACATGGTTCTTTTTTAAGGTAAAATTTACATACAGCAAACTGTGTACATCTTAAGTATCATTTGATGTATTTTGATAAATGCTTACATAACTGAAACCCATATGGAACATTACTATTAGTCTAGAAAGTGCCTCTTCCCAGTCAATCCCCAGACCCAAACCCCAGACACAACCACTGTTCTGTTATTATTTTCTTCCACAGATTAGGGTTTTTTGTTCTAGAATTGCACGTAAATGGAATCATACATTATGTGTAAGGCTCTTTCGGTTACCATCCTGTTTTTGAGACTCATTCATGTTGCCCCATTGTTAGAGGTTTATTCCCTTTTTTATTGATGAGGACTGTTCCACGGTAAAAATATACTACAGCAGTTTGCTTATCCATTCTTCTGTTGATGCACATCTGTTTTTTTTTTCTCTTCTGTTTTTTGGCTATTATGAGTACAGTTGGCTGTGAACATTTATGTACAAGTTTTTGTATGGATTTCTTTCCTTTCTTTGGGTGAATAGGAATGAAATTGCTGTTGGGTCTGTAATTTAAAAAATTGACTTATTTATTGAAAAATTTTATTTTTATTCATGCTTACCACTGGAATACATTGCAGTTTTAACTTACGCCTTCTTTTTTTTTCGGTTCCATTTGCTACTATCCTAGACCAGGTCATCATAGCTCATGGGATTACAATAGTATAGTTGGTTCTCTGGCCTCTAGTCGCTTCCCCACTTCATCCAGCACAAAACTAAAAGGTGCAAATACTATGTTTTGACACTTTATTCCTTGTTCATAAGTCTCCAGTGGCTTGCTGATGCCTACTCTGTAGTTTCAAAAGGCTTTCTAGATCTGTCTCCACCTGGCCTTGTTTCTTATTCCTTCTCAACATAAACCCCATGTGTTCCTTCCTGTACATTTGTTCCTTCATGTTTTTGCTTATATTGCTCCCACCTAGAATATTCTTTCCTTTCTCTCTATCTCTACAAATGCTCTGAGTTCTTAAGGTACAGCTCAAAACTTCACAACTAGGTTGTAAGCTCCCTGTGGGTAAGGATCATGTCTATTACTTGTTTTATATTTCAGTGAATACTCATCATAGTGCTACAGACATAGTAGACATTTAGGCAATACTTAATAATTTGATTGTATTGATGACTACAAATCAATCTTTTTTTTCAGTATTCCTTTTTAATGCCCTGTTAGTAGGTTTTATATATAAATGACTGCTAGATATAATAGTTTTTAAAATATTTATTTTCAGTTACAATGATATAGTTTCAATCTCTATGAAATATGTATCAAAATTAGAAAAATAATATACATTATAATTATGTTGTAGTAAAACCATCTATTACTTCTAGGAAATGAGTCATTCATTATAGGTGTACATTCCAAAACCGTGGAAGGCTTATTGTCAACCCTTTTCATGTTTAATGGCATGCTGTAAAATGTACCAGTACATATATTATGTACTTACCTTTTAAGTCAGTGTGCCATGTCATCACTGCAGATGCACATAGAAATGGTGTGAGGCTTTGGGCTGAGTGACTTAGTTTGTCTTTCATACAATGATTGCTGCTCCATGCTGCTGAACCATACTGGTTTTCTATGTTCACTGTGCCACACTGAGGCCTCTGAGGCTATGGTTTTGAGATACGGGTGACTGACGGCTTCCTCACAGAGCTGAGCTTCTGTCCTCAGTCTTTTGAACTCCAGTATCTTTTCCTTAGTTGTAAGTGTGTTTACAGCTCTCTACCCAGAACACTATTTATAATTCTGTTAGTCACTACTACTGTAGTCCTTTTCCCTTGACTGAGGGTCCCACCGCAGATGTTTGTGTGCTCTACTACCCCTACCTTCTTATATTCCTGGTGGGGCAGAAGTAGCTTTACAGTTGTTTGTATGGAAAATAACACAATAATTAATAAATAAGAATACAAGAATAAACTCTGCTTCATGTACTTAGAACTGTAAACCTACTTTTGCCCCACCTTGTATATTATCTATTTTTTTGCTTCTCCATTATCCTGTCACTTCTTCTAGACTTGTTGCATTTTATGTGAAGATGGTCTCCCTTTCCAAAGCTGGAAGGCAATAAAAACATGCCTTTCCTTTTGCACAATGAATTGATCAAGAGCATTGGATGCAATCTTCAGGTGCATTGCTATTTCTTTACTGCTGTCTATATTGCCGGGTGAATATGGGCTCTTTTTGTACTGCCAAACTCTGTTCCTTCTGGGCTTGAGACTTTATATGTATAATGTTGGTATTGGGGATAATGATATTATTTTTACCGTGTATTACAATATAATAAGGATATATTTTGTTCCACAGTATAACTAAATCTATAATATAATGTGGCATTTAGCAATGGGTTTTAACTCTAAAATACCATGTGGCACATTTAAGATTTAAATTATGCCATGTGGCATAATTTAAGATAATTATTTTGGTGATAACATGGTAGTAGGAATGTGGAGTGGACCATGTATCATTCTGTCATACTTTATGTTGTTTACTGCTGAAATAACTCAAGATTGATATATATAAACCTTAATTTTTCCCAACAGTTTACTCATAACTCATTTCTTAATCTGTAGGTCCCAAGGAATTCTGATATCCCAAATCCAGCTGTGGCTCAAAGAGAGGAGCAAAAAAAAATTGATGGAGCTGAACCTCTTACAGCAGAAGAGACTGAAGAAAAGGAAAAACTTCTCACACAAGTAAGATATTTTAAGCGACTGAAACACTTTTAAGCAACCAATAGAAAAAAGAAAATGCAGATCACTTTTTATTAAGCTCAGTACCTTGATTGAACACACTAAAAAAACTCAGGGCTATTTTGTAAATGCTTAGACCAAATATCCCTATCTTTTATCCTTTTCACAAAATATGTTGTTTTGGAAATACCAGGAAATATGTAAATGCAAAATGTAGATGTCAGTTGTTAGAAAGAAGACATGAATTTTAATAATTATAATAAAGTCATTTATTCACTTATGAATCCTGACAGACAATAATTACTAGCATATTCCTGAAAATTTAAATTTATTTTATTGTGTATGAACTGTCCTCTGAAATTATATTTTACTAGTATTTTATTTATGTAATAATGTCATAAAGCTCAAAATGCCTTTTATCCTTTCTTGGAAAGAAATTTAATACAATGATGAGAGATTTCTGAGACTTTTTAAAAACTATATTTTATTTAAGCTATTAGAGTTGTCTCAATTTTTCCCCCTTAGCCCCCCTCCACCCAGCGTGCCCCACTCCCTCAGGCAATCCTCGTCCCCACCATTGTTCATTTTCATGGGTCATGCATGTAAGTTCTTTGGCTACTCCATTTCCTATGCTGTACTGTATATCCCCATGGCTATTCTGTAACTACCAATTTGTACTTCTTAATCCCTTCACCTTTTCCAGCCATTCCCACAGGCCCCCCTCCCCTCTGACAACCATCAAAATGTTCTCAATGTTTACCATTCTGTTTCTGTTCTGCTTATTTCCTTAGTTTTCTAGATTCAAATGTTGACAGATATATATTGATTGATTGATTGCCATTTTATTGTTGAAGTTTTCACCTTTTCTTAAATAAGTCCCTTTAACATTTCATATAATAATGGCTTGGTGATGATGAAGTCCTTTAGCTTTATACAACCATTATATGAAATGTTAAAGGGACTTATTTAAGAAAAAGAAGATCAAAACTATGAGTGATATAAATGGCAAAAATACATATCTATCAAAATTTCATCTAAACATCAAGCTAAGCAAACAAGAACACAGATAGAATCATGGATACAGAGAGTGTTTTGGTGGTTGCTAGATAGGAGGAGGTGTGGGGGTGTGGGTGAAGAAATGAGGGGATTAAGAAGTACAATAGGTAGTTACAGAATAGCCACGGGGATGTAAAGTACAGTATAGGAAATGGAGTAGTCAAAGAACTTACATGCGTGACCCATGGATGTGAGTAATGGTGGGAGGATTGCCTAAGGGAGTGGAGTGAGGGGTGCTGGATGGAGAGGGGCAAAGGGGGAAAAATCAGGACCACTATAGTAGCATACTCAATAAAATATAATTAAAAAAATAAAAGCTAAAAGTTGCTAAGTAGGGAACATTTCTATTTGAACAAAATATTATCGCTTTCTGGTCATTGTTGCTTTAATGAGTTTTATGAGTGTTATACTTCCAAAATAATTTGCAGAAGATTAAAAAGTTATAGCATAAAAAAACCCCTTGGAAAACAATAAGCAAAAATGTGTACTGAATGATACCATATGAGTATAAAAAGTTGACAGCAAGATTTATTTATTCAACAAATTATTTTGAACAATATGCAAGGTACACTGCTAGGATACGTTCCATATTAATTATTTATAGTTTTTATATTTATATCTTATTTACTATATAGGTCTTTTCTTTGGTATATCTTGTAATTTCATGCTTTTTAACCACATGTCTAGAAGTCATAAATTTAAGTATGAAATATTATTGCAATTGGATGAATATTAGGAATTACCATAGAATAAAACATTTAAATATTCATGTTTTATTTAAAACATTTAGTTCCTGAGCACAAAACTAAATTTATGGTCTTAGAATGCTACTTGGTTTGCAGAATATTGTGATTGTATAATATAATGTGAATATATACATTCTCAACTGAGAAATTGCTGAAGTTTGTAATTAGAAGTAAAATCATTTTTTTGTCCCTCCTAGTAGTTGAATTAATCTTTTGTTTTTTTAATATTTTACATTTAAATTTTTTATTTTTTTAATTTTTTTATTGTTCTCGTACAGTTGTCCCCATTTCCCCCCATTGCTCTCCCCTGCTCTACCCACTCCCACCTTCCACTTTCAGTTGCCCCCACCTGTTGTCTTTGTCCATGGGTCCTTTATACATGTTCCTTTACCTGACCTTACCTGCTGCCCTAAGTAATTGTTTTTTAAAAGAATGTAGTTTACTTAAAAAAGAAACCTAAACAGTTCATCCGTTTCTCCTACCCTCCCACCCAATACCTCTGGCAACTGCCACTGTTCTGTCTCTGTGAACTTAGTTTTTTTAAGACTCCACATATAAGAGAGATCATACAGTATTTGTTATACTCTGTCTGACTTATTTCACTTTACATAGTACCCTGAAGGTGCATCCATGCTGTCACAGCTGGCAAGGTTTTAATCTTTTTTTAAGGCTGAATAATATTCCAGTGTTTGTGTGTGTATCACAATTTCCTTATCCATCCATCCATTGATGGAGAACTAGGTTGTTTCCACGTTTTCTTTATTATAAATAGAGATGCAGTGAATCTGGGGGTGCATATATCTTTTTGAAATAGTGGTTTCATTTTCCTCAGATAAATACTCCAAAGTTGAATTACTGGATCATTTGGTGGTTTTATTTTTAAATTTTTGAGGAACCTTCCTACTGTTTTCTCTAGTGGCTGCACTAATTTACATATGCCCCAATACTGTGCAAGGGTTTTCTTTTCTCCACTCCCTCACCACTTATTTCTACAATACTCTTTTTGATAATAGCCATTCTAACAGGTACCAGTTGATATCATTGTGGTTTTGATTTGCATTTCCCTGGAGATAATGATGTGTAGAGCATTTTGTCATGTGCCCGTTGGCCATCTGTATGTCTTCTTTAGTAAAATGTCTATTCAGATACTTTGCCCATTTTTAATATTTTTTTTGCTACTGAGTTATCTGGGTTATTTATATATTTTGGACATTAGCCCCTTATCAGATACATGATTTGCAAATATTTTCTCCCATTTAGTAGGTTTCCTTTACATTTTGTTGATGGTTTCCTTTGCTGTGTGGAAGCTTTTTATTTTGATACAGTCTCACTTGTTTATTTTTACTTTTGTTGTTTTTGCTTTTGGTGCCTTGGTTGCAGGTTCACTCCCTGATGGAGGCACAAGAGGGGACTGACTGATCAATGTTTCTCTTTCATATCAACGTTTCTCTTCCTTTCTTTCTTCCTTCCCCTCTCTCTAAAAATAAGAAAGAAAAGAAAAGAAAAAAACATTGAAGTTCTGGAATATCTGGACTTCATTTATATTAGTGTTTTAATCCATTTGTATTTTAATGTAGTAGGCATCTATAAAATACGGAATTAAAAACTGTACAATATCTTAAAACTGTAAATCAGTTTTTAGTACTTAGAAGTACATTCTCTTCATTATGGAAAAGTAGTTATTTTTATAAATAAGACTCATTCAACTTTGGATTCCAAAATAAAAATCCTGGGATTTTATGAGGAGGAACATTTTAAGTCTTTTAAACAGTTTTAAGGTGTCATTGTATAGAAATAAATAGAACAATAAATGGATTTGTTAATTTAACCTTGAGTGATGATGCTTAATTTTTGTTAACAGGGATTCACAAACTGGACTAAGCGAGATTTTAACCAGTTTATTAAAGCAAATGAGAAGTATGGAAGAGATGACATTGATAATATAGCTCGAGAAGTGGAGGGCAAAACCCCCGAGGAGGTCATGGAGTATTCAGGTTTGTATATAACTTCAGATCTGGTGTTCAATTCTAATGTTATTCTTTTCTTTAGTGTCAGTTTAATTGTGCCATTGTCCAGAGATCTTTTAAACTTTTATGAATAAAGTACATGTGAGAGTATAAAATGTAGGTATGTTTCTATGAAAATGTTTTAAGACTTATCAAAACAAAATGACTGCTGTTGGTCTATAGTGGTTAGCTAATGCAGCGAAGTAAAGCCCTGATGAAACAAGGCTGTTGGATAAGCATTGACAAAATGTGTTTCTCACTTTCCCATCTGTGGAATTTGGTCCTTTTTTGGGTAAGTCTGAGACTTCAAGTTCAGCAGATTGAATTAGTGTCTTTCTAGGTCATCCTTGAAATAGAGAATTCTTATTAGGCCCTTTTAGGTCCTCAGACACTGTCAGGTTTCCAGTCAACTCCAGGCACGTCATGTGGGTTCCATTAACTCCAGGCAAGCTAGAATAGATCTAAAAATACTGCTTGAATAAAACTGCTGATTGATCCTAGAATCATGTCCCTCTCTTATTCATCTGTGTTTGGTCTTGACCAGAACTAGATTAGCTGCTGAAGCACATGGAGTTGATATAATTCCTACATTACAGCATATTTAACCTCAGGCTTCTGAAACAAATTTTATTACAAATAGGTAATTAGCCCTGGCTGGTGTGGTTCAGGGATTGAGTGCTGGCCTGCGAACCAAAGGGTCACCAGTTTGATTCCCAGTCAGGGCACATGCCTGGGTTGCAGGCCAGGTTCCTAGTTGGGGGTGCGCTAGAGGCAGCTGTACATTGATGTTTCTCTCCTTTTTCTCCTTCATTTCCCGTCTAAAAATAAATATTAAAAAATAGGTAATTTTGTCTAGGAAACTTTCTATATGTAGGATAGGAAGTTTCTAACTTTCAAATAGGTTGCGCTCTCAAATGTAGTCTAAATATTAGCTGTTTAGCACTTTTTTCTCATAGAAACAATGTTACAAAGTAGGTTTAGGTTTCTATGCCAGCCCCTCAAGTCCTATTTAGCTTAATTCGAATTCCATAGGAAACATTACAATACTAATAAATATATGAAGTATTAATACAGGCTAGGACCACCTTTTAAATTATCTATAGTGTTAGTACCTGAAGAAATCCAGGTTTAATTAAAGAATATTTTAGAGGTTGATTATATTGAGTTTTCAGTTCATATATTTCAAGTTTATGAACTTCCTTTTTCTTGATACCAGCATAATATGTCTATTACTCTTAAGCTTTATCATACAAGTTGAGGACATTTGGGGGCTTAGAGAGAGGAAAAATAGATGAGAGGGAGAAATTTTAGCAGCAAGAGGTAAATGAACAGAGTGGAAAAAGATATGTGCAGAGTGATTTTCTGAAATAGAATTTTCTTCAAAATAGCATCAGTGTATATGAAGTTGGAAGAAAACAAGTGATTCAAAAAGATGTAATGTCAGATGTTTTCTCAAATTTGACTCCAGGTCTAATGGCATGTCTAGCTCAGGACAGCTTAATTGGGTCTCTGTCAGAGGGTGGGGAGATTGGAATGGGTTAATGCAGTTGGTTGCAATAAGAGAAGAAATGAGTACAATTAACTGTTCATGAGTATCTTATATATAGCAGATACTTGTTTAAATGTGTATTGAATGAATAAGTTAGGGGATGAATAATGAGTGCAGGTGCTTATAAAAATCAGGGTGGGCTAACATTTCTTTCTCGATGGGCTTTAAAAAAAAATTTGAGAATGTAGAGTATGTCATTAAAAATGTTCTTTACTCAAGTCCTATTAATGCAGCCAGATTATTTACCTCATTTATAAAATTTGGGTGGCTTGGTGTTTTGTTTTGTTTTTTAGAAACTAAGCTATTCCAAGTAATTAAAAAAAAAGAAGTTACATACAGGCTATTCGAAATATTGTGAGGTCAGTGAGTGATTCCAAAAATGAAGCAATGGTTTCAGTAGAACTGCTGCTTCATCTTTGAGTGATCTGTTGATAATGGCTTTATATTTGCTTTTGCTTGCTAGGAAGCTATATTTTCTAAGTTAATATGGTCACCCTCTCTCCTGTCTCATGTTATGTGTTTGGTCCCTTGTAGGGAGCCATTTTGTGTGGCGTGGAAATGTAGCTCAGCTCCCACGTGGAAAACCAGTGGGAAGCAAGTCAGCATACAAGACCACGCCCATGGAGAGGTTCTCCCGTGGGGAATCAGGCCTGCATTGCACCTAGGCTGCTGTGAGACTTGCTTTTGCTAAAACTCCCTCACTCTGAATTGAGGCAGCAAGTGCTCACTGTAACTTCCTAAAGTCTGTACTAAACTTCCCCAGTATGGAGTGTAACTGGTTCAACCAATTATTCCCTTGGTCTGCAGCATCCTTGTCTTTGAAGTAATTAGCAACATTCTTTCCTTTATTATCTGTAAAAGGTAATCACCTCCAGCAAAACTGTGCATAGTTAATGAGGACCATCCTCCATGTAATGTATCCATAAAAGCAATAAAAGCCTGTCCAGGCAGGGGCCAGGGCCCTCTCTCTCTCTCAGAGAGTGGCCATGCCATCCCTTTTTCTCCACAGGACTTCCATTGTCCTTCTGTATTTGTTCATAGCAGCCACAACACACACACGGATGGATATCTTGTTTGAATAAAAACATCACCTAAATCAGTATCTGTAGTATCTTGAAGTCCTATCATTTGAGATGGATAATTAAAAATGCCATAATATTTCATGAAAGGAAACTCAGTAACCTGAAACCTTCTTGTCGATGGCCTTACTTTTAAATGAAATGTTAGGGCATTTAACAAATGAACATATTATATACAGATGAATCTGAATCTGAATCTCAATTGTAAACAATTTTATTGTATCCTTTTCTGTTAATTATTTATTCTATAGTTCCTTGGATTCTTTTTCTTAAGATGATAGCATTCTAAAGTAATAACTGTTTTTCAGCTGTATTTTGGGAACGTTGCAATGAATTACAGGACATTGAGAAAATCATGGCTCAAATTGAACGTGGGGAGGCAAGAATTCAACGAAGGATCAGTATCAAGAAAGCCCTGGATGCCAAAGTACTATATTTCATAATTGTAAAATTATTATTAGATTGTTTTAATTGATCTGGTCATTAGCTTTGACATGTTACTGCTCATTTAGTTAAACCAATAATTTGTTTAAATCTACAGATTGCAAGATACAAAGCTCCATTTCATCAGTTACGTATTCAGTATGGAACCAGCAAAGGAAAGAACTATACTGAGGAAGAGGATAGATTCTTGATTTGTATGTTACATAAAATGGGCTTTGATAGAGAGAACGTGTATGAAGAATTAAGACAATGTGTACGGAATGCTCCTCAGTTTAGATTTGACTGGTTTATCAAGTCTAGAACTGCTATGGTATGTATTCGTTTCTTACTTTTGTTCCAACTTTTATTTTGGAAATTTCAAATATTATATATCCTTCACTTAGATTCTGTAATCGTTAACATTTGCCATGTTGGCTTTCCCTACCTCCACCCACGTATGTATATGTATACATGTACTTAGAATCTATATATAAATGTAGAATCTATATTTTGAATTGAGAAATACATATCTGTTATATATATAATATATAATATATTATATATATATATATTATATATATATATATATAACTGAACCATTTGAAAGTAAGTTGCACATATCATTAGGGTTCACCTCTAAATATATCAGCATTCATCTAAAAAATAAGGACATTTTCCTATATAACCACAATATCATTATCCTACCTGAAAATGTTAACATTGATTCAGTAATGTTATCCAGGAAACAGTCCATGAACAAAATTTTCAGTTGTCCTAAAACTATTTTTTCAGAGTTGTTGCTTAAACTCGATGATCCAAAGATCACATATTACATTTGGCTGTTGAGTCTCTTTAGTCTCTTTTAATTACAACTTTTTGTTTGCTCATTGTTAGATTTAGGTTAAACATTTTTGGCAAGAATGCTGCATAAGTGATTTTTACTTTTTATTGTATCACATCAGGAAGCACCTGATGGGTTGTCAGTCTTTTGATGATGCTAAGTTTTTTTAAATTAATTTTTATTGTATTTTTTCCGTCATCATTTAGTTCCCTTATACCTCCCCCACCAGCAGTCACCACACTATTGTCAATGTCCATGAGTCCTTTTTGCTCAATCCCTCCACCCCCTAACCTCCCTGTCATCCTGTCCTCTATCTACGAGTCTGTCCCCATTTTCCTGGTTAGTTCAGTTTGCTCATTAGATTCCACATATGAGTGAAATCATATGGTATTTGTCTTTCTCTGACTGGCTTATTTCATTTAGCATAATGTTGTCCTGGGACATCCATACCATCACAACCGTTAAAATTTTCTTCTTTTTTATGGTCGAATAGTATTCCATTGTATAAATGTCCCATATTTGTTTTATCCACTCTTCTGTTGATGGACACTTGGGCTGCCTCCATATCTTGGTGATTGTAAATAATGCAGCGATGGACATAGGAGTGCTTATGTTCTTTCAAGTTAGTGTTTTGGGTTCCTTCAGATATAGTCTGAGAAGTAGGATTGCTGGGTCAAAAGGCAGATCCATGTTTAATTTTTTGAGGTATCTCCATACTGCTTCCACAGTGGCTGTGCCAATCTGCATTCACATCCACAGTGCAAAAAGGTTCTCCTTTCTCCACATCCTCACCAGCACTTGTTTGTTGATTTATTGATGAGATCCATTCTGATAGATGTGAGATGATACCTCATTATGGTTTTAATTTGCATTTCTCTGAGGATTAGTGACATTGAGCATCTCTTCGTATGTCTATTGGCCATCTGTGTGTCCTCTTTGGAGAAGTGTCTGTTCAGGTCCTTTGCCCATTTTTTAATTGGCTAGTTTGTTTTTTTGGTGTTGAGTTTTGTAAGTTTTTCATAAATGTATCAGTGAATATGTCCTTCCATTCTGTGGGTTGTCTTTTTATTTTATTGATGATTTCCTTAGCTATGCAATAACTTTCTACTTTGATCTACTTTCTACTTTCTACCTTTTATTTATTTTTTGTTTCCCTTGCCTGGGGAGATATATCTGATAAAATATCGCTCCAAGCAATGTCTGAGATTTTGCTGCCTGTGTTTTCTTCTATGATATTTATGATTTTAGGTCTAACATTTAAGTCTTTGATCCATTTTGTGTTTATTCTTGTGTGTGGTATAAAAAGGTGGTTTAGTTGCACTTTTCTGCCTGTATCTGTTCAATTTTCCCAATACCATTTATTGAATAAACTATCTTTAGCCCACTGTATTTGCTTACTTCCTCTGTTGAATATTAATTGGATATAAAGGTGTGATGTGGGGTGGTTCCGCCCACAGGGTACCCCTGTCCACCATGGATGAGAATAAGTCTACCAAGCCATGACCTGTTTGGGGAGGAAAGGTGGCTGATCTTTCAAAGGAGGAGGGCCAGGAGCCTTTTCCTCAGTGTGCTTTTAATGGGTTCAGTTTGCACAGGAATACAGGTAAAGCTCATTAGTCATTGTCAGGCAGTAAGGATCAAACAATAGATAATATACAAAGAATTATGAGGACATATTCTGAGTCAGTTTCAGTTGGCTAAAGGGCTATAAAACTTTGGGAAATGAACTCATTTCATGCTTGGACCCTTATCAGGAAATTGAGGGCATTCTTACAAAGCAGGTTTTGCAGGATTTTACGCATTCTTTCTTAGACCTGATCGCCCTGGGGAACCGACTCTTTCTAGCACAGGGCCACACCCACCTCCGGCATTGTTTCAGGCCTAAGTCAGGCAGGGAAAGTAAGGCAGCCAGGGGATTAGGAGACTTCTTGCAGACAAAATGAGGACTCAGGCTTTGTCAAAGCCGAGGGTGAGGGTCCATCACCCCCTTTTGCTATAACCCCCAAGTCCTTCCCTGAGGGCCCCTTTGTGACCATGCCTGTCTTAGTTCGGCCCTCCCTTGAGGAATCTTACCCATCATCGGCAAACTGGTCAGGCTTGGGGCCAAGCAAGGTGAGGTAAAGGGGGCAGAGGCAGCACTCCTGCCAGGAGATAAGCTTTGTCTCCTTGGTGGCTTATGGTCCCAAGGTCTCTCACTGAGTCTTAGACCTGGGGGATTACAGTTTCTGAAACTAGGCAGGGCAGTTCCCAACAGTGTGGGTTTATTTCTGGGCTATGTATTCTGTTCCATTGATCGATGTGTTTTTTTGCCAGTACCATGCTGTTTTGATTACTATGGCCTTATAGTATAGTTTGATATTAAGTGGTGTGATTCCTCTAACTTTGTTCTTCTTTCTCAGGATCACTGTTGCTTTGTGGGGCCTTTTGTGGTTCCATATAAATTTTTGAAATATTTGTTCTAGTTCTGTGAAATAGGTCAGTGAAATCTTGATAGGAATTGCATTGAATCTCTAGGTTGCTTTGGATAGTATGGACATTTTAACGATGTTCTTCTTCCTACCCTTGAATATGGTATGTGCTGCCATGTATTTGTATTGTCTTCAATTTCTTCAGCGTTTACAATTTTCTGAATATAGGGCATTTAAATACTTGGTTACATTTCTTACTAGGTATTTTATTATATTTGAAACAGTTGTAAATGGGATTTTTAAAAATTTCCCTTTCTGTCAATTGTTATTGGCATATAAAAATGAACCTGATTTTTGAATATTAATTTTGTATCCTGCTGATTTGCTGAATTCATTTCTGAGTTCTCATAGTTTCTTAGTGAAATATTTGGGATTCTGTATGTATAGTATCGTGTGATCTGCAAGTAAAGACAGTTTTACTTCTTCGTTTTCAATTTGGATGCCTTTTATTTCTTTTTGTCTGCTGTGGCTAGGACTTCTAGTACTATGTTGAATAAGAGGTGAAAGTGGGCATCCCTGTCTTACTCCCTTTTTTAAGCGGAATGCTTGTAGTTTTTGCCCGTTGAGTATGATGCTGGCAGTGGGTCTGTCACATAGGGCCTTTATTATGTTTTGGTATGTTTCCTGTATTCCCACGTTGCTGAGAGTTTTTATCATAAATGGGTGCTGGATTTTATCAACTGCTTTTGCTGCATCTATGTATATGATCATGTAGTTGTTGTCCTTCATTTTGTTTATGTGGTGAATCACATTTGTTGATTTGTGAATGTTGTACCACCCTGAATTCCCAGAATAAATCCCACTTGATCATGGTGTATGATCTTTTTGATGTATTGCTGTATTCTGTTTGCTAATATTTCGTTGAAGATTTTAGCATCTGTGTTCATCAGGGATATTGGTCTGTAATTTTCTTTCTTTGTAGTGTCTATATCTGGTTTTGGAACTAGGATAATGCTGGTCTCCTATAATGAGCTTTGGAACCTTCCCTCCTGTTGAATTTTTTGAAATACTTTGAGAAGGAGAGGTGTTAGTTACTCTCAGAAAGTTTGATACCATTCACCTGTGAAGCCATCTGGTCCAGGGCTTTTGTTTGTTGGGGGATTTTATATTACTGCTTCAATTTCACTAGGTGCAATCTGTCTCTTCAGAACTTCTCATTCTTTCTGATTCAGTTTTGAAAGATTGTATGTTTCTAGAAATTTATCCATTTCATCCAGGTTGTCCAGTTTGTTGGCATGCATTGTCAGAATATTTTCTTACCATCCTTTGTATTTCTTCGGTGTCAGTTGTTATTTCTCCTGTATTATGTCAGATTTTATCTATTTGTGATCTCTCTCTTTTTTTCTTGATGAGCCTGGTTAAAGGTTTGTAAATACTGTTTATCTTTTTAAAGAACTAGCTCTTATATTCATTGATCTGTTGTATCATCTTTTAAGACTATTTCATTTATTTCTGCTCTGATCTTTATTATCTCCTTTTATCTACTTAATGTGGGCTTTGTTCTTTTTCACATTCCTTTAAGGGTAACATTAGATTGTTTCTTTGAGCTTTTTCTTGTTTTTTTTTTGAGATAGGCTCGTAATGCTATGAATTTCTCTCTTAAGATTGCTTTCCCGGTGTCTCATAGATTTTGGATTGTTTTGTCCTCATTTTCATTTGTTTCAAGGTATCTTGATTTCTTCCTTGATCTCACTGTTGATTCATTGATTGTTTAATAACATGTTATTTAGCTTCCATGCCTTTGTGTGTTTTTCAATGTTCTTCTTGTGATTGATTACTAGTTTCATAGTTTGTGGTCAGAGAAGATGCTTGATATGATTTCATTCTTCGTAAATTTACTGAGACCTGTTTTGTGTCCTAACATGTGTTCTTACCTAGAAAACCTTCCATGTGCACTTGAAAACTATGTATAGTCTGCTGCTTTGGGGTGACATGCTCTGTAGATATCAATCAAATCCATTTGATCTAGTGTGTGGTTTAAGGCTGCTGTCTCCTTGTTGATTTTCTGTCTGGAAGATCTATCCACTGAAGTTGATGGGGTGTTATTTCTGTCAATCTCTCCCTTAATGCCCATCAAGATTTGCTTCACATATTTAGGTGCTTCTGCATTGTGTGAATAAATGTTGACTAGGGTTATATGCTCTTGTTGGATTGTGCCCTTTATCATTATGTAGTGTCGTTGTCTCTTACTGTAGCCTTAGTTTTAAAGTCTATTTTGCCTCATATAAATACTAGTACCACAGCTTTTTTTTCCCTTTCCATTTGCATGAAATATCTTATTCCATCCCTTTAAGTCTGTGTATCTTTCAATCTGATATGTGTCTCTTGGGGGCAGCACATATGTGGGTCTTGTCCATTCAGCTGCTCTGTGTGTTTCGGTTGGAGTATTTATATGCCATTTACATTTACGGTGATCATTGATAGATATGTATTTAGTGCCATTTTATTGTTAGACTATTTTTCTCTTTTTTTCTTTCTCTTTTTTCTTCTTTTGAAATGAAGCCCTTTAACATTTGTTGCAGTACTGTTTTGATATTAACAAGCTCCTTTAGTTTTGCCTTGTCTGGGAAGCTCCTTATTTCTCCTTCTATTTTAAATGATAGCCTTGCTGGGTAAAGTGGCCTTGGTTTTAGGTCTTTGCTTTTCATCACCTTTAATATTTCACACCACTCCCTTCTGTCCTGAAATATTTCTGTTGAGAAATCAGATGATGGTCTAACTGGTGCTCCCTTGTGTGTAGCTACCTGCTTTTCTCTTGTGGCTTTTATGATTCTCTCCTTGTCTTGAAGGTTTGGCATTTTAATTATGGTGTCTTTTTGTGTAGGCTTCTTTGAGTCCAACCTGTTTGGGACTCTCTGAGCTTCCTGGACTTGTGCGTGTGTTTCCTTCACCAGATTAGGGAAGTTTTTGGTCATTATTCCTTCAAACAAGTTCTCGATCCCTTGCTCATTGTCTACTCCTTGTGGTATTCCCATGATGTGGAAGTTGTCAACACTTCATTCACTGTCCAAAATGTTTCTTAAACTCTTCTCATTTTTTTAAGATTCTTTTTTTCTTTTACTGCTCTATGTGAGTGTTTTTTTCTACCTTGTCTTCCAAATCACTGATGTGATAACTCGGCTTCTTCTAACCTACTGTTAATTCCTTCCAGTGTAGTATTTATTCAGATACTGCATTTTTTATTTCTGGCTGGTCCATTTTTATGATTTTTATGTCTTTTTCATGCTGCTGAGTATCGTTTTGTTTCTTATTCTTTTTTAAAATATTTTATTTATTTATTTTTAGACAGGGGAAGTGAAGGAGGAGAGGGAGAGAAACATCAATGTGTGGCTGCCTCTTGCTTGCCCCCAACTGAGGCCTGCAACCCAGGCATGTGCCCTGACTGGGAACTGAACAGGCGACCCTTTGGTTCGCAGGCCAGTGCTCAATCCACTGAGCCACACCAGCCAGGGCTGCTGAGTATCCTTATAATAATTACTCTAGACTCTCTATGTGTCAAATTGCTTTCTCCCATTTCACCAAGCTCTTCTGTAGAATTCTCTAGTTCTTTCATTTGGGATCTGTTTCTTTGCCTTCCCGTTTTGGCTGCCTCTTTGTATTTGTTTCTACATAATACATAAATCTGCAAAGACTCTGATGTAAGCCTTGTCAGATGCTGCTTGTGACTGACCCTGGTTAACTTGTTTGGAGCTACCAGCAATCCACAGCATGTGGCTCCCTCTAATTGGCCTGTTTGTTTGTAGAAGGAACCAGGCTGCATACCAAGGTAGTCTTTTTTCGGCACTGGGCCTGGGGTAGAGTCATCTGAAGTCTCATAGAGCTCCCAGAGATCCATCTTAGTTGTTAAACTACTCATTGATATAGCCTCAAGTTGTTATTAGCAGCCCGGCTTAAGCTCCACTGGGTGGGTCAGAGTAATTTCTGCAGGCAGGGCTATTGCTTCTTGCCAGGCTTAATGCCACTTGGAGGTCAGTGCTCTGCCTGAGAAAGATGGCTTCTGAACAATATGGGTGATGATTCAGCACAGGGATCCTGGTGGCTGTTCTTCAGTTCTCTCCCCAGAGCCACCAGCCCCAGGTTCTCCTCAAGTATCTCTAGTCTACTCTGCCCTTCCTCTGCCAGAGCCCAGGGTAAGTGGCTACAAATGAAATTTTGTGTCGGCCCTTTAAGAAGCTCTCTGAGTCTCCAATCATCTCTCCCTGGCAGACAGAACCCCTATTGCTTTTCACAGCCGGATGTTATCTTCCTTTCTTTCTTGGCTCTGGTGCTGTAGGCTGGGGAGCCCAGCTTGGAGTTTAGACTCTGTATTTCTTAGGAGGAGCTCCCCTCCAGCTGCTGAAATATCCCTCCAGAAATCAGCTGCCACCCATGGGTGCCCATGCAGCCCTCTTGTGCCTCCTCTGCACTCCATACAAGTCTCTTTTTGGTGAAGTGGTTTCTTCTGTTTGTCCTTGGTTATAAGTCTTCCCTCCAGCTAGGTGGGGTTCAGTTCATTATTCAGGATGATTTCTCTACAATTTAGTTGTAATTCCAGATTGGTTCTGGGAGGATGTTAGTGTTGGTGATGCTAAAAAGTCTGATTACGTCTGATTGGTTAATATGGTGACCACTAGAGTTCTCCAGTTTAAAGGTATATTTTCCCCTTTGTAATTAGGCAGATGATACTTGGGACTGTGTGTGTAACTTAAGGATTTATTTCATTTATTTTTAAAAGATTTTATTTATTTATTTTTAGAGAGAGGGGAAGGGAGGGAGAAAGAGAGAGAGGAATATCGATAGGAGAGAGAAACATTGATCGTTTGGCTCTCGTATGTGCTCCATTGGGGGACTGAACCTGCAACCCAGGCATGTGCCCTGACCAGGAATTGAACTGGTGACCCTTTGCTTTGCAGGATGATAGCCCACCAAGTGAGCCACAGCAGTCAGAGCAAGGTTTTATTTTTAATGAGAAACAATTGGTGCCTAGGTCGAGTCTTTATAAGAATATTATGTGACACAGAATAATTAAGTAGAAGAGAGGTTTTTATTTTATTTGCCCGTAATTCACTCTGGTACTTTCTAATGTGAATTGTGTTTCTGTTAAATTCTAGTGCTGCTCAGCAGTGTTCTGATGATGTTGAAATAAATGCAACACATTTTTACTGTTGGCATCATCAGTCTTTTTTCAGCTGAGATAACTAAAACAAAAATAGCTTTATACAGCCTAAAAATTAAAAGTAAACAAACAATCCAAACATTGAAAATTTTCAAAGTATTTTCCATAAATCATAAATATATTCTTGACCAAAGGTTCATAGAGGTGCAAAGATTTTGTTTGGTTTTGTATTTGCAGTTCAAGTTGAATAAAAAAGAAAAAAAAAGAAATCTGAGTTGCCATATTGAAGATTCTAATATTGGCAGATGCTTTACAAGATCAGATATTCCTTAAAACTTTAACATGAATTTAGAGTGTTTTTGGATTGTTATTAGAACATGTCTATCAAGTTTATAGAATATGTAATGCTAGGAGAACTAGCAAATTCTTTGGATCAAGCCAGGATGCAAAAGGAACTAGAGAGACTGGAATGATGGATTCGTTGGATCTCATAGCATGACATTAATGGAAATAAACGTAAAGTGCTATACTTGTTTAAAAAATGAAGAAGTACATGTGTTAATAAGATGCAGTAGAAAGTACTGGTAAAAGAATAAAAAAGATAAGAATCCATAGAATAAAGGGCTGACATTGGATGTAAGGAAGAATTGTTTGGCAGGATACTTTGGATCATTGACATAGATTATTGAACAATGTAGAATAGCTTTTCTTTTAGATTTGAAAATGAGATTCTGTTTTGATTGTCTGAAGGCTTTGGCAGTGAGCTACTTAGCCTTTTAAAGGTGCCTTCTAGCTCAGTGCATCTGTGACCATGTTTAGCAGAGAACTCCTTTCAAAAGCCATGCATTTTTAAAGTTATAATTGATATATAACATTAGTTTTACAAATTTCAACAACTTGTAGAAGACAAATGCCTACTTGCATTTTTTGGTGAATCATATTTTAGATCATACATGCCCTTTTGTGTGATGGAACTTTTGCTGAATTTTGAGTATTATTTCAGTGATGTTTTACTATTTTAAAAAAAGGTTGAGAGTTTAATGCTGTTTTCAGTTTCTGTAATCAGTAAACGAAAGCAGTAGGATGAAACAGATTCAGAAGTCCAAGGAAAATCTTATATTTCTTGTAGAGTATGACTGTAGAACTATATACCCTTACTTCATTTCTAAGAAAAAACCAAGTATATTATTAACGACCACTAGATGTCTCTGAACTCCCTTGTAAATATCTTTTTTCCTCCATCTTCTTTCTACAAAACATTACCTCTTTCTTTACTAAGATAGTTACCTCTAATGCATATTTTTAGAAAGAGCAGATATTAACTATATAGGTGATTACAAAATGAAACCTTCATTTTGTCTTTTGAAAATGAAGACATCTTTGTCTTTAATTACCTTCTGGAAGGTAGAATTTGTGATTTCTAATGAATCTTTTAAATGATATAATAGTTTACATTTAAATATTGTAATACAAATTGTTTACTTTTCTGACATATTGTTTTTATTTTTCTTCTCGGTAATGGATCATTTTTGCTTATATATCTGGATTTAGAGTGCAGGTAGTATATTTTTAAATATGTATATATAAAGACCATGTGTTTTGGAATATTTTTTGATAATATCAATTATTGGGGAAGTGAAATAAGTCAGTCAGAGAAAGGCAAATACCATATGATTTTGCTTACATGTGGAATCTAAAGAACAATGTAAATGAATAAATGAAACAAATTCATTCATAGATACAGAGAACAGACTGATGGCTGCCACATGAGAGGAGGGTTGGGGGACTGGATAAAAAAGGTGAAGGGATGGAGAAGTACAGATTGGTAGTTACAGAGTAGTCACAGGGACGTATTGCTTTTATT
>CM052552.1:17170661-17191918 GCA_028533065.1 Trachops cirrhosus | reverse complement strand
CAAGGAGGTAAACTCAGAGGAAAATGGCAATATGGTTTCTAAGAAAGTTAGACTCCAGGTCATTCCAGCACCGTCAATATGGATGAAAGAAAATCCTGTGCCTCAACTTGTTCCAGAATCAGCAGAGCAATTAGCCTTGAAGAGACCACATAGTGTGTAGACTGAAGACTTGAGGACTGCCTTTGATTGTCCAGGACACCCAGCACTTAACATTACCCTAAAAGCCTCAATAATGACTGAGATTAAATTTTCTACCACATTTAGCTGGGGAGTCTGGTTTCTAAACAAATTAAATCATGTTTAGGGAATAAAAGAAAAATGATATTTCTTTCATTCCATGCTTTGAGGTAAAATGCACGCCCACCAAAAAGCTTTAGTACTGGGGGGAAGAAGTGGAAACTGCAGAATGTCTCAAAGTAGTTTGGGCTGAGCTACAGGTGTCTTTTATAGGATTCACTTGGTCATGAGTGGAGAAGGAGCAGTTAAAGGTGCAGGGCCAGAATGAACAAATGTTCAGTGGATGAAAAAAGGAATGTTCTCAGCCCTTTCAGGGACCCATTCCAATTTCCAGAAAGTCAATCTATATATCTGACCTCCATCTAACCCACAGGAGAGATACATAGAAAGTTGGGCTGCCTTACCTTAATCTATTCCTTCCCAGCAGCAAAAGTAGGCCTCCCAAGTGGCCACCAAGATTGTAGGGGCAAAAAAGTGCTTCACACTTCACTGGGAAAAAAGCTCCTCCTTGAGTTATGTGTCGTCAGTGGATCCGAATGTCATTAGGTACGAGAATCAAAATTTGCATAGAAATCATTGCAGGGAATTGTTTCTTCCCCATGCCTGTATTGATTTCCCAGCACTGTTAGCTGCTTAATGCTACTGCTTTTAATTGATTACTCCAGGGAAGTCCCTCAATAGCAGGATTCTTCAATTGAGATGCTAGGACATTCATTGAATGTGATTCGACAACCTCGACTGACTCTGGAGATCTCTGCCTATCTATAGTGCAATCACAGCAGCCCCACATAGTTTAATAAATTATGTGGAACTGCCAAATGCAATACTCAGGCTACAGCCCAGTTAAAAATATGAACCTGACCAATTCTGTTTACCTGCTAAAAATCAATGATAAAGTCATACATTTGTAACTATACTCAAAGTTGGCTGAGGCTTACTTTAAAACCTTTACTTAGTTCCACCTCTGTATATAGTATGTGAAAACTGCAAAATGCCTGAGTTCACCTTCCTGACTTAGTAAGTAGCTGAGTGACTCTAGCTAGAAACTCCTTTCACTTAACCAAGGGTATCAAAGTGTTTGGTATCTGGAACAACATTGTAACTACTGAGGACTAGAGAAGCTGAGAAGTGTTAGAGTAAAAGCATGCTGAGGCAAAGACAGTTCAGGGAACACTTCAATACCTACCAATTTACCCAATCCCCAGCAGAGGCTACTTGTTTTCTAATTTGCCTTTCTTTTCAATTTTGGCCTCACGGAAAAGGATCTGACTCATCAAGTCAATCCAACTGACCAAATATAGAGTGCATTTGGTGGGAGAGATATAAATGTCAACCTGCAAATTCAAATACACAAGAATTTTCTTTCTTATAACTTAGTCTATTTTGAGCTCCCATTTCTCCAGGTGATATAAAACTTAATTTCAGTCAATTCAAGCTCTCCTCAGAATCTCTGGGGTTGTGGCTTTCAGTTGCCTGCTACTGCCCACCCTGGAATCCACAGAAAGGTACGTTGTCATGTATAGCCTTAATTGTTTCTGTACAATATTGCAGGGGTATTCAAATTCCACACAGACCTCAATTACAGATGCACTCAGATCACTGCTATGCCTCTTCAACCCTGAGTTGAAATTTTCTCAGGTCTCAGGGCCCTTCATAGCTAGCTATTCAAAAAACACTTGTTTCTTCCCATACCTCACCAGAGTGCAAGGAATTACAAAGCTGTCTCAAGCCCTGTCTTCTGAGATAATAGATACAGCCAACTCTCTAGTGCCCTGGTTCCAAGCTGAGTTCAGGGGAACTCTTTAGCGCTTGCTGCCTCCTCCTATGTGGATAGAAGCAAGGCACAGTCTTATCTATTCACATTTCTCTGTTCACCCCATCTGAGGATTATATTATTTCTTCAACTTAGGTCTTGGCCCACATAGACAGGTTATAGCACGTCTATTAAGGGACTTATCAAGGACTTTTGCTCTAACTCTCACTATTCTCACATCCCATGGAATTTTCATGTAGTCTTGGGAGAGAAAAACTGGCTCTGATTAATCCTGTATTTTTTCAAATCTATGTGTATGTCATGAAGTATATGTCCTGGGTTCTTTTAGGGCTTAAGCTTTTGAAGCTCAAAAGCTCAGTTTCTTAAAACTCTAAATAGGATTTTAAACTCAAAGCATAAGAATTAACTTTCTTTGTTTTCTGCTCTTTCACTCTAATAACCTTTCTCTTAAGTGATAAATGTCTTTGCTGAATATGGGAAAGGCTAACTATAAGGACACACATGATAATTTATTAAAACATTATCCCAGCATGCTACTGTATACTTAAGGCCATGGTAGAAACTAGAGGAAACAAAAGAAAAACACAGTCTATATGCTAGAAATAATAAAGTTTAATTATAGGGACCATGATTTATATATGTGAGACACTCAAAAATGTAGTCACAAATAACCCAAGATTGCTGCAATGATACTGAAAATTCTATAAAGAAGCTTTATAAGAGAGCTATCAATAGGAACCATAGGGGTCAGAGACACTTCCACAGAAATTACTGAACTGAAAGGAAGAAGGTACACAGAAGGAGGTAATTAATAATTTCATCTCAAAAACTCTTCTAAAGACAACACAAATACACCTTATATTAGGCTTTTCACAGTGTGTTCACTGTACTACTGCAGTTTTTACTTTTAAAAAGCTTAGTTATATCTTTCAAAAACTAATGTAAAGGATCAAAGATGGGGGCAGAGTAGGTAGAAGCTACACTAACTTCCTCCAAGACCAAACTGGAATTTCAACTAATTATAGAAAAATCATCCTGAATAGCCAACTGAACACTAGCTGGAGAGAAGCCTTATAACCAAGGACTTACAGAAGAAACTAAATCACCACAATGTAACTGGTACTGAGTGCGAACAAGGGATGAGAGGGCCGGGCCGGCTCCCACAGGCAGCAGGTGAAATTCTGGAAGGATATTTCAGCAGCCAGGAGGGTGTTCCCCCTGAGAAGTGTGCGATCTAAACCCCAAGCTGGGTTTTCCAGCCAAAAGCACCAGAGCTGGAAAGGAACCCAGATAACAGCCAGCTGTTAAAAGCAGCAGGGTTGCTGTCTGCCAAGGAGAGACATCTGAAGACACAGAGAGCCTCTTAGAGAGTCAATGCACAAAATTTCATTTGCAGCCACATACCCTCGGCTATGACAAAGGGAGGGCAGAGTGGACCATAGGCACTTGAGGAGAGTCTGGGGTTGGTGTCTCTTGGGAGAGAGCTGAAGGGTCAGCTTTCAGTATCACTGTGTTGAGTCATTCCCCATACTGCAGAAGCCACCTTTCTCAGGCAGAGCACTCCCCTCCATGGGGCATCAGCCTGGGGGAAGCAATAGCCCCACACTCAAGATCCTTCTCACCCGACCCTGTGGAGCTTAAGCCTGGTTGCTGAAGAGTACAGCTGAAGGCACTTTCAGTTATTTAGCCTAACAGAAAGCCTGCAGGCAAAGGCAGAACTCTGGGAGCTTTGAGACTTTAGCTCACCCTCCCATGGGCTCTGTGCTTGTAAAAGCTGGCCTTGGTGCACAGCCTGGCTCTTACTGCACACACCTAGGCCCAGCAGAGGGAGCCACGAGCTGTGCATCACAGATAGCTCCAAACAGGTTTCCAAGGGCAAGTCACAGGCAGCATCTGACATAGGACTGCACCAGAGTTTTTGCAGATCTACTTAATACATAGAAGCAAGCACAAAGAGACAGCCAAAAATGAGAAGACAAAGAAGCATGCCCCAAATGAAAGAGCAAAAGAATTCTCCAGGAAAAGAACTAAATGAAATGGAGGCAAGCAATTTATTAGAGATAGTGTTTAGAGTAGTGATTATAAGGATATTCAACAGCATGAAAAAGACATAGAAACCATTAAAGAAAGGCCAGTCAGAAATGATGAATGCAATATCTGAAATAAATAATACACTGGAAGGAATACATAGTAGGCTAGATGAAGTCAAGCATCAAATAAGCAATTTGGAAGACAAGATAGTAAAAAACACACATGCAACGCAGCAAAAGGAAAAAAGAATTCTAAAAAATGAGGAGACTTTAAGAAACCTTTGGAACAACAGGAAGCATAACATCCACATCATGGGAATACCAGAAGGATAAGAGAGTGAGTAAAAGAAAAAGACACATTGGCAAAAAAAAAAAAAAAAAAAAAAAAAAAAAAGACAACAGCCCTGGCTGGTGTGGCTCAGTGGATGAGTGCCAGCCTGCAAAACAAAGGGTTGCCGGTTCAATTACCAGTCTAGGGCACATGCCTGGGTTGCAGGCCAGGTCCCCAGTACAGGGCGAGTGAGAGGCAACCACATATTGATGTTTCTCTCCCTCTCTTCCCTTTTCTAAAAAAAAATAAATAAAATATTTTTAAAAAACAGACTATTTACTTCCTTACTTCCTTCAGATATTGCATTCCTTATTTCCGACTGGTCCATTTTTATGGTTTCTATGTCTTTTTCTATGCTCTTGAGTATCTTTATAATCATTACTCTAAATACTATATCTGATAAATTGCTTGTCTCCATTTCATTTAGCTCTTTTCCTGGAGAATTCTCTTGCTCTTTCATTTGGGGCCTGTTTCTTTGTCTTCCAATTTTGGCTGTTTCTTTGTGCTTGTTTCTATGTATTAGGTAGATCTGCAAAGACTCTGGTGGAGTGCTATGTCGGATGATGCCTGTAACTGGCCCTCCGCAACCTGTTTGGAGCTATCAGTGAGGCACAGCTTGTGGCTCCCTCTGCTGGGCCTGTCTGTGTGCAGAAAGAACCAGGCTGTGCACTAAGGCTGGCTTTTACCAGCACTGGGCCCATGGGAGGGTGAGCTAAGGTCTCAAATCTTCCAGAGATCTGCCTCTGTCTACAGGCATTTTGTTAGGCTTAATCACTGATATAGTCTTCAGCTGTATTCCTAAGCAGTCCAGTTTAAGCTCCACAGATTGGAGTGAGAGAGATTCCTGCAGGTGGTACCATTATTTCCCCCCAGGCTGATGCCACATGGAGTGGGGTGCTCTACCCAAGAGAGATGGCTTCTGCAGTATCGGGAGTGAATCAGCCCAGGGATCATGGTGGCTGACCCTTCAGCTCTCTTCCCAGAACCACCAGCCCCAGACTCTCTTCAAGTGTCTCTAGTCCACTCTGGTCTCCCTCTGCAATAGCCCAAGGTAAGTGGCTGAAAATGGAGTTTTGTACATTGTTCCTTTAAGAGGCTCTCTGCATGTCCAGCCATCTCTCCCTGGCAGAGAGCAACCCTGCTGCTTTTCACAGCTAGATGTTATTTGGGCTCCTTTCCTGGTTCTTGTGCCCTAGGCTGGGAAGCCCAGCTTGGGGCTGAAATATCCCCAGCTGCTGAAATACCCCTCTGGAACTTCAGCTGTGGCCCACGGGAGCCTAGCCAGCCTTCTAGCACCTCCACACTTCCTATCAGCCTTCTTGTGGTGGTATGGTTTCTTCTGTAAGTCTTTGGTTATAAGGCTTCTCTCCAACTATTCTCATTTGGTCATTCAGGATAGTTTTTCTATAATTAATTGTAATTCAAGTTTGGTCCTGGGAGGAAGTAGTGTAGTTTCCACGTACTCTGCCACCACCTTGGATCTCTGTTGAGTCTAGGTCTTTTCATCTGTAACACTTGATACAACAAGATTCAGCAAATATATGTTGAGGTCTGTGCACCTAGGTACAGGGAAAAGAGTAGTGAACAAGATAGACATAGACCCAATGAGGGGACAACCATTAAACATAATCACACACAATACTGAGTAATTACCTTGTGTTTCACACTATAAAGAAGGAGGGAAGGGTGCTACATAAAACAGGGAAACATAATCCAGACTTAATTATCAGGGAAGACATTGCTGAAGCAGGCTGATACCTGACTGTAAGTAAGAGGAACCTTCTTCATTAGTAGTGTCAATAGGGTAGGGCTGCTACTATTTGGAGCTGGTGGATGGGCGAGGGATGATGTGGTTGGTGGTGGTTTGCTGGGCTTCTGAGTGAGTCTGACAGGAAGTATAGAGAGATGGGGCAAAGAGAGGCATGGGTTATAGAAAGGTAGATGAGGTTGGTGGTAGTGAGTGGGTGGGGCTAGAGGGTGTGGCTAATGGAGCTAGGTATGGTGGTAGACACGACAATGGGGAATTGTGGTGGCATGGTGAGGATATAAAGCCTGGTGGAAGTGATACATGGGAGATAGTGGACTCACTACTCACAGTAGGCAATGTTAGTGGGTATGACTTGTAAGTGATGGTAATGAGTAGAACAATTATAAAGAACAAGGGAACATTACTTTAGACAAACAAATCAGAGAATGCAATGAAATTTAAGTTGAAACTGGAAGGATGAAGAGAGAGGTGGTATATACTTCAAGCAGAAGGGATTACCACGTGCAACAGCTCTGACACAGGAGGGGCCCGAGGATCTCATAGAAACCCATTGTGTAAAGGGAAATAGTGGAAGATGAGGCCAAAGTGGTGGGCAGGAGCTATAGGGAGTCATTCCACATGATGTGGGAATGTACCCCAGCTCCCACATGGAAAACCAGTGGAAAACAAGGTCTGGCACACAGGAACCATGCCCACAGATAGGTTTTCCCATGGGGAATCAGGCCTGCATTGTACCTAGGCCACTATGAGACTTGCTTTTGCTAAAACTCCCTCACCCTGAATTGAGGCAGCAAGTGCTTACTGCAACTTCCTAAAGTCTGTGCTAAACCTCCCAAGTATGGAGTGTAATGGGTTCAACCACTGTTCCCTTTGGTCTGCAACATCCTTCCCTTTGAAGTAATTAGCAACATTCTTTCCTTTATTATCTGTAAAAGGTAATCACCTGCAGTGAACCTGTGCATAGTAAATAAGGACCATCCTCAATGTAATGTAACCAGAAAAGCAATAAAAGCTTGTCTAGGCAGGGGCCAGGCTCGCTCTCTCGCTTTCTCTCTCTCTCTCTCTCTCTCTCTCTCTCTCTCTCTCTCTCAGAGAGCGGCCATACCATTCCTTTTTCTCCACAGGACTTCTGTAGTCTGTGTGTATTTGTCTCTCATGGCCACAACACATGGATCCTGCTGGCCAGGATCCACATCAAGGAGCCTAACCATGGAGAGCCTTGCAGAGATTGGTAGAGTCTAGTCTACCCTAAGAGCAATTAGAAACAATAAGATCAGCTTAATATGTTCAAAAGTTTACTCTGACTATATTGTGGACAACAGCCTGCAGGGGGCCACTAGTTAGGAGAAGTTCGGATAAGACTGAAATAATTCAACAACTCAATACCAAGTCATACTTTCCTACTGATGGAATATAGACACCTTTATAATCAGAGCCCTCCCATGTCTTTCCTCCCCTGTGAATCCTTGCCTGGTGTCCCAGTAATCAGACTAGATTTCCTATGCAAAAATCTGTTTCCCTATCTGAATCTGGATTTGAATCCTTAATACCCATTATCATGATCCCTTGAAAATTGAACCCCCACTCTCCCCACCTGCCCCAGCTAATCTGGACTCTGCCAATTGCCAACTACCTTGATGACCATTGGTCACTTCTGCTTGTTCAATAAACTAATATTTTATTTAATTTGTCATTGTGAATACTTATACTCACACCTTACATACTCTTAGCCCTCTGAAGTCTGATTTCTTTTTGTTTTATTTTAATTTTTTAATTTTTATTGAATTTATTGGGGTGACTTTGGTTAATAAAATTATATACCTACCCTGATTGGACTCCAACCATCATGTTCTCAAACTTATAATAATCAAATCATTAAACTCTGAAATCACATGCTTGTCCCAGCCCCAGCTTTTCCCTGACCAAGTAATCCCTCCTGAATTCCCAAGTCTTTTTTTTTAGGTTTTTTCTCTTTGAGCTGCAACTTGAGTGGATAGAATTCTTTTTTAATTTTTTAAAATATTTTAGTTACTTATTTTTAGAGAGAGAGGAAGGGAAGGAGAAAGAGAAGGAACCATCAATGTGTGGTTGCCTCTTGTGCGCCCCCAAATGGGGACTTGCTCCACAACCCAGGCATGGGTCATGGCTGGGAATCAAAAAGGCAACCCTGTGGTTCACAGGCTGGTGCTCAATCCACTGAGCCACAACAGACAGGGCTGAGTTCCCAAGTCTTATCCATTCCAATCTGGCTTGTTCCACCACCACCCAATCCCTGATTGTACTAGCAGGCATTGTTGAAGTGCTAGAATACTATTCAATGGTAAGATTCAGACTACATCAGGATTTACTATCTAAGAATTGGATGTAGGTTATTGGATATTTTGGGGCTCTTGTGATTATACAGCTTAGGTCTGGTAAAGAAGTCATAGGTGCTCCTTTACAACACTTGAGCTCCCTTGTCCAGTTCCTGGGAAGTTAACACTCACATTTGAATAGATTTGCCTGAGGAATCCCAGTAGTTTAATAAGTGACTATATTATGTATCCTAGGCTACAAATATCACTTGGGTGACATCACTGTATTAACCCTGAGGCAATAGCCCTGAGAAACCAAATGTTGCTCTTTCCTGGATTGCTGGAAGACCATATTTTCTGTAGAGATCAGATATGCATCTCTGAACATGTAGGTGAAGGCCCAACTGATAAGGTCTATGCTCCTCATATTTAAATAATCGAATTGCAAGTGAAGATGGCAGTAGGTGGGGTAGAGGAAGGGGTGAAGCTACCAATGTGTTCAATGGTGGCTCAAAATAACTTCTTACTTAGCTTACAAGTTCCCACTTGTTCTGGACTTTTATTAAAGTTCTCTGGGAGTGAGATAAGAGAGATGGAAGGCAGGTAACCAAATATGTTGGTTGCAGGCACAGAGGACAGGTTTTTAAATTTAAGATACTTCATCTGCAAATCTGCTACTTCTTTTTATAAAGACTGAAATACTTTAGGGGCATAGCAGTGGGGAGGAGGGTTCTCTCCCAGAAAAAGTCATCTCATGAGAATCTGGGCAGTCTCCTGATTAGGGTCTGGTGGTGGTTTTGGTGCTAGGGATTGGTGGCAAGTATTTATAGGTTATGGCAAAGAAATCTTGGGAGGAAGAAACTCAAGGCTCTGAGAAATAACAGAAAAATGTCTGGAAGACCCAGACCAAACTGCTGAAGTTAGAGGACACCAAGACTCTACAATAGGCAATAGAAGTATGAGAATGTCACAGCACCAGAAAGAGATCACAATCAACAGAGGCAAACCAAAGAGTAGTTAGTCCAAAAGTCAGAGAGTTTGTAGCAGTAGGCAAGCACAAGAATTTCTTTTTCTCTTTAAACTCACCAGGAGCTCTATGGAACAGGCTTGAATCTGGATTAGTCACAAAGATTATGTTCACATCCCAAATGTTAGGTTTTTCAGTGGTTGGCCCCAGGACAAAATATAATAAATGGAATTTAGTTTTTAGGTTTTCTTTCTTCCTTTTTCACATTCTCTCATCCCAAGTATCACTTGCTGCGCCCAGCCACAGAATTCCCACCCATCAAGTCTACCCTCTCACAATGCCCAAGGCCCAAAAATCTCTGCATCTTACATCTTCTTCTATTCTCTCTTTCAGCCAGTCAGTTTAGTACATAATGGACAGAATTTGCCTAACTGATTTTTCCTTTGCATTTTAGTAGAAGTTTTTAACCATTGTGTCATTTAGTGATATCTCCCAAAGCAGTAAGTCTAATATTTGGAACTTCTGGCTTTCCAGTATATCTGGGAGACTTGGGGGGCTGGTTTAAAGCAACACAAATTCATTCTCTTATGGTTCTGGAGGTCAAAAGTCTGAAATTGGTCTCAATGGGCTAAATTCATAGTTTAGACAGAACTGGTGTCCTATGAATGCTCTAAGGGGAAAATCCATTTATTTGCCTTGGTCATCTTCTAGTAGCTCCCTGTATTCCTTGGCTTTTGGCTCATTCCTCCCTCTTCAAAGTGCTTTATTCCAGTCTCTGCTTCTGTCATCACATCTCCTTCTCCTTTGCCTCGTCCTGAGTCCCTCTCATTAGGACCCTGTGAGTACATTGGACCCACTCAGATAATCAAGATAATCTTCCCATATCAAGATCCTTAACTTAATCATATCTGCAAAGTCTGTTTTGCATATGAGGTAACATTTGCGGTTTCCAGGATTTAAGACATGAAAATATTTGGGGTACAGTTATTCACCTACCACAGGGAACAGTTTAAATTGTACCAAGGTACAGACATTTTCTGTGTATGCACATAGTTTATATATTAGAGAATTTAAATAAATGTAAAATAACTCAGTGTTACCTTTACTCAATGATCATCATCTTCCAAAGGCTGTTATGTGAACAGAAGGTAGGGACTGGGGGCAGGGAGCACATGTTACAAAAGTTCTACAGTTGTACATTTGGAATTGGCCTCTTACCTGACCAACTCTACTGCCAATTATGATCATGCTCTGCCTTGTGCTTGCATTTGAAGCCTATTTCATGACAATTCACTGCAGTACTTCTGTTGTTTTCCAATACAATTTGTTCTTGAACCCAAATGGTGCTTTCAGGCAGGTTGGAGATTGAAGGCCAGGTTTCTTCAACTCTGGCCTTGATCAAGGAAATAGGAAGGAGACATTTGGAAAATTTATCTGGGAAGGGAGGTAAATTAAAACTGAAGGGAATCCAATTGTTCTTCAGAAATGTCTAAAGAAATTAGAGCAATAGTGACTCAAAATGACTTCTTACTTAGCTTACAAGTCCCCACTTGTTCTTCACTCTGTGGGGCAGGAGCTAGCCTGAGTCTCTATGTCCAGAGACTCTGCACAAACCTCAGAAGCTTAGGGCAAGGATGTAGTGGGGAGCAAGACAAGACCCCACCCAAGGGCCGTAGCTTCCTAAAGTTTGTGTTCTATTGATAGTAGAAAGAAACATATAATAGCTACCAGTAATTATACACTTACAATATGCTAAGCACTGTATAAGCATACTACATGTATCTTGTCATTTACTTTAACCTTCATAACAACCATGTAAGGTAGTTAATTTTACCCTATTTTACAGGTTAGGAACCCAAGGCACAGAGAGCTTAAGTGATTTGCCTGATATTAAATAGTTCCCATAAAGCAGAGGTAAAATTTGAGCCCAGGTATGTCTGACTCCAATCCCATGCTGTTATCCACTATGCTATACTAATCTACATGGATCCCTGGTTGGGGAATTCTGTGTTAGAGATGTGGAAGTTTATGGTACTATAGAGGTCATTATAGCTGCTCACTAAAACTATTGTCCTTAAGGATTCAATTTCCACATTAAGGGAAACACTAAGGAGGATTTCATCAGAATTTCATTGATTATCATATTTGGGTAACAGGTGAAATCCAGGCATCTATAACATTACAAGTCAATTATGTGATGATATGCTAGTCAGGGTCAAAGATAACACAGTACATGTATTATCATGCATGGGTAAACCCCCTTCTGGAGAAAAACTATGTATGATCAGAGTATGCATTCCAACAAACATACTACTTGAAATAATCCTCAGTTTCCTCTTTATATGCATTTTTAAAAGCCCTATCCAGTCATTTCCTACATAGTTTATGAATGAAAGAAGCCCTAGGTCTCATATTCTCCAATTGAAACCTTCCATAAGTCATCTGTTTCCAACCAGCCAAAGTGGTTCAGAGGTATGATGAACTTCAAGAGTATTGGATCTGAGATTTTAAAAGAAGAAGAAGAAATAAGGTATGTAGGTTATAATTTGGAAGACTGATCATAGGAGCCAGCTACCACTGTGCAGTGCCTCAGCTCAATGATAGAGGCAGAACATCATCAACTCTTGCTAGTCAGGAGCTGCCCCGATGCCTCAAACCAGTATCCCCCACCTCTATTACATATTGTCTCAACTCCTGCAAGATTGAATCATTCAGTTGATAGACCTATGAAGGACCAACTATGTGCCCAGCACTTTGCTAGACACTGTGGGACATACAAAGATGTACAAGACACAATCCTGTTCTCCTGCTTTAGATCAAGGTTTTACATCTATCTCACTATTCAAACTTCCCAACAAGTACAGGAACCACAGAAAACTGAGAAACAAAGGATGAAAACTGGTTCAGTGATCAAGTTTGCTTAACTCTGGGTCATTTTCCTTTTTGTCCCAGTATTTCCCTGTCCCCTTTACCCCACATCTCCTCTGTCCCTGATCTCATTCTTTGAAATTCAGACTGCCTTTCCTCTCCTCCCCTCAAGGTATGACCCATTCTTTGTTCTTCTTGCTGCCTCATGAAGATTTACCTCAAAACTCCTTCTGATACCTGATACTTCACCTATTCATATGCATCACACTACCCCCAATCCTAACATATACAACACTAACAACAGCAAAAACAAGGCAGCTTGCAGTTTGAATTATGAGACCTTGTGAATCAAAAAAACCGGCAACCACTTGGTGGCAGCATACCCAAATTTAAATACCAAGAACTATTTCTAAGTGGGATCAACCTGAATTTACAAAACTAAAGTTAGAAAATGCAAGATATGCAAAGCTAAATTTAGAAAATGATAACCATGTCACAGCTATAAAGTAATTTCAGTTGTACTCAGGAAAATTGAATTCAGAATATGTTGCAGTCCTGATAAGAGAGAGAGAGACAGAGAGGGAATACAAAATGTATTATGGAAGTAAAGAATCCATCCTCAGGGCCATAGCATAAGAGAGAGCCCTGAGTCCTAATGTTTTAGCACTAATGACAGAAAGTCTCTTGTATCTCCATATTCCCTTAGAAAAAACTAAAATTATACTAATGGAATAATCTAGACTATTGAAAACAATGATGAGCCAAATGAAAATACATATACAGACACTTTTCTTTCTGGTATAATAGGCCATTAATTGGATACCTACAATAATACAAGCAGTAAGTGTATGGCTTTATGGAATGCATTCATAGGAAGTCAAATCCTCCTCTGGGATTTGTATCAAAAGTCAAATGAGTTCTCATTGATGCTGAAGGTAGCAGGTTGATGTAGATGTCATTCTGAGGCTCTTGAATTCTACAAAAACACAGAGACTATATTCTAGTTCTTAAGTAGTCAGAACAATATAATTATTAGCAGCTCAGCATAACAAAGTGTCCCTGATATCTTTGGAAAGCTGGGGCTCAGAACAGCTTTCCAATTGGCCCCTTAGTCAAATGATCTCCAATTGATTAAGAAAGGCCTATGTTTGCATCCTAGATGCCTGAAAAACAAACAGGTACTCCTTCTCTCATTAGAGCTTTTCTATTTCTAGGGTAGTAAGTCTATAGTTTTCATCTTTAATAAGACACTCAAGCCAAGAAGTTCAGTGATAAAAAGTATGGAGTATTTTGGCTCAGCTGACATGCATATGGCCAAAATCAATTAAAAAACAACATATATTGAGCCCCAACAAAGTACCCATCTTTGTGTCACCTGCTATAGGATACACAGAAAAAATATAGGCTTGATGCCTCATCTCAAGTGCTTACAACTTAGTGAGGAGATAAGGTTAATATATAAAACAATTAGATAAAAGACAAAATGTGTTTTGGATTGTTCAGAGGCTAGGTGCTAATGACATTAAGAGGAAAGTGAATGTGGACTAGACTGTTTTCAAGAACTGTGAAAGATCTGAGATTTTACTCTACTTACAACCTAGCAAGTTAACCTGCCACATTTTCACATACAATGGTAGAAAATATGATATTCCTATATTAGAGATGAAGAACAACTTACCGCTCATAGCAATAGCAGTAGCAAGAATATCAGTATTTTTTAATTGGTTCTGCAGTCTCAGTTTTTACAGGACAATGTGAAAAGGACCAAATGACATCTGTACATGAAGTAGGTTGCACTACATGAGAGGAATCCTCAGCTTAGGCAACTCAAGTTCATAGACTCTTTACAAGAGGGAACACCCCTAAAACTGGAATTATCTTCTGGAGGGTAGGCCCTTTGTAGTGCAGGCTTTCCAAGCTAGGTGAGTGTTGTAGGAACCCGTCTGTATCAGTGTACCAGTTGGCATTATTGTGAGAGGCTGCATTGAGCTTCACTGAATTTTTTTGAAGACACACGCATTTGCACACTCCATGATTGTTGATTTATGAGTGCACCTACCCACACTGTGCTGAGTGTTCAGCAGGGTTTTTTTTTTTAAGATTTTACTTATTTATTTTCAGAGAGAGGGGAAGGGAGGGAGAAAGAGAGGGAGAGAAACATCAATGTGTCAGTGCCTCTCACATGCACCCCACAGGAAAACCTGGCCCACAACCCAGGTATATTCCCTGACTGGGAATCAAACCAGTCACCCTTTGGTTTGCAGGCTGGCACTCAATCCACTGAGCCACAACAGCCAGAGCTGAGTATTCAGCAGTTTTTGACCAATAACAGCATGAACCCCATGCCCTACCCTCCCCATTCACCCTATCTTGCCCTAAACAATTTTGTTTTTTGTTTCCCCAGATGAAAAAAGTCATCAAAGGGAAATGTTTTGCCAATGTGGAACAGGCGAAACAAATACAGGAGAAGTATTGAAAGGCATCCAAATTGATGAGTTCAAAAATTGTTTTGAGCAATGAAAAAACAAGTCTCAATAGGTGTATTGCATCAAATGGAGAGTACTTTGAGGGTGACTGAAGTTAGACAGTGACTAGAGGGGATGGGGATAATGGTGAAAAGAAGGAGAAGGGACTAGTCAAAGAACATGGATGAGTGACCCATGGACATGAACAACAGTGTGGGGGACGGACTGTGGGAGTGGGGGGTGAGCTCAGTGAAGGAGGATAAAGGGCAAAAAGTGGGACAACTGTAATAGAGTAACAATTAAAATGATAAAAAATAAATGAGTAAATAAACATGTACAAATAAATACACAATTTTTTCAAAATAAATTCTGGGTTTTGGGAGTACACCCTCATATAATGGACAATGAGCATGCCTGCTCTTTGCTCCAGAGACACCATTTGTGTACCAAAAGGCTTTTCCTTATACAAATACCCTTGAAAAAATAGTCCAGAACAATGAGCAGTCAGTGCCTCCCTAGCAAGACATTTAGGTCCAGGAGTGACTTGGTAGTTAGGCTAGGGATTGTGGAGTCATGATTTTGGTACAGGGTGCAGATCATAACACAGATGGCTCATGTAAATTCTTTTCCATTAAAAATCACATGTCCTAAAGATGAGGTATTTCCTAAAATGGCTAATAAATTCCTAAAATGTGTAGCGCTGCAAAGGCCTTTGTTGAACATACTTGTTTTGTAGACATGGAGACCAAGTCCCAGAGAAGTCAAGGGATCCTAATATCATTGTGATGTACAACTAGATGTTTCTCAGGTCTGGTTAGACAGGTATATTTTGTACCCACTGAACAATGTCCTATTTTTCATAATAGGATGCTAGTGGAAAATCTCATTAGAAATAAAATTACTACCTGTACCAGATTTACACTAATGTATTGACATCTACAGCACTCATTAAATGAACAGTAAATCCAATACACTGAAGTCATTTTCCACCAAATCAAGTCAGGATTCAGTCAAAAGAATTAGCATTTTGATAAACTTAATGCTTTGCATTTTCAGGGGGTCTCTGACTAGATTAGTTCAGACAAAGAGAAAAATTGTATGGTCATGCAATAGTGCTGATTAAATGTGTCATACTGTGAGCATTCTAATGAGAGCTGGAAGTTTAAGGGCAATAATCAACTCAATTTGACTAGTTGGTGAAGTCCTGTGAGGATTCATAGTTCTTTATATACTAATCTGTCTGCACTTCACTACTTTCTCCAGATTCACAAGTGTCATATATAATGCTCCTTGCTCTAAGAAAAATTTAGTCCTTCTCAATCTGCATAGCAGCAGAAATTCTGTTCATGGTAAAGGGGGAATATAACCCAGAGTACTAAGACTGAGGCAAAAGTATAGACAGACCTTCTTGTATTTGTGGAAATCTAGACAAATGTAATAATCCCAGAGCAAGAAAGTTAATTGGACATAAATATATTTCCTAGTTAGCTTTCATTAAACCTGAAAGTCAGAGAAGGGAGTGTTGAGCAAATGAAAAATCTACATATGACTCCCAAACCCTTTTTATTAAGTCACCATCATCCTAATCCCAAAATCAGATAAAGACACAACAAATAAAGAAACCTACAGACCAATATCACTGATGAACATAGACACTAAAGTGCTCAACAAAATATTGGCAAACTACATCCAGCAATATGTTAAAAAGACCATACACAATGATCAACTGGGACTCATCCCAGGGATGTAAGGATGGTACAATATTCACATATCAATAAATATAAAACATCACATAAAAGGAAAGACAAAAATCACATGATCATATCAACAGATGCAGAAAAAGCATTTGATAATGTGCACCACCCATTTATAAGAACACTCAGCAAAGTGGGAAAAGAGGGAGCATTCCTCAACATAATAAAGGCCATATATGAGCAACCTACAGGTCATCAAGGAACATGTATAAAGGACCCATGGACAAAGCCCAAGGGGGGTTGGGTCAAGGGTGGGAGGTGGGAATGGGTGGGGTGGGGGAGTGTTGCGGGGGAAATGGAGACAACTGTACTTGAACAACAATTTTTAAAAACTTTAAAAAATTAAAAAATGAAATTAAAGAATCTTCATGTGAGTCTGATTTTGTATGCAAATCCTTCCACATTGTGAGAAAATAATAGCTCTTTTCAAAACTGGGAGTATACTGCCATATAAAAACCAAATATGGAATGAAGTCAAGTGTGTCCCTCAGCCCCAACCATCATTCTCCACCTCTAGGCTTACAATGCTGTATCATTAACTAAAAAGTCATTGCCAACTGCTACTAGCTCAAGAAGAATTAGCTTGTTTTGGCTACCAAAATTACTTTAACAGACAACTAACTAGTGTTGAGGTGACAGGAGATGATAATCTCATTGCATCTGGCAGTTCATACCTGATGTATCTGTGTTCAATTGTGGGCATTATATGTAACAAGAAACTGAAAGTTATAGTGTGTCCAGAAAGGAGCAACCGACATGATTAGGAGACTTGGATTCTTAGCCTCTGAGGACTGGTTGAGGAAGCTAAAGATATTTAGGCAGGAGAAGACTTAGTGGGAAACCATTAGTAGTGCCTTCAAACTTTGGCAGGGTTATTATTTTTAATAAATTACACAGTTTGGATGGCTCCAGAGGATAAAAATAAGACTTGGTATGATTGCAAAAGCAAACAGAATTCAACTCAGTAAGAGAAAGAACTTTCAAATAGTTGCAGCTATCTAAAAATGGAATGGGAACCAAGTAGAGCAGGATGATTCTTCCAAGTAGAAGATTCCATTTGCAGAGTTACCCTCCCCCATAGGGCTTAGTACACTTACAAGTTCTGGGAGTCAGGACCTTAAAGTGGCATGCCTTCACTACATACCAGGACCCCCAACCCTCTGATTATGAAACCTCTAGATCTTTTCACTCATTAGATTAAGAGCAATCCATCTCTGGGCAGAAGAGTCATGATCCTTCAAATAAAACTTTTAGTTTTGTCCTTAGAAACTTTGTAACATAGGACCATAGGATGTTAGAAGAAAGAGACCTCTAAAATCATCTAAGCTTCCAATTAAGTTCATATTGCAGACCCTATGAACCAAGGATACTCAATAAGGTCACACAAGAAACACTAGTGGAAAACTTGAGATGTTATGTTGAATGATAATATTCTTGCCTTCGATTCTATACACTCTTAAGTCCCTTTAAAAATAAAATTTCAACTTCCCTTGTTCCTGAAAGTGCCAGTCATTTTACTATTTGCTTCTTCCAGCATCTACTATCAGTTCACTGGAGAGCCAAAGTGAGTTGTGGGCCAAATCACAGTATCTACTACACTCTGAAAGCAAGGGTTTTTGACACATGTAGTATGAATAATGCTCCATGTAGTGCCTGCTAGGATATAGACTCTTCTAAATACCTTCCATGGCCTTCAACCACCTCTCTGGCCCATATAGTATATTGCATACTTCGGCTCCGCAACAAAGAGCCTCATTGCATATGTAGTAACTCAAAACTCAGTGTCTCCACCACAAAGAACCAAGAAAGTAAATCTCTCTGTCTTACTATATTTTCTACCTACTAAAGTGTGCTGAAGTATGCCTTATTGGCCCAGGACCCATTGTGCAGTAAAGAGAATAAATTAGGACATGTGTATGGCCTCTCCTACTTCTCTTACTTTTTCTTACAGTGAAGACCTGGAAAGAAAGAACTTTCCCCCTTACACTTTCTGTCTGTTCAAGCGTGGCTGTTAAAATGCTAAAAGAGGAGATTTAGGAACTTTTGAAAAATCCTCTCTCAACAATGTCTAGCTTTCAAGTTGTATTTCTGGTATAGAATTCTGTTTTAAATGTCAAAAGCTGAAGGTTAATGTTTTCTTTTATATTTTATTCTCAAGCTTATTTCCTTAGCAATGGATGAATGTCTTAAGCTAAAAAAATCATTCATGTACCACAAAGTTCAAATAAGAAAATCCATTTATATTTTTTCAAACTAGTTCCTCCATTACATTTATTCAGCATTAATCATGAAATATGTGGTATAGAGAGATTATAAATACAGATACACACACACACATGACTATAACAGTACAAGTCAGGATTCTTTCAGAAGCATATGAGAGAAAACCAATTTGAACTCTTTAAGCAAAAAAAAAGACTTACAAATGGGGAAGTTTAAAAGGAAACCTGCTTCAGGCACAGGTGAATAGAGGAGCTTCCACTGTGTATTGGGTCCATCCTGCAGAAAGACTTCTTCCATATGTAAGGGAAGATGACTGTCCACAGCCCCAAGTTAAAATGCTCCCAGTTTACTGTCAGTTTGTTCTTTATTTCCAAGTCTCTAGTTCTATTTTGCTCATGTGTTTGCTTTGCTGATTAGGTTCTGAGGGGAGGGGGCAGGGGATAACAGAGGAAAGAAGGTAGAAGGGCAAGAAAAGAAACACAAATAGAGGACTCATGGCCAAGGACAATGGGGGGTATTGACTGTTGGAGTGGGTGGGGGATGGGGTAGGGGTTAACAATGGGGAAAGACAGGACAACTATAACTGAACAACAATAAAAAATAATTTTAAAATGCTCCCAGTTTAGAAATACAAATATAAAAAAAGTTTAAATACACCCCAGCACCCAAAAATCCAATCCAGAGAAGGTATATAGCTGGCCCTGATTAGAGCTATTGCCCATTTCTAGCCCATTGTTGACAAGGGATAGGATACTACTAGCGGCCCATCCTATATGATGCCATTACCACTGTAGTCAGTGTTAGGGTCAGGCATCATGATTAACAACTCCATCAGGATCACAGAGTGGTGGAAGGAAGAGACTCTCAAAGGACATAGAGAGTTGGACATAACAAAACATCAGATGTAGACTTCAAAAGCATCACCTAAATCCTTAAAATTCTTCAATTTATCCTTATTTAATGCTGTACTTGAACAACAATAAAGAGAGAGAAAGGGATTGAGATTTGCAGCAAGAGAGATTAACTTTCCTTGCAATAATTTTATTATTTGCAAGAAAAGAGAATGTTTTTAATTCTTAAAAAAAAAAAGAAATGAGCTAAGTACCTTTCCCAGAGTCAATTAGCAGGTGTAATAGGGCTCGAATTCAAAGCTAATCCTGAATGATTCCCAATGCCCTTGCTCTTTCTGCTACATCTATTTTTAATGCCACCTCCTCCTTGTGTAGTATACAATGCCCTCTGCTTTCATCCTTTAACTCCAATCTAAACCTGGTCTGAGAAAAAAAGTTGACAAATTCATTCACACTCAGCTGTCTCACAAATGAGTGACTGAGATTCTGGTATTTCTCCCAGGGAAAATAGTAATGTACCATACGTGTATAACAGATTTATATAGCAGAATAGCTTCATAATTAAGGAGGTTAATTTAAGACTCACACCTAAATTTTGGTCTTGCCTCTAACACTTGCTAGGTGTATGCATTGGGAAAATTATCACTTTGAGAATAAGGCTAACCCCTGTTAAATGAGAATAATAATAAACACCAAACATTAAGGATTAACTAAGTTCTTTTAAAATTCCTAGGCCAGCAAGCCAAGGAACATGTATAAAGGACCCATGGGCATGGGAAATGAGGCAGGGATTGACTAGGGGGGGTTGGGGCAGGGTGGATCAAGGCGGGGAAAAGTGGGACAACTGTAACTGAACAATAAAAAAAAAATTCCAGGCTTCTGGCCAAGATGGAGACGTAGGTAGATGCACTGTGCCTCCTCGCACAACCAAGATAGGGACAACAACAATATAGAAACAAAATAACAACCAGAACTCACAGAAAATTGAACTGTATGGAAGTCAGACACCCAAGGAGTTAAAATTAGACACATTCATCCAGACTGGTAGGAGGGGTGAACTCAGGCTGGGCAAGGGATGCAGAGCAGAGCAACCAGGGCAGCTCTGAAGACCACAGCGGGGAGACCCTGGGCACGCAAGCAGTGGTGGCTGGCAGGCCCCGGCCAGGGGTTGGCGATGGCAGACCCAGCAAGGCAGCTATTGTGAAGAAAGACACTGCGCACAACTCAGGGTCCCAGCGCCACGAAATAGAGCTTTGGGGCACTGACTGAAAAGGAAGGTCCCGTGGGGTGCACTGGCCCACCCACATGGGAACTGGCACCAGAGGGGCCCAGTTAGCTCCCAGAAAGCAGCGGAAGGTTCTGAGGTCCTACAGAGAGCAGAGCAAGCGTCATTGTTCCTTCTTGGACCCTGCCCCCACATACAGCCTCACAACACAGCAACTGGGGTGCACCGCCCCACTAAACACCTAAGGCCCTGCCCCTCACTACAGGAGCTCGACAAGACCAAAAAAAAAAAAAAAAAAAAAAAAAACAGCAAAGACATGGCTCAAACAGAAGAAGAATTGAAAGCCCCAGAACCCATCTTTTTAAGCAACCAAGAGATAGCCAACCTATCAGATGCACAGTTCAAAGCACTGGTGATCAGGATACTCACAGAATTGGTTGATTTTGGTCACAAACTAGATGAAAAAATGC
>CM052552.1:17152867-17170161 GCA_028533065.1 Trachops cirrhosus | reverse complement strand
GGGGAGAATGGGGGAAAAGGTAAAGGCACTAAGAAGCAAAAATGGTGGGTAAAAAATAGACAGGGCAAGGTTAAGAATAGTATAGAAAACAGAGAAGCCAAAGAACTTATATGTATGACCCACAGACATGAACTAGGAGGGGAAATGCTGGAGGGTGGGGTGGGGCAGGGCTGAGGGAGGATAAAGGGGAGGAAAAATTGGGACAACTGTAATAGCATAATCAATAAAATATACTTTAAAATATTTTTTAAAAGAACTCATGTTTAAAAAAAATATTTCTAAGACTGAACATAAAATACAACAAAATTAGTCATTACTATTTCATCTTTAAAGAGTCTGTCACACTCACCACTCACTGATCAGGAACCCCTATCTGTTAGCCTTCCATGTCTTATCAAAAGCCCCAGTGGTCCAAAAGCAAACTCACATGGAATTTTTAAAAATATTTTATTTATTTATTTTTATAGAGAAGGAAGGGAGGGAGAAGGAGAGAGAGAGAAACAGCAATATGTGGTTGCCTCCTGCATGCCCCATACTGGGGACCAAGGCCCACAAACCAGGCATGTGCCCTGACTGGGAATCGAACCAGCTACCCTTTGGTTCTCAGGCTGGTGCTCAAACCACTGAGCCACACCAGCCAGGGCTCACATGGAATTTTTTTAACATTTTGTATTTTTATTGTATTTTTTCCATTACTAATTAATCCCCTTCTATACCACTCCAACCAGCAATCACCACTGTTATCCATGTGCATGAGTCCTTTTTCATTTTTGCTCAAACCCTCTACCAGCTAGTCTCCCCGCCCTATAGCTGTCAGCCTGCTCTCTATGAGTATGTTTCCCATGTTAGTTCAGTTTGTTCATTTGATTCCACATATAAATGAAATCATATGGTATTTGTCTTTCTCTGACTGACTTATTTCACTTAGCAAAATGATCTCCAGGTCCACCCATACTGTCACAAAGCATAAAAATTTCCTTCTTTTTTATGGACAAGTAGTATTCCATAACATAAATGTCCCATTGTTGTTTTATCCACTCACCTAATGAAGGACACTTAGGCTGCTTCCATACCTTGCGACTGTAAATAATGCTGCAATGAACTAGGGGTGCTTAAGTTCTTTTGAATTAGTGTTTTGGGTGCCTTTTGATATATTCCTGAAAGTGGGATCCCTGGGTCAAAAGAAAGATTTTTTAATTTTTTTATCTCCATACTATTTTCCACAGTAGCTAAACCAATCTGCAGTCTCACCCACAGTGAAGAAGACCTCCCATTTCTCCACATCCTCACCAGCATTTATTGTTTGTTGATTTATTGATGATAGTTATTCTGGTAGGTGTGAGATGATATCTCATTGTGGTTTTATTTTTCATTTCTCTGATGATTAGTGACATTGAGACTATTTCATATGTCTATTGGCCATCTATATATCCTCTTTGGAGAAATATATATTCAGGTCCTTTGCCATTTTTTAAGTGGGTTGTTTATTGAGAGGGGGTATTGATTTTTTTAAGTTCTTTATACATTTTGGATATTAACTCCTTATCAGATGTATTGGTGAATATGTTCTCCCATTCTGTGGGTTGTCTTATTATTTTGTTGATGTTTTCCTTTACTGTACAAAAACATTTTACTTTGATGTAATCCCATTTATTTTTTCTTTTGTTTCTCTTGCAGGAGAACATATATCCAATAAAATATTGCTATGAGCAATGTTCAAGATACTGCTGCCTATGTTTTCTTTTAGGACTTTTATGCTTTCAGGTCTAACATTTAAGTCTTTAATCTATTTTATATTTATTCTTGTGTGTGGTATAAAAAGGTGATCTAGTTTCATTTTTCTGCATGTATCTGTCCAATTTTCCCAACAGCATTTATTGTATAAACTATCTTTAGCCCATCGTATGTGCTTCCTCTGTTCAATATCAATTGACTATGAGTGTGGGTTTATTTCTGGGCTCTCATTTCTGTTCCATAAATCTATGTTTCTGTTTCTATGCCAGTCCCATGTTGTTTTGATTATTATGTCCTTGTAGTATAGTTTAATATTAGGCAGTTCAATTCCTCTAACTTTGTTCTTCCTCAGGATGACTGTTGCTCTGTGGGGTCTTTTGTGGTTCCCTATAAATTTTTGAAATATTTGTTCTAGTTCTGTGAAATACAGCATTGGAATTAAAATAGGAATTGGTTTGAAACTATTGATTGCTTTGCATGATATGGACATTTTAATGATGTTAATTATTCCTAGCCATGAACAGAGTATGTGCTTCCACTTATTTGTATCTTCTTCTATTTCTTTCTTCACTGCGTTATAATTTATCAAGTACAGGTCTTTTATATCCTCATTGGGTTTATTCCTAGGTATTTTATTCTTTTTGAAGCAATTGTGAGTGGAATTGTTTTCTTAATTTTCCTTTCTGTTAGTTTGTTATTACCATATAAAAATGCAACTGATTTCTGGATATTAATTTTGTATCCTGCTACTTTCCTGAATTCATTTTTCAGTTCTAGTAGTTTCTTGATGTAATCCTTGGGTTCTGTATGTACAGTATCATGTCATCTACACATAAAGATATTATTACTTCTTCCTTTCCAATTTGGATGCTTTTTATTTCTTCTTCTTCTCTGATTCCTGTGGCTAGGACTTCCAGTACTATGTTCAATAAGAGGTGAAAGGAGATATCCCTGTATTGTTCCCAGTCTTTAGTGGAATGCTTGTAGTTTTTGCCCATTGAATATGATGCTGGCAGTGGGTTTGTCTATATGGCCTTTGTTATGTTTAGGTATGTTCCCTCTAATCCCACATTGCTGAGAATTTTTATCATAAATGGGTGCTGGATTTTATCAAATGCTTTTTACACATCTATTAATATGATCATGTGGTTTTTATCCTCATTTTGTTTATGTGGTGAATCACATTTATTGATTGGCAAATGTTGTACCAACCTTGCATTACCAGAGTAAATCCCTCTTGATCATGGTGTATATCTTCTTGATGCATTGCTGTTTTCATTTTGCTAACATTTTGTTGAGGACTGTAGCATCTGTGTTCATCAGGGATATTGGCCTATAATTTTCCTTCTTTATAGTATCTTTATGTGGTTTTAAAATTAAGATGATGTTGCCCTAGTTGGTGTGGCTCAGTGGATTGAGTGCTGACCTACAAAACAAAGGTTGCTGGTTCAATTCAATGCATGCCTGGGTTACAGGCCAGGTCCCCAGTAGGGGGTGCTTGAGAGGCAACCACACATTGATGTCTTTCTCCCTCCTTTCCTCTCTCTAAAAAATAAATAAAAATAAAACATTTTTAAAGAATATGAAATAAATAAATACATAAATAAAATTAGGATCATGCTGATCTCATAAACTGAGTTTGGGAGCCTTTCCTACTTTTGAATTTTTTGGAAATAGTTTGAGGAGAGGTGTTAGTTCTTCCTGGAATGTTTGGTACAATTCACCTGTGAAGCCATCTGGTCCAGGGCTTTCATTTGGGAGTTATTTCATTGCTGCTTCAATTTCACTAGATATAATATGTCTATTCAAATTCTTTGATTCTTCCTGATTAAGTTTTAGAAGATTGTAGGTTTCTAGCAATTTATCCATTTCACCCAATTTGTCCAGTTTGTTGGCATATATTTGCTCTTAATATTTCTTACAATCCTTTGTATTTCTTTGCTTCAGTTTTTATTTTCCCCCTTCATTTTTTTATTTTATTTATTTGGGTCCTCTCTATTTTTTTTTAATGAGTCTGGTTAAATGTTTGTCAATATTGTTTATCTTTTCAAAGAACCACCTCTTGAATTCATTGATCTTTTCTGCCATCCTTTTAGATACTATTTCATTTATTTCTGCTCTGATCTTTATTATTTATGTCCTTTTACTCACTGTGGACTTTGTTTGTTGTTCTTTTTCAAGTTCCTTTAAGTGTAAAGTTAGATTGTTTATTTGAGCTTTTTCTTGGTGTTTGTGGATTTGGGTTTCTTTGTTTGTTTGCTTGTGATAGGCTTGTAATGCTGTGAATTTCCCTCTTACGATTGCTTTCCCAGTGTCCCACAAATTTTGGATTGTTATGTCCTCATTTCCATTTGTATCAAGGTATCTTCTGATTTCTTCTTGATCTCATTGACCAATTCAATATTTAGTAACGTTATTTAGCTTCCATGTCTTTGTGTGTTTTTCACTGTTCTTTTTGTGGTTGATTTCTAGTTTCATAGCATTGTGGCCAGAGAAGTTGCCTGATGATTTCAATCTTCTTAAATTTATTGAGACTTGTTTTGTGTCTTAACATGTGGTCTATCCTAGAAAATGTTTCATGCACACTTGAAAAGTGTGTATATTCTCTTGCTTTAGGGTGAAATGCTCTGTAGACATCAATTAAATCCACTTGATATAGTATCTCATTTAAGGCCACTGTCTCCTTGTTGATTTTCTATCTGGAAGATCTATCTGTTGAAGTCAGTGGGGTGTTAAAATTCCTGACTATGACTGTATTTCTGTCAATCTCTCCCTTTATGTCCATCAAGATTTGCTTCACATATTTGGTGTTCCTATGTTGGGTGCATAATGTTTATTAGGATTATATCCTCTTGTTGAATTGTTCCCTATATTATTAGGTAGTGTCTTTCTTTGTCTCTTATTATAGCCTTGGTTTTAAAGTCTATATAATAGATTTTATGTTAAGTCTATTGGACATAAGTACTGCTACCCATTTTTTGCATTTGCATGAAATGTCTTTTTCCATCCCTTTACTTTTAGTCTGTGTACATCTTTCAATCTGAGCTGGGTCTCTTGGAGACAGCATATATATGGGTATAGTTTTCTCATCCATTCAGGTAACCTATGACTTTTGGTTGGAGCGTTTAAGCCATTTCCACTTAAGGTGATTACTGATATATATGTATTTAGTACATCCATTTTATTATTAGACTATATTTTCTATTTCTTCTCCTCCTCCTCCTTCTCTTTCTTCTTCTTCCTCTTTTAGCAAGCCCATTAACATTTGTTGCAGTATAGGTTTGGTGTTAACAAACTCCTTTAGATTTTTCTTGTCTGGGAAGCTCCTTGTGCCTCCTTCAATTTTAAATGACAGCCTTGCTGGGGTAAAGTAGCCTTGGTTGTAGGTCCTTGTTTTTATTCACCTTGAATATATCATGCCACTCCCTTCTGGCCTGAAATGTTTATCTTGAGAAATTCAATGACAATCTAACTGGCACTCCCTTTTATGTAAGTACCTGTTTTTCTCTTGTAGCTTTTAGAATCCTTTCCTTGTTTTTAAGGCTTTCTATTTTAATTATGAAGTGTCTCGGTGTAGGCCCATTTGGGTGCAACCTGTTTGTAACTCTTAACTTCCTGGACTTGTGTGTCTTTTTCCTTCACCAGATTAGGAAAGTTTTCAGTCATTTCTTCAAATAGGTTCTCAATCCCTTGCTCATTCTCTTCTCCTTCTGAGATTCTCATTATGCAGACATGGTTACACTTCATGTTGTCCAAAATGTTTCTTAAGCTCTCCTCATCTTTTTTAAATTCTTTTTTCTTTTTGCTGCTGTTCCTGGGTGTTTTCTTTCTACCTAGTTCAAAATCACTGATTCCATCCTCTGCTTCATCTAACTTGCTGTTTCTTCCTTCCAGTGTAGTATTTATTTCAAATATTGCATTCTTTATTTCTGACTGGTCCTTTTTTGGTTTGTATGTCTTTTTTCATGCTGTTGAGTATCCTTATAATCATTACTCTAAACTCTCTATCTGATAAATTGCTTCCCTCACTTTCATCTAGTTCTTCTTCTGGAGAATTCAGTGGTTCTTTCATTTGGGGTCTGTTTCTTTTTCTTCTCATTTTACTTTCTAACTTACTTTACTTTACTTACTTCTTACTTCTTACTTTACTTACTTTACTTTACTTCTCAAATACAAGGTTGCTTCCTTGTATTTGTTTCTATTTATTACGTAGATCTGCAAAGGCACTTTTGTAGTCCTTTGTCAGATGCTGCTTGTGACTGGCCCTGGTCAACCAGTTTGGAACTATCAGCAACCACTGCATGTGGCTCCCTATGCTAGGACTGTTTGTGTACAGAAAGTACTAGGCTGCCCATCAAGACTAGCTTTTATCAGCTCCAGGCCCATGGGAGGGTCAGCTGAAGTCTCAGATCCACCTTACCTATTAAACCAGTCAATGATATAGCCTCAATCTGTCCTCAGCAGCCTGGTTTAAGCTCCACAGGGTGGGGCAGAATAATTCCTATAGATAGGGCTCTTTTTCCCCTCAGGCTGGTTCCACTTGCATAGAATATCTCTACCTGAGAAAGAGGGCTCTTACAGTATGGGAATGACTCAGCACAGGGATACGGGCTGCTGTTCCTTTAGTTCTCATCCCAGAGACACCAGCCATAGACTATCCTCTAGCATCTCTAGTCCACTCTGCTCTCCCTATGCTGGATCCCAGGATAAGTGACTGCAAATGAAATTTTGTGTTTTGGCTCTTTAGGATTCTCTGTGTCTCCAGCTGTCTCTCCCTCATGGACAGGAATGCCACTGCTTTTCATAGCCTGATGTTATCTAGGTTCCTTTCCTGGCTCTAGTGCTATAGGCTGGGTAGACCACCTTGGGTTTTAGACCCCACATTCCTCAAGAGGAACCCCCTGGCTGCTGAAATATCCCTCCAGCACTTCAGCTGCAATGTGTGGGAGCCCATCCACCCCTCTCGTGCCTCCTCCCCACTCCCTACCAGCCTTGCTGTGCTGAAGTAGTTTCTTCTGTGTTTCCAAGGTTATAAGGCTCCTCTCCAGCTAGTGTTCAGTTGGTTATTCAGGATGATTTCTCTACAATTTTATTTAATTCCAGTTTGGTCCTGGGAGGAAGTCCCTATAGTTTCCACTTACTTCTCTGCCATCTTGGGCTCTCACCGCATGGAATTTTTCAAGGAGGTTTCAAGGAGGCAGATTTCATACTGTATTGCAGATATTTACCTCTCACGGACATTAGATCATGGAACAAGGGAAAAGCTAGTTGTTATGAGAGGCAAACCCCTAAACAGAGCAGACTCAAACAGAGCACTGATGCAAGGAGGGAGGGGATATAAGGCTCTTGGATATGCAGTATGCATTTGATAACAATTGTGGAAAAGAGGAGGAAAGAAAAGAGCAGGAGATGTAAGACCTAAAGGGAAATGTGGAGTCACAGATTACAAACTGCATTTAGAAAGTAAAATGTTAATATTCCCTTATGTGTACATGTGTACAGCTTTCCTCAATTTACAAAATTCTTTCATTTTCATTCTTTGTTGCTTCTAAAACATACTGTGAGTTGGGCAGGGCAAACATTATCTCCAGTCTCTTATACTACATCACAATTTTGTTGTTATTTCTTTGTATATATTTATGGAGCCCAAATTCCTGGGTTTAAATCTCTCCTCTGCCACTTACTAGCTGTGTGACCTTGGGCAAGTTATTTAGCTTCTCTGTGCCTCAGCTTCCTTAACGCCCAAAATGATATGATAGTATTATCTACTACATAAAGTTTCTCTGAGTATGAAATGAGTTAATATTTTTAAAGTGCTTAGAAGAGGACCTAACACATAGCATGCACTATATGTGTTTGTCAAATATATAAATTACCAATTGGGAAACTAACTAGCTGTGTGACCTTGGGCCTCAATGTCTTCATCTGGAAAATGGGGGTTACATGACCAGTAAAATTGTGTTTAAATTTACTTTCAGACATTCATAGTGGGAGTGCAAATTGGAGCCTGCCTTTTGGAAACAGTTTATCTCTATGTGTAAAAAATCTTTACTTTTTAAAATTAAACAGCTAAAATTAATTTCTATAATTCTATAAATAATTGAAAATATGGTGGTCAAGGGGTATTTTCCCATGATTAAAGGTCACTGTGAAAGAATTTATAATAACAGAAAGATGAAAGCAACAATATGGAAACTGTTAAGTAAATTGTGATATATAGAGTTGGTAGAAAATTTTGCAGCCACTAAAATGATAGTAATAAAAGTGTTACTGTAACCTGGAAAAAATGCTGATATTATAAACAGGAAATAAATTGCATGCATAGTATAATTATAATTATGTTAGAAAATGATATTCCATTTTTATAAATTGCCAAAATTATAATTGATGATTTGAGATGACAAAATTAAAGTTTTCTTCTTTTTTTCTATTTTCCAAACTTTCTATTCTTTTATTTTTTTTTTGAAATAAGTAATACTAATCTGTGTCCTGTCTCCATAGCAGGCTTAGAGTGAGGATTAAATGAGACTCTAACATCTATGGAAGTGCTTAGTAAACTCACACATAACAATCTGATGTAAGGTGTTATTATTTCATGGAGAGTTATGAACAGTCTGTACAAACCCACATGAGTATTAAATGGCACTGTCATACAGTGCTTCCCACATTTTTACATCAGGACACATATAGAAAATGAAAATGTTTGTCATCCCACAGAGGAAGATGAACTAGGCTGCTTGCAGCCAGAGCAATGGGCCAAGGTTCTGGCCATCCAGGCCCTGACCCACCTGAGGGTGAAAGTACCAATATCTCTACATGTCAAATGGGGCTCTCTGCTTTACTGGCCTTATACTTTTTAAAAAGAGGTCAGTAAATGTAGAGTCCAGAGACCCAACATTTTGTGACCTTGGACATTTTACTTCACTTCTCATTTACAAGTGAAGATAGCAGTATCCCTTTCCTTCCCAGCCTCAGAGGGTAAAGTGAGTATCAAATGAAATGATGAATGTGAAAGTGCTTTGTTTGGAAAGAAAGAGGATAAGGACATGTGACAAATGCTATTATTCTTTCATATTAAACCCCAGGACGGGACTTCATCATTAAGGAGACTAGAAGACAGCGTGCTCTCAAATGACACAAATATGCTGCTCATTTGTTATAAGCACTCACTTGCAAGTGCTTACTGAGTACTCCCCACTTACAAAACACTGTGCTAGGTGCTGAAAACCAAAATTTCCTGTTCTCTTAAGAAAAAAACTGATTTGGTTTTTGGCCATAGCAACAGATAACCCCCAGTGTCAGTCTTAAACCCATTTCTTTTGTCAGTGACACTTTGTACTAGTAATCATGCTTCTGAAAGCCAGCCAATTAATGGTAGCTTCATAACCAAGAAAGACAGCCATTCAACAGCAGATACACCCCAATGACCATGTTGCCATAGCTGAAGATATAAAGCCCCTAAACACTTCTGCTTCTGAAGTTCACCAATTCCTGAATTCCACATTTCCCAAAACCCAACACAAGGTAAACTCTCAGCTTTTTTCAGATGATCTATACCTCATAAGTGAAGATCTCCCTTATTTAAGCAAGCAATAAAGTCAGCTTTTTGTTGCAGCCATTGAATAATAGCCTTCAACACTACTGAAAGACATTACATAAATGAGCCAAAGATAGCCTCTGTATATTAGCTCTGTGTTGTTGACTTCTTCAGAGCAGGCTGCAATCTGTTACCTCAAAAGCCAATTGGTGCCAAACTCTAATTTTTACACACCCAATTGTTTTAAATATAGCCCAATTTGGCAGATGTTTTAGCCTACCTGTTTTGCATACCCTGTGAAACTTCACATAACATGTGCTAAGCATGGATAAGATAAACCCTATAGCCATAAAAAACCACAAGCAGCTGCTGCTCTTCAGAGCTCTCTGACCCAGAGTATCCCATTATGCAGCTGAACAACATCACAAGGACCTTAAGCTCTCTCTCCAATTCCCTTCCTTCTCTGGAAGTCCCTTGACGTCCTCCCCCCTCAATTTCTGGGTAGTGGCCCCTATGTGGTAGGCTTTGGAAGGTCTCATGCTGTAAGGGACTTCTCCCCTATCCCTACCCAACCTCTACCACACAAATCTGTCAAACTGGCACGCAAAAAAATCTTATTGTGTGTTACTGCCACCTCGTGGTCATATATTTTATGCTTCATAAACCCCCATATGCCTTCAAACTTAATACAAAGAGGAATTAGCCTGGATTGACCTTCTGCCCTCCAGGAGTTCACAGGTTGATGGGGAGTTATGACAAAGCCATTCATATCAGTGGTCAGTTGATAGATATAAACTATAGGTGGTACTAGTTGGGAGGCAGTAAGAGGTTACTGTGGGCAGGGGTGTATCAGAATAGCTTCCTGGAAAATGTGGAAGTTGAACTGGGTAGTAAGATGACTAAGCAGAGAAAAGGATATAGAAATCAAAATTTCAAACCAGGAGAAAACATGTCAAATCACTCAATAGAGTGATTTTCTTATTCTAAATCTTTTTCAAAGACCCAGAAGAATTAGGTTTCCTGACACAGGCCAAATACTGAAAGTTCTTGACTATCAAGTGGATACAAAGCTAAGTACTGTCTGAAAGGTTCTTTTCCCACTTAAATGAGCACTAGAGTTGGAACAATGCACATGAAAATAGTTGCAAGCTAAGTAATGTGTGGGTCAGAATACAGACCAACTTGATGACTCACCTGTCCATGTGTCAACATAACCACAGAGAAAAATAACCTTTATAAACACAGAGGAAAGATTACATTCCCCCCATGGCTTTTCAAACACAAAAGAAATGTTCATAAATATTCTTTGATTTCAGTGGTAACAGCAGTTGCTCACAGGAAAATAAAACCATCCTTCCCCACCAAGGTCTCCAGTCTTCCAAAGGCATCCCACTGCCCTGATCAGGTTATCTTCCTTGAAACAAAGTAACTTTTAATAAAGTGGGCTGCTGGCAGGGAAAACCTGATATGATCACACACCTGTTATAATAGGATTTAATTCTGCTTCAGATGTTCTGGTTTTAATAAAAAAGGATTGAGCAAATTGAAAATAAATTACTTTGAAAGGTCAGGCTTATTGCTTGTACTGTTATGTTAACTCCCCCACCCACACTTTTAGAGACTGAATTTAAGAGACCTTTTGATTTGGAAAAGAGAGGTATAAAATACATCTACAATTTCCCTATTATTTGCAATAGTATTTCATTTTCAAGTGTCAATTCCAAGCACTTAAGTATGGCATTCTTTACCAGGAGTAAATCTAAAAAGTATGAGTTGTTTACAGAATGCTGTTTTTCAATATATTAATAAAACAAGCTTTTCTAGCCAGTGGAAAGTTAGGAAAATACTTCAAGAGTTTATGCAACATGATAATTCACTTTAGTGCATGTGGAGCATTTATTAAGAATGCATTGATTTCTAATTTGAATGAATATATTCCTCTGACACAGCATCTCCTCTGCCAGAAGAAAAACCTATTTGATTTAGTAACTAGGGATGGATGGCCCCAACCAAGACTATTTTCCAGATCTTTCTAATGGAACATTCAAGTAGATATAGTGAATTTGTTTCTTTGTTCAGCTTCAAAATAACTAGCAATGTTACCATAAGCAATTCCAAATGCCTTTCCTTGTTCCTAGCTTGTTTCCTGCTCTATCCATCAAAAATAACAAAATGTTGAAGGAGACTTATCCTATTGCCCACAAATTGGTAACTATAGTTGAAAGCTTAATAATAATAATAATAATAATAATAATAATAATAATAATAAACACTTGCATGGCATTTATTATGTGAGGCACTGTACTAACCACTTTACAAACCTTAATTCAATTAGTAACCTTATTAGTGTATTGAATAGGTATTATATTACCCCTCACCCCTGTTAAAAATAAAGTAACTGAAGAGAAGAAAATTTAAGTGAATCTTCCAGCCAATATGGAGGTATAAGGAGATACACTGTGCCTGCTCACACAACTAAAAGAAGAACAACAAATTTAAAAATAAAAAACCAGAACTGACAGAAAATCGAACTGTATGGAGGTCTGACAACCAAGTAGTTAAAGAAGAGCCATTCATCCAGACCAGTAGTTGTGGCAGAGACAGGCAGCTGGGCACAGAAGACTCACAGAAAAGCAGCAGCTGGAGGACAGGGTGGGCAAGGTGGTAGTGGTGACTGGCAGAAAGGGCAAGGCGGCAACTGGTAGACTGGGTGGTCCCACATTCGTGTGTGGATAAACCGGGAGGAACAACTGGGGAGTAAGATAGACCACGCAACCCAGGGTTCCTGTGCAGGGAAATAAAGATTCAAAACCTCTGACTGAAAAAACCTGTGGGGGCTGAGGCAGCAAGAGAAACTCACAGCCTTCAGGAGAGTTCATTAGAGAGACCCATAGGGTCCTAGAACATACAAAAAACTACCCACCTGGGAATCAGCACCAGAAGGACCCAATTTGCTTGTGGGTAGCAGGGAAAGTGACTGAGAGCCCACAGAGAGTCAACTAAGTGGCCTTGTTCCCTCTCCAAGTCCTCCCTCTAAACAGCACCACAAGGCAGCAATGTGGGTTGCCCCGCCCTGGCGAATACCTGAGGCTCCACCCCTCATATGTAACAGGGGCACCAAGACAAAAAAAAAAATGGCCCAAATAAAAGAACAGATCAAAGCTCCAGAAAAAAATACAACCAAGCAACAAAGAGATAGCCAACCTATCAGATGCAGAGTTCAAAACACTGGTAATCAGGATACTGACAGAGTTCGTTGAGTATAGTCACAAAATAGAGGAAAAAGTGAAGGCTATCAAAAGTGAAATAAAGGAAATGTACAGGGAACCAACAGTGATGGGAAGGAAACAGGGACTCAAATCAATGGTTTAGACCAGAAGGAAGAAATAAACATCCAACCAGAACAGAATGAAGAAGCAAGAATTCAAAAAAATGAGGAGAAGCTTAGGAACCTCCAGGACAACTCTAAATGTTGCAACAAGTGAATCATAGGGATGCCAGAAGGAGAAGAGGAAGAGCAACAAATTGAAAACTGATTTGAAAACATAATGAAGGAGAACTCCCCCAGTCTGGCAAAGGAAATAGACTTCCAGGAATCCAGGAAGCTCAGAGAGTCCCAAAGAAATTGGACCCAAGGAAGCACATACCAAGACACATCATAATTACATTACCCAAGATTAAAGGGGAGAGAATCTTAAAAGCAGGAAGAGAAAAGGAGACAGTTACCTACAAAGGAGTGCCCATCAGACTATCAGCTGATTTCTCAAAAGAAACCTTACAGGCAAGAAGGGGCTGGGAAAAAGTATTCCAAGCCATGAAAGGCAAGGACCTACATCCAAGATTACTCTATCCAGCAAAGCTATCAAGGAACGGAATGGAAGGGCAGTTAAGGTGCTTCCCAGATAAGGTCAAGTTAAAGGAGTTCATCATCACCAAGTCCTTATGATATGAAATGTTAAAGAGACTTATGTCAGAAAAAGATCAAAACTGTGAACTGTAAAATGACAACAAACACAACTATCAACAACCGAACCTAAAAAACCACTAAGCAAACAACTAGAATAGGAACAGAATCACAGAAATGGAGAACACATGGAGGGTTATCAACAGGGAACAGGAGACGGGGAGAATGGGGGGAAGGTACAGGACATAAGTAGCATTAACAGTAGGTAGAAAATAGACGTGGGGGGGGGTTAATAATAGTATAGAAAATGGAGAAGCCAAAAAACTTATATGTATGACCCATGGTCATGAACTAAGGTGGAGGGGGATGTGGGTGTGAGGGTGTGTGCAGGGCAGAGGGGAATAAAGGGAGGAAATGGGACAACTGTAATAGCCTAATCAATAAAATATATTTAAATAAAATTTAAATGAGCTGCCCAGTGACATACAGTTTATAAATGAAAGAGTCAGGATTTGAACTAAGGCAGTCTAGTTCCAGAAGTGTAGCCTAGACTCTCATATTCTAAAGAGAGTCAACAACAAATGGGATCATATATTTTACTTAGGGCTTATTGGAGATGTTGTCATCTACTCTGCTCCACTACCCTCCATCTCCAGCCTACCACCCTGAGGCCTGGAGGAAAGGAGGAGAGCCAGTTATTGGTGTTTCATCATGGTAGAAAGAGGACAAGGTTTTTCTCTACCCTCCACCAAAGCCAAATGAGGTAGGGGGTGAGCCCCAAAAGAATCTGTCATAGATCTGGGGAGAACCTAAAAGGAGTAAAGACTGGCATCTTGTTCCCCAGCTGTAAACCCTGCATACTTACCTCATACATTTGCACAGAACAATGTGAGAATATTTAAGAGAATGTGATATAGGTTCTGTAAAGACAGAGGCATGTGTGAACATTGAGGCTGGGACTTGTTCCTCACCTGGAGATTTCTGAAGGCAGGTGACTTGTTGGAGTAGTCCATTCCAGTAAAAAATGAAAGCACTGTGGTGTAATGTAACTTGGATGAGAACAGGATGATACTTCCACCCCAGATCCCTGCTGCCCTTGACAGTCACAGAAAAGGTCTATAGTAGTTCTGTGACTTCATGTAAAGAAACATGGAGTAGAAGAGCAGGAGCCTTAGTGCTAGCCAAGTAGTTTCAAGGCCAATGATATGGCAACCCACCTAGTGAAGAGGCTGGGCATATGAACTTCTAGAAATGACTGCAAGAGAGGCTGCCCCGCTCTGAGAGTGTTCTCAGTAACATAGAACACCTCAGTGAACTAGCCACCATTCCATGAAAACCACATCTACCACCTGTGTACAGAGACAGTAGCCCAGCAGCAGAAGCTACCAACAAGAGCTAAAAGAAATCTAACCAGGATAAGGCCATGGGCATCTTCCTACCCCTAATAGTTGACTAAAGAGCAATACTAGAGGAACTAGATTATAAGCAGGAGGGTGAAAATAATGGAGAGTATAACATCTCTGCATCTACTCCTTCTCTACCCACCCATCTAGACAGCAATGTTTTAATTGAGATTGGAGTTTTTTTAATAAACTAAATTTTACTAACTAAAAGTGACTAAAAGTTTATGAATACAAAAGAGGAACTCAACAAACCAAGGTTGGAATCAATGTTCAGAAAACATAAAACCTTTATATGTTAACACCCTGATCAAGTTCATATTACACAGTGAACCAGTAACATCAGAATTCCAACAAGGAGGGTAGGTGCCTCTTTAGCAGGCTGTAGGAGTATGGAAATTCTCTTCATGCCCTTCACTTCAAAGATTACAGGTCTGCATGGACATCCTGATTCATAGCTCATTTTCAGTTTGTCATTCCTGGATTTACAAACAACAGGTATTGTCCAGGCCACCAGCTTAAGGAAGAACATAGTCACACATAGAGAAACAGTAACAATATTTTCTTCTCTGGCCCAGAATTGGAGGAACACCAGCCCCATCCAAATTCCTCCTGGCTTAATTCAGCTATGGTGAAGGGTAGAGGAGGAAGGATCCTTACGGTGTTTTGAAATTTTTGCCTTAGGTCTTTATCCCACATGGTTCCTGCAGACCAGGTCCTAACCACTCTCTCCACTCTCTCTGGGGCCTACCATATTTTCACTGCCCAAAGATTCTACTGCTATTTACTGTCATAACACTCCACCTCCATGATACAGCTAGTGCCATCACCACCACAGCAGCAGACCTCTTCTGTATTGTCATACATAAGTAATACATCAAAATGTGCTATCACATTCCAGATACTATATTGGAACCTCCTCCCTCTTAGACACTGATATTTGTCCCAAAGAAATATGCTAGCTTCCTATATGAGTGTCATCCTACTACAATATACTTGATAATCCATCTTTCCAAATCCTAGCATTGTCCCTACACCAAGTTGATGGATTTCAACTGCTACCAAGGTGAGCTCTTAATGATATTAGATATGTGTTGTGCAAGTGCCATGTGGTCAAGCACTGTGATAATTGTTGCATTATCACACTGAATCTTCAAAACTGCTCTATTAGGCAATCCCTGGTTAGGATTAATTTTGCATAGAAAAATAGAAATGAAAAGGAGTAATAGTGGCTTAAACAATATGGGGCTTAGTTTCCTCTCGTGTTCATTATACAAGTGGTATAATACCCCCTTGTGTCAGACACCTAGAGTCCTATTTCATTGCTCCATCTTGTTTCTTCCATTCCCATTGTCACTTCCATGGTCCTGGTTGGCTACTGGAGCTTTAGCTATGATGATCCAATTCCATCCAACAGAAAGTAGAAAAAACGAGAAGGGCATGCCCTCTCCTTTTGATAACAATTACTAGAAGTTGCTTGGATTGATTCTGCTTATGATTCATTGGTCAGAGCTTACTCACATGGTCATACCTAACTGCAAGAGTGTGGCTCAGAAATGTAGTCTTTATTCTTGATGCTCATGCAGCTTGCTAAACTAGGGTTCTATTGCTGATGACAAAAGGGTAATATATTTAGGAGATATTCCCTGCCATAGGTAGACAGGAGGTTCCACCTATGATTGAGCATTTTGTGGATTTTAAAAAGCTGAGATGAAATCTGGCCAGTTACCACTTAGCCAAACTAGCATGCCATAGCTGAAGGTTCAATCGGCCCAGAATAAGGGATACCCTCTCATAAGAGGTTAAACCATATCAAATTGTCATTTTCACAGATTAAAAATGATGGGATATCAGCAATTTCATATGGTTCAGACTAATAACATGACCATACCACTACTCTGCCTAATGCAGAGGGGGAAGGCCCCCTTTTCCCCAATGGCTAAATGTTTAATGTTTAATAACCAGTAGTTTGGGGGAACATTTATTTGTAATATTTGCTGATTTCCATGATATAAATACTCCCACCATAGCCTATTTCAAACAGAGCTGGGAAGATATATGCCATAGTATACCATTATATAGTATTTCTACCATACAGATATAAGTAAATAATCTCAAAAGCATACATAATAGTAAAATGTCATCAAATAATTATGAAGTGATGAGTTTTGAGTATTTGTTTTTATAATAATATAAGTTTTAATTATAAGTTTACATAATTTAATTTTTAATGTTTAATAATGGCTGTGTTTAAAATATGGATTACAACAAAACCTGAAAAATTAATAATTGGCTCTTGTAATCCAGAATGAGCCAGCTTTAGCACACCCTTGTCTAAGGGGCATAGTTCGATCACCCAGTCATTTTACCAGCCCAGCAAACTCCTTGCTTCCTTCTTTGAACCAATACCTAACCACCCCTCTGTCCAGCCCTCCTGATGTGTATGAGTTAACTAAATATTTATAGCTTGTCCTACATCCTGAGATTTCTCTCTGTTCATATATCAGCACTTCTTTAACCACTACTCCTCAGGGTAATAAAATCTACATGTACTCCTCACTGGGTGAAGTCCATATTTCCTTAGTTTATTTATTCTAAAGCAATCTCATTAAACTTCTAGCTTCAGACAGGTTCCCTTACCTGCCTTTTTCAGGATCCAACATAGACAAGAGCTCCATTTTCTCTTGTTCCCCACCCCCAACTTCCTGATAACAAAAAA
>CM052552.1:17119137-17129296 GCA_028533065.1 Trachops cirrhosus | reverse complement strand
TTATCTAAGGAAAAGAAGATAAAAAACATGTATAGTAAAATGACAGCAAACTCACAATTATGAACAACCACACCTGAAACAAAAACAAGAAGAAACTAAGCAAACAACTGGAACAGGAACGGAACCACAGTAATGGAGATCACATGGAGGGTTAGCAATAGGGGAGTGAGAGGAGGAGAGAGGGGGGAAAGTTATGAAGAATAAGTAGCATGGAAGGTAGGTAGAAAATAGACAGGGGGAGGGCAAGAATAGTATGGGAAATGTAGAAGCTAAAGAACTTATGACACATGGACATGAACTAAAGGGGGGAATGTGGGTGGGAGAGGGTGTTCAGGGTGGAGGGGAATTAAGAGGGGATAATAGGACAACTGTAATAGCATAATCAATAAAATATATTAAAAAAAGAAAGTTTAGGGAAAATGCTTTATCTGATTTTTATCTGCTCTTGTTAGTGGAGCATAATATAATGCACACATATTTTTGGAAGTATCAACAGTTATGACTGATCATAAATGTTCTTTGGCATTTTACACTTTAAAAATGGTATTACATATATGTTTCTGATTAATATTTTTATTAGGTTGAAATAAATGAAATTACCAACTTTGAACATTTGGATCTACAAAAATGAAATGGCAATTTCATACAGTTCACCCTCATCATTTACAGATCAGGAAATTGAGGCTTAGCAAGATCAAGTGGCTTCTCCAAGGTCAGTAGTTTACATGCTAAATAGTAGAAGTGGGATTCAAATTCCTCTGTCTTTTTTTCATTTTTCTCCATTGCTCCTTTTCTTTGTTTCAAGTTTAAGATTCTCTAAAAAAGTACTGGCCATAATTCCCATAGCTCAGGAGTTAGTTTTTATCTACAGTGGCCCCCTGGCATTGATTTTGAGATGCTCCTGAACATTTTAAGAAAAGCCTCAAAAGCCTCAAATTTACAAAAAAAAAATAAAAAATCTTCACACTAATAGTTTTGCCTCACCTTTGTGTCCTTTGCTTTGGATTATGACAGTATCTGGATATCTGTCACACTCCTGTTTCACCCTAATTCCCTAGCTCAAATTTTAATTTGCTGTTCCTTTTTTTGTCACCTTCTTTTATTCTCATCACCCTCTCTCCCAATATTTTGTCTTGAGCTTAAGCTCTTGGGCTTCCTTCTCCCTTTAGGGGTCTTTTCCTTGGCCAAAGTCTGAATGTATCATTGACCCAAATTCAATTCATTTCACCAAATAATGCTGTGGAACAGAAAACTGGAGTGTAGAATCAGACAGCAGGGGCCACAGGCACTCACTCTTTAAGAGCTTTCTGTTTTCTAACAGGAAGTGCTTCAGGAAGAGTCTGGCAGGTGCCCCATCCTGCCCAGCTGCTAATGCTGTCCCAGGGGAACACCCTTCAGACCTGAACAGCCTCCTCTCTCTCCTGGGCCACAATACTATTGTGAAGTGGTGCTTCACTTAATTAAGTCAAACTGGCAAGCACCGTGCATATTAATGAGCACTCTAATGAGCATTAATTTTTGATGTTCTCCATTAACAATCATTATAAACTATGACAAATTTTGGTTTGACTTGGTGCCAAATTGAGGACCAGTGGTTGTTTAAAGGTGTAAATTCAAAATCTTCCCCTGGGACATGGAGGGCTACTCATTAATACTTTTGGAGTTCCCAGTGTCAAGTAAGACAAATAAATGGCCAGATATGGTTCCCACCACCCCTGCCTTTATCTCTCCTGTTTTTCTCAGCAGGCTTTCTCCTTAAAGCATATACACACACTTACTCAAAATCACTTTTCACTTTAGACTGTTGGAAAAAATGCTTACATCTTGGGAGTTACTAGACCTAGTAATTGCCTGCAAATTTCAGATAATGAAGCTTCTAGCTTCAAAACACAAATGCTTGGCAGGGATAAATAGATGAATGGAGAGATGTTTCTTTTAATTGAGCATTGGAAACTTCATTAGATTTTTTTAAAAGAAGCCATACTTTGTTCTACTACTAGTTGTTAAATAAGAAGAGTGCAAGCAATGATGTGTTTGAGGCACATACAAAACCCAGAAGGAAGAATAGACATGATGGGAGGCATGAAAATGTCTTTTGGCTCCAAATCTTCTTCCCCAGAGGCCTGCCAAGATGCACAAATTCCTGTCATTAGGTTTTCGCTTTAGAGATTTTCTCTTTTAATAGAGCTAATGCTTTATATTACCTGGGAGGGATAATCCATTAGTTACCTGGTAACAGGATTTGATTATTTCATTACATTCATTGCCACCCTGCAGGTTGTGGAATTAAGGGCCTGAAATATAGAATGAATATATTTTATTGGACTAATAAAGCTGGGATTTCTTCCCAACCTAATGAGGTGCCCTGGGTAGCCATAGGGAAGTCATGGGGAAGGAGGTTACCAGGTGTTTGGGTGTGGATGAATACTGAATAGTAACTTTGTCCTGCTTTCCAAATTTCCTGAGTCTGGTATAGATTTTTCCATGCAAGGTCTACCAAATGAGGATAAAGGCTCTATCTAGAGTATAGAGATTAAGAATATGTGTTTTGGCTCCAGATAGATGGTACTGGGTTCATATCCCAGCTAAAACAACTCCTAGCTGTGCAGTCTTGGAGAAATCACTTAATCTTTCTGAGCCTTAGTATCCTCATAGGGAAGATAGCAGCATCTATGTCACAGGATTGTTGTATGAATTAACATGATTTATGCAAAGAGCTTGCCACAATAGCTAACAGTAAACACTAAAAAATAGTGGATATTATAATCCTTTTGTAAAATGGTCTTTATGATCTGATGTATGGAATAAGCAAAGCCTCAGGTTTCTCTCTCTCCCTCTCCATCCACCTCTCCCTCTCTCTGCCTTCCTCTGTCACCACTTCTGTATTACTTTTTTTTTCATTACCTTTGTTGTGGGTTATCTGTGGAGTATTTTCTCTTTCTCAGATATTCTTCCTGTGTTCTGAAGTCTTATCTCCCCTGGCTCCTTTCTCATTGTATTCTCATGGATGATTTTAACACTGTTCAGGGAAACCCCTGATGAGCTCACAGCACATCTACCTTCCTGATCATAGAAGGAATTTCAAATCCAAAATGAAATGGCTTTTGGATTTACTGTGACATTATTTCCCCTGTCATTGCTGCCCATAATAAAAGTTGTTCTCTCAATATGTTACCTTCTTACCTGCCAGTGGTGTGGGATGAATAAATGAAACAGTAATTTGGTATAGAGAAAGGAGGTAGAAAAGAGGGGGCTAGATCTTGTGGGGATTCTCTCTGTTGTTGTAAAGCCCAGGAGTAAATTTTGGCTGTGCTTATAGGCATGTAGCCACATTGAATGCGACAGGTAGATTGAGTCAGTTGACACCTACTTACTTTTTGTGTGTCTAGCCCTATGCCAGGTGCCCTGAAGCTACTAAGATTTACAATTCTTGACTTCAAGTTGCTTAAAATTTAGCTTGGAAGCTGATATTATTTATAATAGTTAAATAATATAATAGTTCATAAAACTATCAGATAAAAATGAAGTGGGGAAGGTTTAGTGGTAAAAATGGGACTTGAGCTAGGCTTTGAAGGTTGAGTTTGGATAACAGAGGAAGAGGTTACAAATGTTTTGCTGGTGGTAGGGAACAAGGAGATATACTGCTGGTAGAAAGCCTAGGAGCAGGAATAAATGTGATGTGTGCAGAAGACAATGAGGAAGTCAAGTTGATAGGAGCAAAAAGCACCTAGTGAAGAACAGTGGGAAATATGACTATAGACCATAAATATGACAGTTTCTAAGAGAACTTGAAAGATAGGCTGAGGACATTTTTGTTTTTTACCATTAAAGAATAATTGACAAAAAATTATATACATTTAAAGTGATAGTGTGATGATTTGATACATATATGCACTGTAGAATGATTACTAAGATCAAGATAATTAATAGATCCATTCACCTTGCATAGTGAACACAGTTAACTCTTTTCCTTCTTTTGGTGAGAATGCTTAAGATCTACTCTCAGCATCTTTCAAGGATACAATGTCGTATTAACTGTGGTTAGGACACTCTACATTATATCCTTAGAATGTATTTTTTTTAAATTCTCACCTGAGCGTACATTTATTACTGAGAGAGAGAGAGAGAGAGAGAGAGAGAGAGAGAGAGAGATGTGAGAGAAAAACATCAATTGGTTGCCTTTCATGTGTTCCCTGACCAGGGATTGAACCCACAACCTAGGTTTGTGCCCTGTCTGGGAATCAAACCCTCAACATTTTGGTGTACAGGAAAACATTCCAACCAAATGAGTCCCCCAGCGAGGGCAAACATATTCTTTTAATAACTGATAATGTGTACCCATTGTCCTGTATCACTCTATTTCCCCCTCCCTCCAGTGGCGACCATCATTCTATTCTTTGTGTTTATAAAATCAGCTTTTTAAAAAGTTTTTAAGATTCTATATGTATGATACCATACAGTATTTGTCTTTCTCTGTCTGGCTTATTTAATTTAGCATGGTACCTCCTAGATTCATTCATAATGTTACAAATGGCAGTATTTCATATGTCTCTGCAACAGCATGGATGGAACTGGAGAGCATTATACTAAATGAAATAAGCCAGGCAGTGAAAGACGAATACCATATGACCTCACCTCTAAGTGGAACCTAATCAACAAAACAAACAAGCAAGCAAGATATAACCAGAGGCATTGAAATTAAGAACAAACTGGCAGTAACCAGAGGGGAGGTGGGATGGAATAATAGGGTGAAAAGGGGGAAGGGTTTTCAGAAACATCTATAAAGGACATATGGACAAAACCAAAAGGGGGAGGGATCAAGGGTGGGAGGTGGGGATGGCTGGGGTGGGTGGGGGTAGTTGTGGGGAGAAAATGGAGACAACTGTGCTTGAACAACAATTTAAAAAAGTTAAAAAAACAAATGGCAGGATTTCTTTCTTTTTATGGCTGAAAAATATTCCATTTGTATGTGTGTGAATGTATCATCTCACCTTTTCTTTATTCATGTTACAAAACGCATCTAGATTTTTTTCCATATTGTAGCTATTGTGAATAATGCTGCAATAAATACAGGGTCACGGGTATTGATTCAATATATTGATTGATATTGATTCAAGATATTGATTTCAATTCCCTTGGATATACAAGGTCTGTCCAGAAACATTTGAGCCATTGTTAATATAATTAGAATGGTTTGCATGACATCAATATAACCTGGCAGCCAAGGAGAGTGGACTGAAATGAAATGTGCATGCATGGACAATGAGAACCTCACTGTACTAGTCAGTGGGGGCAGTAGATGCCATTGAGTGTGCTTGTGTACTGTGTGGTTGTTGCATTCAAAATGACCGACTGAGTAGAACAAAGAATCTGCATCAAATTTTGCATTAAGCTTGAACATTCCTCCATGGAAACTATTCAGATGATTCAGAAGGATGATTCAGATATGGGTAACTGGTGATTGCAGCTTCATCATGATAACATGGACACTCATTCATCATGTCTCATGCTGTTTTTTGGCAAAACATCAAATCACACTGGTAACTCAGCCCCTCTACAGTCCAGATTTGGTGCCCTGTGACTTCTGGCTTTTCCGCAAACTAAAATCACCTTTGAAAGGGAAGAGATTTTGGACCATCATTGAGATTCAGGAAGATATGACGGGGCAGCTGATATGACTGTTAGAACTATGTGAGGTCCCAAGGTGCCTATTTTGAAGGGGACTGTGGTGTCATTGTACTATGTACAATGTTTCTTGTGTTTTGTATCTTCTTCTATAAATGTCTACTTTTTCATATTACATGACTGGATACCTTCTGGACAGACCTTGTATACTAGGAGTGGGATTGATGGATCACATAGTAGCAATATTTTAATTTGTTGAGGAACCTCCATACTGTTTTCCATAGTGGCTGTACCATTTTACATTTCCACCAACAGCGTTCAAGCTTCCCTTTTCTGCACATAGTCACCAATACTTAACTCTTACTTTTGGTAACAGGTTGATGACTTTGACTTTACATGATAGGTAGTAGAGAACCATGGTATTTTGGAAAACAGGGATGTAATGGGATTAGAGAAGAAAGATAAATGAGGTAGGGATTAGGTGAGAGGCTGTTGCAGTGATATAGGGCCTGTTACTAAAACAAGGTCAGTAGCATCAACATAGTGTCCTCTGGGAGCTTGTTAGAAATGCAGTTTTCGAGCCTTACCCTAGACCTACTGTATAAATTATCCACCGGTGCAAAACAAATTAGCTCAAAACTTGGCAGTTTAAAACAAACATTTATTTCACATTTTTGTAGTCAAGGATCTAGGAGTGGTTTAGTTGGGTGGTTCTGGCTGAGGGTCTCCAATGAAGTTGTAAATCAAGATTTTGTTTGGAGTTGTACTCATCTGAAGGCTTCATGGGGGTTGAAGGACCTGCTTTCAAGTTCATCATATGGGTGTTGGAAGGAGACTTATATTTTCACTAGCTGTTGGCTGGACATCTCAGTCTATACTATGTGGGCCTCTCTATAGGCTGCCCAACTGACTTAAAAGCATGGTAGCTGGATTCCTCCAGAGTGAGTGATAGAGAAAGAAGAGGGAAGAAAGAGAGCAACCAAGACAATAGCCATATTGCTTGTTCTATAATCTAATCTGAGATATAATATGCCATTAATTCTGTCCTATTTTTGTGGTCATGCAGACCAACCCTGATAAAATATAGGAGTAATGTGGTGTCCGCCCTGCCTGGTTTCAGGAGCCGTAACCCCCCATGGCTAAGGCTGAGTGAGAAACCTCCCAGAACTGGGAGGCCTAAAGAGACAAAACTTATTTCCCTGAACATGGGCACTGCCTGCTCTGCTATTCCCTTCAGCTTGATCGGATAGTCAATGACGGGCAACCATTCTCTGGAAAGAAAGGAACTAAGACAGATACGATCACGTGGGAATAAGCCATCAGGGAAGAGACTCAAGGGGCTGTTAGTGAGGGAGTGATCGATATCACCTCTGCCCCCTCGGCTTTGACAATAGCCTGAGTCCTTGTTCTGGATGTGAGAAATCCAAGTCTCCTGGCTGCCTTTGTCTCCTCTGCCCAACTCAGGACCTGTGGAAATAGCAGGGGTGGTGAGGCTCAGACTAGAGTCCGGGGACACCAGGGGTAAATTAGACCTGGGGCATAAGATATGTAAAATCCTGTGAGACCTGCTTGCTAGAATGCTCTTGGATGTGTAGGCTCTGGCAGGATAGGAGACTAATCCTGCATCTGTTAGGTGATAGCAGCCCCAAAACCCAGTGTGAGACTTTTGAACCCTATGTAAATTATCTACCTGTTTTGATCCTCTCTGCTAGTCGATGAATCCACATTCTATATCTGTTCACTTACCCAATACTACCTAATAAAAGGTCTATTGAGGTGATGGCTCGGGGTGCTCTCCTTTGAGAGAGTGGCCAGGCCACTCGGAGGCACCCTCCCCTTGAGAGGGTAGCCATGCCATCCCTATTCCTCCACAGGACTCGGTAGTCTGCATGTATGTTTTTTTCGTGACTTGCGAGCATCTACAACATTTGCGATCACCGCGGGCCAGTGGTCTGTAACAGAGTAAATGATGCAGAAAGTGAATATTAGGAGATAGGAATCATCAGAAGCTATCTTGTAGGCTGGTTACCATACCCACTGATTCTGTGTTGCATTTTAACAAGCTCTCCAGGTGGTACAAATGCAGGTTACAGACGTTGGCCTAGGGCAATATGCCTGCAATGACAAATGGTGAAGGAGAAATATATGAAAGAATAAATTGGTGGATTTAGTGGATCTAGGGGATGAAGTACAGGGAAGAGTTAAAGTAAAGAATCCAGCTCTGAGATAAAACATAAGGAGACTGAGATGAGAGGGGGATGACATGCTCACTTTAATATGTTGAGTTTGTGTTGATGGGATATCTAGATTTGAAACTTTCAGTATGTGATGCTGGCATTTTGGTGAAAAGTGAACTGGGGAGTCAGAAGCAGAAAGAAGGTAATGAAATCGCAAATGAGTGTACAAAGTTTGAGACCAATGAAGTGACTGAGGTGATAGAAAGGAAAGGGATACTAAAATTAATAAAAAGCGATAGTGGAACTCATGGAAAGTGAAAACATGGACCAAAGTAGAGGATAGGTGGGGAAGAAGTGAGGCCAGGTAATGTAAGATGCTGGGGAACAGAAATCATTTGTACTTAGAAATATTTAATTTTTAAAAATGGGTATTACTTAAGCATTTTATACTATATTCAAAAGATATGAAAGTAAGTCCCTCCATTCTTGTTTTTTAGCCAGAAGCAATTCCATTTCTTATATAACCTCCCAGGCCCATTCCTTCTGTCGTTCTTTCTTCCTTTTTCTTTCTTCCTCCTTTTTCCTTCTTTTCTTTTCTTTTCTTTTCTTTTCTTTTCTTTTCTTTTCTTTTCTTTCCTTTTCTTTTCTTTTCTTTTCTTTTCTTTTCTTTTCTTTTCTTTCCTTCCTTCCTTCCTTCCTTCTCTCTCTGTCTATCTCTCTTTCTCTCTTTTTGTTCTTTCAGCAAATGCTCAAACAATACCATGTGTCAGGCACTGTTCTAAGACTTTTACAAACATTAATTTAATCCTTGTAAAAGTGCAGCAAGGTAGATAATATTATTATCCCCATTTTACAGATAAGGAGATTGAGGTACAAGATTCAAATCCAAGCTAGTTGACTTCAGCATCCATACTTTTAATCATTATGCTCTGCTTCCTTTCACATACACATACATACATATATGTTCCCAGTTTTTAGACAAATGGTAGTACACTATATAAACATTGTTCTAGCTTACTATATGCTATAAACTTTGGTTATTTAAACTCCTGGTAGATTTCTCAATACCAGTATTGCTTGATTGCTTAGACTTCTTCCAGAGCAGGGATTAACAAACTACTGCCAGCAAGTCAAATCCAGCCTGAAGGCTGTTTTTGTACTCAGATTTTGAAAGGACTGTGAAAAAACAAAAACAAAACAAACAAATAGAAAAAAAGAAAAATATATGACAGTATGACCTGCAAAGCCTAAAATATTTGCTAATGGGCTTTTTGTAGAAACTGTTTGCCAACCCCTGTTCTTAGTATGGATTAGTTCCTTGTGTTATAAAAATAATACTCATTTTACCAGTATCAAAGCAAGCTGCCTGTTACACTTTAGATGCAATTAAAAAACATTCATATGGCATAGAAATAGGGTCCTGTTGGTTTATTCCCTACCGTGTAGCTCATCTAACTCTTGTTTTAAATTGTTTTAATGTAGCAGCTGATGGAGATTTAAAGGTCCACAACAGCATGTTGTGATTTGGATGATCCTGAGGCAGGATTCATTGTTGAAAATCTGGTGAGCTTTTAAGATAGACTCCTCAGGCTGGGACCCATCCCTGTTATAGGCTTGTTTAAACTAAACAACAAAACAAAGAAACAAGAGAAATATAGCCAAAGACACTGAAATAGAGAACAGGCTGACAGTGATCAGATGGGAGAGGGGAGGGAATTTCAGGGGAACTTCAGGGGAGAATGGGAAGGGTTTACAGGAACAAATATAGAGGACACATGGACAAAAACTAGGGGGGGTTGGAAATGGGAGGGAGGAGGGGAGGGATGGGTGGATTGGCTAGAGTAAATGGATAGAAACTGTTCTTGAATAATGATTAAAAATAAATTTAAAAAAAGTAAAAATAAATATAATTTTAAAAAAGTAAATCAAGGTAATTAGACATCAATTTACTTTTAAATCATCTATTTTTTTCTTGTTGGTTTTACTGTGCATTCATAATTTATCATTTCTTTCCTTTGCTGTTCCACTACTCACTCCTCTATGTATGCACATACATGTACATACTTTACATAGCTGAATCTCTTGAGTCTGGAAATTTTCTCTTGGGTTACATGGAATCATTGCATCATAAAACATTAAAGCAGTTATATTATATACAGTAGTTCTCCCTTATCTGTTGTTTTGCTTTCCTTGGTTTCACTGTGATCCAAAATATTAAATGGATAATTCCAGGAATAATTCATAAGATTTAAATTGCATGCCATTCTGAGTAGCATGACAAAATCTTGTGTGGTCAAGCTCCATCCCTCCCAGGATGTGATTCACCCCTTTGTTCAGTATCTCCACACTCTATATAG
>CM052552.1:17088651-17119037 GCA_028533065.1 Trachops cirrhosus | reverse complement strand
CCACGCATGAGGCACTTAATAGCAATCTTGGTTAGCCAATCCACTGCAGTGGTTGCATTCTATTAACCCTTATTTTACTTACTAATGGCCCCAAAGTGCAAGAGTAGTGATGCTGGCAATTTGGATATGCCAAAGAGAAGCCCTAAAATGCTTCCTTAGTGAAAAGGTGAAAATTCTTGACTTAAAAAGCAAAGAAAAAAGTTGTCTGCTGAAGTTGCTGAGATCTACGGTAAGAACCAATCTTCTATCCATGGAATTGTGAATGAGGAAAAGGAAATTCATACTAGTTTTTAAAAAGATTTTATTTATTTATTTTTAGAGAGGGGAGGGGAGGGAGAAAAAGAGGTATAGAAACATCAGTGTGTGGTTGCCTCTCAAGTGCCCCCCATCAGGAACCTGGCCTGCAACCCAGGCATGTTCCCTGATTGGGAATCAAACTGGTGACCCTTTACTTTACAGGCTGGTACTCAATCAACTAAGCCACATCAGCCAGGGCCATGGTAGTTTTATCATCACACCTCTAAGTAGAAGTGCATCTCATCATGTAGGCATTGTATCATCTCACATCATCATAAGGATGAATACAGTACAGTCAAATATTTTGAGAGAGATTACATTCATATAACTTTTATTACACTATATTGTCAAGTTGTTCTATTTTATTATTAGCTATCTTTGTCAATCTCTTACTATACCTAATGCATGAATTAAACTTTATCATAGGCAATGTATATACAGGGAAAAGCAGTATATATAAGGTTTGATACTATTTGTGGTTTCAGGCATCCATAGGTTCTTGGAATGCACCCCTTGTAGATAAGGGGAGAATACTATAATACTCTTTGTAATATTTAGGGAGCTTCAAGATATTTTAAAGAATTGCACTATATAATTACATAATTAAATCAAGGCTCTCATTTTACACACCAGATAACCCGAGTCATGGGAGGTTTAGTGAATGTCCAAGGTTAAACAAGCTAGCCTTCACACTTGGTCTTAGTTGTTCTTCCTTGAGCTCAATCTGTGCCTCTCTCTTGCTCTTACTATTAGCTCTCACTCCCTCTTTCTCCCTAGAATTCTTTTTAAAGATTTCTGTTCAAGTTCTTATGAAAGGCTTCTTTGTCCATAAATGGGAAGATAAACAATGTAGAGTGCCCATTTCATATTAGAAGCTGCTTGGTTCATTCTGTCACATCTTTAGAGACCAAGAGAAATTTTTTTTTTTGAGGTAGAGCAGACCCTAGTGGTATTTAAAAAGTGGAAACTGTCTGCAGAGTGATAGAGTTTAACTGAAGTGGATAAACATCCTTATTTTTTTTTACAACTCATAATATATCCTTGGCTGAATTCAGAGACCTCGCCACATTGTGAGAGGGTCCTGTAAGACATTCAGTCTCTCAGCTCAAATTCCAAGATTTTTAGGGACCACTTAGCATTAGCTATACCTGTGCAAACAAATAACTCCCCCTATTTCTCAGACTAAGATAAATCAGTGATTTGTCATAAATGATGGAGATGTTGAGCAGAGAGCAGTTTGAATTAATAAAGCATTTTAATATTACCTGGGATATTATTGTATTGCTTGTTCCTTAGAAGAGCCACTTAAAAACCTTAATAAGAATTATTCTTGTGTTTTCCATAAATGATTGACTAAATATTTCTTTGAATAGATTAATTATCCCTCTGATTATCTTGTTTACAATAGCCACTGGTTAAGTCATCGTCAGTTCCACATGTGTAGGGTCCAAATAAGTGGGACTCTCATATATATCAGGCTCATTATTTGGATTACAAGGAGTTACTTGAAGGTACACCCACACAGTCAGATCCCATGGGAAGGGATACATTTTTAAAGTATTTATAAAGGAACAAAAGAGAGATGGTTTCAAGCATCTAGAAGAAAACCAAAATGTTGCAAAATGGAAGGGGACCCTCAGGATTTGTTTCTTAAAAAATCAAATTTATACCTCTGGTAATTGGGCACCTCTACCTAGCCTAGTACTAGTTTTCTGACTTTTTCACTCAGCATACATCAATCCAATGCCTACTCTGCTGAGGCACTGCCTTTTGTCCTATGCTTTACAGATTCCTTTTCTTTAGTGGCTCTTTAGATAAAGTGAGAGGTGTGTAGGTTGTTTGAAGGCTTCTTTGTAGCTCCTGATGCTGATCACCATTGCCTTCACTTCACTTCCCTTGTTCATTATTTTGACACTTGGTGAGTTGAGAACTACCTTCCCTTCACTCCTCTAAGGGGCTGCAGTGTGTTATCCAAGTAGCAGACATTCACTGAGTACACTGACATGTACGCAGCAGATGCTGAGCAAGTGCTGAGTTTGGAGGTACTCCTCAGTGATTCAGTCAGTACTGCATTTTGAGATTCCTGAAGGAGAAAATATCTGAGATGCATGTAGAGGATAATGAGGTGTTCTAGGCTGGGAACCTAAGTTATGACACTGGAAATTTTAAGTTCCATAGCTTTGGTTGATTGCAGGTAAAGCTTCATTAGTTAGGTCAGTGATTCCTACCTTTTTGAACTTTTCATACCCCAAAAATGATGACAGAAAAATCTTTGAAAAAGGTATCCTGATAAGATTGCCTTCTGGTGGCCCATGCTCCAACTAATTCATTTCCTTGAGCAAATGACATAGGTGGTCATGCACCCATCATTTGGACCTCTATCAGTAGAAAGCAGCCTGTTTCCTGTTTTAGGCTTTCTTAAAATGACTATCACCCATCCTTACTTAACCATGAGCCCTGTTCTCTGGAGGCCCCATTCTACTCAATAAAAAAGGGTGACTGAGGCACCAGATACATGAACTTATGCTAATCTCTTGCTTCTCTCAGACAAGAATGTCTTCATGTAATTTTAATGCACATGATTCCAGAGGGGCTAAATGTTGAATCTTTGTCTCTGAATCCTCTCACTGAATGGTGAAATTTTCAGGCATTTGACATTTCAATGAAAGAAGAATTTCTGGTGGCAGTATTGGTGGTAGTGTTCCTTGGTATTTCCTTTTGATATTCCATTGAAAGAACCACATTTTTAGCCATGTGCAAAATCCTAGTGAGCATTTTTCACACACTTGGATGCTGTGGCCTGAGTGATTGCGATTCCTATGATACTGCACAGAAACATAGACGTTCAAATAAACAGAGTCACTCTACAGTGTAGGATAGAAAAGCAAAAGCAATGGAAAAAGAGCCAATTCTACGAAAGGAAGGACCCTTTCTGTATGGAAACTGTTGTCAATATTTAAATTCACTGCTACTTGAAGGTAACTTATGCTATATCAAGCAGAAGAGAAATTGACATCCTTCCCATCATCACTCACATTCAGTCACCTAGGCTTTCAATTTGGCCTCCTTAATAAATTTTCCATCTTTCAATTACCGTTTCCACAAGTTTAGTTAAGATATCCATTGTCCTAAGCCTGGACAATGACAGCAGATAACTCACTAGTTCTTCTACTCTCCACCACAGTCTTTAGTTTCTGCCTACTACAGTCCTCTCTGTGCAGCACATAATAGATGCTGAAAAATGTTTATTTGATTGAATGGAAAACCACACAGTTTCCAATAGTGTTGTTGCAATTGGTTCCATTCTTTTTTTATTGAGGTATAATAGTCATATAACATGATATTGGTTTCAGGTGACAATTGGGTCCATTCTTACCCAAACCCAGTCTATAGCTAGCTCTCTGTTGCCTGCTGAAATAGGTACAAGCTCCATAAATGCCCCCATCTCCATTCTTTCCAGCTTCATCTTTTACTGTGCTCCAGGATGGATCTAAGGCTCCTACTACATTCAACTTAGTTTTTGTCCTTTGCTACTGCTCGGTGCTTTCTGTGCTTCCACATCCACCATACTTGAAGTTCTTTGACTTACATCCATCAAGCCAAACCCTAATCATTCTTCAATGTCCATTTCAAATGCCTAGACAATTTCCTATAAAATAAGCACCTACTCTCAGTACTTTCTACACTATCTCTGCATTATTTTACCCTGTGTCATTTATCATCATCTGAAACATGTTGTACTTATTTGTTTGTTGTGTCCCCCCTCCCCACTAGAATTTATATTCCATGATGGCATGGAACTTTGTAGTTTTGATTGCTGTTATAGCTTCATTACCTAATAGGTTCTTAATATTATTGAATCAAAAATGAATATCATTTATCAGAAAACCCTATTGAACATCTTAATTAGAATGGGAATAAAAGATAGAAACTGTACTGAATAATCTAAAATAAAAAAATTAAAAAAAAAGAAATTCTATTTCCCTCCTCTGTGATGTTTTGAAAGTTTGTTTATATTGTACTTATCATATTGTGCCTTGCACTGTATCTGTTTATTTATTATATACCTACATACATATGTAGTGTAATGAGGCTGAAAAAAATTCACTTTGAAATTGAACATATCTGAGTTGGACAATGAGATATTACCATATACCCACCACTATGACTAAAATTTAAAAGACCAACAAAACCAAGTGTTGGTGAGGATGTGGAGAAGTTGAAACTGTGAAGCATTGCTGATGGAAGAATTAAAATGGAATGACCACTTTGGGAAAGGGTATGGCAATTTCAAATAAAACTGAAAATAAACCTATCTTAGGACCTATCACTTCCATTCCTATGTATGTATCCAAGAGGCATGAAAATGTATGTCTGCACAGACTTGTGCATGAATGTTCATAGCAATAGTGTTTATAATAGCCAGGAAATGGAAACAGTGTCTATTAACAAGAGAAGAGATAAATAAATTTGGGGTATATACATAATCACTCAATCATAAAATGGAGCAAAATAATGATTTATATGTGTAAATTCTTACACAAAAGAGTATACATACCTTATGATTCCCTTCATATATACTCTAGAACAGGAAAAAATAAATATGGTAGAAGAATGTCAGATTAGTGGTTGCCTCTGTGGATTGAGGTGGGAGTGATTGAGAAGTGGTATGAGGGAACTTGCTGGGGCATAGGTGGCAAACACAAGGTCTGCGGGTCAAATCCGGCCCTCCACCTTGTTTTGCCCAGCCCTGCACCTTGTTTCTACCTGGCTGCAGTGCTGAGCTCTTGCTTAACTGTTAAGGAGTAGTTACATTTATACAGTAGTAAAATTATATTCGGCCCTTTGAAAGCAACTGTGAGGCTGGTGTGGCCCCCAGTGAAAATGAGTTTGACACCCCTGCATTAGAGGATGATGTTACCCTGGCAGACTAATTTGTTACTATCCACATCTTTCCCTTGGCAAATAGGTTATATTTTTTCAAAGACATTAATATAGTAAAAATTTCCAAGTGAATTGCATGTATTTCTTTTAGGATATTCATTTCAGAGTTTTATGGTGAAAGTGGTGACTTATTGTCAAACCATGGTTGGAACCATGAAGCTAGGCCTTTCACATTCCATCACTCATTCCTCAAATATTTACTGAGCACTTACTATGTACCGATGTTGTGTGAGATACCAGGGTTACAGAATTGACTAAGATACAATTTCTATTCTCAAAGAGCCCAGAATTGGTGAGAGAAGCAAATAGGTAGGTCAACAGTGGCAATATATAGTGATAAGAGCTTTGAGAGTGGAAAGTATAGATAGGTGGCAGAAGGACTCCAGCAAGCCATTGGACATGGATAACAATGTGGGGACTGACTGTGGGAGGGGTTGCTGGGTGGAGGAAGGCAAAAGGGAAAATTGGGACAACTGTAATAGAATAACAATAAATTAAAAAAAAAATCTCATGCTAAGTTATACCTACCAACTTGAAAAACTGAGAAATAGTCATTACAATTACCAGGCATAATAAACATTTTTTCAGCTAATTATTTCCCTTATAGACATTAATGGGATTTTTTAAACTACAGACCTCGTTTAGGATGAGGACTATCACCAGTTTTCTTACAGAGATAGTCTTATATCTGGAACCCCCAGGTAAAGGCTTCATCTGGAGTCTCTTCATCTGCATGCATATCTCCTCATTGTCTATTGTCCTGAAGGTGTGCACTAGTGCTGGAAAAAGATGTAGAGGAAGATAAAGGACTCCAGATGAAGCCTTTACCTGGGGCTATTTATTTATTCTGGTCTATTTGACAAACTGCAGGTGGGTCAAATGACAGAAGCACAGTGGGCAATGAGTACTGAGAATGAAGCTGGACAGGTAGGCAGAGGTGAATAGACTCAAACTTATGGAATAGATGCATGTATGTACATCAAATCATTTTGCTTTGAGTGCATGGAAAAGGTAGGTATAATTGTCTTCATTTTACTGATGGAGAAATTGAGGCTCCCAAAGTTTAAGCAGCTTGCCGAAGTCACATAGCTGACAAAGGGCAGAAGCAGAATTTCAATCTGGAGTGCACAGTCTTTTTTTATTTGATGTCCTTAATGATTCCTCAGTACAGCAACTGTCTTCTGCAGAGGGGGAACATGTCTTCTATAGAGTCTGTTCATGTTAATATGAATTTTATAAGTAGCTTTCTTGAAAAAGCAGGTAGTAAAAAAGTATAAACCTTTCTCCCCTCAAAATATGGGATGGTGAAAATATCAATATGGAAGTGACTTAGCTATGATTTTCTGGTATGGCTGCTTTTGCTAGATTTTCTTTGGTAAACATGCATAAACTTCTCTAGAAAGGAAAGTTCCAGTAAAAGTTATTAAAAATAGTACTTGGTGCCCTGAAGAGTGGCTGTGCTGCCCCTCATACATAGAAGTGACACTTGGAGCTATGTCTCTGCTAGTTACTTTTCACTGAGCCAACAACATACACTCTCTTGGTGACTTTAATGACCAATAGCACAGAACTGTGAGATAACTGGCCAAAGTTCAGGGGTCAGTCGATAGCTGTGGAAGAAAGCAGAGCTAATTGGCCCACAAGGGCTTCAAATTGGCAAGCATGGCCTTGTTAGCATTGTGCTCGCTCCTCCCTTCTGCGTGCTCTGGCTACCAACTTGGCTTCCCAAAGGGGTCTTTAGAATCCAAGTATCTTTGGTCAGCTTTTTGCTCTCTGGGTCTTAGAAGCATGCCCGAGAGTATTCTTTACCCTTGATTTTCACAGGAGAAAATCAAGGCACAAGAAAATCAGGTTGAAGTGCAATTGCTGACAATTTCATGAGGAGTTTTCTTCCTTCCTTAATGAGTTTTACATCCTCACATGATCTATGCACCCCTAGGGTGGTTAATACTCAGACTGCTTCTCCTACCAACAGTTGACCTTCTAAGCTGTGGAGGGTTGCTCATCATAAATTGGAAGGTTAGCTCTGAAAATGAGTCTTTTAAACACAGATGGGAGAAAAAAATCTCCCCATCATCCCTTTTTCTGTTTCATCTTCATGCCTCCTCCAAGTTCAAACCGCTCAATTCCTCCAAGTTTTCTTCCCTGTACTCCCCAGTCCTTAACAAGCTGTTGATGTTCCAGGAAATGTCTTTTCCTATGAAAGACACATCAGGGTAGCTAAACAGCTGGAGTCCTCTGACAGCCAATCTGCCAGGCCTTGGGGTATCAGGGTGATGAGCAACTCAGCTAGAAAGTGTCTATTCTCTAGCTGAGCAAATGTCATCTCCACCAGGAAGCTGAAAAAGGGTGGTGAGAGACTGCACTGAAGTGTCTGTGGGCCTGAGTGCCAAGAAGAAAAATCTATAAATACAAATATGCTGCAATAATGGGAGAGCCTGATTCAATGGTAACTATATGCATGTGTCTGTCTCTCTTTAGAATGTTCAAAAGCACTATTTACATGCTCTGTACATTAAATGGTGTATAAATAATGTGTCTTAATAGACTTATCTTTACAATGTTAATTTGTAAACTTTCCTAAGACATACTCTTGCAAGAAATTAGTATTATTGTGTAACTGAAATAAATAAAATTTACTGTTGTTTGTACTTGAAGAAAATGGCTACCCACCACCAGCAGGACAATACTGTTGAGTTGTTAATTGGAATTGGTTTTCTCCAATCCTTGTATACACTCATTAAGGTTACCAACATATTTCTAAGCAGAGATTCTTGGGCTAGTTAAAAAAAGAAAAAATTGCATGCATAGAGAGATAAGTATAGATATATTGCTGTGTATAGATAAGTATAGATATAGACATGGAGAACTAATATTAAATTGCCAGAATTTTATTTTGCCATGTAAGTATACAGACACACACACACCTATCACCTACTAGTATTACTATTTTATGAAAGAAGAGGCAGTTTAAAACAAGCAAGCAGGAAGGCCAGAGTATTAAAATAAGACAACCATTTTAACTGACTATATTAAATTATGACTTTGTACAAAAAACCTAAGAATTTAAAGTAGACAAATCAAAAATAAAAACAAAATCATAATAAAATATAGTCTTAATTATCCTTATTTTTGTTTTCACTTCATCCCCAGGAGGGATAGACTCTATCACAGACTGGCATGGATCCATGAGCTGGCATATGTGTCTGATTGAGAGTTTGGGCTGATCTCAGCCAAGAAATGTGCTAAGGACTAGAACTCTGAATCCAGACCCTTCACAAAGCCTCATTTCAAGGGTAGACCTTCCCTACTGACTACACCATGCCCTCTTACAGGGATTTCACAAGGTTTCTAAACATTTTTTAAAGACCTAGGTATAGCTTGTATTCTCTAGTCAGTTGATCACTCAGTGAAGGCTTGTCTAAAACAGCAACAGGATGTTTAATAGGAAGTGACAATCTGATTGATCAGAAAAATAGTTAGTGAATGACAAACTGTAGCTACTGCTCTCTTATCTTGAAAGAGAGAGTCAATAAGCGTAGGTCTCCCAAAATTATAGTCTGCCCACATTTCTACTGAAATAATCTGACATTAAAACTGCTGACCAGTTGTACTGCATTAGGTAGTTAAACTTTATGGTTTTTATTGTACTATTCTCTATTAGTTGACTCTTTTTATGTTCTGCCATTTACCAATTTAAATTATTTTTTAAAATATTTTATTTTTAGACAGAGGGGAAGGGAGGGAGAAAGAGAGGGAGAGAAACATCAGTGTGTGGTTGCCTCTCATGCACCCCCTACTGGGGACCTGGCCTGCAACCCAGGCATGTGCCTTAGCTGGGAATCAAACCGGCGACCCTGTGCTTTGTAGGCCAGTGCTCAATCCACTGAGCCACACTAGACAGGGCCAATTTAAAGTATTTTATCATTTGGCTATCATGCTGAATTCCTATTGTTCCATTGATCTTTTGATCAAGATATTAGTAGTTATCTGCTATCCTTTCTCTCTCTTTTTTTTATTGTTGTTCAGTTACAGTTGTCCCCATTCCTTCCCCCACCTTCCATTGCTGTCCTCTTTATGATCTTGTGATTTTCATCCCGGCACATTCATTCCTAGCTTCCTCTTTATTAACATGGAAATTTTTGGTATTTGTACACATTTATTTCTGGCTTGTTTCTTATGCTTCTAAAATTCAGACAGTTCTCCACTTTATGTTTTTTTTTTCACATCTCTCACTGTTCTTTGTTTCCTAGCAATATTATACATGTAGTTCTCAACTGAAAGCTCAATTTAATAAACATATACAGGGTATGGCACAAATAATGCCCTTTTTATTACAAAATCATAGGCATGTAATTTTGTAACGTAACAGTCACAATCAAGCACACCATATGACATTTTAGTGGAAATGTTCAAATTAAAACTATAAGTTATTACACCAATATTATTACCCTACCAACCACACTCAAACAAATCTTACTTCTGCCAGACCCCTGTATTTAGATCCATTATTTTCAAGGCATTGTGTTAGGGTCTGCAGAGGATTCAGAGATGAGTGTGGCTTCATTTCTGCCTACAAGGAAATTATGGTTGACTAACAAGTTAGGATAAAATAATGACACTAAAACCTACTAAAAACTAGACCATAACTGTTTCCCAAAGGAGAAATAAAAGGTACAAGAGATTCTATCTAGCTAGGTGACTAGGAAAGGTTCAGAGAAGAGTATTTGAGATGGATCTTGAAGGCATGTAGTATTTTGACAGATAGAGATGGAGTTGGAAGAAGAGCATGAGCAGAGAGGTGGAATGATTCTTGACAATTGGCCATGTGTAGTGAATTTGGAGCACAGACATCACCATTTGTCTGACTAGAGCTAACTAAGTGTTATGGCAAAGATAAAAGAATAAAAATGATAGTAACTTAAAGGCTCTGTTGATTTAAAATTAGCAAGTTATAATGATTAGTTTCACATGAGTATTTTTTATTGCATTAGGAGTAGTGAGTTGAATAAAGAATTTAAAAAACACACAGAGTTAACTGAGGCAGTTCTATGCCTCAGTTCCCTTACTGTAAAAATGAGATAATGATTAAAACATTGCCTGGAATACAGTAAACACACAATAAATTGTTGCCATTATTACTTGGAAACAGAGGCTGCTTAAAGGTTGAGTTTTGGTTTCTCTCATTAAGTGTCTCTGCACTTAGGGAGGTCCTATCTGGTAATTTGCACACTTACCTCTGTAGATCTATGCCTGGGATCTCTGTATAACCATGATCAAGAAGTCCTGTACCAAGCAGAGTTTAGACTTGAAAGATTACTAGGAAGAAGGAACAAATATGTGTATTACAAATCATATCCAGTATAGAGTTTTGAAGCTTACCTAAAACACTAAATGTCACTTTGCCTGAAGTAGACAAATTTCCAGATTTAGTCACAAGACATTCAGTACCTTTTGGAGCACAGGTGTGAGACAGTTAGGCATGGATGTGTGATTTCCTCATTTTTTTTTTACCTCATACAAAGAATGTCTGATTGGTTCGAGTTGGTGCTAACAATAGGCAACAGCTGTGAGTTCACTCAGTTACTGGGAGGGAACAATTTTTTCCTCTGAGGGTATATTTAAATCAGGTAGGTTGCACTGTGGAAGAGGAGCTGGAAGAAATTGCTGCTGTAGGTGGCCCTGCTTTAGAAAATCAGGTTTGTCAAACTTAACCTAAAAAATGAACTACATTATTGGAGTGGTTATTTTTTAGAGTACAAAAGTGATCCTTAAAATTGAAGGTGCTTCCTTTGTGCTTTTATGCTTTGTTAATATATCATAGACTATCCATTGAGAGGAGTCAAAACTAAAGTGTTTGCAACTGTTGATCATTGAGGATCATTAGGGATATGCACCGGACTCTGGGGTTAATGACAAAGTAGGATTTACTTTATTTATAATCCTATTTGTTTACCATCTGTATTGAGTTTTTACAATGGACCAGTCATTGTAATAGGCACTGGGGAGACAAGGATATTCCATGTCTTCAAGGATATTACCTTATTGTTTCCAATGAAGTGATGAGTCCAATAATAGAGATATGTATGAAGCAGAGTATGGCTATCAGTATTATTGGGAATTGTATTTTCTTCATCTCTATGGTCACATGCCTCTCCTAGTGCCTACTTGAGAAACAGAGGAAAATTTTACGTAACTCCACTGGACTCCAGTGAGTGTATAAGGTTCAGCCATTTGCTATGAGGTAAGTCATAGCAGTCATAGAATTTTTTTTTCTTCATGGAAGTCTCAACTCTCTTGAATGAGATATGATCTCTGGATGATTCTCTCTCTCTCTCCCTCCCTCTCCCTCTCTCCCTCCCCCTTATCCCTCTTCCTCTCTCTCCCTTCCTCTCTCCTTCCCTCCCTCCTCTTACACGCACCATATAACACACACACACACACACACACACACACACACACACACACACCCACCCCCCTCTGGTCATTTACCTAACTTGTGAGGATCTATGAGAGCCATCTCATTGGTTGTTAGAGTCTGGCTGTGCTGGACAAGTGAGGCAGTTCTAGAACCCTTATATCCCCCTGACTCTGCCACTGTTAGGTAGGACCAGAGGTGGTCATTGCCTTCCTCATTAAACACACAAAATCAGGAGACAAGCTACACTTGGACGTGATCTATTCAGTATTTGAAGGTGGCACAGGGAGTACTCACTTAAGAACGTTGATTTCTGTGACTTAAATCAAAACCATGTATAACAAAATCAATTTTACCACAGGATGATTGATATAAACAAGAGTTAAATTCCTATGGCATCTCGCCAATGTTATAAGGAAATGGCTTTGAATGAAACAACGTTATACAAGGACCTGCTGCATATGTGAGTCAGAAATAAGGTATGGGAGAAGAAATGATGACAGAAAAGTTAGAGATGCCATAAGCTGAGGCAACAGTTTTGAGAAGTTCATCTTTTCAGCTAGTTGAGCCAGTTTGTAAAAATGAAATCTTTGAGTAAACTATTTGCATTGGTTGAAATATTGAGGAACATTCATTTTCTTTACACTTTAAATGTCAAAGAACATTGCTCAACTTGCTTTATTTATATTTTAACTTTATTTTTAAATTCATTTTCTGTAATATATAAACCAATCATTGGCCAAATTATGAAGTCATAAAAATTCATCTTTGGTACTACCTCATCTTTACTGGCTTCCTATCCTACTTCCTTTTATTCCCTTGATCATCTGTCCCTTTGTTTTTTGTTCCTTCTTAGATGCCAAGAGCTCATAACCTGTTTTCTGTCTCACCTGTTACATCCTGCTCCAGGAGGGCATGAGAAACTTCTTTTTCTTCTTTTTTTTTTACTTTCTTATTGTTGTTCAAGTACAGTTGTCTCCATTTCCCCCCAACCACAGCCATCCCCACCTCCCTCCCCTGATACCACCCCGCCCTTGGTTTTGTCCATGTGTCCTTTATAGTTGTTCCTGAAAACCCTTCCCCCTTTCCCCCCATTATCCCCTCCCACCTCACCTCTGGTTACTGTCAGTTTGTTCTTAATTTCAATGTCTCTGGTTATATTTTGCTTGCTTGTTTGTTTTGTTGATTAGTTTCCACTTATATGTGAGATCATATGCCGCTGTATAGAAGGAGACCTGACTCAATTAAAGGGCTAAATCTCTATATGAAATTTTTGGCATCTGGCAGTCTGTGGTCAGGGTAGAGAGGAAGGGGTGGGATGGTATGGGGGCATTTTTTTCTTCATGATGCACCTTGAATTTAAATCTCAAGAGGCAAATGGTCTCTCTCTGTTCAGTACAGTGATAAACAGCATTGGTTTTGAAATTAGACTGACATGGATTTTATGCCGGAATGATTCACTTAATACTTGTTTGACCTTAAACAATTTCTGTTACTTATATGTACCTTAACTTTCTCATCTTTAAAGGGGTGGGTGAAAATATCTAGCTCCTGGAGTTGCTTTAAGTATTAAGCTCTCAGCATGGATATTAGCACATGCAATGACCATTTAAGTACTTAGTATTACAAATGCAGCCTTATTTATGTCACTTCTCTGTTTAGAAAACTTCCATGATTTCTTAGTGTCTTAGAGAATCAAGTCCTAAACTCTTGCCTTGACATTTATAACTCTATAAGATTGGACCATAAGTTAAAATTCCCTCAGAGTGATTTGGACCTGCTTTCCATCAATTCACTGAACTATAGTCAGACTCAATGGAAGGAGAGGGCCTCTTCTAGAGAGCAGGGAACTCTGTATAAAAAGTAAAGCCAGCCCTGTTTTGTAGAAAAACATACAGAAATCCAAAATAAGTCATCTTCACTTAGGACTAGGTAGGGATAAATTACAGAGGCAAGCATGCTGGGAAGTTCTGGTGACCCACGAATGGGTAACAGGTTCTAGTCACAATTAAGACAATGATGCCTGATGAGAATAAATCACACAGCCTACCCATAGAAACCTTGAACTATTACCCTGTTGTCCTGACTTTCAAGCTGATGGATTTTTAGGCGAGATTTTGTTTACTGTATATACAGTGCTGCCTCCTGTTTTTTAGGGTGGGATGTGTATGGGGTTGAACAACAAAACTCATTTTTAGCCATTAATAAATTTGTTGTAATTAATTTCTGAAAACTGTTTGCAATCCCATATGATATCCTAAGGAAAAGGGTCACTTAAATAGATAAGTGTAGGTGAGAGGCATGAGATACTGCAGGGACAGCAACACCAGATGGTACACAGCAGTGGGAGGCAGCATGAGGTCACTGGGCATCTGGAGAAAAGAAAGCCAGAAGGGGAATGAAGGCATGCCCAAAGCAAGATCTCTATGCCTTTCAGGTGTACTTCATTTGCCTTTGCGGGTGGAGACAGTGGGGATAGAGAATACATTGATGTCTGAGATTCAGGTTTGACTTGAAATCTGCTAAGGAGAGGTCACCTAATCCTGACCTTTATTCATTGACTGATGCTGAATTCTTCATTTAAATAAATTACTCTTTGCAGTTAAAAATCTCCACAGAAGAGTCATTCTGTAAACTGTTTAGTATGCTAATAAATCATGCTTGTCTATGGATTTACCAATTAAGAGCTTATGAGGTGCAATCTATTAAAAATGGCTTAGATACTCAAACTGCTTGTCATTGGTGAATGCATTTGTATGCTCATAGTCTTCCTTATGGACACCTCACTAGAGGTTGGGCTGGGTCCTAATTTTTAGCTATGGTGGCCTTGTGCTCTGATACCTCAAGAGCCTTGCTATTCCTAAATTCTATGGAACTTAATCAGATAATTTTTAAAAATCCCAGGGAATAAAATGCTCATTTTAGGTGGCCAAGGAAACATATCCTGATCTTCATGTACCCAGGAAACCAAATTGGTAAGGCAGCTGTAGTGTATTGGCAAGAACACCTAACACTCACTCACTTGGTCAAGTGGCCTTGGGCAAGTCACTTCTCCTGAGTCTGGTTTCCTTTCCATGATACAGGGAATAATTTTCCCTACTCATGGGGTTATGGTATTTATTAAATGAGAATGTTTCTGAAAGTACACTGTAACCTATGAAGTGCAGAATGAGCTCATCAGAGGAACAGCAGCCTCAGAGGGGGTGAAATACTATGCAAATATCAGGAGATAATGGAACGTAGTGGTTTAGAGCATGGGCTGTGAAATCAAACTGCTTAACCTCACATTTTCCACCATTTACCGGCTGTGTGATCTTGAGTATGTTAAACTCTCTGAGGGTCAGTTTCTTTACCTGTAAAGTGGGGTAGTATTAGAACCCATTTCTATAGAATAATTATAAAAAGTAAATCATTAGTGATTATTAAGTGCTTAGCACAGTACCTGGCATAAACTAACATAAACTGCTATTATGAACAAAGTAGTAAAATAGTAAAAATTCCTTGTACTGTGCAGCAATGATCAACTTTTACACACATAGTCACGTTTGATTATTAAATAATTTTGTGAGGTTTACAGAACAAGTATTATCATCATTATTTTAAAGGGAATTTGATTCCCTCAAGGGCCCTCAGCAAATAGACCTTTCCCACGCCTGTTTCTTATGAGGCTGTCTTTTTTTTTTACTTCATTGTTAATCACAGCAGATATTTCTGTCACTTGGGGACCCACTCTGTATTAATAAATATGGATTGGACTCTTTGTAATTGTTCTCTGAACACCTCCCAGTTTTAGGAGGATAATTGATTTCAATCAACTTTATTATGGTACTCTCTATACTCTTGAAGCCTGTAATTTTTAAGTTCAATATTTGTGTGCTGTACCCTCAGGAGTGCTTCAGTTGGATCCTATAATCCTGGAATTCTAATCGGTCACCTACTTGGAGTATATTTATCATTAAACTCATTTATTTTTTTAGTATGACTGAGACATACTTTAAAGCATAACCCCCACACAAAATCTGAATTTCTGAAATCTCAAACATCTCTTGGAGCAATATTTTGCCAATATGTCTCCTAGGGCAATGGAAATAAAGGAAAAAATAAACAAGTGGGACTACCTCATATTAAAAAGCTTCTGCACAGCCAAAGAAACCATCAAGAAAATGAAAAGGGAACCAACCGTATGGGAGAACATATTCACCAATGATATATCTGAGACAGGGTTAATCTCCAAAATGTATAAAGAACTGAGACAACTCAACACCAGGAAGACAAACAATCCAATTAAAAAATCAGCAAAGGACCTAAATAGACACTTCTCCAAAGAGGATATATAGATGGCCAATAGACATATGAAAAAATGTTAAACATCACTAATCATCAGAAAAATGCAAAATAAAACCACAATGAGATATCACCTCATACTCACCAGAATGGCTACCATTAATAAATCAATAAAGAAGTGCTGGTGAGGTTGTGGAAAAAAGGGGAATGCTAGTGCACTGTTAGTGGCAGTGGAGGCTGGTGTGGAAAACAGTATGGAGTTTCTTCAAAAAATTAAAAATGGAACTACCTTTTGACCCAATGATCTCACTGCTGGGAATATATGCTAAGAATCCTGAAACACCAATTCAAAAGAATATGTGCACCCCTATGTTCATTGCAGCATTATTTATAATAGCCATGTCTGGAAATAGCCTAAGTTCCCATCCAGTGATGAGTGGATTAGAAGCAATGGTATGTTTACACAATGGAATACTCCAGGCTATAAAAAGGAGATTTTATCTTTTGCAACAACATGGATGGACCTGGAGATTATTATGCTAAGTGAAATAAGCCAGTCAGAGAAAGACAAATACCATATGATTTCTATTAAATGTGGGATCTAATGAACAAAATAAACTGAGAAACAAAATAGAAACAGAGGAATGGACACATGGAACAAAATGACAGCTGCTAGAGGGAAGGAGGAGGGGGAATGGGATAAAATAAGGTGAGGGGATTAGCTAAAGAACATATATGCATGACCCATGGACACAGACAACAGTGTGGTGATGGCCAGAGGGAAGGGGAAGTGGGGGCTGGGAGGGGGGGGCAAAGGGAGGGGATGGGGACATCTGTAATAGTGTCAACAATAAAAATAAAAGAAAATAAATAGATGTTTGAGAAGCCAAATTAAAAAAGTCATTTTGAACTAAAAATATAAACAAATAACTTGGTTTTAGTGAAGAGTCTATTGAAATGTTTTCCATGTCTTTAGTTGTATAAAAGATTCTGGGGCAAAGAAACGAAAAGTTATGTGTTTACTGTGGAGAATTAGTCAAAGAGAAAATAGCTCACAAATGAGAGAAGCTCATTGGTAAGATGATATTTCATTTATAAGAATTTAGTTTTAGAAATGTAGATAATAAAGACATATATTTGGGTACATTTCCATGTGATAGTTAGTTTTTTCTAGTTATGAAACTTTTTCCATATCATAATTTTTCTGTTTTTTTTTGTCAGTCAAGTCCATGTTCATAGATCTATAATAATTTACTATTTTCTATAAAATTCAAATGGTCTAATTTTACCCTATACTGGATGCTCTATCATTAATTCTGCCTCTGGGAACTCAAAAGTTCTTATCAAATATATTTAGAGGAATACTAAATTAAGGATTGATATATTTATTACTATGTTTGTACTAGAATTAACCTCACTGAAGTTCTTATTGACATTTCTTCAGTGGGACTATTGCAAAAGCCTAACTGGACATCCTACTTCTCTTCTCTCCTCACTTCAACCCATCACATGCACTATTGCCAGAATAACTTTCCCCAAACTTTGTCCATTCCCTTGTTAGATCTTCAGTGGTTCCTTGTTACCAATGGCCAGGGATGCCAGATCCCATAATCTGAATTTTGAACTTACCTTTACAATTTTGTTTGCTATTACAACTTCATATATCATATGTCCCCTCCAGACAAACTATTGTGGTTCCTTGAACACTCTATGCACATTCATGCAAATCCCTATGTCTATTTATGCTGTTCCTCAACCAACAATAATACCCTTTTCACCATTTCTCTGTATCAGCATTTTATGTGTCTTCATTTGTGGGGTAAACATAGGGGAGAGAGAGAGAGAGAGAGAGAGAGAGAGAGAGAGAGAGAGAGAGAGAGAGAGAGAGAGAGAGAAAGAGAGAGAATACAGAATTGCTTTAAACATTCAGAAGTTCACTTTTTTTCTCATGTGATAGTTCTGTCACACGTGTTTGAGAATGGGAGTGGCCCTGCTTTACAGGGTCATTCAAGAATTTAAGCTCCTTATAAGTTGTCAATTCAACAAGTTATTGCTTTATCATCCCCTAGGGTGTGGTCCTCATCTGAGTGGTTAAGGCTGGCCTACCTCATCCAGGTTCTAGCTGGAGGAAGAGGAAACAATGAACAAGACAGGTCTATTTTCTCTTGAGGTCTAGGCCTGGAACTGGCACATGCCACTTCTCACATTTCACTAGAAATAAATTAGTCACAAACATAACTGTGAAGGAGGTTAGGCAATATAGCCTAGCAACATGTATGGAAGAAGTGGGGGACACATTTTGGTGGCCAACTAGAAGTTTACGCCACACTGTTGAAATCTGACTAATGTGCCATCTTTCTTCTTCAGGCCTTTCCTGAGCTGCTCAGTTAGAAGTGATTTCAACTTCCTCTGAACTAGTCTAGTGTGGGTTCTTCAACTGTCATATGTATGAGAATCGCCTATGGCTTTTGCTAAATTACAGAGTTTGACTCATTCACTTATGAGCAGGGCCTGAGATTCTCCATTTCTAATAAGCTTCTTGGTTCCTTGGAGAAACCCATACACTGGTCTGCTGAACAGACTTCGAATATGAAGGTTTGAGTCCTTTTTTTGTTCCTCTCTTGTGGAATGTAACTTTTCCTACTTCATACTAGCTATTCATGTGCATATATTAACCCCCTAATTAGATAGTTAACTCTCATAGTGAACTTTTGATCTCTCTCACATCTTTCTCACCCTACCTCTAGCACCAAAAATAGTCTTATACACTTAAAAGTACTAAATAAATATTTGAATAATTGATGATTAGTGTCAACTAATTCAGAATATTGAGTACAAACTTTTGAAAAGCAACACTGTTTATGCCAGGTTCTGTACTATGCTTTGAGCAATCACTTATTTGGAAATGGTCTGTTCAAAACCTCACTTTCACATAGTCCAGCCAAACTAAAGAGAACTTGCCAGAGAGCCAAACTGAGTTAAGAGAAATTCAACAAATGAAAATCACATTTTTATCAAAGATTTTTCCCCTCCACGCGCTGTGACTGTGTCAAAAGAAATGCTGAGCCCTACATTTGGAATTCATTTCCAGAGAGACTTTCTCTTTAACAGGAGTGAGTTTGTGCCCACAGTGCTTTATGATCCAGTTTGATAAATTCTTGAAGAGTTGGCTGCTTTTTTCCCCCACTTGGAAGTACTCAGTGATATTGCACTTGGAAAATCTCAAGTTGGGTTCCAATTAGAGCTGGATGTGAATGACTGTTCTGAGCTTGGCACCATTTTCGCCTGTCCTTTTCTCAGTCCTGTCACATCCTGACCTTAAGGGTTTGGAGTGAATGAAGAGAGAGGGAATGAATTGGGCTAGGGTTTAAAACAGAGGCTACTTTTGAATCTATCTTGAGTTACATGGAGCAGAGTAAAAAGGCCCGAGGTCTCCTGTCTCACTCCCCCAGCCTGCATGATGAAATTCCTAACTGGAATTATTTTCTACTTGCAAATTGTTGTAAATGAGACAGGGCTGAGGTTTCCATTTTTGGCTCTGTATGGAAAAAGGTTTCACAAACAAATGAATCATGTTACCAAGATTTTAGATTCTTAGTCTAGTTGAAGAAATGAGTTTTAGTCTCTATTAGCTTTACTGGTACAATCAACATGCACCAATTATAAGACAAAGAACTTCAGAGTAGAGTCCTTACATCTCACTTGCAGGCTCTCTCCTTCTCAGTGCCTTTTTAGCCCTTAATTCCATTAATAGGGCTTGAAATTAATAAAAGGATATGCTACTGATTTATACTGACTTCTCTTTTTCTTTAATGTGACTGTGTAAATGTTTACAATAATATTTGCACAGTGTGTCTTAAGTTGTTATTGCACATGTTGTACATGAGTTTGTATTTCACATGTTGGCCTTTGTGCTCCTTCAGATCTTAGAGTACCACAATTTAAGAATGAAAATGTTCATAACAGAGTTGGGGCTAGAGTGAGCCAAGTCAGGCCCCCAGGGAGCAAAATTGAAGGAGGTGCTTATTTCAACATGCTGATCCTGCACCTGCTCAACCTTGAGACTGAGAGTCCTGCTTGATTTTGTTCCCTAGGGGCCTGGCTTGTTTTATCCTAATCCAGGTCCTGATTCTCAAGGAAGAGAGCCCTAAGCACCAGTTTCTGAGGTCATTTGGTTAACTGAAGCAGCCCTTTAAATCCACCCACACTCTTTCTTTTAGGTAAATGCAGAGATCCTGCAAATGCAGACAGGATACAGTAAAATGAAATCCAGCCATTATGATTTTATTCATCGCAGGGTTGTAAGACTAGCATGCTGTTTATTTGCCCTCTATGCTGCAGCTAAACAAAGTCTTGACATAGATTTTATAATAGGCACACATTCATTATTGGCTTTGGGGATCTTCTTGAATTTAACTCCTTGGTCTCAAATCCCCCCAAATTTTCAGACCATCAATGGCACATATAAACGCAAACATATCATTCCGATCTACTGCCTAACTATATCCACTTGCAAGTCATATGTGAATCCCACATATGTGAATTAGCTGTGACGTACATTTTGGCATATGTCAGAAGTTAAAACTACTTCCTTAGAGAAACTCAAACTCCAAATTTGTCTTTATTAAGGCCTTGTCCAAATGATAAATATACACAGCCTCCTTGCTATCTACTGCTTGGAATAAATCACTTTAGGATTGATTTGCTAACAGCTTTCTTCACTCTAAGGGTACTCCTGCCCCAGAGGTCACACTCTCCTTCTTCACACATGCTGCCAACCAAACAGAAGACACTAAGCTGATTATACAGTGAACAAAGAAGGGAACTTGGAGTGAGGGGAACAATTCCCTTTGCGTATTCCAGAAAAATACAGCCTTACAAGGTACAATATTACATCATGGAAAAATCCTCCCAAACCATTGTTGAGTATATAAGTGAACAGATGGGATATATTCACTCTTTTTTTTCAGCATAGTACTGTGAATTTTGATACTTCAGTCAGGAATCACAACTCCTCCAGGAGTCTGTCAGGTAATATACAGGGTGGGGCAGAAGTAGGTTTAGAGTTGTGAGTATGTGAAACACAGTTTATCCTTGTATTATTATTTATTAATTATTGTACTATTTTCCATAAGATCAAATGTAAACTTACTTTTGCCTTACTCTGTAAATAAGTGAAATTGGATGAGAGTACCAGACATTCACGAGTGATGGGACTTCAGGGAAACAATGCATTTCCCATTTATTGCAGCCTCCTTTTGCCACAGGGGAACATGAGCCAAATCTTGTTAGATCTTCTGATTCTTCAGAAGAAAGAGGTAGTTTGATATTTTTCTAACATGATGGTTTCCATTTTTATGTGTAAGAACCCTGAAACACCAATCCAAAAGAACCCATGAACCCAATGTTCATAGCAGCACAATTTACAATAGCTAAGTGCTGGAAGCAACCTAAGTGCCCATCAGTAAATGAGTGGACCCAAAAACTATGGTACATTTACATGATGGAATACTATGGAGCAGGAAGAAAGAAGGAGCTCCTACCCCTTGCAACAGCATGGATGAATCTGGAGAGCATTATCCTAAGTGAAAGAAGCTAGGTGGTAAAATACAAATACTATATGATCTCAACTATAAGTGGAAACTAATCAACAAGACAAACAAGCGAGCAAAATATAATCAGAGACATTGAAATTAGGAACAAACTGACAGTAACCAGACAGGAGGTGGGAGGGGATAGTGGGGGGAAAAGGGGAAAAGGTTTTCAGGAACATCTATAGAGGACACATGGACAAAACCAAGATGGGTAGGACTGAGGGTGGGAGGTGAGGATGGCTGGGGTGGTGGGGGGAAAATGGAGACAACTGTACTTGAACAACAATAAAGAAATAAATTTTACAGAATTATTCATAAAAAAAAGTTTCAGAAATTTTAAAAGTCACTGTGAAAGTCAGATTTGTCTCACTAAGTCTTGTGATCAATTAATTGTAGGCACCACTGCACTCGGACCAGCCTGTCTCACTAAGTCTTGAAGTCTATTTGTGACTCTATTCCCTAGGAGACTTTCAATGGCTCAGCCAGTCATGTTTAGATTGTATATTCTTAAGATGCTAAGATGTTAAGACTTTATTTTAAACAGTTATGTTTATGATGATTGTCCCTCTGCACACAGGTGGCCCAGCCTGCCTTAGCTCTTTCTCTACATTCACAACATAAAACACAACTGTAGACACTTGATTTCTGTTACCCAGATATAACTGATTGCCCTACCTTTACCTTTAGAAGGAAGTCACAAGAACTCCATTGAACCATCTGCTTCCTGGGGACAAAGTGTATGGAAATCATGCTGTCTTATCCAGCTTGGCTTTCTTAAATCCTTAATACCTTGCTGTCTCAACTGCTTAATTTTTGGTCCTTTTGATTTCTCCTGGCCTATTCTTGAATTTGACAGTTGTTGACTAATAGAGGTGGAGCTCAAATCCATGTGTCTACTTCTCAAGGGAATGTGTTATTATCTAAATTTATACCTTGCAGGTTGAAATAACACTTCTTTGGTTTGCCCTGTGTCCCATGTGTTTTCTGTCAGCTTAGAGTTTTCCTGACCTTGTGATCTAAGATGTGAAGTTCTTAGCCTGTGGAAGTTCAAACACATACCAAAGATTTTGGTTAACTTTCAGAGGAGCCTCATATACTTCTGGAGCACTCATGCTGACCCCGAGGAGATATCCTTTTTTCTTTCCTTTCCTTTCTTTTTTCTTCTCTTCTCTTTTTTTCCTTCCTTTTTTCTATATATTTCTCTCTCCCCCACCACTCTCCCCTCTCTCAACTCTCATCCCATTTCTTCCTTCCTCTCTTCCCTTCTCAAACCATAGATGAACTCAGTAGACTTTCCTCAGTATGGATATGGGCAGGCTCACATTACCCCACTCACACAGGCTTATTCTATCTCAGTCTCCCTGTGACCCTCCCATCTCAGCTCTTTACCGCTCCCTCCCATATTGTCCTGGCAATGCTAAATGTGTATTGTCCTGGCAATGCTAAATGCTTTCCCCTCTATACTGACAGAGCAGCCTCCTGACCCTTCTGTGGCAGTGTTGCCAGTTGACACTGAGGGGTAGGGTTGGGGGTATCAACTTTGTAAACCTTTAAAAACTTAGATTCTTTTTTTTTTTAATTAATAAAAGCATCTAGTGCTGAAAACCTTGCTTTCTAAAATCTTGGACTGTAACAACTTTGCCATTTGAAATCATATTAGTAATAATGGAATTTCCCATTCTTGCCGGAAAGCAGTTTTGATTTCCAATCCAGTTACAGAGCTTTAGATTTGGGACACAGCATTCCACATTTATCTTAATTCTGCAGTTTCCAAGGATTCAGGACCCAGTGTCTACTTCTCAGCCCAGGATTGATGTTTACACCTTTATATACAGCCCTGCTCTACTTTAAGGCCCTGAAACCATGGCTTCATTTACATTGCACTTACCATCTTCTCCTCTACACCACACCCACCTGATCCAAAATAATGCTATCACTTCCTTTGTCTGGTGAGTTGCTCCATGGTTCCTCTGGTGTGTAGTCTCTCTTGCTGTAGCAAGTTAATAAAATTAACATTGTCTGACTACAAGGGTTCCTGGATGGTCTTTGTAAGATGGGCTTATCACCTTCTAGTCCAAGCATTTATTAAAGTATCTGTCCCAACACATGCAGTCTTTTCCTTAGGAAGACTTATCTTTCATTGTGATATAACTTCCATGAAGGTAGAAATTTCCTCTTTCTTCACAACTATAGAATAGTGCTTAGGTCGTTTTGACGGAAGCAATGAATGAATTCTGTTAATAGCCCTTAAAGTGATAAAATTATCTCCACAATCTTATACATAGAGTATGATATCTCATTTCAGCTTCTCTTGAACCCTGCCTTGAGTTTTGTAATCAGAAAGACATGGGATAGATCCTATCTTAGTCTGTTCAGGCTGCTGTAGCAAAAATGCCATAGACTGGGGCAGCTTATAAACACAAGAAATATATTGCTTACAGTTCTGGAGACTGGGAAGTCTAAAATCAGGGTGCCAGTGTGGTTGGGTCCTGGTGAAGGCGTGCTTCCAGGTTGCAGACTATGACTTCTTGCATTCTCACAATACAAAATGAGCAAGGAAGCTCTCTGGGGTCTGTTTTATAAGAACACTAATCCTGTTTATGAGGGTCTTTCCCTCATGACTTATTACCTCCCAAATGCCTACTTCCTAATACCTTGGGAGTTAGGGTTTCAACATATGAATTTTGGGGGAATACAATATACAGTCTATAGCAGACTGTTATTCCAACATTTAAAAAGCTGTATGATTTTGGATAAATTATTTAACCTCTACTCCTTGATTTTTTTTCACCTGCAAATTGGGGATGATGCTACCTGTCTTACTTGGTAATTGTGAGGATTAAATGAGGTGATTTATGTAAAGGGCTTATCATGGAATCCAGCACATGTTAAATGTTCAGTAAACATCAGCTAATATTTTTTGGGGGGATTTGAACTTCCTTTGGCATTTATCTTTTCAGATCCTAGGGACTTACATATCTCTAGGCCTCTGCTGCAATTAAACATTAAATTTTGTTTTTGTCCCATAGTTGAATTACATGTGCATGTCTTCTTTGTTTAGTTGTAAACTCTTATATGGCAAGATTTATGCCTTGTTCTTCCATGTATTATTTTAGGTAAATATATCTATACATCATTCATACATAGGAGGCACTCTAAATATGTATGGCTGGGAAGACTGCTTGAAAAGGAAGATGTCAGTCAGGGTGTAGAGCCAGTCTTGATTGGTGAATGCCTGCATGGCACACAATAAGTGCTAGAAGATTATAATAAGCATTAATAGCTTCTTTCCTGAGTGGTTTCAGAAGCTAACAACTGAAGAGGAGGGGTAGGGGCAATGAAAGAGCGTTTCTGACTGCTATGTTACCCTGATGAATGTACATTTGAATGACCCAGGAATAATGAGAGGGGCCAAGGAGGTGGGTGTGAATAAACTTGGTCATTTAATTCCTCTATTTCTCAGGAATTGCCACTTGAGTCTGGCATAGCAATTTCGAACAGTAGGTGAATTATGTGTAGCTAATCTGTAACCAGAGACCATTGTGGTGAGCTGTACTGGAGTTCTTCTCTCCTGGGATGAGGTGGGAATCTAAGATTCTTTGTCTTTTAGTCCCTCTGGGGATTAACACCAAAGTCAGAGGAAGCTGTATTTTGATTGTGGATCAGGCTGAGGTCTAAATGGTTCTCCACTTGGGGGAGTATTTATGGCAATTGATATCTTGGCCCTCACACACACACTGTAGTGCAGGGCTGATAAAGGGGCATAAGAGCCAAGACTTAGCGTATGATAAGAGGGCAGGGTTTCTTCAACATTACTTTCCCTAAAAAATTCACTCCTTTTGTCTTCCCCCTTTTCCAAGTGTCCAATTCTACCCCTTTAGTATTCTCCAGAAGGTTGGATGATGACTAAGGTCCCTTTGAGCCTTCAATGTGCTAATAAACTGGCTCTGTAGGCTGAAAAAAATGCCTTGATGTGTAGATTTCTATGGTGTATATATTCTCATCAAGTGGGTTTCAAATTTTTAGTTTATAGACACTGAATATGATCTTGGGGAGAGATGTGCAGAGCTGCCTCTTGTGAAACAGTTTGTGCTGGTTCCAGCATCCTATTGCCTTAAACTCAGACATTTTATGATTTTGTGGTCTTGGCTCCTTTTCTTTCCATTCTCCATATAACACATATGCAATAGCTACAATATCAAAATTAAATGATACATTTTCTAATAGTCAAATACAGGGCAATAATGAAAGGTTTTTTTTTTCCCCACATTTAATACTAGGATATCAAGGTTGTGTCAAGGATGGGTGCTGGCAGCTAATTTTTAGTACTAATTTGGGCAGAAGCAGCAGGAAGGACTATGGGTTTGTAGTTCTATACTACCTTCTGTGAATTGGCAAGAGCCTCTCTGAAAGTGAAGCTTCAGCTATGCTGATGGCCCCCTGAGCCACCTCTCATAATAGACAGAGTCATCTCTCCAATAGCTAAGGCAAAGCTGACAAAGAGCAGTAGTGTCAAAATATAAATAAATATTATAATATTCACTCTTATATTTCACTGTTTCATGCCCTCACAACATACATCTAAAAAATGCTTCCTCCCCCCACCCCCACTTTAACATAGCAAGTTCTGTCAGCAGCAGAAGTTTCTGCAAATTGAATGTGTTTAGCTTAGAAGACAAGGATGAATAAAGAGGATTGTGATTGCTTGCAATTGGTCCAGGTGGGGGAGGCAGAGAGACAACTAGAGCTGAGCTTGGCCAGAACTGTTTAACATGTTTGAGATTTGTTCCTAATTCCTTCAGTTTTCAAAGGTATATCCTGCTTCAGTTTCTGCCCAGCTGCTTCAAACAGTCCTTCCTTTCTTATCTCTGCTTCCCAGGCTGGAGCTGTTGCTCAACAAACCTCTAGTCACTTAGAAAAGCCTAAGCAATGAATTAAGACTGTGGTGACTTCTGATACATATTTATATGTATAGTCTTCCTTGGCACAAACATACAAAGAGCCTGTGGTGTGCTGGTAAAGTTTAACAATGGACTCTTTAGGGAAAAAAATGTGCATGTGTTCCTATATTTTACTGATAAAAAGTATAGGTAGCATGCAATTTTAAAAGTAACAAAATATACATTACTCCTTATTTTAAACTCCATATAGCCAGTTCATTGTCACCAAATGCTTTTGTTATTTTTACTGAATTCTTGTATCTGTAGCCAACCTCTGGTTGCAATTGACAAATGAATATAGTCTACACATAAACGTCGGCTGGTATTTTCAATTCTGTTAATGAGTAAGATGAAAGTGAAATGACAAAGGTACACACCAGAACTTCATTTATTGATCACTGATGTGAGCAACTCCTTTGTTGAATCAGATAATTTTTAAATACTGGATGAAATATCCTTCATATCCTTCATTGTTGTTAGCCACAATGTAATGGCTACAAATACAATTCAACATGCTTTTAAATACAGTGTTATTAAAGCTTTCTCCATCACTTTTTAAAGTCTAGACAATCAAAAAACCAATAGATCAAGACTTTGTTTTTAGCATTTTCAAGTTACCACATTGTAAATATTCCCCACTATGGCTGATGTCAAGCTACAATTGTGTTGTAACTAAATGAAGAGTCTGAAGAGATGCATAATAGCAAAATTTTATAGAGCATTATCACCACTCAGATACTATAGATACAAGTAACCTTAAAGGCATAGATAACAGTAAAATGTAGTGTAAGAATTAGGAAATAATGTATTTTGAGTATTACCTTTATTTGAAAGATAATTTGTTTAATTGGACATACACATAATTTAATTTTAATGTTGTCTGACAACGAGCTCATGAAATTTCTGAAGATTTAACAGTTGGTTCTGGTGAGCTCAGATGGGGCTACTTCAGCATATTGATAAGCAGCCAAACTTTTGCAGGACCTATTATGGGCTAGATACTGCATGTATAACCCACATCCCTAAATTGGGGGTTTCATCCCTAGTCCAGGCATGTATGGGATGCAACCGATCAGTGTTCTTCTCTTACATTGATGTTTCTCTCTCTCCCTTCCTCTCTCTCTAAAAGCATGAAAAAAGTGTCTTCGGGTGTGGGTTAAAAAAAGAGAGGAAAGCCCTGGCTGGTGTGGCTCAGTGGATTGAGCACTGGCCTGCAAACCAAACGGTTGCTGGTTTGATTCTCAGTCAGGGCACATGCCTGGGTTGTGGGCCGGGTCTCTGGCTGGGGACGAGTGAAAGGCAACCCCACATTGATGTTTCTTGAACTTTCTTTCTCCCGCCCTTGCCCTCTATTAAAAAAAAATTATAAAAAAAAAATAAATAAAATCTATTAAAAAAGAAGAAAGAAGAAAAGAAATAGAGGCACATAGGTAAAAAGAATTAAATTACAATAAATATGTACCTATCAAAAATAACTTTATATGTGAATGGATTAAATGCTTCAATCAAAAGACATAGCTTAGCTGAATGAATAATAAAACATGACCTATATATATATATATATATATGTTGTCCACAAGAGACCTATCTCAGAACAAAAGATGCACATTGACTGAAAGTGAAGGGATGGAAAAAAATATTCCATGCAAGTAGAAACAACAACAACAAATGCTGGGGTAGCAATACTTATGTTAGACAAAATAGACTTCAAACAAAGGCCATAACAAGAGACACACAAGGATATTACATAATACTACAGGCATTGTTCCAACAAGAGGATATAACCCTTGTAATTATATATGCACACAACATAGGAGGACCTAAATATATAAAGCCAATCTTGATGGACAGAAAAGGACAGATGGGCAGTAATACAGTCATAGTAAGGGATTTTAACATCCATTGACATCAATGGATAGATTTTCCAGACAGAAAATCAACAAAGCAACAGAGACCTCAAATGACACACTGGATCAAATGGATTTAATTGATATTTACAAACATTTCATCCCAAAACAGCAGAATGTACATTCTTTTTAAGTTCCCATGGAACATTCTCTAAGATAGGCCATATGCTAAACCACAAGAAGTGAAACCATATCAATCATCTCTAATCACAGTGGTATAAAATTAGAAATCAGTTACAATAACAAAATCTCAAAATCACTCAAGCATACAGAGGCTAAATAACAAAATGAAAAGGGAACCCATTGTATGAGAAAACATATTCACTGTGATATATCTGATAAGGGATTAATTTCCAAAACATATAAAGAATTTATATACATTTTTTTAAAAATTAAAAGATTTTATTTATTTTTAGAGACAGGGAAAGGGAAGGAGAAAGAGTGGGAGAGAAACATCAATGTGTGGTTGCCTCTTGTGTGCCCCCACTGGGGACCTGGCCCACAACCCAAACATGTGCCCTGACTGGGAATTGAACTGGTGACCCTTTGGTTCGAAGGCCAGCACTCAACCAGTGAGCCACACCAGCCAGGGCAAGAACTTATATCCATTTTTTTAAAACTCTATATCAAGTAGATTGCTTGCCTCCATTTCTTTTGGCTCTTTTTTTTTTCCTGGAGATTTCTCTTGTTCTTTCATTTGGGGTCTGTTTCTTTGACTCCTTATTTTGGCTGCCTCTTTGTTTCTGTGTATTACGTAGAGCTGCTACTTCTCCTGAGCTTGGTAAGGTGGCCTAATGTAGTAGGTATCCTGTAGGGTCCAGTGGCACAGTCTCCTAGATCACCTAAACTGGGTGCTCCAAGAATGTCTTGTGTGTGAATTTTGTGAGCCTTCCTGTTATGATTGAATCTCGATTACTATTTGCTTTTTCATGTATGGTTGTCAACACCCCAAGCCCAGGCAGGTGACTCCTTCTCAGGTGTAAGCTCCACAGGGTGGAGCATCAGGAAGTGAGGAAGGTGGGGCCATTGCTTTTTCCCAGGCTGATGCCATAAGGAGGCAACTGCTTCACCCAAGAAAGATGGCATCTGAGGTATGGGAATGGGACTCAGCACAGGGGCCCTGCCAGCTGTTTCCTCAACTATCTCCCCTGATCTACAAAGCCCAGTCTTTCCTTACAGGACTCTAGTCAGCTCCACCCTTGCTCTGCCTGAGCCCAGAGTGGCTACAAATACGATTTCATGCACTGGCCCTTAAAGAGAATGCCTGTGTCTCCAGCACACTTCTGTCTCTCCCTGGCAGACAGAATCCCCACTGATTTTCACAGCCAGTTGTCAAATGGGTGCCCCTTCCCTGCTCTGGTACTGTGGGATGGGGAGCCTGGCTTGGGGTTGAGACCCCACTCTCCTCAGAGGGAGCCTTTTCAGCTGAGCTATTTCTCCAGAATCTCAGCCACGACCAGTGAGAGTGGGGCCAGCCGACTTTGAATCTCTACCCTTCCTACCAGTGTTGATGTGGTTTCCATAAATCCCTAGTTATAAGACTTCTGTTCAGCTAGTCCTCAATTCATTATTCAGGTTAATTGTTCTTTTTTTAAAAAAATTTTTATTTTAGATTATTCAGTACAGTTTCTATCTTTTATTCCCATTCCAGCCCACCCAGCCATCCCTCCCCACCTCCCTTCCATTTCCAAGACCCGTAGTTTTGTCCATATGTCCTCTATATTTGTTCCTGTAAACCCTTCCCTTCTCCCCTGAAATTCCCTCCCCTCTCCCCTCTGGTCACTGACATCCCATCCTCCATTTCAGTGTCTTTTGTTATATTTTACTTGTTTATTTGTTTTGTTGTTTAGGTTCCTGTTAAAGGCGAGATCATATGGTATTTGTCTTTCACTGCCTGGCTTATTTTGCTTAGCATAATGCATTCCAGCTCCATCCATGCTGTTGCAAAGGGTATGAGTTCCCTCTTTCTTTCAGCTGCATAGAATTCCATTGTGTAAATGTA
>CM052552.1:17072608-17088151 GCA_028533065.1 Trachops cirrhosus | reverse complement strand
ATTCTCTCTTTGTCTTGAAATTTTGCCATTTTAATTACGATGTGTCTTGAGGTGGGCCTGTTTGGGTTCCTCTTGATTGGGACTCTCTGTGTTTCCTGAATTTGTGTGACTTTTTCTCTCATCAACTTAGGAAAGTTTTCCATTATAACTTTTTGAAATAGGTTTTCTATCCCTTGCTCCTCTTCGTCTTCAGGTATCCCTATTATACGGATATTATTACGTTTCAAATTGTCTTGCATTTCTCTTAATCCCTCTTCATTCTTTCTGAGCCTCTTTTGTTGTTCTTGCTCTTTCTGGGTGCTTTTTTCTACTTTGTCCTCCAGCTCGCTGATCCGATCTTCTGCTTCATCGATCCTGCTTTTCATTCCTTCTGCCGTGTTCTTCAGTTCAGAAATTGTATTCTTCATTTCCTCTTGGCCCTTGTTGATAGTTTCTATTTCCTTTTTCATATTGGTATAGTGTGCAGTTAGTTCATTGTAGCTTCCCTGTAGTTTCTGGAAACTCATTGAGAGTTCTTAGAAATTCCTGATAATCATTGCTTTGAACTCAGAATCTGATAGTTGCATTGCCTCTATTTCATTTAGCATTATTTCTGAGGCTTCCTCCTTTCCCTTCATTTGGGGATTGTTCCTTTGTCTTCTCATTGTTCGTGAGACTCTTCTTGCTAGTCTCAGCTTTTTAAATTGAGCTGTTCTGGCTCCCTAGGTTTATGGTGTGAACTTCTGTGGTAGAATACCTGTGAGATTCTGTGGTGCAGTCTCTTTCGGGTATCCAGGTGTTTACAGTTTCTACCTACTCTTTTTTGTGATCAGTGGAGGGGTAAGGCAAAATGGTTTAAGACAGGAAGACAGTATTCTATGATATTTATGGTAGCAGTCAATATAGAGGAGATCGGAGATCCTTTGGCTATGTATAGTGTTAATTGTGGTCTTCCACCCCACTAGCCACTTTTTAGAAAGGATGTAAAGATGATAAGATTATTGTTGGGAAGGGAAGGATTGTGAGTTGACTCTAGAAAGCAGTGAGGATGTGGGAAGTCAGAATCTGAGGTAGGGTGAGAGTAAAGAGTAGTAAATATGTGACGTGTGTGTGAGAATAGAGTTATCCACTGTAGTAATAGAGCTCAGGACACTGTGAAGTGGGCTAAGAACTGGAATGGGTGACGTGAATTATTAACAATTGTATGTAATAACTATTATTTACAGTAATATTAGAGCAACAATCCTATGACAGAATCTGTGAAATCTAGATAACAAGAATAGAGAGTATTGAGCCTTGTACTCAGGAATAGAGAGTATTGTACTAATGGAGCACAACTGAAGGACAGTGTATTAGGAATACACTATAAATGAGACAACAGGGGAAACCTATCAAAGGATGCAATATAATCAGCCAAGCAAAGAAGTCTATACAAAACGAAGAGGAATATCAAAATGCTATATAAGTAAAAGGTGTAGGAATAATGAAATAATAATTATACTATTATGCAATTACTTGCAGGTTCAAAAAAAAAAAAAAAGAGGAATGAACCAAGCAGAAAATGGAAGGAAGAGGAGATAACTTTGGAAAGGAAGGGAGAAGGGTCAACACTAGGGTTAGAGAAAGAGAAGCATAAAGAATTGTTAGATCACAACATAATACAAATTGAAAGATAAAAGCTTACTTGAAGATAATTAAAAGAAAACACAGAAAAAACCAACCAACAGCAAAAAAAAGAAAACACACTCACACACACACAAAAACACATACACCTATTATTGATTTCAGACTGGCCCAGCTGGTTTTTCCAGCTGGGTTCCGCCCACTGTGGGGTTACTGGAGACAGGTTTTCTCCGTTCCCCTTTCAGGTCTCCGTCAGCCTCTGACGTACTGTTCTTGGTGCAGGTGTACATTGTCCCCCAGCCCATCTGATGTCTCCCGGAAGGGACCCGTGTGTGGGGGCTGGGTACAACTATGTGCGCGCTTGGGAGTTCACCGCAGTGTGCTCCGATGTCCCGCAGAGCGCCTGCCCCTCTTCCGAGTTCCCGCTTTCTGGATCCCAAAGGGCACCCACTTGCCCCCAGTTCACAGCTTGGGTATCGTAGGTCCTGGGAAGCACCTGTGTCTTTTCATTTTTCAACGCTGTGGTTTCTGAGATTTTCACCAAACCACGTTCTGTCTCCTGCTTGGGGGCTCAGGCATAGAGGCGGTGCCTTTGGATGCAGGGGGTGAGGTGCGCACTTTCACCAGGGCTTTGCATAGGTGCTTACACACCCTGTGTGGGTGCCTCTTTGTCCTCACTCCTCTCTCTGTGCCGTCTGGTAAACTGGCTCCCCCAGGTGCTGCTCAGACTTTGTTTGGCCAGGAAGGGAGCAGATGACCCAGCTCTCTCCTGGGAGCCCCGTGGGCCGACCCAGGCGCGCCACCGGATCTGGATCTGCAACCCTCCTGGTCCCCTCGCTGATCCACGTAGTCTCCTTACCCTTGGGTTTTTCAATGTCCGCTGCAATTTTTGATCTCTGATTGGTGATTATTTTTCCCTCCCTGGGTGTGGGAGATGCAAAATCTGCTCCTTCCTAACATGCTGCCATCTTCCCGACTCCAGGTTAATTGTTCTATGTTTTAGTTGTACTTCCAGTTTGGTCCTGGGAAGAAGTGAATGTACCTTCCATCTACTCGGTTGCCATCTTGGATCTCTTTCAACAGTCTTAGTAATGGTATGTAAATCAATACTACTGATTGTCCCCCACCTGTTTCTTGCATGGTTTCAGTCCCTTGTTGTGCCCATTAAATTCTTCTGGAAGTCCCTAGCATGTATTTCTCCTGTGATCATGAACGAGTCTGCTCTTACCATGTGCTACTGCTGCTTCACTGGACATTAACTAGGTATTATTCTGTTCTTACTATCTCTCATTGAAGCTCTGCTCTTCTTGAGTGCTGCCACTACTCTGCTTAACTCAAATATCTTTTCCTGACTTTGTTGCTCTTCTGATTCTGGACACTGACAACAAAGCACAGGAGTGTTCATGATGCCAATGCACCTGGATAATTTGTCTTAAAAGAAGGGAAAATGAACCTGTCTCATTTATATGACAGTTTTTGGAAGGGGTCCTCAAGCAGGACTGCTGCTAACATTTCAACTTTTTAAAAATAATCTTTTTATTTCAGAATAGTTTTTAGATTTACAGAAATATTGAGAAGATAGTACAGCGAATTCCTATATGCATTATACCCATTTTCCACTGTTGCTCATATCTTACATTATTATGTTATATTTATCACAATAAGTCAATATTAATGTGTTATTATAAACTAAAGTCCTTACTTTATTCATATTTCCTGTTTTCCCTAATGTCCTTTTTTCTGTTCAAGGATTCTGTCTAGGAAACCACACTACATTTAATAGTTATATTTCTTTGGGTCCCTCTTGGTTGTGACAATTTTGAACACTTTTTTGTTTTTGATGACTTTGACACTTTTGAGGAGTACTAGTCAGGAATTTTGTAGACTGTCATTCAGTTGAGATTTGTTGAATATTTTTTTCCATGTTTAGACTTGGGTTACATGTTTCTTTGGGTGGAAGGCCACAGAGGTCAAATGTCATTCTCAGCACATTATATCAAAGGTACCTACTTTCAACATGACTTATCACAGTTGATGTTGAACTTAATCACCTGGCTGAGGTAGTGTTTGCCAGGTTTCTCCACTGTAAAGTTTTTCTCTCTTTAAAAAATACACCTTTCTATACTGTACTGTTTGTAAGCAAGTCACTATGCACAGCTAACATTTAAGGAGTGGGAAATGTCTTGAGGGTAGAGTATCTACATAAGTTATTTAGAATATTCTGCACCAGAGATTTGTCCTTTCTCCCCCATTTGTGTATTTATCCAATCATTTATATCAGTGTGGACTCATGGTTATTTATTTTAAAATTTGGGTTATAACTTAGTATGGTTAATCCTCATTATTAATAGGTACTGTATTTTTTAAATTTGCCTACTCACTAGAATTTATTTGTAACTCCCAGAGTAATACTTGTGGAGCTTTCAAGTTCATTTGCAGACATGTGCAGAGCAATGACAACAAACTTGAGATGCCTGAAGTACATGTTCCCAGTTGAGGCTGAAAAAGGCAAGGCTCTGCCTTCTTATTTTACCTTTCAAAGTATAAACAAGTATCCTTTTTGTTGTCTACTTAGTGTTACATTTATCCCATTTTGTGCTTTTTTGTAATTTCACTCTTTAAAATAGCCACAAGCTTAATGCCAAAGCACTGTCTAGTGCTCCTAAGTGCAACAAGGCTGTGATACAGAAAATGCATATGTTAGATAAGCTTTTTTTCAGGCATGAATAATAATGCTCTTGGCCACAAGTTCAGTGTTAATGACTCAACAAGTATATTAAATAAATTGTCTTTAAACAGAAAACCATGTTAAACAAGCTTATGTATTGATCTGTTAAAGAGAATATTGTGACTAGAGGCTTTCAGGAACCTAACTCTGTATTTCCCCTAGGAGCAATGGTTCAGTATTCAATAATTCAGTGTTCATGGAAACTTTATAGACCATAACTACCACTATTCATGAGTATAGACTATTCTATTACTTTATTAAATTGTTGCTAAAAGAGTTCCCACTTTGGCCATTGGAAGCTCTTTCACTGGATTCCAGCATCCCATTGCCCCTTTGATATATTCTCATTAGCGTCTGTGTGTGATTTTTTAAAAGCAATTACTTAATTTCCTGTCCCATTCCTAGAGTCAGCCATTTCTCTAAGGAGTCATGTTTTTTTTTAGCCAAGATCTGAGCACTACCTGCATTTGTTGCTATTGAGGTGTCATTGCTTCTAGGCTTTCTTAGCTGACAGAGTAAGGAAGTATATGTGTCTATATTAACATAGATATGTACATATATTTATAAATAGTCCTGTATATAATCATATGAATCTATATTAAGTAAACATGAGTTCAAGCTGATGTCTCCAACTTTATTACCACATGGATTATTCTTTCCTTTCCCCTCACTAATCTATGAACTCCCATTTCAACAGCAAGAAATCTGCCTCCCACCATCTGCCATCCCTTTACTTAATTGTTCAATTCTAGCAGTGTCGGAATTGTTAACCCATAGTCCTGTGGGAAGCAACGTTCTCAAATAGAGTATAGAGTGCTTTATGTAAAGTTTTTCTCTTTAGTCTGACTGTCTCCACTTGCCTCCATCGTTACTTAACTCACACCTTTTATTCCTTTACAGATTTTAGTAATACTTTTTAATGCTCTTACCTGCCCATTTCTTCCTATTCAGATATAACTCATGTGGAAATTGGGCTTATAAACAAATACAGGTGGCATATAACCCATTGTACTCAGGATCCCTGAGGACTAAGCTGTTTTACCCCTTCTACTCCACCTCCTGATTAAGGTCAAGGCACCTTATTCCTTCTGGTATCACAGTTCTTTAGGAACTCCCTAAGCTTATGCTGAAATAACTTTCTGTAGGGCTGTTCAATGTAACTTAATCCTTAAGTTAAGGATAGTTCCTAAAATAGTTCCTAAAATTTATTAAGTGCTCATTATTGTTAGGCATTTTTCTTAGTATATTAGAAGTATTAGACTGAATTAGAGTTATTAGGCTTGATTAGACTGAAAGTTCTATTAGGATCTAGTCATATTCTGCCATTTTACAGATGGAAAACAGAGGCTCAGAGAGGTTAAGTAATTTGCTCAGGGTTGTACACCTGAAAATTTGTGCTCTTTCTACTACACAACACTACCTTAAGTTACACAGACCCTAGAGCTGAATCTCAAATGATTCAAAAACCAAAAATTAAAAAAATAGCTTCATATGTCTTCTAGTTTTTTTTTTTTTTTTTAAGAGAATACTTTCTGGGAAGTGAGATTGTTGTTAAAGATGCCAGAACATAACAAAATCTGGATTTCAATGCAATTTAACATCTTGCTAAATAGTTCCTGGTGTGCCCAACTCAAGGTGATTCAGCACAAAAATCTACATAAAGAGGTAATGGTGCTACAGATGACCAGAAGCTGTTTTCCTAATTCTGTTCCTGTTTCATCTGTAGCCAATTTTGAGATGCAAACACTACAATTCAGTTAACATGTATTGAGCACTTCCTTTGTGCAGGTACCAGTAAGGAATAGAGAAATGAGTAAGGGATGGTTCTAAAACTCAAGGAAAAACGTGTATCTAAAATACAATTTCAAGTAATATGGAAAGGGACTAAAATTATATGATTTATCACAAGCCTGATCTACTAATGTGGGGGCTCTATCTTCTCTGCTATGCTTGATTCACCTTGACATTAGAATGACTCTCTGGTAAGTACTTAGTGATATTAGGTCTCTAGAGAATATTCTGAGACTCAGAGAGAGGCCATCCTGGGGGTCCAAAATAGCTGTGGATAACCTGCATTGCAGAACATTATAAGTGGGCTCTGGACCTCTGTAGGGTGTTGGTGTTCCCAGTCAAGTAGATGGCCAGATATGGTGCTTTGTGCTTGCCTGGTTCCTGCTTAATAACTCAGTGAGGGATTGGCAGAGCTTTGCCTAATTTGCTTTTGGCTCCCGGACCTCCCACCCCTCTTTCAGGTTAGCATTTCCTGCCTTCCTTGCCATTGCTCTTCCTCTCCCCAGACTAATTATTAGATGGGTGGGAGGTAGCTTCCAAAAGGGAAGGCTTTTTTCCTGCGTACTTATTATATGCAGCAATCTAGTCATTTGGGCTTTAATTGGCTTCAGAGGACCCCTCAGTGTTTTGTCCTCTGTGTACCAGGAAGTTAATTACTTAATAAGACAAATGGGAGTCTTTCAAAGATGCAGTGTTAGCTCTTCTCTTTTTTAGAGCTAAACTTGGGCCAGGCTAGGGTACTCTAGTCACTATGAGAACCAGCCTAAGACAAATATGTCAAGCTGGAGAAGTTTGTGTTGACTGTTCCAAATTTAGGAGCCCTCTTTCCTAGTATGGTTTCTCATAATTCCCCAGGGCCCCTCTGTACAGATTCTCCCTGGGCTTGCACTTTCAATGTCTGACCCTAAGCTTTGACCCTTTTTTAGTGATTCCTTCTAGCAGAATATACATGATCTGTGTTCCATTTCTAGGGGACCCTGTTCACTTAATCTAAAAAAGGAATTTATAGTAACATTAGCAGCCAATATTTACAATGTAAGCCAACACAGGGATTTTACTAAATAGTTTATATAAATTTGTTAAATCCTCCTGACAACCTTATGAGGTTGATTGTTCTTATACCCATTATACATATGAAGAAATCAAGGACTAGAGAGGTTTAAGTGACTAACAAGCAGTGGAGCTAGGATATGAATCCAGGTTGTCTGACACTGGAGCCAGTGGTCTATAGATCACCAAAGTGTAATGTCATGTGTGTTTCACTAATGACTGATAACGACCTAATTGCTGAGACATGCCTGCATACTTTCCTAACATTTTCCCAGAGTGCTCATAGATTTATTGAACATCTACTATTAAGTAGATGATATTTTCATTCAAATAGTGATATTTAATGTATTAATCTTTAGGAGTGATTGATATAGATATTTTGAAAGTATTAATGAATAATTAAGTATTAAATTGCATGGTATTGATTGTAAGCACACTGATATTTTAGGATCTAGAATTATGCTAGTGTTACATAGGTAAAGATGAAGGAGGGGAAGGTATTTTATGCAGGGAGGAATAACACAGCAAGGGAGAGAATTGAGAAGAAGGTGAGAAAGAAGCAATAGGAGATGTATTTGGCTAGCATAGTGATTTTTAAGTTCCTATGTAACTAGGCTTATAACTTTCCAAACTCTGTGGCCACAACCCTTCTTGTCACATCTGCCATGGAATATGTCCAATAGGGAAGACATATTATTATATAATAAGAGCTAACATTTATTGAGTGCATGGTTCTGCAACACTTATGAGGGTTATTTCATTTAACCCTCAAAACATTATAAAACTGGAATTGTTAGTCTCCCCTCTTTTTAAATGAGAAAAAATAGGCTCAGAGATGGTAAGAAGCTTGCCTAACATCACATGGCTAGTAAGATACAGAGGTGGAAGATGAGCCCAGGTAATGTCACTCCAGAGGATGTGATCTTAACCATAAAGCTATATTTCTTCTGTTTGGGCAGTACTACTCTTATAAGTCCTTTGTAAGCTCCTCCCCTGGTCTGTTAAGCCAGGCCATGTATTCAAAAGGACTAAGTTTGTCTTTTGTACCTATGGCCTAGACCAGGAGCAGAGCTAGTAGCCTCCTTGATTCTTTATTTCTAAGGTCCCACCTTGGCTTTGACTTGCAAAAAGAAACACAGAAACATGAAACCAAAGATAGTAGGACCCTTCTCCCTAAAGACTAGAGCAGATCTGTCTTTAATTATCCTAGCGTGCTAGGCTTCTTTACCTTAAGATAAACCATGATCCTGTTGGTCCTTACAAGTGAAAAGGGCACCTCCCATTTGATGCTTGAGGAAAAAGACTTAGTTCCAGGACAGAAGCAATGGAAAGAACAGTTTTCTTAGTCTATTTACAAATATAATTCCTTTATTTTTCCAGCCAAATTTTCACCTTCTAACATGGTAGATGGATTGGGTCCTTGGAGGCCATTTTGACTTTCAGCCTTAACAGGAACTTCTGTACTGTAGACTTAGAGAAGATGAAAAGACAGCCTTGAGCTCTACTTTGGCTACAGGGCAAAGCCAGTACTACACCACAATTTGTTCCTCTGTTTACCCAAGAAGGCTAATAGTCCAACCTGTTGTTACCTAAAAGGGTTGCATTTTCTTTAATGAGAGACATCATTAGAGGGTTTGAGAAGTCCTACCTCTTTATTGCTACAAATCTGCCTTTTCAATCCTTGCCATCTGTGCCCACTGAGATGAGAATTTAGGCCCTTAAAAGCTTTGTGAATATCTCTTTCATCTGTGCTTTTCCCTAAGCTTCTGAAACTGGTCTATACAGGGTTACTTCAAGTAAATTTACCAAATTAGTACAGAAAGCTACCTTGTATTTTCTAGTTCTCATTTTATATTATATCCAGCTATGTCATTGCCCTATATTGGCCCTGCCCAGAAAAAGTCAACACCAAAACCCTCTTCCCATTAGTAAGTGCATCCCTGTTCTTCAAGGGAATTTAAAGTTCTAAGAAATAGCAATAACACCCCCACCATGATCTCTCTTCTCTTGTTTACACAGAAATAGGCTTTATTTAGAAGACAGTAGGTGGCCATTATAAGTTTTGAAGTACCATAACAGTGGTGTTGCAGGACGTTGATCTGGCGATAGCATATTTTCCTAATGCTAGTACTACCCTAACACAGTATTTCTTTCTTTCTTTTTTTTTTTGGACCTAATGCATAGGACTGGATGTTCCATTATTAGCATTTCCAACCAAACCAGTGATTTGGAACAGATGATATGTTTCTCTCTTTTTTTTTGTTATGTTTTTAGCATATATTTCCTAATTGCATCTCAATATAGTTTCTGTTTTTTCTTTTTTAAAAATTGATGTTCACGTACAGTTGTCTCCATTTTCCCCCACCACTCCCCCCATACGAGCCATCCCCACCTACCACCCTCAATCCTACCCCCTTTGGCTTTGTTCATGTGTCCTTTATACATGTTCTTTCACAACCTTTCACCCTATTTCCCCTATGATCCCCTCGCACCTCCCTTCTGGTTACTGTCAGTTTGTACTTAATTTCAAGGTCGCTGGTTATATTTTGCTTGCTTGCTTGTGTTGTTGATTAGGTCCCAGTTATAGTGGTTTTCTCTTTCACCACCTGGCTTGTTTCACTTAGCATAATGCTCTCCAGATCCATCCATGCTGTCGCGGAGGGTAGGAGCTCTTTCTTTCTTTCTCCTGCATAGTATTCCATTGTGTAAATGAACCATAGTTATTTTAATTCACTCATTTACTGATGGGTACTTAGGTTGCTTCCATCACTTGGCTATTATAAATTGTGCTGCTATGAACATTGGGGTGCATGGGTTCTTTTGAATTGGTGTTTCAGAATTCTTATGGTATGGTCCCAACAGTGGAATTGCCAGGTCAAACTGGAAGTTCCAATTTTAGTTTTCTGAGGACATTCCATACTGTTCCACAGTGGCTTCACCAATCTGCATTCCCACCAACAGTGCACTAGGGGTCCCTTTTCTCCACAACCTCACCATCACTTGTTGTTTGTTGATTTGGTTATGATGGCCATTCTGACCAGTGAAAGGTGGCATTTCATTGTGGTTTAAGTTTGCATCTCTCTGATGGCTAGTGATGCTGAGCATCTTTTCATATGTCTCTGAGCCCTCAGTATGTCCTCCTTGGAGAAGTGTCTGTACAGGTCCTTTGCCTATTTTTTAATTGGATTGTTTGTGTTCCTGAAGTTGTGTGAGTTCTTTATATATTTTGGAGATCAAACCCTGGTCTGAGGAATCATTTGAAAATATGTTTTCCCATACAGTTGGTTCCCTTTTCATTTTCCTGATGTTTTCTTTAGCCATGCAGAAGCTTTTTATTTTGATGAAGTCCCATTTGTTTATTCTTTCCTTTATGTCCCTTGCTCTAAGGAACATATTGGTGAAAGTATTGGTGCATGGCATATCTGAGATTTTCCTCCCTATGTTCTCCTCTAGGACTTTTATGGTGTTGTGACTTATATTTAAGTCTTTTTTCCATCTTGAGTTTATTTTTGTGTATGGTGTAAGTTGGTGCTCGAGTTTCATATTTTTGCATGTAGCTGTCCAGATCTCCCACCACCATTTGTTGAATGGGCTCTATTTACTCCATTTTATGCTTGTTCCCCCTTTGTGGAATATTAATTGACTATAGAGACCTGGGTTTATTTCTGGGCTCTCTATTCTGTTCCATGGATCTATGTGTCTGTTCTTATGCCAGTACCAGGCTGTTTTGATTACCATGGCCTTGTAATATAGTTTGATGTCAGGTATGGTGATCCCTCCTAATTTTTTCTTCTTTCTCAAAATTGCTGTGACTCTTTGGGGTCATTTATAGTTTCTTATAATTTTTGTAATGTTTGTTCTATATCTGTGAAATATGTCCTTTGTATTTTTGTAGGGATTTCATTGAATCTATAAGTTGCTTTGGGTAGTATGGACATTTTGATGATGTTAATTATTCAAATCCATGAATATGGTACATGCATCCATTTGTGTCTTCCTTAATTTCTTTCTTCAGTGTTGTGTAGTTTTCTGAGTACAGGTCTTTTACCTCCTTGGTTAAATTTATTCCTATGTACTTTATTTTTCTTGTTGCTATAGCAAATGGGATTTTATTCCTGATTTCTGTTTCTGATATTTCATTGTTGGTATACAAAAATGCCTTTGATTTCTGAATATTGACTTTGTATACCACTGTTTTGCCAAATTCACTTATTAGGTCAAGTAGTTTTTTTGGTGGAGTCTACAGGATTTTCTATGTACACTGTCATGTCATCTGCAAACAATGACAGTTTTGCTTCCTCCTTTTCAATTTGGATGCCTTGTATTTCTTTTTATTGTCTGATCACTGTGCCTAGGACTTCCAATATTATGTTGAGTAGAAGTGGTGAAGGTGAACATCCTTGTCTTGTTCCTGATCTTAGTGGGAAAGCTTTTAGTTTTTGGCCCATTGAGTATGATGTTGGCTGTCAGTTTTCAGTTTCTCATATATGGCCTTTATTGTGTTGAAGTGTGCAGCCTATACTCCCACTTTGCTGGATGTTTTCTTCATAAATGGGTGTAAACCTTATCAACTGCTTTTAATGCATCTATTGATATGATCACGTGATTTTTGTCTTTCCTTTTGTTTATGTGATGTATTATGTTTATTGATGTGCAAATATTGCACCATCCTTTCATCCCTGGGATGAATCCCACTTGATCATGGTGTAGGGTCATTTTGATATATTGCTGAATTGCCAGTATTGCAGTTTTCCAATATTTTGTTGAGGATTTTAATGTCTTGTTCACCTGTGATATTGGCCTGTAGCTAGCTTGCTTGCTTGCTTTCTTTCTTTCTTTCTTTCTTTCTTTCTTTTCTTTCTTTCTTTCTCTTCCTTCCTTCCTTCCTTCCTCCCTTCCTTCCTTCCTTCCTTCCTTTCTTTCCTTCTCAAATTGGTCTTTATTTTTCTTTTTTATTGTTGTTCAAGTACAGTTGTCTCCATTTTCCCCCCACCACTCCTCCTACCCTCTTTGGTTTTGTCCACGTGTCCTTTATAGATGTTCCTGAAAACCATTAACCCTTACTTTGTTGTGTCTGTATCTGGTTTTGGGATTAGGATGATGCTGGGTTCAGAAAAAGATTTTGGGAGTCTTCCTTTTTCCTGGATTTTTTGGAATAGTCTGTGAAGGATACGGGTTAGCTCTTCCTTTAACATTTTGTAAAATTGTCCTGTGAAACTGTGTCTGGTCCAGGGCTTTTGTGTGCTGGGAGTTTTTTGAGTACTGCTTCAATTTTTTCAGCTGTTACTGGTCTGTTCAGGCTTTCTGATTCTTCTTCATCCACTTTTGGGAGATTATATTAAATTTGTCCATTTCACCTAGGTTTTCAAATTTTATGGCATATAGTTCTTCATAGTAATTCCTTACAATCCTTTGTATTTCTGTGGTATCAGTTGTAATCTCTCCTCTTTCATTTCTGATTGTGTTTATTTGGGTCCTTTCTCTTTTTTTCTTGATGAGTCTGCTTAAAGGCTTGATTTTGTTTATCTTTTCAAAGAACCAGCTCCTGGATTTATTGATCCTTAGTATTGTTCTTTTAGTCTTGATTATTTTCTCCTTTCTAGTTGTTCTGGGCTGTCTTTGTTGTTGTTCCTCCAGTTCTCATAGATGTAGGATAAAGTTGTTTATTTGAAATGTTTCTATCATTTTTAGGTAGGCCTGTATCACAATGAACTTCCTTCTCAGGACTGCCTTTGCTGTGTTAAGTCCATTTGATCTAGGGCATTGTTCAATGTCTCAATATCCTTGTTGATATTTTGTTTGGAAGATCTATCCATTTTTGACAGTAGGGTGTTGAAACTTCGTAGTATAAGTGTGTTTCTGTTACTATCCTTCTTGCAGTCCTCCAAGATTTTCCTTATATATTTGGGTGCTCCTATGTTGGGTGCATATATGTTTATATGTTTATGTCTTCTTGAGGGATTCTTTCCTTGAGTATTATGAAGCATGTTTCTGGGTCTCTTTTTATGGTCTTGTTTTTGCAGTCTATGTTGTGTGATATAAGTATTGCTACTGTGGCTTTTTTCCTGTTCAATTGCTTGGAATTTTTTTCCAACCCTTCACTTTCAGTTGGTTAACACAGTATTTCTCACATTGTGCTGCAAGTGCCTGTTTCCTTACCTTTCTCCTTGAGCAGATTGTAGACTCTTTGTGGAACAGTTAGTTATCTCTATTTACAGTGCCTAGTGTGGTATTAGCTGAGTAAGGAGAGACTGGAGATAGAAAGCAACTAAGGATGTAAGAGTGGAGGAGGGGCTATTAAATTAGTCTAGATATGTGAGGTAGCAGGAGCCTATGTAAGCACAGGATCTGTGAAATACTTTGAAAGCAGACATGCCAGGATAACATGGATTAAGGGGTGAAGTACTAAGAGGACATCAAGATTCATAAGTTGGAGTATCAGAAAATATGCTGTACTATTGAGTTTTAGGGAGTGCAATAAATAATACATCTTTCTTCTCCAGAGCTCAGAACTAATTGATTAGTAAGATACAATAAATGAATGCATACCAAAATGTGTGTGTCCTGTGAATAATGCAGATTTTCCTATATAGTAAGTGACTCACCAGGATAACTGTAGTTTTCTCCTCCTGTAAGCTTCCCACCTGGCTGAGAACAGCCTAAAACTCTCTTTCAGGATAGGCATATCTGAAAGAGAAAGCCCCAGAATTAGGGCCAGTCAACTTTTTCTGCACAGAGCGAGATTATGAATATTTGCGGCTTTGCAGGTTATAAGGCTGGTCTCTGTCACAACTATTTGCCTCTGGTGTTGAGGTTGCAAAGCAGCCATACACAGTAGGTAAATGAATATACTTAGCTGTGTTCCAATAAAACTTTAATTACAAAAACAGGTGGTTGGCTGGATTTGGTTCACAGGCTGGAGTTTGCTGACCCCTGACATAGAAGGAACTGAGTTATACTTTCTTCATCTGTCTCAACAAGAAGCTAAGTCATGCCTTAAAGAAAAAGGAATAAGGTGTTCACAGAGAGGCCATGAATGTTGTCCTAGTGAAAGCTTCTTCAGGGAAACCTAAAACCTGGGAAATGCTAGTTCCATTCTAACACATGTCATTGATAGAATGACTGTAACTTAAGGAAAAGTTTGTAGAAAGATGCATATCTTTGGAGATGTTGAATTTGAGGTGACAGCAGGACATCTAAGTGGAAGCCACCTGTAGCCACAGTGGTGTGGGTATCCAGCTGTACTGGCTTGTGAGAGTTGATTGTACACATCTCTTCTCAACTATGTGTTCAGTGACCTCACAATGGTAGCTTGAACTTGGCCCTACTGGGAGTATTGATAATATGGAAATTGGCAAAGGCTAGAAATCAGGGGTTTCCTGCCCTCAACATAAGCTGATTGTTAAACATTTACCAGCACAGCACTGCATGTAAAAGGTGTGAAATGTGGATCTGAAATACAGTTGCAGGGAGTACCCAGTGAGGGAGTCATCTGCTTGGAGGAGAAAGCTGAAGATTTGGCAGTGGATGAGTCTACTGAGTATGGACTGGAAAAGATCAAAGTAAACAAAGCAAAACACTTGGGGAATATTCACACCTTGAGGATTGTAGAATAAGAAGACAACAGAGGCTTGGAAGAGCAATGACAAAGGTAGGAGAATGGGGACAAGGCAGTGTCAGAGTTAGGTGGCCATCCCTCACTATCTATGATGTTAGGTCTCTTAGCAAACATGTCAGAAAAAGGACCACTTACTCCTGGCTAATTACAGAACAAAAAGCCCATGTCCTCTTAAACAGATGGAGTAGAGGAGGAGAAGAGAGTCCAGGACCCTGTGGATCTTTCAAATGGACCCAAGGTTTGTCTCTTTAAGACTTTCTCCTTGGTCCTCCATGCTATTTCAAATAGAATCAAGGGACACAGAATTTGGAGCAGATGATATAATGCCACCACAATGCACAGCATTTTTAATTTAAAAATCCTGAATTTCACACTCTTTAACTCATGAAGGATCTAGTTGCTATTGTGGTTTAAAGCCTTGGACTGCAGTCCTAGCTGAGAGATATATCAGAGATAAAATTCCTATAAACAGACAAAAAAGCCAATTCTATTAACTACTCTCACATACTAGAGATCAACTAATGCTTATGCTAGCTTCGGTGGTCTGTTTGTTTTGAGGTGAGCCATCCCTGTGTCTGGTAAGTACCTTGCCATCTTCCTAGGGGGTTCTGAAGCTCATCTTTGTGCAATATAGGGACCCTGACTCTAGAGCTCACTTTCATCTTTCCTAAGGCCAAATCCCAGTAAGGCCCCAGATACCCAAAATAAAGCTACTTACTTGCTAATCATGGTATCAGACCCAGATGAAGCCCCA
>CM052552.1:17039723-17053646 GCA_028533065.1 Trachops cirrhosus | reverse complement strand
CATAATGGGGAATATTCACAATAAAACTACACTGACAAGCTAAATTACTACCTGAAATGGCAAAGACTTTCTGAGCTGAAAAGAACTCAGATATACAAGATTACTAGGCAGCAGAGAGGAGGTGAGGAGGAAGGATTAGGTCTTACTAGGTATGCACTTGCCCTGCATCTTCTCAGCCATCCTCATCATTCACTGTGGATCTGTGCTATATTTTCTTCTATAGGGTCTTGCTGTCTAAGTGGCCTGCAACTTAAAAGTTGGGGCCTCTGGACTTCTCTATTTTGAAGACCCACAGATCTCATTCCCTGGTGTCTTGCTGTTGCCCTGAAGGCCAGGTCAGGAGCTGAGATAAAAAGTGCCCCTCTCTCCTATTCTTATTGCCCCCATCTAGGAAAAAAACCTGTTTCCCTTTGTAGTTCAAGCTAGGACAGTTTGTCTTTATAAGTGAATCCCCTTCGCCTAACGGCTTCTGCTTTGGGAACTTAAAAGCCAGAATGATTAGCCAGCTAGTTCTGTTTTCCACTCTGCCACATCTCTCTTCTGAGACACGAGAAAATAAGCACAAAGCAATTCCTTGCTCTAATGAAAGTAAGGGGAGGGGGTAAGTGCCAGAGGAAATCCACTCCCACCTCCTGGGTTGATAATAAAAAAATACTAACACAGTCACACATCCAACCAAGCCCAGGCTCTTAGGAAATGAAGGCTGTCAGAAGGGATTGCGTATGGGCTCTGAAGATTCTGTAAGAACAGTGTTAGGAGTCCATCAGCTGGATGTTTTAAGAAGAATTCATGAAGACAGCTAGCTTCTACATTTAGAAATTGTGTTTGGCATTTAATTACTCCAAAAGACCATTTATATCCTCTATTGGATTATTATGGCGGGGGGAGCTTGGTAGAAAAATTGAAAGAGGATTCTCTAGGTACTGGAGAGTTTTTGAAAGAAAATAAACCAAATTTTCAAATTTCACCCTACTTATCAGGTGACCTTGGAAGAGAGATAGGATGACCTGTATCGAACTGGTGGGGATGCCCACCCTTCTCTACTCTCCCTATTGTTTCCTCTAAAGCCTACTGTCAGATCATGTACCTAGAGAGAAGACAGGAAAGTACCATTCTAGGAGAAAGTACCATTCTAGGAGAGAAGACAGGAAAGTACAATTATAGGTAGATAGGGAGAAATTTTTCTTTCCACTGCAAACCTTTTCTTTCAGTTTTGTGCTGAGGGCTGGGTAGGCTAGTAGAATGGGTCCACATGGTGCAGGTGAGTAGGCATTTGTAATAAATCCTGTGGCAGGGGGAGAGGCATGATATCCCTAGAAAGGAATGTTCAGTACAGAATAATACAGGCGAAGAGTGAGCCATGATTAGCTTGATGAGAATGTAGACACCTACTTGGCCGTGGAACTGAGCATAGTACAGTACATTGCATGTCTCTTAAAACAATAATCCTTGTGTGCCCAGGTATGGCCACATGCTGGGATAATAATGATAAGCTGAAAGTTATTGGATAAAAATGGAAGAAAACAAAATAATATACCCACAGTGCAGTGAGGCAGTAACTGTAACATCCCAAAGATATTTGGGTAAGAAATAGATTCAAGAACATCTAGGCTAGTGAAGTTGCCAACTGACTAGATTCTCTTCTCATTTTCTCAGAAAGCCTTCAGAAGACTGATCCTATCATAAACCCATATTTTATACTTTATTTCAAAAGACAGAGATAGATTATCTCAGACTAGATATTGTACATAAAAAGAAAAAACTAATTAGGAGAGCTTGTTGGAGGTCTGGTGGTGACCTGTATGAATCTATTACCTACTAAAAAAAAAAAAAAAAGGTTAAAGCAATACCACTGATTGGCACACAGGAGAAAAGTGGAGAAAGCTCCTCCTGAAGCTTTTTGGCTACTATGTGGGGAGTGGTGTTCAGACAGGCTTACTAGTCCAAAAGTTTGTTAAACTCACAAACATTAACAATATATTTAGTAATTACGGAGCACGCTTATGCCAATGAGGCCAGATTTACAGATTAGCAATGAATTTTCTTGATTTGATCATAATCCTCGAATGATATACAAGGGATGAACTTGTACATTGCTGTGACTGATCAGAGACACTTTGTTTTCTTATTAATTTTAAAGATGTGCATGCATAGGTCAGGAAGAGGGAGGAAATTTATAGGATTTCTAGGAATGCTCATGTAATAGATCCCTGGCTTATAATAAATTAACTAGAGCAGAAAAACTGCAGCATTGTAAACTCAACAGAAGGGATTTCCAAGAACTGTTTAGTTTGTGAAAGGATAAACTGAGTAAGGGGCCATCTACCTCCATATGTTACCCTCTACTAAGAGCCAGTCATTAAAGGATTTTGTTGATATTAATATTTAACCAGTGTTAAGGCTTAGTAAGCTACTAAGAGTCAAAGATAATATATTAGTAAATAGCTTTTAAGAAAGCTATTTACCTGAATTGCTTTTTAGCATTCACTGTCATTTAGTTGAGGGCATGTTCTCCCAGGGAGTCAGAAAGCTGGATAAGTGTTTAGCAGAGAGAAAAGGTGAAAGAGTTGTAGGATGTGGCTCTGTTTAGGTCTTCCCTGGCCTTGAGAATCATAGCATGAAGGTATTAGGGCCAGGAGATGGAGGATCAAAGACGTACTTTATTTACTTCCAAATTTGGCTCTTCACTTCACCAGGAAACCTGGAACTAGAGAGATAAGTCCTTTACATTTTGTAACACTTTCTAACTTTGTAATAAGCTTTGTTCTTGCCACTTCTGATCTTCATAGAACCCTGCGGAGTTATCAGGGTCATTTTATTATATTCATTTGGCAAATAACCTACCTGCATTTTTATCATCTTGCCTTTTTTGTTGGCTCACTCCTGAGCAAGGAAGTGGCTCAAGGAATTAGATAGATACTCAAAGAAATAAATTGCCAAGTGGAAACAAAGACACCATTTACTAATCTATCTGGATTGCATTTCAAAAACTGCTTTATTGAGGTGTGATTCATATAACATGACTGAACATATCAAAAAGTACTATTTGGTAAGTTTTGACATATGTATATAGCTGTGAAAGTGTCACCACAATCAAGATGATGAGCATATCCAATACCTCCTAAAGTTTCCTTATACTTACACTTACAAGTACCATAGTACCATTGTAATATCTCCTTCCCTGTCCTCTCCTCTGCTGATTTTTCTTTCCCTTTCTTTCTCTTTCTTTCTTTCTTTCCTTCCTTCTTTCTTTCTTTCTTTCTTTCTTTCTTTCTTTCTTTCTTTCTTTCTTTCTTTCTTTCTTTCTTTCTTTCCTCTTTTCTCTCTCTCTCCTCTTTTTTTCTGTTTCATGTGCTCTTCTCATTTCTTAAGGTAGAAGCTGAGGTCATTGGTTTAAAACCTTTCTTTCCTAACACAGGCATTTAGTGCTATAGTTTTCCCTGTTTTGGTGGTAACCTCCCAAATGGATAAGTTGTGTTTTAACTTTTATTTGACTCAAAATACTTTCTAATTTCCCTTTGGAATGCTTTGACCCATGGGTTATACATAAATGTTATTTTCTTTACAGATATTAGGGGATTTTCAAGCTGCTTTTTTTTCTGTTGGTTGTAATTTAACTCCATTGTGAATAGGGGATATATTTTTTTATGACTGAATCCTTTGAAATTTATCAAAATTTGTTTTATGGCTCATAATATGGTAATTTTGGTAAATGTACTATGTGCACTTGAAAATAATTTGTATTGTGCTCTTGAATGGAGTACTCTATAAATATCAATTAGGTAAAGTTGAATGGCAATATTGTTAAAACGTTTTATGTCTTGATTCTCTGCCTACTTGTTCTATCAGTAGTGGAGAGAGAGGTGTTGAAATCGCCAATGACAGTTGGGTATTTATCTATTTCTCCTTGTAGTTATTTCAGTGTTTTTCTGTTCAGAGATGTTAAACTCATTTTCACTGGGGGCCACATCAGCCTCGTGATTGCCTTCAAAGGGCCGAATGTAATTTGAGGACTGTGTAAGTGTAACTACTCCTTAACCAGGGGCAAGGAGCTTGGCACTGCTGCCAAGTAGAAACAAGGTGCCAGGCCGGATAAAACAAGGTGGAGGGCCGGATTCAGCCCATGGGCCTTGTATTTACCACCTGTGCTATATATCAAAGCTCTGTGATTAGATGAACACATGTTTATGGTTGTTATGTCATCTTGACAAATGTTTCCTTTATCATTTTGATGTGACTTTCTTTATTCCTGGTAAAATTCTATAATCTAATTTTCTGCTATTAATATAGATACTCAGCTTTCTTTTGATTAATGTTAACATGATATGTATTTGATATCTTTTTTTAAAGAACATTTTTTAAGATTTTATTTATTTTTTTAGAGAGAGAGGAAGGGAGGGAGAAAGAGAGGGAGAGAAACATCAGTGTGTGGTTGCCTCTCACATGGCCCCCACGGGGGACCTGGCCCACAACCCAGGCATGTGCCCTGACTGGGAATTGAACCAGCAGCCCACGCTCAATCCACTTAGCCACACCAGCCAGGGCATGCCATCTTTTACTTTTAACATATTTTTATATTTAGATATGAAATGCATTTCTTATAGACATAAAATAGGTATTGCTTTTCTGTTTGATCTGCTTGGACTTTTAATTGGATATTTAGACCATTTACACATAATGTGAATATTGATATGGTTAGGCTTAAATCTATCATCTTACTATTAGCTTTCTATTTGTTCCATTTGTTCTCTGTTCCCCTTTCCTCTTTTTCTGCATTATTTTGGATTAATTGGGATTAATTGAATATTTTTACAATTCTATTTTATATTCTTTGTTAATTTATTAGCTGTAAAGCTTTGTTTTATGTTAGTGGTTGCTTTAGTGTTTAAATATCTTTTACAAATTACAGTCTACCTTCAAGTTATATTGTACCACTTCATGTATGATACAACAACTTTGCAAAAGTTCACTTCCATTTCTCAAATCTGTACCTTTGTTCTTTCATTGTCATACATTTTATTTTACATGTTGTAAACCTCACTCTACCTTGTTATGATTTTTTTGTTTAAACAGTCTTTTAAAGTGCTTTTAAAATTAAGAAAAGCAATCCCATATATTTACCCATGTAGTTACCATTTCCAGTGTTCTTTATTATTTTAGGTAGACCCACATTTCTATCTGGCATTGTTTTACATTTTTCTGACACTAACTTGTAGTGAGGGTTCTAGTCTCAGAAGAATGCTTCCATGGAAAAGGAATAAGTAATTCTTGTTGTACATATAAAAATCAAAGTTTGATTTCAGGTGTAACAACCTTCAGGAGCATTGTCATAGACTTTGCTCAGGAGGAGTGGGAAAATCTGAACTCTGTCCAGAGGTATCCAGATGATATTACTTTAACAAAGGAAAGTTATGTGCACGGTTATGAGAGAAGAAATAAGAAGTGTATACACAGTGACAACTTGAAAGTTTGCCTTTGGCTAGAAGGCTTAGGCTTTACTTATTTTTCTTTAGATATATTTTCCTTTTTAATTACAGTTTACATTTATTATTATTCTGTATTAGTTTCAGGTAAATAGCATAGTGGTTAGACAATCGTGTGCTTTACAGAGTGGTCCCCCTAATATTTCTACTCACCCTTGTTTGAATTATCTAAGAACTTTCTTCACTCTCATCCCCCATGTTTCAAATACTCATTATATACCACATGACTGCACACAGCTGGCCACAGTTGATTGGTTCAACACTGGATGTTATACCAAACATAGGTAAACCAGAACCATTTCTTGCAACTGCTTGAAGAAGAATCAAGAGATTTCATTTAAGCCTTGGACTTTAATGGGTTCTGTCTGACATGGCTGATTTGGGAACTCTTCCTCAGATAAAACATGGCAAAATATTTCTGAGGACTATAAAAGATCAATTTGTATACATTAACTAGGTGACTAATATGAGTAACATCCTGGGTGTATTGTGTGGTGTGGAGGAGGACAGGAAAATTAGGAACTGAGGTCTTTGCTAACCTCCTACAGATTGTGGTAGCAATCCAGATTGGAGATAATGAGGCTTTATTATGGCAGTAACAATGGAAAACAAGAAAATTAATATAAAGGAGATAAAATCAAAAGAAGTTAGAGACTAATGTGATGTGAAGGGAGGGAGCAGAAGATTTTAGGATGTTATTCAAGCACTCAAGAAATGTTGGGGTATGCTCTAATTTCCAGATTCTCGTTTCAAATTAGTAAATCTTTTATAACAATAATGGACTCCAGAAAGTCATAGGCTTCCAATGTGCTTACTTAAAGTCATCAGGTTCAAACCATATCATTGGTTTTACCATACAGGCAGAATTACCCCCTTTTCCCTTTTACCCTTTTCCCATAGTAATAGAATTGTCAGTTTTTTTCGTTCATTTGTTTGGCTTATGACCATTCACAAAAAGAACTATTTGTTGTTGGATGTGGTCATATAAGGCCAATGGATAACAGTAGAATTCTGTAGCAGTTTTGGGAAACCTTTCTTAAAATTGGCATGTTTTCTTTATACCCTTTCTTCTACTTTTCTCCTCATTCAACTTTTGGATGATTGTGAGGTCCCTGAGGACTTGGTGGAGGAGAGCAAAATGCAATTTTTAGATTGTTATGTGAAAGCCTGGATATACAGAAATAAACTTATTTGAACCACAGATATTTGATGTCTATCTTGCAGACAAACTAAGCATTAATTGATACATCTAGGTTGCTGTACATTAAGATTAAGAATAGTCAGCACATCCTTCTATCTTGTCTAACTCAGAAAGCATTGGCTTATTAAAAAAAAAAGCTTTCTCAAGTATGTTCTCATGTAAATAGATATACCCACTTCATGAAAATTTGGAAAAGAGAGACACTTTTCCCCCTATAGTGTAGGGAACTGCTTTGCATGGCGTGGAAATGTAGCTCAGCCTCCACATGGAAAACCAGTGGGGAGCGAGTGGCATGCAGGACCATGCCCACAGAGAGGTTTTCCCATGGGGAATCAGGCCTGCATTGTACCTAGATTGCTATGAGACTTGCTTTTGCTAAAACTCCCTCACCCTGAATTGAGGCAGCAAGGGCTTATTGCAACTTCCTAAAATCTGAGCTAAACCTCCCAAGTATGGAGTGTGACCGGTTGGACCACTTTTCCCCTTGGTCTGCAACATCCTTCTCTTTGAAGTAGTTAACAACATTCTTTCCTTTGTTTCTGTAAAAGGAAGCCACTTAAAGTGAACCTGTGCATAGTAGATGAGGACTACCCTCCATGTAATGTACCCAGAGAAGCAATAAAAGCCTGTCCAGGCAGGGGTCGGGGCTCTCTCTGACTTAGAGAGTGGCCGTGCTATCCTTTTTTCTCCACAGGATTTCTGTAGTACATGTGTATTTGTTCATAACAACCACAACACACGGATCCTGCTGGACAGGATCTGCATCACTATAGTATGTATTTCTGTTCAGTGATCTTCAAAAACAAACTCAGAGAAAGTGTCAAATGGTGTGTTGAAATAATATATGAACTTTGAGAGATATCAGGGACATTAAGGAAAGACTTGCTATGCTTGGATACTTTTCATAAACCTATTATCTCATATAATGTGATAAACAACATTTGGGAAAGGAGTGACTCCCGTCCCACTTGCTATATTTTCTATTGCAGCAATTGGTGTGAAGAATAATGCCCTCCTCCAAGATGTCCACATCGTAGTCCCCAAAATCTGTAAATATATTACCTTACAGGGCAAAAAGGACTTTGCAAATGTGATTTAATTAAGGATCTTGAGATGAGGAGATAATTCTGGGTTATCTTTGTAGGCCCAATAGAATCACAAATGTCCTGATAAAGAAGGTGGGAAGGTCAGAGTCAGAGAAGGAGGTGTGATGAAAGAAGCAAAGGTCAGAAAGACAGACAAAGACTAGAAGATGAATGAAGGGGCCATGAGCCAAGGAATTCAAGTAGCCTCTTGAAGCTGGAAAAGGCAAGGGAACTAACTGATTGCCCTCCTAGAGCCTCCAGAAGGAATACAGCCCTGCTAGTACCTTAATTTTAAGATTTCTAATCTCCAGAATTATATGATAATAAATATGTGTTGTTTGAAGTCACTTAGTTTATGGTGATATGCTATGGGAGCAATAGGAAATGAATAGTGTGCAACAAATGATCACAAAGTTAGTGACTTAAAACAGTGTTACAGAACAGACTGGGGTGGGGGCTGAACAACACACTATTACCAAAAGGACCCCCCTCTTTTTCTCCGGGGGTTCCTCCCCTGTACTAGGTTCTCTTTGCCCACCACCAGAGGAAAGACGTCTCTCAATGCCAGAGATTGGTGAAAAGGAAAGGAATTATTATTTATTTAGAAGTTATACAGACTAAAGTTCTTTAGAATACCCACAAATGCACACAGTCCTTCCTTCTCCCTTTGCCCAGTCTGGGGTACCTTATCTCAGGAAAGAAGTAGAAGTCTGTGATCCAGGCTCCTGGCATCATCCACGTGGCAAAAAGGGAGCACTTCCAAAGCCGTGTGGTCCCAAAAAGATGCCAAATGGCTGCTGCACCTGTGTTTAAATCCCAGTGCCAATCTTCCTGTGCAGCCCCATTTCCGGTTCCTCCCACAATTGGCCACAGCTGCCAGCATTCTGGGCAGGTGTGGCCCTGTGGCGTGGAGCCAATTATCTCCAAGCTCTTTTGGATCCCATTATAAATCCCTTTTTGCGCCCCCCTCTTGGCTGCACCCTGTTACAACAGCACACACATTTTTTTATCTCACAGTTTTTTTAGGTCAGAAGTTTGGGCATGGCTTAAGTATGTCTTCTGCCCATAAATCTGCAGTCAAGGTTATTATCCAGTTGTGTTCTCATCTGAAATCCTGACTGGGAAGGAGTACATTTCTATAATGATTCAGTTGGTTTGCAGACTTCATCTTGCAGCTGTAGAACTCAGATTTCCATTCTCTTGCTGGGTATGGAGCAAGGCTGCTTTCAGTAAGTAGAGACTGTCTGCAGGTTTCTTCTCATGTGGCCCTCTCCATAGTCCCTTTTATAATATGTGTGTGTAATCACAAGAGTGGTATCCAATCCCTGTTGCCATATAACTATAATATAGCATAATCATAAGAGTGTCAGCCTTTGCCGTTTTTTGTTACTTAGAGACAAATCATGGGTTTTATCCACACTCAGTGGGAGGGGATTATACAGGGTGTGAACATGGGGGCCACCCTAATATGAACATGTTGCCACAGTTGGCTGTAAAAATCACAATAATTAATAAGTGCTATTAGCTGCTGTCTAGTGAGATTTGGAATCAGGCAGGCCTTTGAGCTTGGCAGAGATGGGAAAGCTAAAGTCTGCGACAACATACATATGTTACTCAATATACTTGTGCTAGAATGTTCATATCAACTCTGTGTGTGACAGCTAAAGGTAGGGAAACTACTTAAATTCCCCTCAGTGGCAGGATGGATAAATAAATTAGTATTATTTTGGATGAATATACATTTAACGAAAATGAGAAGATTCTAAAATTGTATTCAACCATCTGAACCTCTAAAACATAATAGTGTGTAAAAGAAACTAGGCACAAGAATGCATACTATAAAGTTGAATTTCTATAAAGTACAAAGACAGATGAAATTAATCTATGCTGGTAGAAGTCAACATAGTTGTTACCTTTGGGTGATAGTGATAGGAGGGCAACCGGAGAGCTTTTGGGTTGCTAGCAGTGTTTTATTTTAGTTTTTGATCTGGGTATCAGCTACATGGACATATTTAGTTTATGAAAATTCACTCTATTCATTCTGCTTGAGACTTATGATTTGTGCATTACTACACACACACACACACACATACACACACACAGCCTCAATTATAAGACTTTCTTAAATCAAAAAGAAAAAAGCCAAAGTTTTGACTGGTAGGATCCAGTGAGAACTGTGGAGCTGTGAGAATGGCCTAAGGGCAGCAGGGACTGTTGTAGAGTGGACTAGCCAATCTGTTGAGGTAAAAGACATGAGGTTACAGTTGGGAAGCTGCATGGGCTAAGCACTAGGCATGTTGTCAGGAGATATACAGAGTTCTCCAAGTGCTGCATTTAAGCCCCAGTGGAGGTGGCCTTGAGGGTGCTGCTGTTTACAGCTTCTGCCCTGTTACCAATGACACTTTTGAAAGTAAACTGTCTGTACATGGACAAAGTGGACCCCCTTCCCAGAGGCTCCTAAAACCAGTAGTACAACTTCAAGGAGTCTTTTGTGCCTCTGAGAAACCCATCTTGGCTGGGTTCCTGAGTGGCCTGTCATTTTGTGAGCTCACTATAATCTCTCAGCTGATAGTAGGGGTGAGCAGCAGGGCCTAAAATGGGAACAAAAACTCACAAAGACTTTCTGAGGCAATTAGGTGCCCCAATGGAGCATTCTGGTTTGTGGCTTCAAGTCATAGGCTTTATCTGGCCTTCCCTGAACCTTTTATTTACTTTTAGGACTCTACTTCCCACTGGAGTCCAGAGGAAGCAGTAAGAGGATGGCACAAAGCCAGAGTACTCTATAAGTGAGCTCTTTATCTTCTTTCCACAGAAGCTCTGTGTGGGAACAGCAACTCAGGCTGTCCTTTAAGCAGCTTCATTGTCAAAGGCTCAATAGAATTCTCCTTCTGAATAAAAGGAGATACATTTCTTTCTCTCTCTAATTAGTGCTTAGACTTAAAAATATTGTGTTCAGTCTTCAGCTTAGAAATACACTACCTGAAAAAAGAGTATTCTTTGGAAGAAAAAAGAAAACTTGATGCCATCTCTGCTGTTTGAATTTTCACACCAGCTTGAAAAATGCAGATTCAGAAAAAAACCCCAAGGGGTTTATTCATGCCCAGCCTAGACATTCAGGGTCCAATTTCCATCATCTAGCAGTCCAGTGGGTTGAAATGGTGCACATACAGATCACTGTGAATTACACTAATGTGTGTTGCACCAACCACTGTTTAATATGTGCAATGTTTTCTGCCTTCACAGCTCTGCATTTTCTAGTCTTGTACCAAAGACCAATCATCAAAATATACTGTACTGGTGGGGAGCAGAAACAAGTATACAATGCATTCAAACTTTCTGTCTCCCAGATAAATTTCAAATTGACCCTGCTGGCTTGGGGAACTCAGTGCATGGATCTACTAAAGCTAATATCCCTGAATAGCTCTCTTCTCTTCCCCTTTCATCCCTCCCACCACATTCTGTCACTACTCTTTCTGTTTCTCTTTGTCTTGTTCCTTGTCTCTTCGCTGCTTCTTTTGGGGTTATTGGACCATGGCATCTTCCTTGCCCATGTCTCATTTGAATAGCTCACAAAAACCACAAAACAAGTAAAAATCAGTCTACAGAACAACTAGGTGATTAGGACTTTTATGTTGATGAAACAATATCTCAAACTACTTTAACAAAAAGACATGGGATCTTTGTAGCATGCATGACCAGAGAATATTGTAGAAATTGAAAATCTGTAGGCTTGAATTCTGTATGTATTTGAAAAGCTTGACCTTCAACTATGAGAGAGACTGTGAATATAAAGTAATAAGTACTGAAGAAGGAGAAACCAAGTAGCAGATCAAAGGTTTTCTATTCCATTCCCTTGGAAAATAGGAGGATGTTTCTATAATTCAACTGAGGCCTCTATATCCTACACTTTCTCCTTCTGAGACCAAAAGATTATCTTCAGAGACAGGAAATTCAGGTTTCATGCAGAGACATTGTTATGAGTCATTGGCAGAAATTCCAGTTTTGCCTATTTATTTTAGATTGGAATTCCTCTTCCCTAGAACACCCCATCAATGTGGCCTTTTTGCCCTAATCTTAGTTAGATACTAGCAGAGTTACCCCATAAATAAGTTTGGCTTAGAATTTTCTGTCAGTGTCCATCACAAGAGGATATTTGATTGGAAATTTTGGGACATGAAGCTTCATTATATAACACAGAAATACTGAGTAACAGAGACATGTAACTCCAATGAAGAGAGAAAAAGAAGTTGGTAGAGGAATGAAGGACTTGGTAGGGGAGAACCTGTAGCCTGTCAGCCATGGAAGACAGTCCCAGAGACTGCGCAGTCAGGCTTACCCCAGAGGATCCAGCCATATATTAAAAAGATCATACACAATGATCAAGTGGGATTTATCCTGGGGATACAATATTTGTAAATCAATAAAAGTAATATACCACATAAACAAAATGAGGGACAAAAACTACGTGATCATATTAACAGATGCAGAAAAAGCATTTGATAAAATGCAGCACCCATTTATGATAAAAACATTCAGCAAAGTGGGAATAGAGGGAGCAAACCTCAGCATAATTAAGGTTATATATGACAAACCTACAGCCGATATCATACTCAATTGGCAAAAACTCAAAGCTTTTCCCTTAAGATCAGAAAGAAAACAAGGGTGTTCACTTTCACCACTCTTATTCACATAGTACTGAAAGTCTTATCCACAGTGATCAGACAAGATGATGAAATAAAAGGCATCCAAACTGGAAAGGAGGATGTAAACTGTCATTATTTGCAGCTGACATGATAGTGTACATAGAAAACCCTATAGTCTCTGCCAAAAGCTATTTGACCTAATAAGTGAATTTGGCAAAGTACCGGGATACAAAGTCAATATTCAGGATTCAATGGCATTTCTGTACATCAACAATGAAATATCAGAAACAGAAACTAGGAAAGAAACCTCATTTATTATAGCAACAAGAAAATGAAGTATCTAGCAATAAATTTATCCTAGGAGGCAAAAGACCTGTGTTTAGACGGAGTTCCGGCCAAGATGGAGGCATAGGTAGAATACCTTCACTTTCTTGCACAACCAAAAGGAGGATAACAACTAATCTAAAATCAATAAACACAGAAGTGCCAGAAAATCAAACTGCATGAAGCTCTGACATCCAAGGAATTAAAGAAACAGTCAACCAGAACAACCAGACTGGTGTATGGAGACAAAGAAATACTGCCCAAATGAAAGAACAGAGCAAAACTTCAGAAAGAGAACTAAGCGATGAGGAGATAGCCATCCTTTCTGATGGATAATTTAAAGCCGTGATAATCAAAATGCTCACAGAACTGATTGAGCTTGTTCAAAAAATGAAAACACAAATGAAAGATACCCAAAATGAAATAAAGCAAAATATTCAGGGAACCAACAGTGACGGGAAGGAAACCAGGGATCAAAGCAACGATTTAGAACAAAAGGAAGAAATAAACATCCAACTGGAACAGAATGAAGAAACAAGAATTCAAAAAAAATGAAGAGAGGCTAAGGATCTCTGGGATAACTTGAAATGTTCCAATATCTGAATTATAGGGGTGTCAGGAGGAGAAGAACAACAACAAGAAATTGAAAACTTATTTGAACAAATAATGAAGGAAAACTTCCCCAGTCTGGTGAAGGAAATAGACTGCCAGGAAGTCCAGGAAGTCCAGGAAGCCCAGAGAGTCCCAAAGAAGTTGGACCCAAAGAGGAATACACCAAGGTACATCATCATTAAATTACCCAAGATTAAAGATAAAGAGAGAATCTTAAAAGCAGCAAGAGGAAAGGAGAGAGTTACCTACAAAGGAGTACGCATTTGGCTATCTGCTGATTCCTCAAAAGAAATCTTGCAAGCAAGAAGGAGCTGAAAAGAAGTATTTGAAGTCATGAAAGGCAAGGACCTACATCCAAGGTTACTTTACCCAGCAAAGCTTTCATTTAAAATGGAAGGGCAGATAAAGTGCTTCCCAGATAAGGTCAAGTTAGAGGAGTCCATCATCACCAAGCCCTATTATATGAAATGTTCAAGGGACTTATCTAAGAAAAAGAAGATAAAAAAATATGAACACTAAAATTACAACAAACTTACAACTATTGACAAATGAACTTAAAAGAAAAGACAAACAAT
>CM052552.1:17021184-17039623 GCA_028533065.1 Trachops cirrhosus | reverse complement strand
GTGGAGAGGGGGAAAAGAGGAATGGGGGGGAAGGTACAGGGAAGAAGAAGCATGATTGGAAGGCCTAAAATAGATGGGGAGAGATCAAAATTGTACAGGAAACAGAGAACTCAAAGAACTTATATGTATAACTCATGAACATGAACTAAGAGGGGGAATGGTGGAGGGTTGGGGGTGCAGGGCAGAGGGGGGATAAAGGGGGAGAAATTGGGAAAACTGTGATAGCATAATCAATAAAATATACTTAAAAAAAGAAAGACCTGTAGTTAGAAAATGAAGGAACCTTGAAGGAATTGAGGAAGATACAAATAAATGGAATCATATACGGCATTTATGGATTGTGAGTATTAACATTGTTAAAATGTCTGTACTACCCAAAGCAATCAAAGGTTCAATATAATTCCTATTAAAATACCAATGGCATATTTCACAGATCTAGAACAAATATTTCAAAAAATTATAAGGAACGAAAAAAGAGCCTAAATAGAGTCATAAATCTTGAGAAAGAAAAACATATTTGAAGGATCACAATACCTGATATTAAACTATACTACAAGACCACTATTATCAAAACAATCTGGTACTGGTGTAAGAATAGATACATAGATTAATGGAACAGAATAGAGAGCCCAGAAATAAAACCAAGTCTCTGTGGTCAACTAGTATTTGAAAAGGGGAGCAGAAGCAAAAAATGGAACAAAATAGTCTCTTCAACAAATGGTGCTGGGAGAACTGGATTGGTACAAGCCAAAAAAATGAAACTAGGCCACCAACTTACACCATAATATACCAGAATAAAGTCAAAATGGATAAGAGACTTAAATATAAGTTGTAATACCATAAAAATCCCAGAGGAAAACATAGGCAGTAAAATTTCAGATATCTCATGTAGCAGTATTTTTGCTGATATATATCCTAGGGCAAGGGAAATAAGGGGAAATATAAACAAATGGGACTACATGAAATTAAAAAGCTTCTGTACAGTTAAAGAAAACACCATCAAAATAAAAGGGAAGAAACTGTATGGGAGAACATATTTGCCAATGATACCTCAGACAAGGGTTTAATCTCCAAAATATATAAAGAACTCATACAACTCAACATCAGGAAGACAAAAAATCCAATTAAAAATGGACCATTGAACAGATACTTCTCTAAGGAGGACATATGGAGGGCCCATAGACATATGAAAAGATGCTCCTTATCACTAGCCATCAGAGAGATGCAAATTAAAACCACAATGAAATGCCACTTCACACCAGTCAGAACGGCCATCATAAACAAATCAACAAACCACAAGTGCTGGTGAGGATGTGGAGAAAGGGGAACCTTAGTGCACTGTTGGGAATGCAGACTGGTGCAGCCATTGTGGAAAACAGTATGGAATTTCCCAAAAAAAATAAAAATGGGACTGCTTTATGACCTAGCCATTCCACTTCTGGGAATATACTCTAAGAATCCCAAAATACGAATTTAAAAGAAACTCCACCTCTATGTTCATAACAGCATTATTTGCAATAGCCAAGTGTTTGAAACAGCCCAAAAGTCCATCAGTAGATGAGCAGATTAAAAAACTGTGGTACATTTATGCAATGGAATATTACATAGCAGAAAGAAAGAAGGAGCTCCTACCCTTTGCGACAGCATGGATGGAAGTGGAGAGCATTATGGTAAGTGAAAGAAGCCAGGCAGTGAAAGACAAATGCCATATGATCTCACCTATATGTGGAACCTAATGAACAAAACAAAGAAACAGCCAAAATAGAACCAGAGACATGAAAATAAGGAACCAACTGATAGTGACCAGAGGGGAGGGGGGAGAGGGGTAATGGGGGAAAGAAGGGGAAGGGCCTAGTCAAGGAACATGTATGAAGGACCCATGGTAATGGACAATCGGGGGATTGAATAAGGGAATGGGGGGTTGGGGCAGGGGAGAGCAATGGGGGGAAATTGGGACAACTGTAATTGAACAACAATATTAAATAATAATCACAATATTATTAATAGAAATATCAAGTCTGATATCAAGATAGAGTTAACAGTGAGGAGGGGAGTGCGGGAAACTTTTAAACATTGCTTCCACTCACATTCTCTGGCAGGACCCTAATCATCACAAACTCACAAAGACCATAAGCTTATGATTTCCTTTGTTTCTTTCTTCCCCATCTAATTGAGTGGAAATTCCTGTACCACACACTCAAGGGCTTGGATGCAATTCTAAACCTCCCTATAAACAAAGGTAAAGGTGGAAAAAGAGAATTTTGTTTCTTCTCTATGGTATATAAGCATCTAGAATTTAGGATTTCTGAGGTTTGGCATGGGTAACAAGGAGTCCTCTCACAGCCTGGTTTGAAAATTAATGGATGAGATAAGACATTGGAAAAGATATTACCAGAGACAGTTAAGGGCAATTATTAAAAATTGTAACACCAGCTAATTTATACTATCTTTTGTGATCTTTCCTCTATCACCACCCCTTGGTTATATACCTGTTGCATCTGGGAGGAGGACATGTATAATGGAAGGGGCCTCAGGAAGTGGGGATTATAAAAACTTCCAGAAAGCCTCTCGAAACTGGCTCAAAATGCAGATGTCGATATTTATGTTGTGGTGTTTGCAATATGTCGATAATATTGCCATAGATTCTTCCAGTTCAGTTTCTTTTCAGTGATTTCATTTGTAGTTATTATCCCAGAATTTTAGATACCATGGGCATCTATAGGGACAATGGCTCCTGATTATGGTAAAACTAAATGAATCTGGATCATTTCCTCCTCTATCATTACTATGATTTTATCGACCTGATTAATGTAATTATGAAGAAGTAACCCAAGATCGGAATATGGGTTATTTAAATCATTTTTTAAAATTTTTCAATTACAGTTAACATACAATACTAGATCAACTTCAGATGTATACCCCAATGATTAATTATATAACTTACTAAGTGATCATCCTGATAAATCTCATACCCATCAGACACCATACATAATTATTACAATATTATTGACTATGTTCTCTGTGTTGTACTTTACATCCCCATGACTGTTCTGTAACAACCAATGTGTACTTCTTAATCCCCTGACCTTTTCTGTGCCTCTCCCTCCCTGCTCTCATCTGGCAACCATGAAAATGTTTTTTTGTACTTATGAGTCTGTTTCTGTTCTGCTTGTTTGTTTGTTTTTTTTTTTAGATTCAATTGTTGATAGATATGTACTTATTGTCATTTTATCACTCATATTTTTTTTAAAGTTTTTTTTAAAGATTTTATTTATTTATTTTTAGAGAGGGGAAGGGAGGGAGAAGGAGAGAGAGAGAAACATTAATGTATGGTTGCCTCTCATGTGGTCCCCACTGGGGACCTGGCCTGCAACCCAGGCATGTGCCCTGACTGGGAATCGAACCTGCGATGCTTTGGTTCGCAGCCCGCGCTCAATCCACTGAGCTACGCTAGCCAGGGCCACTCATATTTTTTAATCTTTCTTCTTCTTAAATAAATCCCTTTAACATTTCATGTAATACTGGCTTGGTGGTGATGAACTCTTGTACCTTTTTCTGGTCTGGGAAAGTTTCTTTATATGTCCATCGATTCTAAATGATAGCTTTCCTGGGAGAGTAATCTTAGTTGTAGGTCCTTACTTTCCATCATACATTTTGAATATTTCTTACCAATCCATTCTGGCCTGCAAAATTTCTTTTGAGAAATCTGCTGATAGTCTTATGGAAACTCCCTTGCAGGTAAATAACTGCCTTTCTCTTGCTTCTTTTAAGAGCCTGTCTTTGTCTTTAACCTTTTGCATTTTAATTATGATGTGGCTTGGTGTGGGGTATTTGGGTTCATCTTTTTTAGGACAGTGTGCACTTCCTGAACTTGTATATGTTTTTCCTTCATCAAGTTAGGGAAGTTTTCTGTCATCTTATTTTCAAATACATTTGCAACTATCTTGATCTTTCTCTTCTCCTTCTGGCACCTGTGATGTGAATGTTGGTATGTTTGATGTTGTCCCAGAGGCTCCTTTGACGATCTTTATGTTTTGGATTCTTTTTTCTTTTTGCTGTTCTAATTGGATATATTTTGCTTCCTTGTATTCTAAATCACTTATTTTATTCTTGGCTTCATTTACTCTTCTGTTGATTCGCTGTAAATGATTCTTCGATTTGGTTAGTGTGGGCTTTATTTCTGACTTTTTTTATGGTATACATGTCCTTTATTAGGCTGTTGAAGTTCTATCTAAGTTCATCTGTTTTTTCCTCTCAGTTCACTGAGCATCCTTACAGCCAGTGTTTTGAATTTCACATCTAGTAGATTAATTTAATTATGTTGAAGTAACCCAAGTTCAGAATGTGGGTGGTGGGTTAAAGGCAAGCTTCAGAGAGTACCCACTGAAGAGTTATTAATATAATGCTTAGGCTTCTATTCCTCACCTTATGACAGTCAAGTTTTTCCTGAAAGGGCCATTGATCCCTTCAACTTAAGGGCACAATGTCTTCTCTCTAGAATATACATCCCTTCTGATTCCGTCTTTAATTTTGGTCCCTGTATGTTTATAGTTCACTTGTTTATACATATTGCCCATGTGAATATCTTGTATTGCATTAGTCTCCCCCCACTAATCATTTGACAGACTAGATTTAGGGCATTTCCTGACTGCCCAGAGTGGAAGTTTAATTAGATACCTAATCAGCTGCTGTACAAGTAGTCTGACATGTTAAAAATATATACAGTACCATTAGTATAAGAACTGTCTAAACATAGATATTTCATTGAACCTTTAAACTTTCTGATTGATCTCTAAAGGGATTTCTTGAATAGCACTAGCTTATCCCCAGCAGATGGTTTATTAGGTAAAAATCAGCTTTAAACAAACATGTCATAATTATTTTGTTCTTTGCAGCAGAATTCTTACTGTTGATGAACCCCTAATTGGAATGTGGTTTTGGCAAGGAATGAAAAACAGAGACATACTGTGAGGAAAGGGTGCCAAAAATAGCACACCGAAAAATACAAGGGACAATAGCAGTTCTACCTTGTGTTTTCTTTAGGCCTACTTTCTTACTTTTCATATGGAAGAGACCATTTGGCCCCAGTATAATCCAATTTTGGGTTCAGAAGATGGAAATACTAAGAGGTGTGATTCAAGCCACCAGTGAGGAAAGATCCTCGATATCTGATGAGCTCTGCTCTGGGTGTGCTGGTATAAACAATGTCCCAAGCTCAACTTCTCCTAAGTGCCTCTTTCTAGTACCCAGAATTACCATTGCTAATGAGTTTCTAGAACTTCTTTGTTGAAATGCCAGCTATACAAGACAAGGATGACATCAGCAACAATATTAAAATGAATAAAAATTACTGGGCATTTACTATATGGTGGGTTCTGTGCTAAGCAATATACATATATAATCTCATTTAATACTGGCAAAACCCCTGTGAGATTTATGCTATCATTTCCCTGTTCTTCAGATGAGAAAATGAAGGCACACTGTGGTTAAATGACTCTCTCAAAGAGGCAGCTAATAGGTGATGGAGCTGGCATCAGAGCTCAGCTCTGCTTGACTCCTAACCATGATGCTACTATCTGACATAGTTGTGTGTTAACATTAGGCCATTAGTGCCCATTAATGTATTAAGCTGGACTCAGTTGTTAGATTAGCAATTACTCACCACTGTGTCTGATTTAATCGCACAGAGCACAGGGAAGTGTTAGAATGGGGTCTGTGTGTGTGTGTGTGTGTGTGTGTATAGAAGGGTAAGTCCAGAGCAAGGTTCCACACCTCATCTATTGAAGTGTAATACTAGAATATCCAAAATAGTTGCAATGAAAGACATTAGCAGGGGAGTTATGAGTATCTCTGAAATTAGGTTTTATTCATAGTGATTTCTGATAAAACAGCTTTTCTGGCTCAAAATCTAAAATTAGTGTAAACTCTACACTGACTGCCTCATTGTGGGCTGCATTAAAAAACGTAGTTTCGAAAAATCTACTTATGCTTGACATAGCCATCAGCCCTTGCTGGGGTAAACAATTCAGTGTCAGGTCCCAAGGGATGCTTCAGCATAAGAACCTCAGGTGGTCTGCAAAATCATCATCTTCTGAAAGGTATCCTTTTCTATGCACTGGGGGTACCAGGCACACTTGGTGGTTAAGTCACCATATGGCATGCATTATTGGGCCAGGCTGTTCCACTCAGTCTCTCATGTGATGTGGCACTTAATGCTGTGGAATTATTTCATTACTCAATTTAAAAAATACCTTGCTTTAAATCCTTATCTGTTTTTCCTCACAAGCCCCTCCCCCCAACCCCCTAGGCACTGAATGTATTTTCTGCTCTGCTCCTTGCTTGTCTTTTTGCTTTTTCTAAACCCTTTTCCACTTGACTTAAAAGTGCAGCAGGAGAAGAGAGCATGAATCTGCACATAGGGCCTGGATTCTCACAAGGCAGCTGATCCCTGAGATCTGGCCTTTCCTTTTCTGAGGAAGGTCTTTTGGTTATTTCTCTACTCTCATATTTTTCAGCATTCCACTCTCATTAGTGTTCTTGAAGGCGACAAACAAACAAACAGAATGAAAAAGAAACAAAACTAAGGTACTCTAACAGGAGACATATCAATTTTTTATTTTTATAGCTCCTCACCTTCTGCTTAGTTTTTCTGAGTATGTAATCACATCTGCTCTCTGGTTGTGCTCATATGTAGTAACTCAAAAAATTACTTCCAGTGTTTTTTTTTTTTTTTTTTAAATCACATTGCTTGCCTGCTCAGGAACCTTCAAGTATGTAGGATTTGCTAAACTCAGGAAGATTCTCAGTCCCAAACATCTCCCCTATGCATCTACCACAGAACTTGAAAGTCCTAATAATTGAATGGTGTCTCCTGAAGGCCCCAGTGAACAATGCAAATTGTTGCTGGGATAGATCCTGCATGAATTTATGAGCATTCAGAGTTTGCATCAGAATTACTTGGGGACCTTATTATAAAAGCATATTCCTTGGCCCTACCCTGAATCTACAGAATTAAGATTGTGTGTGTGTGTGTGCGTGTGTGTGTTTGATGGGGGATGCCCAAGAATCTACATTTAGAAATAAGCTACTAAACAGTACACATAGCAATTTGAGAAGTATTGTTGTAAGGTTCTTTTTTTTTAATCCTCACAGAAAGACATTTTTTTTCATTGCTTGTATACAGAGAGAGAGAGAGAGGAAGGAAGAGAGAGAAACAAAAACATTCATTAGCCATCTTCTTCTATGCGCCCCGACCAGAGATTGAACCTGCAACCTGCGTATGTGCGCTGACCGGAAATAAAACCCACAACCTTTTGGTCTATAGGCTGATGCTCCAACCAACTAAGCCACACTGGCCAGGGATGTTATCAGGTTTTTAAGCAGGGGGGAAAACCCATGATTAAAAATTAATTTAATTTAATTTAATTTATTTTTTAAAAATTACTTTATTGTTGTTCAATTACAGTTGTCTGCATTTTCTCCCCACCCCTCCCCCGGACCTCAGCCAAGCCCACCTCCCTCCCTTGTTTCCACCCTCCCCCCTGGTTTTGTCCATGTGTCTTTTATAGTAGTTCCTGAAAAGCCTTCTCCCCACTGTCCCCTCCCTCTTCCCCTCTGGCTATTGCTAGACTGTTCTTAATTTCAATGCCTCTGGTTATATTTTGTTTGCTTTTTCCTTTGTTGATTATGTTCCAGTTAAAGATGAGATCATAAAATTTTGAAAAGAAATATCTAATGATAGTATGGAGGTTTTTTGGCTTAGAGAAAAGTAAAAATTCAGATAGAAATTGGCAGTCTGGGATAAATGGCTATAGTCTCTGAAACTCTTCCTCGGATGTCTCCCTTAAATTTCAGCGGTAAAGGGGAAGGGTTTACGGAAACAAGTATAAAGGACACATAGACAAAAACAAGGAGAGGCTGGAAATGGCAGGGAGGTATGGAGGGTTGGGGGGTGGGCTGGGATGAGAATAAAAGGCAGAAAACTGTAGTTGAACAACAATTAAAATAAAAAATTAACCAGGGGAGAAGGGAAGGGTTTACAGGAACAAATATAGAGGACACATGGACAAAACTAGGGGTGTTGGAAAGGGGAGGGAGGAGGGGAGGAATGGGTGGGTGGGCTGGAATGGGAATAAAGGATAGAAACTGTACTGAATAAACTAAAATAAAAAATTAAAAAAAATAAAATAAAACACTGGTCAGATAATAAAAAAAATAAAATAAAAAATTAAAAAATAGAAAAGAAGTTACTATACTTTATTTAAAAAAATACTTTAGAGGGCTTGTTATTTACCCTCATTTGTCACAGGGAAAGAGCTCACTTCTCCCATTTAAACCAGAGACCAGAGGTGTAATGTTATATCTGCCTGAAGAAAGATAGCTGTAGATCCAAATAGTGGTTTTCAAAGTGTGGTCCTCTGATCACCTGCATCCAAGTCAGCTGAAATACTGGTTAAAATGCAGATTCCTAGGCTTCACCTCAGAACCACTGAATCAGAATGGGAGCCCCCAAGTCTGCGTTATAACCAGCTTTCTTGGTGACACTAATGTATAATAAAGTTTGAAAAGCAGTGTTGTACAGTATTTGTGTCTTTACTCTTACTGGGAAATTCTTTGTTTCCATCTATGCATGTGGTAATCTTGCTTATTTTTATGGTCTCAGCCTTCCCTGATCCAATCGCCCCAGCTCCAACAGACTCAACCTCTTCTATTGCTGTGTAGGTGGAAAATATGGGGTTACATCATGCTAGGGTGCAGGGGAGAGTTGAGGAGCACTGAGATACAGCAGCTTGGCTTGAGGTAGTTGAGGGAACCAAAGTTTGGTACACTAAGAATTTGTGCACTTGTGTAAATGTACCACAATAAGCTAGGCGGTGAAAGACAAATACCATATGATCTCACCTATAAATGGAACCTAATCAATGAAAGAAACAAATGAGGAAAATAGAACCAGAGACTTGGAAATAAAGAGCAATCTGACAGTGACCAGAGGAGAGCGGTGAGGGGAATAATGGGAGAAAGGGGAAGGGGCAAGCAAAACAACACGAATAGAGGATTCATGGGCATGGACAATGGGTGGATTGACTGTGGGAGTGGAGGGATGGGGTAGGGGAGAGCAATGGGGAAAAAGGCGGGACAATTATAACTGAACAACAATAAAAAACTATATATATATATATATAATTAAGGAAAAAGAAGTTGTGCACTTAAGGTTGCAAAGAGATAGGAAACCCAGGGCAAGCCAACAACAAAATTACTCAGACCAGTTATCTGCTGGGCTGAGCCATGAATTGCACTCCCACAACAATCTTTGTTTGGAGCTGAGAATTAAAGGTCATGTCAGGGCAGGGATCTGGAGTGGAAAGTGAGACCAAATCCCTGCTAACCTGACAAATGCACATGGAGGAAAATGATGGGCCAGCCTGGATTCTCCTTTCTATTTTTACCTGTTGGAACTCTGTCAAATTTCTAATATCACAGTGCCTTGCCTAGGCTCATTGGGTGGCCCCACTCTGATGGTAACAAACTGACTCTGATGTTCTTCTGCCCCTTCTATATGAGGACCATGAGGGTGAACTTTCATGAGGTATTTTGCTGAAATACTCAGAGACCCTGGGGTAGAAGATACCAAGAAGTAGTCTACATTCCATAGGAGGCTCATGATACAGAAAGGTTCAAGGCAAAATGAGGTCTGGTGACTTCCTGTACCACCTCTGGCAGCTATAGCAGAATTCCAAAGACTAAGGGACATTTATTTTTCTCACAGTCCTGGAGGCTGTAGGTCTGAGCTTATTGTGCCAGCATGGTTGGGCTCTGGCGAGGCTTCTCTTCCTGGCTTGTTCACGTCTGAATTTTCCTCCTCACATGGCCTATCCTCTAAGCACACTTAAGAAAGAGATTGATCTCTTCCTCTTCCTCTTTTTATAGGACCAATAATCCTGTAAAATTAAAGCCAACCCCTTTATGACCTCATTCAACTGTAATTATCTTCTAAAGGTTCTGTCTCCAAATATAATCACACTGGGGAGTAGGGTTCAACATATGAATCTGGGGCACACAATTCAATCTATAGCAGTCAGAATCACCTCTGTGTTTGTTTGAAAGATACCACCCCACATCTCCTCAATCAGAATCTTTGCTAGAGTAGAGCCAGAGAATCTGCAATCATTTCAGGTAATTGTGATGAATGCTGATGTTTGAGAGCCAATGCTTTTAAAGGATACACTGTATTTAGTTCATATAATTTCAAGATTTTTGAGCTGGTTTAATTTTCACTTCATATTATCACTTGTTTGATAGCCCAGTCCCTATTTTTAATTATTTTTGGCTGAAGTAGGGCTTTCTTTTCTTTTTTTTATGTGTCTGAAACCAGTAGTTATCAAACTTTAGTGTGCATACAAATCAATTGGAGATCTTGTTAAAATTTAGATTCTGCCCTGGCCAGCATGTCTCAGTTGGTTGTGCATCGTCCCTCAAAGCAAAAGGTCACTGGTTCAATTCCCAGTCAGGGCACATGCCTGGGTTGTGGGCCTGCTCCCCAGTTGGGATCGTGCAAGAGGCAGCTGATTGGTATTCCTCGCATCGATTTTTCTCTCCCTTTCTTTTTCCCTCCTTTTCCCTATAAGTAAGTAAGTAAGTAAGTAAGTAAATAAATAAATAAAAATCTTTTAAAAATTTAGATTCTGATTTAGTAGGTCCGGGGTGGAGCCTGATGTACTGCATTTCTAACAAGCTCCCAGGTTTCTGCTGGTCCATGGGCCACAATAACATTGAGTAGCAAGACCCCTAATCATTTTTTTCAAGTTTTAAAGGTATGCCTCTAACCAGTAAGGAAATGTAAATTTGTGAAACTACCAGAGGTGATATGAGTAGAGCGTGATAGAACCTGTAAGCATTTAAGCACACAGTTCTAAAACACACTGGGCTGGCCAATTAGCTTACTGCTTCCATCTGAGGGGACCGACTTGCAACCCCTTTGCTAGTACAACTACTTTAAGATTTGCCAGTAAGTATTTACTTTCCCATCTACCCACTTTATGGGTTTTCAGATTTCAACCACAATTCCCTTCACTCTTCCTCTCCCAACTCTTAGTTGGTACTGCTTCAGTTGCTTTGTAAGCATTTTTAAAGGTTATTATTATTTTAAAATGCATGTCCTATATAAGCAACCAGGTTGTAACTCTGTAAGGGTAGGAACTGGGTCTCGTTTGTTTTGTCTTCCCTCAATAATGTTTAGTTGTGTTCAGTTTACAGTGACCACTTGGTCACTGATGACTAATTGATTCTGTCACGATCAGCACAGTACTTCAGAAAAGAAGTGAGTTCAGTAAGATAGGGAGATTTAGACCATAAAGACCATATCCAATGTGATCAGCATACAGTTCCTCCTAGTTGCAAGATAGCAAGCCAGGATTTTTTATTTAAGAAATATTGGATTTTTCCAGTATCAGAACACAGACCAGCCTTGTTCAATTGCTATTGTTTTGAATTTAGCAGAATGTGTTGTGTGTGTAGCTTCTGGACTTAACTTGATCTGCTATTTTTGGTTCTCTTCATTAAATGGATTATTGATATGTAAATACACAAGTTGCTATGAAAAATTGCCCTAATTTTCTTGTGAACTTTCTGCAGCTTGTGGAAAGCCATTATCTTACTTCTTCACATTCAAGAATAGGTATTTAAGTACTTGCAGCTAAATTGTGCTAAACCAATTGTCAAAACTTGGGAGTACACCATAAAAGAAAATTGATACAGATATAAAATAACCCATTTGCATGGTCTCCTGTTTATTTATATGTATGCAAATATATCTGTATGTGGCATAGATACATATGCACACATTGTGTTGTGGCTAAAGATTCAACTGGAGTTAATTACCATAGAAAGAGAAGAGCTATTAGCAAATAAATTCAGAATCTGTCATATTATTATAAAACAAAGTCACTTTTTAGCTTAAAGAAAAACTCTTTCCCTGACTTAAAATTATGATTCTGTAGAATATTAGCTGACTTCCGCTAGGAAAGAGACTTCTGTTCAAACACATAAAAGATTGTAGATGACTAGTCAACCGCAGAAGTGTAAACGTGAACTAAATTGAATAATTTTTATTATGATTTCTTACTTTTTCATTTGTTCAATAACTATTGATTAGAAAGCCTTCTATGTGTTAGATATAGTACTGGGCACAGGTGGACAAGGGGTTATAGTAGTGAACAAGACCTCCATGGTCCTTGCCTTCTTAAAACTTATATTCATTTCACATTCTATTTTAGTGTATATATGTATGTCTTAGTTTTGGGGGTCTACTATAACAAATATATCATAGACTCAGCAGCTTAAATAGAAATATTTCTCACAGTTCTGGAGGCTCAGATGTCCAAGTTCAAGATGCAGGCAGACTCATTCTGATGAGAGCTTTCTTCCTGGTTCATAGATGACATTTTTCTTGCTGTAACTGGGAAGTCTTTGTCTTTGAGAAAAAGTAAAATTCTTTTGCAATTCAGATAATAGAATCCCATTTTTGATTGGTCAATTTCACAGTTTTGTGTACAGGAAATTCCACAAAGTCACTTGGTACATTTTAAGGTTATGAAATCTTATTTTAGAATTTGGCTACCTCTTTTAATCTTTTCCTACCCTTTTAGCTCATAACCCAGTAGTTCCTGGGATAAAGGTGTTGGGCTGGGTGGTTACAACATATCCCAAAGCTCACCTCATCTTTTGTTTGTTTCATTTTCTCTTGTTTTTGGTAGCTGTTTTCTCTTACCCATAGCCTATGTCTGATTTCCTCTGTGTTAAATGGGATCTTACCCCTAGTTTTATAGACACAGTGTCCAGGATTTCCCTTAGCAGTCTCATAAACCCACTGCATGTATTTCCCTTCATTGGTGGTGAGCAAGTCATCTGATCTTTAGTAGACTTAAGATTATTCCAGTCTATGAATAATACAATGTGGGAAATGAAAACAGGCAAGCAACAAAACTGTTGGGCTAATGGGCAGGACTGCAGGCTTATTACATGAACTTTTTATACTTGTACATCTTATGTATGTACACTAGGGTTTATTTACCACTCTCATTTTAACATTATTCTTCCCTCCAATTCCCTGCAACTGTTAAGATTCTTTCATCTGTGCACGTGAGGATGGCTATTCCCAGGGCAGGAAGCATAGCAGAAGCCCCCTGATTAGAAAGAAAGATGGTGGTGAGAAAATGGAGACAACTGTACTTGAACAACTAGAAAAAATAAAATAAAATAATGAAATAAACAAAAGAAAGGAGGACTTGACTTTAGTTACTTAAGCCATTGTGTTGTTAGCACTCCATGTTTGTCCCAGTAGCTTGTCTGGACACTTGAACTCTTGCTTTTTCCTACATAGTTATTTGTTTAGGATGTTTGCTTAGACTTAGACTTTGGACCCCTATCTTTATTTTCTATATTCAATGTCCCTGTTTAACTCACTGCCTGTTATGAGTTCTTGTACATAGTATTGAATATGTATTTCTTAAATACTGATTATATTCTCCATGCCACCTTGCATGATCCTGTTAAGGCTTCTAAGACCTGTATCCTTGAATCCTGACTCCAACTTTTGTCCCGAACTCATACCCCTGGGTAATTTCCCAGAGCAGGCAAGCTCTTCTGCCTGCAAGCTCTTCAACCCCAGCCCTACTGCAGTTCCTTGGAGTTCTAGTTCCTTATATTGTACCATGATTTGCTGATTTGCGGCATTGCTGACCATCCGATAAAGATAATGTAACTATAATGTTCACAATAAGGGAGCAAGTTAACAAATCTGAGATACACAATCCCGTTTGCACTTTTATTTTGAAGGATAATTATGTTGTTGCTTAAGTAAGACCCTATGCACTGAGCACAGATGTCAGAGCAAGAAAGTGTTGACTAAGACTGGGTTCCTGCTGTGCAGTGCAAGATGCGTAAAATTCTAGCATATGTGCAGAAATTCAAACCCATCATTTACTGACAGGCAATAATTACTTTAATGAAGTCAGGATACTATTTCAAACAAGCAATTATAGTTAACAATAAAACTGTAAATAGGACCATAATTAATGAATTTTCAAACTGCAGTTCCCTCCTCTGTGAATGCTGTAAGCTATAAAAAGAATGAGATGAATAACTCATATTATTGAATATGTATGTCATGCTGGGCACTGTGCCAGGCTCTTTACATATATTGTCTTATTTAATCAATGCAACAAATCTGTGCAGTAAATACTACTATTATTCCCATTTTTTGGATGGAGCTGAGGCTCAGAGGTTAAAAAAAATTGCTTGAAGTCACACAGGTTATTAAATGGTAGACTTGTGATTTAAACATTGGTTAGTTTGACTGTAGAACCCAAGTTCTTAACCATGACACCTAGACTATATAGTGTATATAACACATATGTAAAACCCAGTTTCCAATTATGTTAGTTATTATGTGCTAATAAGAAATATATGACACATTTAGAGTAGAATACTATGCAGCTGAGAAAGAAGGAGCTCCTACCCTTTGCAACAGCATGGATAGAATTGGAGAGCATAATGCTAAGTGAAATAAGCCAGGTGGTAAGGGACAAATACCATATGATCTCACCTTTAACTGGAACCTAATCAACAAAAGAAAAAAAGCAAGCAAAATATAACCAGAGACATTGAAATTAAGAACAATCTGACAGTAACCAGAGGAGAGATGGGAGGAGATAATGAGGAGACAGGGAGAAGGGTTTTCATGAACAACTATACAGGACACATGGACAAAACAAAGGTGGGTACAAGCAAGGAAAGGAGGTGGGTTTGGCTGGGATGGGGGGGAGTGATTGGGGGCAAATACAGACAATGGTAATTGAGCAACAATAAATAATTTTAAAAAAGAAATATATGGCACATTTACATTAAGGAATTTGAAGAGAGTCTATTTATAATTGGGCTATTTACAAAGGTGTAGGCATACAGGACCATAAAGAGTAGCTTAATGATAACAAAGGGAGCTGTTATTATCTTTAAGTTGAAGGTATAAGAGGAAGGAGCAGTTACAGACCCCCAGAAGGAGAGACTCATGTAGAGAGGGCTGATATGATGGTCCAGTTGTCTTTGTCTAGAGGCACAATCAGACCAAGTCAACCTAATAGGAAGTAAGCCAGGGGAATAAATAACCTCACCTTATCTGGTTCCCTTCTTCCAATCTCCTTTTTGGGTCTCCCATTGGCCAGACCTGAGCCAGACACTAGTCTTATGGGTTACCTGGTAAATGTGTTGCAAAAGCACACAAAAATATAGAATATATATGTTTTCCTTTCAAATCCAAAGAGATCTGCCAAGATTATGCCTCTTTCTTCATGGTGGGCAGCACAAGGTTGAACAACTTATCTCTTACTTTAGAAAGGATGTCCAGACATATCCCAGGTCACTGAAACTTCTAAAATCACCCTGAACTTTTGCAGAATTCATCTTCCACCCTCTGACATTATATATTGAGGCATATAGGATCCTTGCTACTTTCAGCTCATCAGATCATTAGCCATATGATATGTAATGAAGCAGGATGATATTAAGATGGCTCTGGAATGTATTATCATGGAGAACAGGAGAACTGACACAACCCTGGGGTATGACAGTGAAGATATAGTATTGTTTATACCATGTATTTAAACTAGCATTTTTCCCACTGATTGAGATGGAAAGGAAAGCATTTTCCAGGTCAATATCTTTATACCAGGTGATAGGGAATATTTTGATTTTATCTAGTAAAGATATCATATCTGGAAACACAGTTGTAATTGGCATCATCATGTGATTAAGTTTATGATATTTGCTATTATTCACCAAGATTCACCTGAGCTTTTATACTAGCAAGACAGGAAAGTTAAGTAGGGATATGATAAAAATCATCATCTTTGTGTCTTTCAAGTCTTTGTTGGTGGCCCTAATCTTTTCAATTTCCCCAGGGATCAGTGATACAGTATGTCATTTGATTTAATATCATGTTGGGGGAGAGGCAATTCTAGGAGCTTGCATTTGGCCTATCCCAGCATAATAGCCCTTATTGCATGGGCCAGGGAACAAAGGAGAATCTTTCAATTACTAACTGTAGTACTCCAACTCTCACTCCTCTGAGATTGGGAAAATTGCCACATGATGGACCCTCTATCCACTGGACTGTTAGAAACAGGCCAACACTGCATGTACCAACTGACTTCCAGAAGCCTTTTTTTCTAATAGGTGGACCACGGTGGCATTTTCGTTTCTGGGGGCTGGGATATATTAAGAATCTAGATTTAATAATCCCCGAAAGACCTGGGCATTTTTATTTTCCTAGTACATTGCCACATGTACCTCTGGGTATGTACATTGACTTAAGTTTGGGAATTGCTATCATAGTGAGTTGAATTAGGTTTTTGCTTGGTAGACCAAGACTTTTTTTCTGCCTGTATATGCAAGGAGCATATCAGTAGTCTCATGTATTTCATTTTTAGACCTCTATGATCAATTAACCATTACCACAGATCCCTTCAGGTCAACACTCTGATTAACATTTTGTTCCTGGGTCTTATTGTGTAAATTGCACCTACTGTGTCACTGATTGTTAAATGACACCATCCTGCAAATAGCACTTCATGTTACATTATTCCCATTGAGAATAGGACACACAGTTCCATGATGGAATTAGATTATCCTCTATGATCTACCAGACACCAGAGAACTCTTAGAGTTTGATGGTACTCTACCTCATCAGTATTTGTTGTAATGCCTTAATGAAGGAAATGTTGTCCAAACCCTCATGGACTAATTGCTATGGCCACTTGATCTCCCAAGACATTAACCTTTACTTGTACTTTATTCCATGCTGTGATAAGTGAAAATCTGAGTTATGATGAAATTGCATATTATAGGTTATCTGTTCCAATTTTTTCTCAGTGAGGAGGTTATCTAGGTACTTCTCAATATAACCAAACTAACCTTAGAATCTCACTTTGAAAATCTATTTTGTGGGACCACTTAAAGAATAATTACTATATTATTAAGACCCTAACTGAGTCCCAGCTGGTGTGGCTCAGTGGACTGAGTGCCAGCCTGTGAACCAAAGGGTTGCTGGTTTGATTCCCAGTCAGGGCACATGCCTGGGTTGCAGGCCAGGTCCCCAGTAGGGGATGCATGAGAGGCAACCACACATTGATGTTTCTCCACCTCTCTTTCTCTCTCCCTTCCCCTCTCTCTAAAAATAAATAAATAAAATATTTTTTAGAAAAGAAACTAAGGGTTAATGGTCTCTTGCTTTCTCATGACAAAATAAAAGATCCTAACTGAAATAAAGTAGAAAAGCAGCATAATTCATGGGATACTTATTTATGAAGAGATTATTTTAGAGGTATAGATATAGAGAAACTGCAAGGGATTGTATAGTAACAAAGGATGGTAGTAGCGAGAATTTACTGTTCCTACACCCATGAAATGAAAGGAAGAAATAGTTACCAAAACTTGGAAGAGGAGAGTTGGGTAAAGGATACTATCTGGAGAGGAACAGAGGCTTTTGAATTAGGGACACAGCCAGGCCAGAACAACCTTGCAGGGAGAAAGCCGGAGGATTAAATACCGTAACCTTTCTCCATCCTTCTAATCTCCTATGGATATTACATTGTTGATGTCCATCCAGAAACCATAGGGAAAGGCACCAATTAATAAGGTCCATCTAGGTCACCTTCCATAGGCAGAGAGCAGGGTGAAGGACGGAGAGTAGATCTAGAGGGGTGAATGGAAGATATCCATCATACTATGTATTAATAAAACTTCCTTATATGCCAATGTGTCCTGCTTGGGTTTAGATAGCTTTTCCCAATATTCATCTAAGCACAAAATATAAACCCTTCACCAAGTGGAGTTTGACACCTTTCCAAATGGTTATAGCAAAGTTATTGTTTAATGTCTCAGGAACACCTGTTAATGCTGTCAATATTTTCTTTATTCTGTTGAAGACAGAGTTAACTTGTGTTAACAAAGAGCTTCTTCACAGCTAAAGAAACCATCACCAAAATCAAAAGGGACCCAACTGTATGGGAGGACATATTTGCCAATGATACATTGGACAAGGATTTAATCTCCAAAATATAAAAAGAACTCATACAACTCAACAGTAGGAAGACAAGCAATCCAACTGAAAATTGGGCAAAGGACCTGAACAGACACTTCTGCAAGGAGAGCATACAGTGTGGGGGAGCTCCACCCACAAGGCCAGGGGGGCCCTGGCTGCCATGGATGAGAATAAGTCTACCAAGACATGACCTGCTTGGGGCGGAAAGGTGGCCAGTCTCTCAAAGGAGAAGGGCCAGCAGCCTGTTCCTCAATGGGCTTTTACTGGGTTCATTTGCACAGGATTACAGATAAAGCTCATTAATCATTGTCAGGCAAAAGGATCAAACAATAGATAACAAAGAAC
>CM052552.1:16971507-17020684 GCA_028533065.1 Trachops cirrhosus | reverse complement strand
TGTAAAAGCATTGATTGAATTATAAAGCTGATAAGCACCTCACAGATAATTTAGTTCCACATCATCATCTCTTGGATGATAAAACTGAGATTCAAGGGAGAGGAAAAGAATTTCCCAAAGCCAGAGTTGCCATTTAGTGATAGAGACAGAACTAGAACTGAGAATGCACTCCAGATCAGTGAAATGAATAAATATTTATTGAGCACCTACTATGTGTCAAGTACTATGTTACTTGTTTGGACATAACTATGACCAGGACAAAGTCTCACCCTTTCATTCCATTTTCTTTTCTTAAAATTATATTTTATTGATTATACTATTACAGTTGTACCACTTTTCTCCATTTGCTCCCCTCCACCCAGCACCCCCCACTCCCTCAGGCAATCCCCACACCATTGTTCATGCCCATGGGTCATGTGTATAAGTTCCTTGGCTACTCCATTCCCTATACTGAACTGTACATTCCCATGGTTATTCTGTAACTACTTATTTGTATTTCTTAATCCCTCACCTCTTAATCCATTGCCCTATATCCCCCTCCCATTGGCAACCATCAAAACACTCTCCATATCCATGATTTCATCTCTGTTCTTGTTTGCTTAGTTTGTTTTTTAGACTCAGTTGTTGACAGATATGTATTTATTGACATTTTATTGCTCAGAGTTTTGATCTTTTTTTCTTAAATAAGTCCCTTTAACATTTCATATAATAATGGTTTGATGATGATGAACTCCTTTAGATTTTTCTTGTCTGGGAAGCTCTTCATCTGCCCTTCAATTCTAAATTATAGTTTTTTGCTGGGTAGAGTAATCTTGGCTGTAGGTCTCTGATTTTCATGACTTTGGATATTTCTTGCCAGTCCCTTCTAGTTGCAAAGTTTCTTTTCAGAGATCAGCTGAAAGTCTTACAGTAACTCCCCTGTAGGGAACTAACTTCTTTTCCCTTGCTGCTTTTAAGATTCTCTCTTTATCCTTAACCTTTGGCATTTTAATTATGATGTGTCTTGGAGTGGGCCTCTTTGCATCCATCTTTTTGGGACTCTTTGTGCTTCCTGGACTTGCATGTCTATTTCCTTCACCAAATTAGGGAAGAGTTCTTCATTATTTTTTCAAATAGATTTCCAATTTCTTGCTCTTTCTCTTCTACTTCTGGCACCCCTATGATGTGAATGTTGGACCCCTTGATGCTGCTTATACTATCTTTGATTTTTGGTTTTTTGGGGATTCATTTATTCTTGTTTTTCTTATTGCTTGTTTTTTGCTTCTTTATGTTCCAAATGATTGATTTGATTCTTGGCTTCATCCACTCTACTGTTGTTTCCATGTAAATTGTTATTTATTTTAATTAGTGTATCCTTTGTTTCTGAATGGCACTTATTATGCTGTTGAGGTCCTCATTAAGTTCCTTGAACATCCTTATAACCAGTGTTTTGAACACTGCATCTGACAGATTGCTTGACTCCATTTTGTTTAGTTGTTTTTTAGGAGTTCTGATCTGTTCTTTCATTTGGGCCATGTTTCTTTGTCTGCTCATTTGGGCAGCCTCCCTGTGTTTGTTTCTATTATTAGGTAGAGCTTCTTTGACTCTGTGCCTTAGTAGTGTGGCCTAATGCAGTAGGTATCCTTTAGGGTCCAGTAACACAACCTCCCCTTTCACCCAAGCTGGGTACTTGAGATGTGTCCTCCATGTGTGGTCTGAAGACACCCTTCTCTTGTAGTTGAGCCTTTGTTGCTGTTGGAAAATCAATGGGAGGGATTTATCCAAGCAAGTCAGTTGCAAGGTCTGGTTGCGTTCACTGACCACCAACTTCCACCCTCCATGGAGGGTCAGCTGTGCAGGGGCAGGGTGGTGTTGCTCTGATGTGTTCTGTAGCTTTCCAAAAGGTACCCAGGCCCTGGGGTTTCCTGGGTGGTGCAGGCCAATGTTAGCTCCCCTCCCTGTGTTCTGCCTGGAGGTTACCCTGCATGGGCTATTAAGCAATCTGAGATGGATGCTACTTATGCTGTGCTTAGAGATTCCCACATGAAACTAACTGTCAATTTAGGCTGCCTGCTGCTACTGCCTGACCTGGGGCCACTTAGCAAGAGGTACAGGGGAGGAGACTTACTGAGGCTGCTGTTGTTTGTTTGATAGGATTTAGGAAGTTGTAAAGCATGAGCCAAGACCAGCCATTCCTGTGGAAAAGTCATGATTAACAGCTTTGGTGGGTCTGAAAGTTGGATGGATGGAGTCTCTGGGGATCTCCAGGGTGGGGAAAATAGTGTTAGGCAGGTTGATGGAGTCTCACATATGGTACCGCCCATCAGCTCCGTGGCTCTGTGGGTGGAGGGCTCAGAAAAGGGACAATGGGCTCTGCCCTCCATTCTGTATGGGAGAAAGCTATCTCCAGTTCCTGTCTTAATGGCAGACTCTTCAATTCCTCTCTCCATGTCACTGGTGCTTTTCAAGTTGGTACTCCATGGTAGGAGCTCAGAGAGAGTGGCTCAGGGTAAGTCCCTCTTTGGATTCTTTAAGGAGAACTGCTTGGGCCTCCAAAAGTTTCTTCCACTGACTCAATCCCTGCTGGTGTTTGCAGCCAGAAGTTATGGGGACTTATCTTACTGGCACTGGAACTCTGGGTTGGGGGCACCTGGTGTGGGGCTGGGACTCCTCACTCCTGAGATATCCCTTCTAAATTTTTATCCACTACATGTGGATGTGAGACCAGCCCATTCCCCATCTCTGCCCTTCCTACCAGTCTAGGTGGATGTGGTTTCTTTAATTCTGTAGTTGTTAGTCTTCTATTCAACTCAATTTCTTACAGTTATGAGTGATGGTTGTTCTATATTTTATGGGTAATTTTGATGTGTTTGTGCAAGGAGGCAAGCCATCTTGACCAGAAGTCCCCCATTTACTTTTTAATAATGAGGAAAAGCATAAATAAACATACAGACAAACAAACAAAATAAATAGTAATAATTGCTATGACAAATAAAAGAGGGTGATCTGAAAGAAAAACAAAGTGAAGAGGTAGGTAACTTAGGTCTTCTGGAGTGATTGATAAACTGAGTTCTGCATGATCAGAAGGTGACAACAAGCAAGGAGAAAGGAAGGATGTAGGAAAGGTAGAAGGGAAGAAAAGAAAGAAAGAAAGAAAGAATGAAAGAAAGAAAGAAAGAAAGAAAGAAAGAAAGAAAGAAAGAAAGAAAGAAAGAGATATTATAACTAGTTGGCTCACATGTTTATGGAGGCTGAGAAGTCCCAAGATCTGTAGTTGGCTAGCTAAAAACTCAGGAGAGCTGATGGTATCAGTTTTAGTCCAAAGTTGGCAGGCTTAAGACCCAAGAATAGTGAACATTTCAGTTCAAGTCCAAAGGCAGGAAAAGACAAATATTGCAGCTCAAGCAGTCAGGCAGGAGAAATTCCCTCTTCTCAGCAAAAGGGTAAGCCTTTTTGTTCTATTTGGGCCTTCAGCTGACTAGATGAGGCCCACCATGTTAGGAAAGGCAATCTGCTTTACTCAGTCTGCCAATTCAAATGTTAATCCCATTCAAATACACCCTCATAGATAACACTTAGAAATAATGACCAAATATCTGGGCACTCTGTGTCCCAGTCAAGTTGATATATAAAATTAACCATCATAGAGACTATTTTTATTAGTTAAATCTCTGTTTATTCCCCCGTGCTGTTGTTAAATTATATCATTGCCTTGAAAGTGAAACATAATTGTAGCACTGAGGTGTATCTTTGTAGATCTACTAGTAGCATGTGCAAAGCCACACTCTATGTCCTTTTAAGTACTTTGAGATCTTTAGCTTTATGAACATACTTTTATGTCAGTGAACTTTTCGTATTGAAGCAATCCTGGACTTAAAAAAGTGGTGCATAGCTGATGAATGTAAGCATGTTGGTAAAATTTTGAAATAAAATAGAGCAACTTTGTCTAAGAGGAAAGTATTTTAGAAACTTCAATTTCCTCATTATATCTGCTTAAAAGGGAGGCATACATCAAACCACTTGCTTGCTTGCCCTGATCAATAAGGATTTGTCCTGGTTAAATAAGCAAAATTTCTAATTATGTTTATTTCCTTGTGTGATATTTTGTTGAAGGTAGATGAGTTTGGAGGCTAAACTACTTGGAGTCACATGTCCTTTTAATTCTCCCCTTAAATCCTTTTATTAACTCTGGCTCTGAAATCTGTTGTGTTTTCTATAAGATGTATAGGCAAGAGAAAAGAGAAAAATACTAGAGAAAGGACAGTGTGGGTGGGAGGTTTGGGGGCTTCTTTGCAGAACTGCTCTGCTCAGTTTCCTCTGGAGTCTGGAAGGTGGGGAAGGGTGCCATTGTTGCCAGGATGCGCTTAGAGCCCCAGGGCTGTAAGGCCAACAGGAGAAGGCAGGGTCAATACCAGAGAAGATAATTAGTCGAAGCCTGCTATCTTTCACCTCCACGATCCCCAGTAGTCTGATTCCTGTATATAAAAAAGGTCTCTGGGGTGTGCAGGTGGCTGGGGATAGAGGAAGAGAGGTGTCATACAATATGTTTGGCCCTAGGTGGCCCAGAGGAGAGCTCTGTGGAGCGTTCACTAAAGATCAAGCAAAGGGAGAGAAGATATTTGTAGAATGTCAAGTAGTGGAGCTGTGCCAGGGAAGCCAAAGTCAGAACAAAGAGGAGATCCTGAACTCCTGAAATGCTCTGGGCATATCTCACTTGATACAACCAATTCTCCCTCCCTCCCAAAAAACTTCTGCCAACTTCTAGCTCTTGTACCATCAATTTAAAGGCAGTTGGATTGTTATACACTGGAAACCCATAGTGCCAGGGGAGAAGATGATAATGCTAGGAGAGTCTTCAAGGGGATTCTACAATGTAGAGTTGTTTAAATAACAAAAAACTAAGAAAACAACAAAAGACCAATTATATGAAATCAAGTTAGATAAGAGGAGCCCTGCAACATTCAGAGACAGATGCAGGAAACAGCATATAAAGTGATATGGTTTCTGTAAAAGGGAGCTTTTGTTTTATTTTTCATCTCTCAAAAGGTGTCAACTTGAGGAAACCTTACAGCTCCAGTGGGCTGCTTTCTCTCAAAGGAAAATGAATTATTTAGGAGTGTGATGAATAGTTCATCAAACCTTCCTCCAACAGGGCTGCTGCTTAGGCTCAGAGTAATTGGCCAAGAGGAGAAGGGGGCAGGCCCTTTCCTCAAGGATTCTTTCTTTTCCCACCTCCCCAGGGGGCCAAATGTAGGTAAGTAAGAGTGATTGCCTGGGGTGGATCTTTCATATCAGATGGAAAAGGACAGGCAGAGCCTAAAACAGGTCATTTCTAGGATGGGCCTGCAGGAGGAGCCAGTGCCCTTCAGTGGAAGAAGCCCTCTACCAAACAAAGGGGTCTTATCCAGGAGGGGTCTAGGAAGGGTCATATTTTGCCCTTAATAAGAATTTCCCTATCTGGTGGAGTAGGCAGCAGGTGCTCCCAGGCTGTTTCAGTCTCCACTTTGCCCTATTGCAAGTACTGGGAGCTTTAGGTTCTGTAGGTTGAAGGTTGCCTATGGGAAAGAGAAGTGAAGTGCAGCATTCAGCCACAAAGCAATGTATGTGAACAGCCTGTCTGTGAACATCCTGTTTCATCACCATCTTCCCTGCCTCCCCCATTTCTTTTCTTTCATATATAACACAACCTATACACACCCACACATCCACACATTTAATGAAAATGAGTGAAAGGGATGGACTCAACCTTATGAAAACATACTCATATTTCAGATAGAAGAAACTGCATCTTTTTAAAAGCAAAGAGAGAAAGGGCATGATCAATGTTTATAAAATCACTGACAAGATTGGAGGAAGACAGACAATAACTATAGCTCATCTCAGCCTGATCAGTAGATGAGGTGTGAGGCAATATAACACAGAGTGCTTCTCTTTAGTCCATCAAACATGGGTTCAAATCAGTGCTCTCTCCTAACCTGTTTAACCTTGGACCCTTCAAATAATATCTCTGAGCCTCAATTTCCCTGTCTATAAATTGAGGATGATAATACTTCTGTCAAGGATATTGTGGGGATTAAATGAGCTACCTTTTGTAAACTGCTTGGCCTATAGTAAACATTTGATAAATGCCAGCTGTTGCTGTTACAGTTTATATTACTAGTATATTTCCACATTTGTCATAGATCACATGGGGAACTGGGCAGAAGAATTTGAATGGCTCTGGGAAAATTCAGTCCTTATTGTTGGAGAAAACATTCATGTTTCCAGGTCACACATTCTATTTCATCTTTTAGGTAGTGGGTGGCTTTTTTCATCAAACTGTTGTCATTCTAATGCATTCCCACCTCTCTCCCTCTCCCCTCTCCCTTCCTCCTTCCCTTCCTCCCCCCTTTCCCCTTCCCTTCCCTTCCTCCTACTCACTTTGGGCTTTGTTTGTTGTTCTATTTCTAGTTCCTTAAAGTATAAGGTTTGATTTTAATTTGAGATTTTTCTTGCTTCTTGAAGTAGACCTGTACTGCTATGAATCCCCCTCTTAAGACTGCTTTCTCTGTGTCCCATAGATCTTGAATTGTTGTGTTCATTTTCATTTGACTCAACCTTTGATTTCTTCCTTCATCTTATTGTTGACCCATCCATTGTTTAGTAACATGTTATTTAGCCTTCATGCGTTTGAGTGTTTTTTCTTGTGTAATTGATTTCTAGTTTCATACCATTGTGGTAATAGAAAATGCTTGCCATGATTTCAGTCTTCTTGAATTTATTAAGACTTATGTCCTAACATGTGGTCTACCCTAGAAAACATTCCATGTGCACTTGAGAGGAATGTATATTCTGCTGCTTTCAGATGGAATGTTCTGTAAATATCAATTAAATCCATCTGGCCCAGTGTATCATTTAAGGCTGCTGTTGCCTTATTGATTTTTTGTTTTGTCTGAAAGTTCTGTCCATTAATGTCAATGGTGTGTTAAAAGCCCCTATTATGACCGTATTACTGTTGATCTCTTTCTTTACCAAGATTATTTTATATACTTAAGTGCTCCTATGTTGGGTGCACTATTTACAAGGATCATATCCTCTTGATGAAGTGATCCATTTAGTATTATGTAATGTCCTTTTTGTCTCTTATTATGGTTTTTGTTTTGAAGTCTATTTTGTCTGATGTAAGTATTACTTCCCTAGCTTTCTTTTTTGTTTTCATTTGCATGGAATATTTGTTTTCATTCGTTCACTTTCAGTCTGTGTGTAGGATTTGTTTTGAGGTGGGTCTCTTATAGACAGCATCTATATGGATCATGTTTTCTTATCCATTCAGTCACACTCTATCTTTTGATTGCAGCATTTAATCTGTTTAAATTTAAAGTTTTTATTGATAGGTACTTATTTATTGCCATTTTATTCTTTATACCTATGCCCCACTTTATTTCTTTTTCTCTTTCTTCTTCTGAAAGAAGGCCCTTTGACATTTTTTGCAATACCGACTTGGTGGTAATGAACTCCTTTAGGTTTTTTGTTTGTTTGTTTGTTTTTGTCTGTGGAGTTCTTTATTTCACCCGCAATTTTAAATGATAGCCTTGTTGGAAAGAGTAGTCTTTGTTGTAGGTCCTTGCTTTTTATTACTTTGAATATTTTATGCCAATTCCTTCTTGCCTTAAGTGTTTCTGTTGAGAAATGAGCTGACAGCTTTATGGGAGCTCCCTTGTAAGTAACTGTCTTTCTCTTGCTGCTCCTGAGATTTTTTCCTTATATTTAACCTTTGCCATTTTAGATTTATTTATTTATTTTTAGAGAGAGGAGAAGAGAGGGAGAAAGAGGGGGAAAGAAACATCAATGTGTGGTTGCCCCTCATGCACCCCACACTGGGGACCTGGCCCACAACCCAGGCATGTGTCCTGACTAAGAATGGAACCAACGACCCTTTCGTTCTCAGGGTGACACTCAATCCACTGAGCCACACCAGCCAGGGCATAATCTTTGCCATTTTAATAATGATGTTTCATGGTGCAGGCCTCATTGGTTTCATTTTGTTTTGGTCTCTCTATGCTTCCTGAAATTGTATGTCTTTTTCCTTCACCAGAGCACTTGAGCTCAGTGCTCCAAGAATGCTTCTTGTAGGTTTTGTGTACCCTCCTGTTGTAGTTGAGTCTTGAATGCTGTTGATCCTTTTGTTGCGGAAAAATGGACTCTTACACAATTCAGGGTGGCAGAGTAAGCCTTTTATTCATGTGTGCGATCCCAGAGGAGACGAACTCCAAATTCTGGGCCCTGGGGAGGGGTCGGGAAGGTGGTTAAATACTCTTGTAGCAGGGCAGGAAAAGGCAAGGAGGGGCTATGCGATGCAAGCAAGGGTCACGGAGGTGGAATGTGGAAGCTAAAGGTACAGAAGCAGAATGTGGAAGTTATCTGGGGCCTGGAACAAAGAGAACAAAGAGCCAGCTGTTATCTGAGGCCCAGAACAGGGAGTCAGCAGTTATCTGGGGCCTGGAACATGGAGTCAGCAGTTATCTGGGTCCTGGGATAAAGAGCCAGTTTTATTTCTCATAACACTTTCATGGGTGGAGTTAACCCTCAGTCTGGCTGACTATCAAGATAGACCTCACTCGCTGTGTATGAGTTGCTGTTCAGAGGATGCCCCCTGAGATTGAGTTGTTCCCAGCAGTGTTTGATGCCTGCCAGCATCCCCCTTTGGGTGTGCCACTGTGTGTATCATTGGGTTGAGCTCTAGTGTGGTCTGAAGATCACCACTGGTTTTGTTGGTTCTGGGTCCAGTTGGGTGGGGTTTTGGTGCTGGTTGATGCCAGGCACTGTGTATAACAGACCTTGAGCTACTTGTCTGGAGCTGCCATGCTATTCACTGTTTGTGGTTGTGTCTACTGGCCTTGGGTGTGCATGGAAGAGGCCAAGTTATGTACTAGGTTTGCCTTCCTACAGCTCTAAGCCAGTGGTAGACCAACAAAAGTTCCAAGACTCCCAGAGGTCCACCTCCCCCTGTTGGCTACCCTGCCAGCCCCTGAGGTTGCCTGGTCTTTCTCCAGAGCCTTCTGAAGAGTTGGCCCAAGCTTGCCATAACCCATGTACCCTTCTGTAAGGTATGAACTCAGTAAGGCAGGGAAACCAATGTGGGGAGGGTGGGGTTAGTCGGTCTTTTGCTTGGGGGCTGTGCAGTCAGGCACTCAATGCAGGGAAAATGGTCCCTGCTCCAGAACCATACTACTCAGTTTCTGCCAGTGTCTCCATTCTTAGCCCACTCAGGAGGAGTGCACTCTATGTTCAGGTTGGGTGCAGCCAGTAGACCTCACAACAACAGCAAACTCTGCAGGGCACAGCCACTGGAACTTGGGAGGACAGATCAAAACAGTCTCCCATTGAGGGTGGTGCCTCCTGAGCCTGTAGGATGGGGGAAGACTGGCCCCTGTTCCAAAACCACACAGCTCAATGACTTTCTGAGAGTCTTCCTAGAGCCTCTCCGGAAAAAGAGCAAACCACAGGTCCTTCTTGTGTGCAGCCAACATTCCTTTCTGCCAGAGTCAAGCTTGGCAGGGTGGTATTTGGAGGACCTAGTTAGTGTATTTCCCAGGCTGATGCTGTAAGAATAGGAGTGCCCAACCCTGGGAAGATTGTTCCTGAGGGCAGTGTGGGATAAGGACTCAGCACAGGAACCTTAGTGGCTGACCCTCCAGATCTCCCCTTGGAGCCATGCCACCCAGATTTTCTCTTTATGACTCCCATATGTCCTGGATTGCCTTCCCTCTATGGAGCCACAGGTGAGTGTCCAAGAGCAAGATCCTGTGTTTTGGCCCTTTAAGGGAGCACCTGGGTCTCTAGCAGATTCCCTCCTGTTCTAGATAGTTAGAGTCCCCACTGATTTTCACAGCCAGATGCTATGCAGTCTCATCTCCCTGGCTCTGGTGCTCTGTGTTGGGGATCTCAGCATGTGGTTGAGATTCCACATTCCTCAAAGGGGACTTTTGCAGCCAAGATATTCCTCTCGATTCTCAGATGCCATGTGTGGGTGCAGGTGTCAGCCTTCTCTACATCTTCACCCTTCTTACCAGTCTCTATTGGCTTCTTTGGTAAATCCATGGTTATAATCCTGTTCAGCTGTCTTTCAGTTGGCCATTCAAGTTGATTTCTCTATAATTTAGCTGTAAATCTGGTTTGACACAAGGAGGAGGTGAGTGTAGCTTCTACCTACTCTGCAGGCATCTTCCTGATCCAGTGGTTTTAAATGCAAATGCCCATAAGTGAAGCTGGTGGGTGGAAGGCAGTTTGGGGAAGTAGAGTATATATTTTTAATCTACAATCATTAAAAAATTAACACTGTTCAGGCCAAACAAAATATATTAGTGTACTCAGTTTACCCTGCGGGTCTTCAGCTTACAGAATCTTGGTTTAATTGAACCCTCAAATTTATCAGTTAGGAAACTAAAGGCTGAGAACTACAAAGTGACTTGTCAAAAGGTTCCCAGCTAGTAAATGGCAGAAAGACACTTGAACTTTAAGCTTTTTGAATGTGAGAACTTCAAGTCTAGTGCTTTGTGTTATTACACTATGCTGTTTCTTTAGGTTGAACTTTATATATTAGAAAAAAATAAGAGCCCTATGAAACCAATAAAGGAAACTTATGAATCATCATGATGCTCAGTGCTGGTAGTTTTGTGAGGAGAGTACTGACACACTGGCAGAGGATAAAATGAAAATGTGGACTGGGCATCAGAATTGAGAAAAGGAAAAATGGGGCAAACTCATCATAAATTGGGGAAGGTGGGCCTTAAATCACTTCTGGACTGGAAGTGACAAAACTCATGAGAGATAGAGGTTAGATGTGAAAAGGGAGAATAATAGCAACAGGCCCCTGTGAAAGGTTAGGCGAGAGAGTCTGAGACAAACATTTAAGGGCCTCATAGTTGATATTTGAGTTAGCAGTTTAAAAGAATACATGGAATTACCAAGCTAAGAACTAGAGCAGAGAATATTTGCATTCATCTGGAGGCTATTATTTTGAGCAATGTGATAAGTACACTTATGCATGCATGCATGTTCCTGTGTGTCTAAAACTGTAAGTTGAATACTACTGTATGTCTGTGATCAGATGTTTGACTGAATAAAAAAATGAGTTATGCTGTATAAGTATCTGATGTCACCTCCGTATATATAGATACATCTTGACAGACAGCTTCTCCAGGGAAAAGTTGTACCATCCACATGCATTACAGCCCTAATTTAATTGTCTAATTTTTACATGTAATTAGAAGTTGATAATATGTGAATCTGTGAGGTGTCATTTTAGGCCCTGTTTTCCTAACCAATGGTGTGATATAATTTTTTTTTTAATTTTGAAGGTTGACACCATTCAGTAACACCCCTGAAAGAATCAATTTTCAACTAGGTTTAAGGAACACATAAAGTGGATTACTTCAAACATCTTCTGCATATTGGGGTGGTAGGTTCAAATCTCAGTCAACAAATTTAGGTTTCTATAGCACAACTTAATTTCTATTTGAGTCATTCTAAGCCTCAGATGGCAAAACTTAATGTTATTCTATTCAAGGATACCTCTCTTTTTCCCTAGGGTCATGTACGGAGGGAGTCATCTGATCTGCAATGTCATCTACCAGGCAGGTTGCCCTTTAACATTCCTCCACTGGGACCCTTCAGTTCTAATGATTTTCTCTGATACTTTCATGCTTGCTTTATTTGAGGACTTTTAAATTGTTCTGCTCCTTGCAGGCCAGTATCAGGTTCAGAAATTTCTTTCCTTTCCATTCCCTAAGCTTTTGATCAAGAAGCAGATTGCAAAGAACCTCTCTCTGGGTTCCAGTCACATCTAGAGTCTTGAAATTTCCTTGCCTCTTCCACTCTAACAGTGAATGGCTTTTTCCAGTCTGAGGAAATATAAAGTACTTTCCTCCTCAATAAACATGTTGACTTTATCCTCGGGGTCTCAGGTGTTCTCATAACCTAAGTTTTTAGACTGTAAAGCTGACCAACTCTTTTTTTCTGCTTTTATTCACTCATGTGTCCCTGAGGAAATAAACATAGAACTACTGAACTGATGAAGTTGGAAAAAGGGTGTTGGTCATTGAGACAGAGACTGGACGACCAGGAAAAAAGAAATTTTGAATCATAATATCCTGATCTAAAACCAAAGAATCTAAAATCATCATAATCATCAGAAGCAGCATAGACATTTATATTTTGTTATTTAAATATTCCTCTTGATACATTATGTGCACTTTGAGTTACTTCTCGAGGACAAAGATTAAACTTTTTTGGAGCTGGTCATGCCATTGTTATTTGGAGGAGCTGCTACCATTCTGAGGTGTGGTGACAGGGACCATCTGTGGCCTGGCAACTAGGCAAAGAAGCCCTCAGGGCAACTGAATGATGCCTAATCTACCTCTCCATCTCCTCTCACTTTAGTGTCCAGTGCAGTCATTGCCCTGCATGAAGATATTTAATGAATTCTTTTTTGACAGGGATGAATTACCTTGTAAGTATCTTGAGGAAGCAGTGTCTATACTTGTATTGCTTAAGATATCTAGCTGGAAATCTAGATATTGTTCCACGTCATTTCAAGCCTTAACACCGCTACTTTCAAGATGTGTGTGTACATATGCATGCATTCACATAGGAAGGTAGGTTGAAAAGGAACACAAACAGCAGACAGAGAGGAAAAAACTAATTAAGGAAGTATAGCATAAGTGGAAATAAAAAGATATTCAGATTTCAGAAAATCAATAAGTACTTGAATTATGGGTAGGAGCAACAGAAAGGAGCTGATGCTAGGAGTGTTAAAATGGGAAGCTTGGCTTTGTTTTCAATAAGAGAAAGAGACTTGCAGCTCAGGGGAGAAAACAAGATGCAAATGTTAATTCAAGGTCATTGACCCTTCCTTGCTCCCTCCCACCCTACCTCCTCATCCTATGGTGACAAATAGTAGTTGTATTCCTCACTTGGAAGATTGGGTAACGGGAAGCTTGGTGAGAAGAAATTTCTCAGCTAATTGCCTGCAGAGTTTGACGGACCCACAAGTAGGGTCTCCTGAAGTGCTCTCTCATAGGCTCTTCCAAAGCAGACTCTGTCTAGTAAACTTAACTGGTCAGAGTCTTGTGCTAATGAGACCGAGGTTGTGAGTTTCTTCTCATTTTGGCCAGGGAGCTTTGCTCTGCTCTCAGCTACAAACTGGACCTAGGACATAATTTTTAAACCTAAGGGTAGTTTCATTCTGAGACTCAAACCATGATCATAGGCTGAACTCTAAACCTTGTCACAGATTGAGTACCTAACCCTGGCCAGCTACCTCAGATATGTAAATTATGAGTCATAAAAAGAACCAGGAAGAAGTTAAGGGAGTCCATTACTTCTACTAAAAATCCAAACTAACCCTGCTAACAGGACAGAACTGACCTGTTTTCATATGGTAACAAATGCTCCATACATGTATCTATACTAGAAGCCATGGAGCTGGAGTAAGAGTAAAAACTGTTGCCACTAGTTGTGAGGATAGAGGCTAAGATTGACAAGGTGTCTTTGAAAATGTTTCTGGCTTTTTTTTAATAATATAATTTTATTTTATTTTTCCATTACAATTTGGTTCCCTTATACACTCTTCCCCCAGTAATCACCACACTGTTGTCCAGGTCCATGAGTTTTCATTTTTACTGAATCCCTCCATCACCTAACCACACACCCTTAGCTGTCATTATGTTCTCCATCTATGAGTCTGTTCCCATTTTCCTTATTAGTTCGGTTTGTTCATCAGATTCCACATATGAGTGATACCATATGGTATTTTTCTTTCTCTGACTAGCTTATTTCACTTAGCATAATATTCTCCATGTCCATCTATGCTGTCACAAAGGGGAAATTTTTCTTATTTTTTTATGGCTGAGTACTATTCCATTGTGTAAATATGTCCCATAGTTGTTTATCCACTCATCTACTGATGGACACTTGGGCTGCTTCCATAGCTTGGTGACTGAATAACACTGCAATGAACATAGGGGTGCTTATGTTCTTTAGTGTTTTGGGTTCTTTCACATATATTCCCAGAAGTAGGATACCTGGGTCAAAAAGCAGGGCCATTTTTAAAAAAATATTTTATTTATTTATTTTTAGAGAGAAGGGAAGGGAGGGAGAAAAAGAGGGAGAGAAACATCAGTGTGTGGCTGTCCCTCCTGTGGCCCCCACTGGGGGCCTGGCCTACAACCCAGGCATATACCCCGATGGGGAATTGAACTGGCAACCCTTTGGTTCACAGCCTGCACTCAATCCACTAAGCTACATCAGCCAGAGCAAGGAGGTCCATTTTTAATTTTTTGTGTTATCTCCATACTGCTTTCAAAAGTGGCTGCACCACTCTGTATTCCCACCAACAGTGCAGAAGGGTCCCCCTTTCTCCATATCCTTGCCAGAAGTTGTTTCTTGATTTACTGATGATGGCCATTCTGACAGGTGTGAGATGATAGCTCATTGTGGTTTGAATTTGCATTTCTCTGTAATATAGTGACATTGAATGCCTTTTCATATGTCTATTGGCCATTTCTATGTCCTCTTTAGAAAAGTGTCCATTCAGGTCATTTCCCAATTAAAAGCATTTTTTTAACTTGTAATAGTTTCCCTTGCATTTTTAATTTTTTAAATTTATTTTTAGAGAGATGGAAAGGAAGGAGAAAGAAAGGGAGAGAAACATCAATGTGTGGTTGCCTCTCATATGGTCTATACTGGGGACCTGGCTCACAACCCAGCAACGTGCCCTGACTGGGAATCTTACCATCGACCCTTTGGTATGCTAGCTCGCACTCAATCCACTGAGCTACAACAACCAGGGCTATTTGCCATTTTTTTGTAAGTATATTTTATTGATTATGTTATTACAGTTTTCCCAATTTTATCCCCTCTCTGCCCTGTACGCCCCAACCCTGCAGCATTCCCTCCCTTAGTTCACGTTTATGGGTTGTACATATAAGTTCTTTGACTTCTCTGTTTCCTATACCATTCTTAACCTCTCCTCATCTATTTTATGCCTACCAATTATACTTCTAAGCATATTTGCCAATTTTTTAATTGTATTTTTTGGTGTTGAAAGTTCTTTAGAAATTTTGGATATTAAACCCCTTATCAGATTGGCAAATATGTTCTCCCATTCTGTGGGTTCTCTTTTTATTTTGTTGACGTTCTCCTTTGTTGCACAAAAACTTTTTACTTTGGTGTAGTCCCATTTGTTTAAATTTTATTTTGTTTTCCTTGTCTGGGGAGATATGTCCATTAAAATACTGCTGTGAGCAGTGTCTGCGATTTTGTTGCCCAAGTTTTCTTCTAGGGTTTTTGTGGTTTTGGGTCTAACATCTAAGTCTTTGATTTATTTTGAATTTATTCTTGTTTATGGTATAAGAAGGTGGTCTAGTTTCATTGTTCTGCACATATCTGTCCAATTTCCCCACCACCATTTATTGAATAAACTATCTTTAATCCATTGTGTGCACTTGCTTCCTCTGTTGAATATTAATTGACTAAAAAGGTATGGGTTTATTTCTGGGCTCTCTGTTCTGTTCCATTGATCTATGTCTCTGTTTTCATGCCAGTACCAGGCTGTATTGATTACTATGGCTTTATAGTATAGTGTCATATTAGGTAGTGTGATTCCTCCAACTTTGTTCTTTTTTCTCAGGATTGCTGTTGCTGTGTGGGCTTTTTGTGGTTCCATATAAATTTTTGAAATATTTGTTCTAGTTCTGTGAGATATTTCATTGGAGTCTTGATAGGAATTGCATTGAGTATATACATTGCTTAATTTTCTCAGTACAAGTCTTCTACATCCTTGGTTAGGTTTATTCCTAGATATTTTATTCACTTTGAAGCAATTGTGAATGAGATTGTTTTCTTAGTTGCCCTTTCTGTTAGTTTGTGTCTAGCATTTAAACATGCAACTGATTTCTGGATAGTAATTTTGTATCCTGCTACTTCACTGACTTCATTTATCAGGTCTAGTACTTACTTAGTGGACTCTTTGGGGTTCTCTGTGTACAGTATCATGTCCTCTGCAAATGAAGACAGTTTTACTACATCTTTCTATTTGGATACCTTTCACTTTTTCTTCTTGTCTGATTGTTGTGGCTAGGTCTTTCAGTACTATGCTGAATAAGAGACATGAAAACAGACATCTCTGACTTGTTCCCAATCTTAAGGGAACGCTTGTAGCTTTTGTCCATTGAATATGATGCTGTCAGTGTCTGTCATATATGGCCTTTATTATGTTTAGGTATGTTCCCTCTATTTCCACTTTGCTGAGAGTTTTTATCATAAATGGGTGCTGGATTTTATAAAATGCTGTTTCTGCATCTATTAGTATAATCATGTGGTTTTTATCCTTCATTTTGTTTATGTGTATAATCACATTTATTGATATGTGAATGTTTTACCAACCTTGTATTACCCAGAATAAATCCCACGTGATCATGGTGTATGATCTTTTTGATGCATTGTTGTATTTGCTTTGCTAATATTTTGTTGAGGATTATAGTATCTATGTTCATATAGGATATTAGCTTATAATTTTGTTTTTGTAGTGTCTTTATCTGGCTTTGGAATTAGGATAATGCTGGCCTAATAAAATGAGTTTGGGAGCTTTCCCTTCTTTTGAATTTTTTGAAATAGTTTGTGAAGGAGAGGTGTTAGTTCTTCTCAGAATGTTCGATAAAATTCACCTGTGAAGCCATCTGGTCCAGGGTTTTTGTTTGTTGGGTGCTTTTTGATTACTGTTTCAATTTCATTAGGTATAATTCTGTCTATTTAGATTCTCTGATTCCTCCTGATTTAGTTTTGGAAGATTGTATGTCTAGGAATTTATCCATTTCATCCAGGTTATCCAGTGTTTTGGCATAGAGTTGTTCATAATACTTTCTTACAATTCTTTGTATTTCTTTGGTGTCAGTTGTTATTCCTCCTCTTTCGTTTCTTATTTTATTTGTATCAGTCCTTCCTCTTTTTTTCTTGATGAGTCAGGGTAAAGGTTTGTCAATCTTATTTATCTTTTCAAAGAACCAGCTCATTGATCTTTCATACATTTTTTTAGACTTGATTTTGTTTATTTCTGCTGTGATCTTTATAATTTCCTTCCTTGTATTCACTTTGGGCTTCATTTGTTGTTCTTTTTCAAGTTCCTTTAATTGTGAAGTTAGATTGTTTATTTGAGCTTTCTCTTGTTTTTTAGATTGGCCTGTAGCGCTATGAATTTCTCTCTTAGGATTGCTTTCCCAGTGTCCCACAGATTTTGGATTGTTGTGTCCTCATTTTCATTTGTTTCAATGTACCATTTGATTTCTTCCTTGACCTCACTGTTGACCCATTCACTATTTAATAACATGTAATTTAGCTTCCATGTCTTTGTGTGCTTTTCAGTATTCTTATTATTATTAATTTCTAGTTTCATAGCATTATGGTCAGAGAAAATGCTTGATATACTTTCAAACTTCTTAAATTTATTGACACTTGTTTTGTGTCCTAACATGTGGTCTATCCTAGGAAATGTTCCATGTGCACTTGAAAAGTGTATGCATTTTTCTGCTTTGGGGTAAAATGCTCCTTAGATATCAGTTAAATCCTTTTGATCTAGTGTGTCATTTAAGGCCACTGTCTTCTTGTGGATTTTCTGTCTGGAAGATCTATCAATTGATGTCAATGGGGTGTTAAAAAGCCCCAACTGTGACTGTATTGCTGTCATTCTCTGCATTTATGTCCACCATAATTGGCTTTACATAGTTAGGTGCTCCTATATTGGGTACATAAATGTTTACTAGGGTTATATGCTCTTGTTTGATTGGTAGCTTTATTGTTATGTGGTGTCTTTCTTTGTCTTTTATCACAGCCTTAGTTTTAAAGTCTATTTTGTCAGATATAAATATTGCTAGCCCATCTTTTTTCCTTTCCATTTGCATGAAATACCTTTTTTCATCCCTTTATTTTCAGTTTGTGTGTATCTTTCACTTTGAGGTGGGTTTTAGGGGGCAGCATATATATGGTCATGGTTTCTTATCCATTCAGCTACCCTATGTCTTTTGGTTGGAGCATTTAAGCCATTTATATTTAAGATGATTTTTGATTGATACATATTTAGTGCCATGCTATTGTTAGATTATTTTCTCTATTTTTTTCTTTTTCTTTTCTTCTTCTTATTCTTAAAGCAAACCCTTTTAAATTTGTTGCAGTACTGGATTGGTGTTAACAAACTCTAACTTTTTCTTGTCTAGAAAGCTCCTTATTTGTCCTTCAATATTATATGATATCCTTGCTAGTTAAAATAGCCTTAGCTGTAGGTCCTGGTGTTTCATCACTTTGAATATTTCATGCCACTCCCTTCTGGCTTGAAATATTTCTGTTGAGAAGTCAGATGATAGTCTAATTGGTCCACCCTTGTATGTAACTACCTGCTTTTTTCTTGTGGCTTTTAGGATTCTTCCCTTGTCTTTAAGCCTTGCCATTTTAATTATGTGTCTCAGTGTAGGCCTCTTTTCGTCCAACTTGTTTGGGACTCCCTGAGCTTCCTGTAATTGTGTGTTTTTTATTTCACTAGATTGTGGAAGTTTTCAATTCTTATTTCTTTAAATAGATTCTTGAGCCCTTGTTCACTCTCCTTTCTTTCTGGTATTTCCCTGATGCAGATGTTGTTACTGTGTTGAAGCTGTTAAAGGGCAGACAGGTTCATGGGATTCAGGCAAATGGAAAAATACTCATGGAGCCGTTGGGGGGTCTTACATGTCTTTATTCAAAGGTTGGAAATCCATGCACACTGCAAGCTGTGTGTCCCCCTGTATGTCTCACTGCATGTCACCTGCCCCTTATCTCTCAGTGGGAAGTCCCTAACCCCCTAATTTACTAAATACCAACAAAGTTAGCAGGTAGCAAACAGATGATACAACAGAGCTTCATTCTACATATACAAGCCCACTCAAGGCTATGGGAACCATTTATCGGACCCAGTCTCAAGGCTATGAGAACACTGCTTATCAGGCCCATTTTCAAGGTTATGGGAAACTGATTCCTGTAGTTGCCCACACATCTGGGTGAGGAAGCCAGACTACTTCCGTTTACCCTACAGTTACACTTCATGTTGTCAAAATGTTTCTTAAACTCTCCTCATTTTTAGAATCCTTTTTTTTTAATGCTGCTCTGCCTGGGTATTTTTTCTACTTTGCCTTCCAAATCACTGATCTGATCCTCTGCTTCATCGAATATACAGTTAATTCACTCCAGTGTATTATTTATTTCAGATATTGGATTCTTTACTTCTAACTGGTCTTTTTATGTTTTCTATGTTTTTTTTTCATGCTATTGAGTGTCCTTATAATCATTATTCTAAACTATCTGATAAATTGCTTGCCTCCCCTTTCATCTAGTTCTTCCTCTGGAGAATACTCTTGTTCCTTCATTTGGGGTCTATTTTTTTTGTCTTCCCATAATGGCTGTCTGTTTATATTTGTTTCTATGTATTAAACAACTCTGCAGAACCTCTGGTACAAACCTTTGTTAGATGCTGCTTGTGACTGGCCCTGGGCAACCTGTTTTGAGTAATTGGCAATTCCAAGTGTGTGCCTCCCTCTGCTGAGCCTGTCTGTGTGCTGAAAGAACCAGGCTGTGCATCAAGGCTGGCTTTTACCAGCACCAGGCCTGAGAAATGTTCAGCTAAAGTCTCAGAGCTCCAAGAGATCTGTCTTAGTTGTTAAACTTAGTCAGTGATATACCTTCAAGTTGTACTCAGCAGCCCAACTTAAGCTCCACAGGGTGGGGCACAGTAATTTCTATGGGTGGGACTATTGCCCAGGTTGATGACTCTTGGAGGGGAGTGCTCTGCCAGAGAAAGATGGCTCCTGCAGTACGGGGAAACACTCAACACAGGGATACTGGCAGCTATTCCTTCAGCTCTCTCCCCAGAGCCACCAACCCCAGACTCTCTTCATGCACTTCTAGTCCACTCTTCCTTCCCTCTGCCAGAACCAAGATAAATGGCTGCAAATGAAATTTTGTGCATTGGCCCTTTAAGAGTCTCTCTGCATCTCCAGCCATCTCTCCCTAGCATATAGAAACCCAGCTGCTTTTCACATCTGGATGTTTTCTGGGTTCCTTTCCAGCTCTGGTGCTATAGGCTGGGGAGCCCTGCTTGGGAGTGAGACCCCACACTTCTCATGGGGTATTCCCTGGCTACTGAAATATCCCTCCAGAACTTTAGCTGTATGGCATTTGTTTTGCCCGATAAAGGGACAAATAAACTTTGTCTAGTTTGTTTTGCTTTACTTTTTTATGTTTAAGATTCCAAGGCCAAATTGTGAAAGGCCATAAGAGCCAGTTGTGAAAATAACACCTAATACTGAAAGCTCCTTTCATTCCTGAATCATTTATTCTACAACATTAACAGTTGACTCCTGCAACATTAGACTCACTCCTTTGGGTTTTGACTTTGGTAGCCCCTGTTTAATTGTAAATCTTACATGGGAAACTTCAGCTGTAGGTTTCTGTAGGTGCCTATTATCAGGTTGAGGAAATTCCCTCATTTACCAATTTTATAACACTTTTTAGCAGGAATGGATGGTGGACTTTGTCAGATGTGTTTTCTGCAACTTTTGAGATGATCATATGTTTTTATGTTTTTAGTCTCAATATGGTGACTGATTTTGATTGATTTTTCAAATATTAAATCAATCTTATAATACTGGGATAAACCCCATATGATGTATTATCCCTTTTATATATGGTTGGATTTGGATTGTTACAGTTTCTTAGAAGTGTATCTTCTTATGATAGATATTGGTATGTAGTTTTCTTTTCTTGTTGTGCATCGGTAACAAGAATGCTGGTGTTATAGAATTAGTTGGGAAGCTTTTCTTCTACTTCAGTTTTCTAGAAGAGTTTGTGTTAAATTGACACTATTTCTTCTTTAAGTGTTTGGTAGAATCACTCAGTTAAACCATCTGGTCCTAATGTTTTCTTTCTGGGAAAATTCTATCTGGGAAAATTGAATAAATTCAATTCCTTTAAGATATTATCTATTTATCCTTGAGTGAGCTTTGGTAGTTCCTGTTTGCAAAGAATTTGTCAATTTCAAATAATTTGTCACTTTTATTAGCAAAAATTCTTCATAATATTTTATTACTATCCTTTTAATATTTATAGAATCTATTAAAGTAATGTCACCATTCTCATTCCTTATATTGGTAATTTCTTTGTTTAATTTTAATTTTTTTCTGTGAAGTTTACTTGTACTATTATTAATGTAGCCATCCAGGTTTCTTTTTATTAGTATAAACATAATACATAACTTTCTTTTTTCTCCTCTCTTCTTTTATCTCCTACTACCACTGCCCTCAATTGGGCTTTAGTTATCCCTAGTCTGTTTCATTGGCCCCCTAACTGGCTCTACTCCCTCTATCTGCACTCCACATGCCTATCAGAGTTGCCTTTCTAGATCATAACTCTCATCATGTCACTTTCCTCTTCCTAAAATGCCACTTTCTGCATCCTCATTACATATAGAATAAATCCAAACGAGCTCACTTTGGCATCCGAAGGCCTTACAATCTGGCTCCAGCCTTCCTTTCCAGGCTTATCTCCCTCTTGTATCCTATGCTTTGTATTTGAAATATATCCTGTTCTTTTTTGCCCCTATGCCTTTTTTGACTTATTTCCTTCTGCCTGCAATGTATTTTCTCTCCATCTCTGCCTGTTTCCTTCCTATCCTTCAGTTTGTTGTATATGCTGCTGCTCAAATATTTTGTGATACTTGACTATGAAATTATATTTATTGATGAGATTCCCTGCTAGAATCTCTACTGCTCCTGTTTATGTGGCCCCCTGAGAGGTGCCTCTTGGGGCATATGGTCTGTTTTCAGTATCAGTAGAAGATGGGTAGAATGTGTTGATAGGCAGGATATTTTAACAGTTGGCATTCATGACGTGGCCATTCCCCTTTCCTTCCAGAAGTTTCCAGCCTTTAAGAACACTATTGTGTCTCCCTGATTTAAGCACATCTCCTGACTGAAGGCAGATCCTTCACCCTGCACTGCTGTTGCCTGACTTATGGTGGAAATAAGGTAGAGAAATGCATAGAAGTTAGCCAGCTAGTCTGCTGCAGTCGCTATAGTGACCCTCTTAATCCATTTGTTAGTTTCTCCTTTCCTATACCCTTTCCCATATTTAATTGTCTCCAAGTGTGATCTTGCCATTTGTGTAGCTTATACCTTTTGTGAAAACATATCCTGGCACTTAATTTGTATGTGTCCTAGGCTGCTATTTTCATCTTTGGTTTGGTTGAATGAATGAGAAGGAATTCCTTAAATTTTAGTCATCTGAAAATGTTTCTTCTTTTTCATCTGTGTAAAGGGTAACAGTTATTATTTTAGAAAAGATCTATACAAAGGAAATCAAAGAGTAATTTAGATGAGAGTAGATTTGGGGAACATTATGTTCCCATTGTTCACTACAGCATAAGGAAGTGATTACCCACCCTAACCAGTTTACAGATTTTTAAAAATCTGATATGGTATTTTCAAGTCCATTGAATATGAAAGATCTTTCTACTTAGAGAAAGTATTTATATTTAAGGAGAAGTTTATAGTATGAATGCTAATTATATTTAAAATAGGTTACTAGGTGCCAAATGGACCTAATGATCAGATTAGTATCATAAGCTAATAATATACATATACCTTAAATGTCCTGCTATTAAAGATGTGTATGCTTATTTATTTTGGTTACTTTTTTATTACACAAATAGTATACACACATTATAGAAAAATTATAAAAGACAGATAATAAAGAGAATAAAATTACCATTAATTTTATTATCCAGAGAAAAACACCATTAACCAGTAACAAGGCTTTCATAGGGATTAGGGGGGTTGATTCCATCTTTATTGTGCATCAGGGCTGAGATCATCAACACTGGTCGGCATCCTAAGCCACTTATCTCCCATCCTTCTCTATGTGAGTAATCTCTAGATTCTAAGTGTAGCCCAAGAGATCTGTATCAAGAAAGGAAAAAAAAAAAAACCTAGGGCCATACCATCACTGTACCATATGTCTTTCTTTTCAAGGCAACACTCAATGTCACTGAACACTCACCCACACTTAACAGTTCCCTGCAGGAGAGCTGAGACTCTGCTAGGGAGATTAGCTTGTTTGCCAAAGCTTTTTCTTTCCCCCAGTTATAAAACTACAGACTTGTAGCTATAAAATAGTCATGGGGATATAAAGTACAGCATAAGAAGTGTAGTCAATAATATTGCAATAACTATGTATGGGGCCATGTGGGTACTGGACATATCAGGGGGAAGACTTTGTAAAGTGTACAATTGTCTAACCACTATGCTGTACACCTGAAACTAATGAAATAATATTTAATGTAAACTGTAATTAGAACAAATAAAATAAAAATATGATTTAAAAAGTGAAAAATGTATAAAGTCTGGAAAGGAGAAGGCAAAATTTTTGATATTATTCTATAATATATAATTGAATACCTAGAAAAAACCTAGATAGTCAATTTAAAAAATACAGGAAATAATAAGATAGTTCAGACAGGCTTTTCTGAACAACCTTAATATAGAAAATTGAGAAACTTTTTTATGTACAAATAACCATTTATAATATATGAGCATAATGGAAGAATCCCTTCTTCATATGTAACAAATATAATAAAAGGCTTAGGAATAAGCTTATCAGGAACATACAAGATCTTGTTTTAACATTTAAATTTTTTTCAAGTTATAGTTTACATTCACTATTATTCTGTATTAGTTTCAGATATACAGCAAAATGGTTAGGAAATCATGTATTTTACAGAGTGGTTCTCCTGATACTTCAGGTACCCACCTGGCAGTATACATATTTATAACAATATCATTGACTATATTCCCTACTCTATAATGTACATCCCTGTGACTGTCCTGTAATTACCAATTTGTACTGTTTAATCCCTTCACCTTTTTCATTCAGTCCCCCAACTCCCTCCCCTCTGACAGCTCTTAGTCTGTTCCCTATGAGTCATGGTGTTTTGTTGTTGTTGTTTGTTTGTTTTAGGAACATTCAAGATATTTTTGAAGGAATCTTGAAACACTAGGAATGATCTAGTTGGATACTTGAACAAATGGTAAACCCATACCATATTCTTGGTTTCGAACATTGAACTCATAAAGATGTAGAATTGACAACTTTGGTATGCTTTAAATAAAGATACCTTATAGGAACTGGAAGTTTACATAGAAAAATAAACATTCATGAATAGCATGGAAAAAAATTTGGAAAAAGTAACACTGGAAAGATAGCTTTACCAGATGTTAAAATCTAATATAAAGCTATAATAATTAAAACCATAAGATACTGGCAGAAGAATAGACACATAAATCAATGTAAGAATATACATAATCCAGAAATAGACCCAGATACATAGGGGAAATTAATATATAGTAAATATCATACATATTTCAAATCAAAGGAGAAAAGATGTTTTATTCAATAAATGATATTGGGTAAGCTGGGTAGCCATCTAAGAAATATAAGATTGGATTCCTACTTTTTTCTATCTGTGGCAAGTGAACAGAGCCAACTCCATAAGTTACCATTAATAGTGATGCCCACTTTCATAAATGATGTTCACCACCAGAGCCATGATATACCTACTGCACATCCCAGTAACTGCCATGCCAACCAGCAGCCACAACCATTTTTCAAATGTAATCCTACACTCCATGCCTGTCACCAACAACTATCCATTGGCAAACCATACCAACCAGCAACGACATCTACCAGTCATACGTACTGCAACCAGCCTCGAAAGGATCTATTAGAAGTGGCCACACCACTGGTTCCACTTGGTACCAACCATATTCAGCAACCTTTATTGTTATCACTTCTCCCTTACCATAAACCCTTAATGTTTTGAGCTGCTTTTGTTCATAGTCATTCCTTTGCTTAGAGGGTTTCTACATTCTTGTCTCTCTGAGCCTCACTCTTTACCCACATAATACCCACTCACCTTTCTTTTCTCAGCTTAATGATTGGCCTTTCAGACTAGGCTAGAACCACTTTTTATTTATCCTTCATGGGTTATTACATGTTTTATTTATTTAATAAATTAATTGTAGCCATTTATTTAAGTTCTGTTAGAGTACATTTATATTTTGTTCACCACTGTATTCCTTAGGGATTAACATAGTTCCTGGCATATAATCATCATTCAAAATATATTTGTTGACTGACTTACTGACTGGCTTAGTAACTATTTGTTTTTGGACTAGTCCTTCAGGGTGCACAGATGGTGTAGATTACATTGCACCTTGAGGTATTTCTTTTCCCACTGTCTCCCCAGCCATTGGCCAGACATGTGAAATTTCTCATCAGTTTTTATTCCTCTGTGTTGAGGCTTTGATGATATCTGTGAGAATGCAAAAATAATGGCCATTGATTATAACCAGCAAAGAGTCCTTATTCTAGATCACAGAATAATTTGGAATAGATATTATGTCAGTAGGTTATGATGGTAGGGGAGGAAGGGGCTTGGTAGAGAAATCCAACAGCATAAACTCTGGGAAGGGTGTGCAAGACAGTGGTCAAACACTCAGTGTGAGTGTATTGATGAATCAATGTGGGAGTTGTGATGGATCAAGGTAATGATACCACAAACCAAGCTCTACTTATTTCAGCTTAAGTTAAAATCTGTGTGCTTTATTTTGGTTTCTACATGGGAATTTGTTGGCAAACATTGTTTTTTATAATGCAAAAGAAAAATCCTAACCTTTTATCAAATGACACTGAGATTTATAATTAGATAATATGGCTGTCTCTTGAGGGGACTGTCAGTTTTCAAATGATTCTCACCAGATTATGGTACGATCAATAGAAGCTGAATAATTAAAATCCAATATTACTATGTCTCTCTCAATAATACTGTGGAGAATGATGTATGACAGATTTAATTAAATATGTCAGACACAAAGGCTACATGTATAGATCATGGGGGATATTTTTAGAGTTATGTATTTGATTTTCTGGTGAGACTTGCAATAGGTCTTTTAACATTTGAGGTCCCTCCTGAGCCTTGCACTGTTGTGCTCTGGGAGTGCTGACAAGGCTAGGAAACACTGACCTGACTTTATGTCAAATGTCAAAAATCTAAAAGTGCTGTGGTGGAGGTTGCTGCTAAACTCAATGTATGGAGAAAGTTAATTTGGTGGAGGGTGGGGATTGAAAAGAAAATAAGTTCGTATTACCTAGTAATTTTCATTGTCACAGCATTTGGTTAGCTGTTGGAGAGATAATTCTGGGTTAACTGAGGCTCACTGAGTTTTAATCTTAACTCTGATGTACTAGATCTGTGACTTTCAAAGGTCACCTAAATCTCTCATATGTAGAATGATGAGGTGATGTCATTTATTTACTTTTTCTGCCTCACAATTTTGTCAGGGACAATAAGAAAGTTTAAAGTGCTTTGTAAGCTGTGATGCACTCTGAACATGTAATGTGTTATATCTTATTTTTGCTAGTATTGCCATCATTTGTTCATCAATCCATTTATTTGGTTATTCATTTAATCATTCATTTATTCATCCATTAATTTAATGGACACTTGCTAAGAAGTCCATTATGCTGAACTCTGTGCATAGCCCTTTTCCTTGAGGGTCATGGCATCTGTTCTAGTGAGGGAACAAACCTATAAAACAATTAAGTGCTATAAAGTGCCATACATATTGCAATAGAATCTTGTACTGGTTGTGGGGCACAAAGTAAGTCATGATGAAGACATCAGGTAAAACTTAAAAAAGGTAATTGTGATATGAGTTGTAAATATAGCATAGGTGTTCATTGGAAGTACAGGAGAGAACACTTTAGGTAAAGGGAGCAGCATAAAAAAGGCACAAAATATAAAATATTCTAGTCTGTTCTGGGAACTCCAAGTAGTTTGGTGTGGTTTTTAATTACATTTTATTGATTATACTATTACAGTTGTCCCAATTTTTCCTCCTTTCCCTCCCTCCACCTAGCACCCCCCACTCCCTGAGGCAATCCCCCACCATTGTTCATATCCATGGGCCCTATGTACAAGTTCTTTGGCTACTCCATTTCCTATACCATACTTTACATCTGTATGGCTATTCTGTAACAGCCTATTTGTACTTCTTAATTCCCTCACCTTTTCAACCATTTCCCTATACTCACTTGCATCTGGTAACCATCAAAACACTTTCCATATCCACGATTCTGTCTCTGTTTTTCTTGTTTGCTTAGTTTGATTTTAGATTAAATTGTTGATAGATATGCATTTATTTCCATTTTATTATTCATAGTTCTGATCTTCTTTTTCTTAAATAAGTCCCCTGAATATTTCATATAATAATGCTTTGTTGATAATGCCCTCCTTTAGATGTTTCTTGTCTGGGAAGCTCTTTATCTGCCCTTTGATTCTAAATGATGGCTTTGCTGGGTAGAGCAATCTTGCTGTAGGTCCCTGCTTTTCATGACTTTCAATATTTCTTGCCAATCCCTTCTAGTCTGCAAAGTTTCCTTTCAGAAAGCAGCTGAAAGTCTTATGGGAACGCTTTTGTAGGTTACTAACTGCTTTTCTCTTGCTGATTTTAAGATTCTCCATCTTAACCTTTGGTGTTTTTATTATGGTGTGTCTTGGAGTGGGCCTTATTGCATCCATCTTGTTTGGGTCTCTCTGTCCTTCCTAGACTTGCATGTCTATATTCTTCACCAAATTAGGGAAGTTTTGTTTCATTGTTTTTTTAAATAGTTTTCCAATTTCTTCCTGTTTCTCTTCTCCTTCTGGCACGCCTATGATGTGAATGTTGGAACTCTTGAAGTTGTCCCAGTGGCTGCTTGCACTATCCTTATTTTTTTATATTCTTTTCTTCTTGTTGTTGTGATTGGTTGTTTTTTGCTTTCTTATGTTCCAAAATTATTGATTTGATTCTTGGCTTCATCCACTGTATTTTTGTTTCCCTATATATTGTTCTTTATTTCTTTAGTGTATCCTTTGTTTCTGACTGGATCTTTGTTGTTGTTATTGTTGAGCTTGTTGCCCTCAGACTTTTATTGTCTATTCTGCTCATAAATATTTACTTCCATGAATATTCTCACACTATGACTCAGTTCCTAGTTTTCCAATACGAGCAGAGTTAAGGGTGTATCAGTAAACATACTAAAAAACACATGTTCCTGTTGTTGACCATGAGGTTCTGAGGTCCAGGTGGAATAGGCTCTGTCTAATTCACTTTATTTGTTTGCCTATACAAGAGACTCTATTGCTGTCCCTCTCTACCCGGCCCCATATTTTACTGGTAGATTAAAAATTATAGTTGATAACTTGATATCTTCCCTATAGTAACATTTCTGATTTATAGTTAATTAGACAGGATGTATCCTTTGAATTGTGTCTCTACTGGTGGGACATGGGATTCCTCTGAGTCAATCATACTGTTTTTCGGTCCTCTGAGTGTCCAACTATAGATAGCTGTCAAATTACCAGGGTTAGAGGTCTGTATGTGGTGAGTGTTAGGGGCTCAGTGTGAGACCAGGATTAGCTAAATGCCAGGGGATACAGTGAAAGTAACTTACCTTTAGTGGAAAGGTTAGTTTAGATTGGTCCCTAATTAAACTTGTCCTGAAACTCCAAAGGAAACTTACTTATCTGATATAGCACCTACCACATTACACTCAGAGAGAGCACAACCTTGAGTGAAGGGGATCAGAGCTGGTAGGTAGAGGGCAATATTTGAAGGAAGGGAAGGTCAGAAGCAAGTCCAAGCTAGGGCAACACATGGGTCAGCTGCCAGTGTGGGGTGCCCGAAGGTATCAGGCTTTGTCAGATGGATTGTGTAGGAAAAGAATATGGAGACTAAGGAATCCTGGAAACAAACCTCACATACTTCACAACTTTGCCTTTCACACCTTCTGTGGAATGCAGCACTTCTGTCTGGAGGGATTTTAAAAGGAGTCATTTTGGAATATCACACGTGTAGTGACAACTGTGATGTTTGTTCTCTCTACTCTTGAATTCATGGGCTACCTTTGAAGTGTTAACCACCTTGAACAATCTCCCAATTCCATTGGTAGTCAGGACCTTTGCATACAGCGACTTCCAGTCTGAACACGTAGGATGCTCTTTAACCTGGAGGTCTGAGCCAGCTGCCAGGCCTCTCACCTGGGAGAGGACAAGTCTTTCACTGGCTGCTGGATGTGCTGGTGGATATGATAATCAGAAAAAGTAAAAAGCCTCAGAGGAAAACCCTTTTAAAGGCATTCAATTTTAGTGTCACCACACATGCCTAGTGCAGCTTTGTAAATAAGACAGGAAGTGCCCTTGGTGTCTGCTAGGGGACATATGCTCTAATGCAGTCACGTGGCAGCCAGTTTACCAAGGCTCTAGTGAAGAATCATGCAGCCCAAGAGGACTGTGACTTAGGAGTGCACTAAACCAGTGGTTCCCCAAACTACCAGAAAGCTTTTAATAAATGGGAATTCTAGGCCCTTAAATATAAACATTTTGATTCATTTCATTTAGGGTGGCATATGCGCATTTCACAAGTACTGCAGGTAGTTCTGGTGCTAATGGTGCTGGAAACCACTGTAGTAACAATTCACTATTTTGAATCCTTTGAATTGGACTTTGTGGTTTTTCTGATGTGAATTGAGCTGAAACTTCTATTGGGGTCTGTGATGAGAAGGTCACATTGCAAACAAGTTCAAAGTAGGGAAAATGGTTTACCTGAATAGAATACTCTGATTCCAGGAAAATCAGGCATTTGCAAGCACTGGTAGACTACTGCTTTGTGTACTAAAAGTTACTGCTTTACATACATTTCTGATGTCTTTTCCTTCATTTGTGCTAAGTTTCATAAAGACTACCATACCATGACTGTTGATCTAATAACCTAGTTGGCTAAGTGACTTAACAGGCAGATAGCAGATACAACATGGACATGTCCTGGGAAGGATAGAGCAGGATGGTGTGAGATTTCATCACACTACTCAGAATGGTGCACAATTTAAAATTTAAGAATTGTTTATGTCTGGAAATTTCCATTTAATATTTTTGGACCTCAGTTGACCATGGGTAACTGAGACTGCAGAAAGCAAAACCATGGATAAGAGGATACTACTGTATAGTACATTAACCTGGTTGCTGACTATTTTCCTGTCTTTAAACCAAGGCTCACAGGTTTCATTAGCAATTTGCTATGAGTTTTGGGGAGGGGACCCTGTTGTGGACAAGTGTACCTATAATTAGCTGGCAACAAAGTTAATTATATGAAAGTTTGATCCAAGAATAGGGAAGCCTAATTAAATAAAAACTATGGAATTTGGGTCCTCAAATGACACAAAGTTGGTGGAAAGGATAGGTTGTATTGTGTAGATGTAGCAAGGTAAAAACTTTACTGATTCTCCTGAATCTACATAAGTTAAAAGAAATACATAGACAAATAGGAAATAGATGGAGAAAAATAGATAGGAAAAAAGCAAATGAGAGTTTGATTGTCTATCATAATTGGAAGCATAGGTATCTTCATCTCTTTTATTTTAATGATACAAATTATAGTGTTGTCTAGGACAGTGCTTTTTAAACTGTAATGTTTAGGATCTTGTTAAAATACAGATTCTGATTCTGTAGTTCTGGGAGGGCATCTGAAATTCAGCATTCCTAACACTGCCCATGGTATGGGTAGGGATGATTGGGTAAAGCTTCAAGGAAGAGGTATGCTTTGAGCAGTGCATTGAACAATAAGGTTGGGTTTGGATAGAGAAGAGAGTTGGGGGGAATTCTGGGCTGCAGGGGGTCAGAGAGACAGTCTGGAATAAAGGCACTTAGGATGGGTAAGTATCATATATTCTCAGGACATTGAAAAGCTGATTTTTGCAGGACAGAAGTCTCATTTGAGGAAGTAGGCAAAGATAGGGTAGGGTAGCTAGGTTAGGGGCATTTCATGGAGGGTCTTGAATGCTGGCCTCAGGAGTTTGGGTTTTGCCCTGTAAATAAACAAACAGTCAATGAATGATTTTGAGCAGAGGAATAACACACTGAAAGCTGTATCTTCAAAATAACTAATCTTACAATAGTACATAGAGTGGATCAAATGAAAGAGAATCTGGGATGAAGATAATTGTCAATTGCAGTAAGACAGCTGTGATGAGTTGAGGGCCTGGCCCAGGTGGCTATAGAGTTTAGAAAGCTAGTCATCAGACTGGGAAACATGAAGACTCTGACTGACTGGAGGTCACCCTGTGTCTTTCTGCCCTTCCTTCAAATCATCTCATTCGGAAGAGGCTCGGAGCCAAGGTTTATCTCAGAGTTCATTTTGAAGTTCTTATTAAACTCCTGAAAATCAGACTGTGAAGTGAGATAACAGATGTGGCCTTGTGGGAGAACCAACCTTCTCTTATATTGCCAGAGGGTTTGAAAGGTGATATTCTAAATGGTTATATAAAATCTGAAAGGATGGGACAAATGGTTGTCAGTAATCCTTTTGAAATAGTAACTATTGCTGAAACACAAGGTCATACACAGACCTTGGAGTAGCTAGAAGTGAAGAAAGCAATTTAGGCTGGATTTTGTTTACAAGGTACGTGTAGCTGGAGACCATACTGACAAGAGTTTGGCTATAAATACAGATTTCATCCAGAAGCCTAATATGCTGTGTGAACGAAGGGTTAAGAGAAAGAAATAATTGTCAGTTTTGTCCTTATAGGAATTTTGAGACCCATGCCTGATTGGTCAATGTTCCCTTGCCCTTTTCAATACCTACACTGTGTCGGCACAGCACGATGATAATCATCCCATTTCATTTCATTGTTCAGAAAAGTGACATATGCATTCTGTTCCTTGGCTGTGAATTGAACATGGCAGTTAAAAGCCGTTTCCCTGTCTGTGAGTTTCTCCCATTATCAGTTTGCCTAGTGCCTGAAATGCCTACTATGCAAATTAACCTGTGAAGGCACAAGGCCCTGTGAAAAAGCAAGTATGTTAAACCAAGAAGAGTAACTTCAGTAGAGACTACCTACTTAGCATAGAGAGAGACTCAAGGGAATGTGGCTATAAGGCAGGTAAACTGTGGTAGGAGAAAGCAAAACAGGTTTTTTGTTGATGAGGTAGTGTTGGGAGAAGGCTCCTTAATGTGCATGTGGGTTATATGTATTAGGTTGCTAAAGGCCACTGCTGGGTGTGGAAAAATGAGTCTTGCATCAACTTCACAGGTGTTCCTGGATAAACTCATAGTAGCCCCATAGCTAAGGAGCAGCAATCTCCAGAAAGTCTTAAGTTTGAAGGTTTGGCAAGTGACAATTTTCTATTGAGGGGATATTGGTTGTATATGCTGTTGAGAGGCACCTTGCTAGGCAGTTATTAGGCTTTTGTGAAAAGATCATTAATTATTATCATAACTATGTTTCTTCTTGGATGAAAAACAATCTGCTAGGTTTCAATGGAAAAAAATTACCAAGCCTGGGATTAATATTTGCAGAAAAACACAATTCCCCTAGATTTCTTTGTAGCACCAAGAGGTGATCAGAAGAGAAATTCTAGTCTTTGAACAACACGAGCACTCCTATTACCTAGCATAGAGTCAGCATTTGATCTATGTTTGTTGAATGAATGAGTAAATGACTGAACGAACGAGCAAAATACAAATATTGTGAAGAAAGCACTCAACTTACAACCACAAGGTCTGGGTTCAAATTTCTTTTTTTCTTCTTCTTTTTTTTAATCTCTTTCAGGGAGTAGTATTTTTTTCAAATTATTATTATTTATTTATTTTTTTAGAGAGGGGAAGGGAGGGAGAAGGAGGACAGAAACATCAATGTGTGGTTGCCTCTCATGTGGTCCTCACTGGGGACTTGGTCCACAACCCAGGCATGTACCCTGACTGGGAATCGAACCTGCGATGCTTTGATTCATAGCCCACGCTCAATCCACTGAGCTATGCCAGTCAGGGCTGGGTTCAAATTTCTTTATTGCCATTTACAAGCTATTAAAACTTTAGTAAATATTTTTCTCTCTCTGGACCTCACTTTCTTAATATTTAAAATGAAAATAGTGATATTTGCCCTGCCTTCCTCACACAGTTATGGGGAAAACAGTATATAGAAAGAAATATTCTTTTGAAAACTCTAAAATCCATAGACATATCATGGGCTGACTAAGGACAGCCATTTAAAGGTGTCTCTGGAGTTCATAATAGAGGGTCACTATAGCTGGCCTATGCCACCAGATGTATCCTCCTACAAAAAAAAAAAAACTCTGTGCTGGCAAAAATTCAATCCCACACTCCTGTGCAACCAGTGTAAAAATCAGATTCCTGTTCTGCCTGGACAGCCTGCCTTCCTGATGACAGGAAGCACCGGAAGCATTGTGGGCTCGGTATGCAACACCTTTTGAAATCATCAACCACAGGCCTGCACACCATGTCTTTTTGGCTGGTCATAATAATCTCTCCAGAGATAACAGTTTATCAGGATATTTTTTTCTGTGCATTCAACTGTCTCCATTATGGCACTGTCCCAAGATAGGGGGATCAGTCTTGGGTGTGTGTGTGTGTGTGTGTGTGTGTGTGTGTCTTTGTCTCTCTCTCTCTCTTTCCTTACCTTGTGATTCACTGCAGTGGTTGATTTGACTTTTAATCAGTCTCCTTTTTGGGTCTCCTTTCATCTGAGGGCTCACTCCTCACTTTGGGCTCTGCTCAGTTGATGGCAAAGGAAGTTCCCTCACAGTCCCTTTCTTGGATACGTTGTGCACAATGCCTATTTAAATGGATGCTTTGTACTTGAGGTTAGGGGAGAGATGGTAGCATGATTTAAAAATCCTGCCAGAAGTCCTTGAGGAAGCAGGCTAGAGTACTGTTTGCAGAAGTCAATAGGCTTGTTGCAAGCAGGCATTGTGTGTTCTAGCACAGGTGGTTGAAACAAATCAATTTCAATTTACTTGTCCAGAAAAAGGAGCCATTATTTAGGACTGAATAGCCAGAGCTTCCATAATATATTGTGAAAACGTATTGTAGTTTTTACTGAAAACTTGCTTATGATGAAATTATTTCTTTAGAAGCAAAGTGTGGATGTTTACAGAATATAAATTTTAGAGATATTGATTAGAGGTGGTTGAAGAATGAACCCCATTTCTTTCCTGAATGTGGTAGCTGGGTGATAACCATCTGACATTGATATCAGTACATTGCTGGCTAGAAATGTAGTAGGATTTTATTTTGAAAACAAACACAATTAACATTGGGGAGGGTTTTTGCTAGTTAGGGAGATACAACAATTAAAGCTGAAGTTTATTCAACTTTAAAGAGAAAGTTGGCTCAATAATTTGGCTCCCTTATATTTTCCCTTACTAGAATGTGTGTCCCTGCCTCTATATTTTCCATTAGCTATTCAGTTTTGTATATTACTAGTAAATTATTGAAACTCCCTGTAGGAGTCACATTTAAGGCTTGATTCACTGAACTTTTATGTTTCCCTTTTTGCACAGTTTACATTAAAATAAAAATAAGACATTTAGGTTTGAGTCATGATTTATGCCTCTTCCCCAAATTGACTGATCATATGTTTTTCTTTTTATCAAGTCTTCTTGAGCACCTTGTGTAACTTTCAATTACAGCTCTTTTGGAAAATGGCTAGAGTTTTTACTGCCTGTATATTGTGATTTTCCGTGGAAAGATGTCTTCCTGTCTCTTCTATGAGTGCAAGTTCTTGTGTTTCCCACAAAGTTCAGATACATTTACCTGTCAGGAAACATATCAATGCTAGGTTATTTTTTAGTTTTTAAATTCATCTTTACTTTTTCATTTCTATTGAATTTATTAGGGTGACACTAGTTAACAAAATTTTATAGGTTTCAAGTGCACAATTCTACAACACATCATCTGTACACTATATTGTGCGTTCACCACCCTCAGTCCAGTCTCCTTCCATTACCATTTATCCCCCCTTTACCCTTCTCCACCTCCCTCCACTCCCATCCCCCAGACAATCACCACATTGTTGTCTGTGTAATACCAGGTTCTTTTGAATACCTACTCTCTGCCAGATACTATGCCAGGTCCTGTGTCTTTGTCATTACTGTGATCTAATAGCAATTTGGATCCTGTTCAGTTGACTAATTTGGCTAGAACAGGGGGTTGTAGAGTGGCAAATGATGACAATTTACTACAAAAACATCAGCACCTGTTAACCAAAAGTTAGTCTTGCCCTTATTGTGGTGTTCTGCTTGAGCTTGCCTTCCTCAGATAGTGGACCCCACTCCCACTCCTTCCATTCTCTTCCCTTAGTTCTTTATCAATAGTACTTCCATAGAACTTCAATGTAGTGGATATTCATTAAATTTTTATTAATGGAATGCATGGAAGGATGCCTCAAGATAAAGAGGCAGAAGGATGGGTATGAGTTGGTATGCTCTTTTGCTCAGACATAACATTTATATTGAACATAGGCTTACGTGGCGGGAGCTTTAGATACCATAGGTATCCCCAAGATGGACTATGTGTGGCAATAAGATCATATCCATATGTAAATTAAATGTGTATGATTTGGACTTGCCCTATTTTCAAGCCTTACCTTTATTTACAAATGTGAAACATGTTTCAGGAAGGGAACTTAGGGTGGGTCAACTATAGCCAGAGCACAGTCAGTACTGGACAATACCTAAAGGCTCAGAAACTGGGCATTGGTAATCTTAAAGTAAATTGGTTACTTTAACCCTGAACTGCTGAGTGATCCAGAAAGAAAAATACATGATTTACATCAATTTGAATTTTCAGACAGTGGGGGGTAGATTGTCATATCAGTTTACTATAAGTGCCAACACAAATAGCTAATTAGGGCAGTTCAGTGAAGAGATGTTGGTAGTGACCCAGTCAAACTGGAAATTTGTAACACATAGACCAATGGGACAAGATATAAAGTCCCAAAATGAACCCACGGACATATAGGCAATTAATATTTGACAAGAACACTCAATGAGGAAAAGATAGTCTCTTCAATAAATGGTGATGGGATATTCACATGAAAAAGAAAGAAAGTGAACCCCTAACTTACACAACTCACAAAAATGAACTCAAAATGGATTAAAGATTTAAATGTAGGATCCAAAACTATAAAATCCCTTGGCATTGTTCTTAACAATGAATTTTTGGCTATGACACCAAAAGCACAAGCGACAAAAGCAAAAATTAACAAGTGGGACTACATCAAGCTGCAAAGTTTGCATGCCAAAAGAAACAATAAATAAAATAAAAAAGCAATCTATAGAATTGGAGAAAACATTTGTAAACCACATATATCACATGGGTTTAATATCCAAATATATATATGGAACTCATATAACTCAATAGCATACAAATGTAAACTTTAAATAAAAAAATTTTAAAAAGAATGTACAGGACAATGATATTTTCCATGTACAAAATGAGAACTTGGACAGACAATAAAGGAGACTATCTGGAGGAATAATCAATAGAATGGGTGGATCTACAGAGTATTATACTAAGTAAAATAAGACAGGCAATGAAAGTCAAATACCATATGATCTTACCTGTGATTGGAACCTAATCAACAAAACAAACAAATGAGGAAAATAGAACCAGGGGCATGGCAACAAGGAGCAAACTGACAGGGACCAGAGGGGAGGGGATAATGGGGGAAGGAAGGGGAAGGGGCAAGAAAAAGAACATGTATAAAGGGCCCCTGGATGGGGTGGGGGTTGACTATGGGAGCAAGACAGGGGGTGGGTGGGGCAAGGGAGAGCAACGGGAGTGGGACAGAAATGGGACAACTGTAATTGAACAATAAAAAATGAAGAAAGAGAAAAATCTGTGGTGAAATCTAATGAACAAAATAAGCTAACAAGCAAAATAGAACCAACTCATAGAACAGACAGACAGCTGTCAGAGTGGAGGGTGGGTTGGGGAGCTCAGGGAAAAGGGTGGAGGGATTAACAAAAAAAAATCCCTCATAGACATAGATAACAATATAGTGATTATCCAAGGAAAAGAGGGTTGGGATGAGGTAGAAAAGGGTAAAGGGAGGATAAATGCTGACAAAAGGAGACTTGACTTTGGGTGTTGAAAACACAATACAAAATACATATGATGTATTATAAAATTGTACACCTGAAATCTATATAATTTTGTTAGCTAATGTCACCCCATAAATTCAATAAATTTTTTATTGTTGTTCAAGTACAGTTATCTCCATTTTCCCCCCACCACTGGCCTGCCACCCCAGCCATCCCCACTCCCCACCCTCAAACCTATTCCCTTTGGCTTTTTCCATGTGTCCTTTATACATGTTCCTGAAAACCCTTCCCCCTTTTCCTCCCATTATCCCCTCCTACCCCACCTCTGGTTACTGTCCATTTATTCTCAATTTCATTGTCTCTGGTTATAGTTTGCTTACTTGTTTTGTTGATTAGATTACACTTACAGTTGATATCATAAAATACCAATTCAAAAGAACCTATATGCCCCAATGCTCATTTAAATTTTTTAAATGTTTATTTTATATTTTTCCATTACCATTTAGTCCACTTATACCCAGCAATCACCACACTGTTGTCCATGCCCATGAGTCCTTTTTCTTTTTTCTCAGTCTGCTTGGGCACTTCAAATGCTTGTCTCTGTTATGGTGTTGTTTATCTCAAATTGACATGTTCTTCTGACAAGCCAGATAATGTGACAAAAAGCAGAGAAACAAGGGTTGAAGAGTCAACATTTGAACCTTTTCAGAATACTGAGAAAGAGATTTTATTTGAAGCTATGTGTCTTAATAAACCTACTTAACAAACAGTTTTAATATTGCATAAAATATTCCCAGTTATAAAATTACAAAAGAAGCCTGGTTTTCTAACAAATATCAAGCCTGATAGTTTAATCATAATGTTAGGTTGAAGTATGGAATTTATTTAAAAAATACAAAGAAAACCCAATGCATATGTACCAATAATATTTCACATGAAATGAAGGCATCTAAATGTATTCATTTACATTTTGATATAAATTCCAGGCTTTTTTGTTTTTAGTGAAAATCTACCAATTATAGTCCCACATCATTTTCTTGCATAAATAACATCCAAAATGTATCATCTTCATTGTCCAGATTTAGTTGATTTAAATAGAGGTGCAAATTTAAAGATGCTTCTGACACAATCTGAGAGCAGACTCATCTGAAATTTTATTTTTTCCCTTTAATGTTCTATAATCATCAACATCATATTGTTAAAGCAACTCTATGAAATAATTTTAGACAACACTCATCCTAATTCTCATAGAAACAACAGTTTTCTTTCTTTGTATTCTCGTGCTTGAATATTTACATAAAATTAAATAAAATACATTGTTATAAAAACAAGCACAACAGGTTTGTACAAATTCTACTGAATCGTGGTAAGCATTATTCATAGCCTCAGAATAACTCAACGGTGGTAAGAATGCCTTGGGGATCAGCCGTCAAGAAAAGGACATATCAGTGAATCCAGCTGGTCAACTAGTTAGGGGTCAGATAAGAGAACTTCTCCTCTAAGACTTAGGAGTTACTCACCTAAGTCTAGAGTTAAAACAACTGGACTCCAGAAAAGTGAAGTGACCTGCAGTAGGTCACAGAGTAAGAGAGCTATTATTAATGTCTCTGCTTCCTGACTCTTAGCCCAAATACTTGGTATTCTTTTGCGGTGATTTATTTTGAATATTCTCCCACCACTAGTTTTATTGAGATATAATTGACATATAACATTGTACTAGTTTAAGATGTACAACATAATTATTTATTATGTATATATCATAAAGTAACCACAATAAATTTAGTTAATAACCATCAAAAAGTTTTTCTGCATCTATTGATATGATCAAATGGTTTTTATCCTTCATTTTGTTTATGTGTATAATCACATTTATTAACTTGCAAATGTTGTACTAACCTTGCATTCTTGGAATAAATCTCACTTGACCATGATGTGTGATCTTTTTGATGCCTTGCTGTACTCAGTTTGCTAATATTTTGGTGAGGACTTTAGCATTTATGTTCATCAGGGATTGGCCTTTAATTTTGTTTTTTGTAGTGTCTTTATCTGGCTTTGGAATTAGGATAATGCTGGCCTCATAAAATGAGTTTGGAAGCTTTCCTTCATCTTGAATTTTTTTAAATAGTTTGAGAATGAGAGGTGTTAGTTCTTCTCAGAATGTATGGCAAAATTCACCTGGCCATCTGGTCCCGGGATTTTGTTTCTTGGAAGTTTTTTGACTATAGCTTCAATTTCATTAGGCGTAATCTGTCCATTCAGAGCCTCTGATTCCTCCTGATTTAGTTTGGAAGATTGTACATTTCTAGGAATTTATCCATTTCATCCAGGTTGTCCAGTTTGTTTGCATATAGTTGTTCATAATATTTTATTACCATCCTTTCTACTTCTTTAGTGTCAGTTGTTATTTCTACTCTTTTCTTTCTGATTTTATTTATTTTGGTCATTTCTCTTTTTTTCTCATTAGTCTGGGTAAAGGTTTGTCAATCTTGTTTATCTTTAGCTTTATGATTATGTTATGTTTTCAAAGAACCAGCTCTTAGATTTATTGGTATTTTATATATTTTTTTTAGACTTGATTTTGTTTATTTCTGCTCTGATCTTTATAATTTCTTTCCTTCTACTCACTTCAGGCTTTGTTGTTTTTTTTCAAGTTCCTTTAAGTGTAAAGTTAGATTGTTTATTTGAGCTCTTTTTTTTTTGTGGTAGACTTGTAACACTTGTGATGCATTTTCCTCTTAGGATTGTTTTCCTAGTGTCCTGCAAATTTTGGGGTGTTGTGTCCTCATTTTCATTTGTTTCAAGATAATCTTTTGATTTCTTCCTTGATCTCACTGTTGACCCATTCACTGCTTAATAACATGTTATTTAGCTTCCATGTCTTTGCATGTTTTTCAGTGTTCTTCTTGTGGTTGATTTCTAATTACATAGCAATGTGGTCAGAGAAGATGCTTGATATGATTTCAGTCAGTCTTCTTAAATTTATTGAGAATTGTTTGGTGTCCTAACATGAGTCTATCATAGAAAATGTTTCATGTGCACTTGAAAAGTATGTGTATTCTGTTGCTTTGGCATGAAATGCTCTGTAGATATCATAGATCCATTTGATCTAGTGTATCATTTAAGGCTTTTCTCATTTATTTTTCTGCCTGGAAGATCTATCTATTGATGTCAGTGGGGTGTTAAAATCCTCAACTATGCCTATATTTCTTTCAATATCTCCCTTTATGTCCATCAAAATTGGCTTTATCTATTTTGGTGCTCCTATGTTGGGTGTGTAAATGTTTACTAAGGTTACATCCTCTTGCTGGATTGTTAGCTTTATCATTATATTGTGTCCTTCTTTGTCTCTTATTACAAGCTTGGTTTTAAAGTCTATTTTGTGTGATAAAAGTTCTGCTACCCCAGCTTTTTCTTCTTTTCCATTTGCAGAAATATCTTTTTCCAATCTTTTCCTTTTAATCTGTGTGTATATTTCGATCTAAGATGGGTCTCTTGGTGGCACCATATATATAGGTCTTGTTTTCTTTTCCATTCAGCAACCCTATGTCTTTTGGTTAGAGCATTTAAGCCATTTACATTTAAGGTGATGATTGATAGATATGTATGTAGTACCATTTTATTGTTATACTGTTTTCATCTGTTGTTGTTGTTTTTCTTCTTCTTCTTCTTCTTCTTCTTCTTCTTCTTCTTCTTCTTCTTCTTCTTCTTCTTCTTCTTCTTCTTCTTCTTCTTCTCCTTCTCCTCCTCCTCCTCCTCCTCCTCCTCCTCCTCCTCCTCCTCCTCCTCCTTCTCCCTCTCCCTTTCCTTCTTCTTCTCCTTCTTCTGGAAAGCCATTTAATATTTGTTGCAATACTGGTTTGGTGTTAACAAACTCCTTTAGCTTGTTCTTATCTGGGAAGCTACTTATTTCTCCTCTGATTTTAAATGATAGCTTTTCTGGGTACAGTAACCTTGGTTGTAGGTCCTTGCTTTTCCTTGCCTTGAATTTTTCATGCCACTTCCTTCTGGCCTGAAATGTTTCTGTTGAGTAATCAGATGACAGTCTAAGTGGTGCTCCCTTGTAGGTAACTATATGTTTTTCTCTTGCAGCTTTCAAGATTCTCTTCTTGGCTTTAAGCTTTGCTGTTTTAATTAATTATGATGTGTCTCAGTGTAGACCTGTTTGGAACACTCTGAGCTTCCTGGACTTGCGTGTCTTTTTCATTAAGATTAGGGAAGTTTTTGGTCATTATTTCTTCAAATAGGTTCTCCATCCCTTGCTTGTTCTCTTCTCCTTCTGGTATTCCCATGATATGGATGTTGTTATGCTTCATGTTGTTTAAAATGTTTCTTAAGCTCTCCTCATTTTTTAAAATTCTTTTTACTTTTTGCTGCACTGCTTGGGTAGTTTTATATACCTTGTCTTCCAAATCACTTATTCTTTCCTCTGCCTCATCTAACCTACTGTTTATTCCTTCCAGTGTATTATTTATTTCAGATATTGTATTCTTTATTTCAGACTGGTACTTGTTTATAGTTTCTTTGTCTTTTTTCATGCTTTTGATTATCCGTATAATAATTTCTCCAAACTCTCTATGTGATAAATTGCTTGTCTCCACTTCATGTAGTTCTTCTTTGAGACTTCACTTGTTCTTTCATTTGGGGTCTGTTTCTTTCTCTTCCCATTTTGGCTGCTTCTTCATATTTTCTGCCTTAGCTGTTAAACTAATAAATAGTTAAGTATGATTAGTTGTTAAACTAATCAAGCTGTAATCAGCAGCCAGGTTTAAGCTCTACATGGTTGGGCAGAGTAATTCCCATGGGTGGCACTATTGGTTCCCCTCAGGTTTATGCCACTTGGAAGGTAGTGGTCTGCCTGCGAAAGTTGACTTCTGAAATATGGGGAATGATTCAGCACTGGGATCCTTGTGGGTGTTACTTCTGTTCCCTCCCCAGAGCCACCAACCCCAGACTCTCCTCAAGCATCTCTATTCCACTCTGCTCTTCCTCTACCAGAGCCCAGGGTAAGTGGCTGGAAATGAAATTTTGTGTGTTGGCCCTTTAAGGGGCTCTCTGCATCTCCAACAGTCCCTCCCTGGCTGACAGAATCCCTGCTGTTTTTCACAGTGGATGTTATCTGAGTTCCTTTGAGGCTCTGGTGATGTAGGCTGGGGAGCCCAGCTTGGGGAGCCCAGCTTGGGGTTTAGACTCCACACTTCTCAGGGGGAACTCCCTGGCTGCTGAAATATTCCTCTAAAACTTCAACTTCCACCCATGGGAGCCCAGCCAGCCCTCTCACACCTACTCTGCATTGTCTACCAGTCCTGTTCTGGTGAAGTGCTTTCTTCTCTGTGTCCATTGTTAGAAGGCTTCTCTCCAGCTAGTGTTCAGGTGGTTACTCAGGATGATTGGTCCCAGGAGGAGGTTAGTGTAGCTTCTGTTTACTTCTCTGCCATCTTGGATTGATTCATTTTGAATTAATTTTTGTATACAGTATGAAGTAGCTGTCCAGCTTCATTTTTTGCATATGGATATCTAGCTGTCTTAGCACTAGTGTTAAAGAGACTATCTTTTGCCCACTGAATTGTGTTGAAACCCTTGGGTAAAATCAACCATAAATATAAGGGTTTATTTCTAGACTGTCAGTTTTATTTCAGTAATTATATATCTATGCTTGCCAGTACCATACTCATTTTTAACAGCTTTACTGATGTGTAATAGATAGATATAAAAATAACTGCCCATATTTAATGTGTAAAATTTAATGAACTTGGACATGTGCACAAACCTGAGATAACATCACCATAACCAAAGTAATAGACTTATCCAATTCCTCCCAGAGTTTTCTTTCCTTTGTGTGTGTGTGTAGCAAAAACACTTAACATAAGATTTACTCAATGTCACCTGCAAATGGATAATTTTACCTTCTTTTTCTAATTTGCATTATTTTTTATTTCTTTTTCTTACCTAATAATTTTGGCTTGAACCCCTAGTAAATTGTTGGATAGAAGTTGCAAGAGCAGACATTCTTATATTTTTCCTCATCTTAGAGGACAGGTATTCAATTTTTCAACATTAATTATTCCCTTAATTGTGTGTTTTATGTAAACCTCCTTTATAAGTTTGGGCAATTCCTTGTTGGTTGTAGTTTTCTCATAAATGGGTATTGGACTCATCAAATTGTTTTCTGTATCTATTGAGGTGACATGTAGGTTTTGCCCTTTGTTAATATGGTCTATTACATTAATTACTATATAGTAAACTAAATTTGCATTCCTGGGATAAGTCTCATTTTCTCATGATGTATAATCCTTTTTATATATTACTGAATTTGCTTTGCTAGTGTTTTGTTGAGTATTTGTATGTCTATATACACAGGAGATATTGATATGTACTTTTATAATCTTATGATGTCTTTGATAATATTGGGTCTATAGAACTATTTGGGAAAAATTCTATTTTTTTGGAAGCATCTGTGAAGGACCAGTATTAATTCTTTGAATATTTGACAGTCACCAGTGAAACCACCTGGGTCTGGGCTTTTATTTGTGGCAAGTTTTAAAAATTACTATTTCAATCTTTTCACTTTTATGAGTATAGTTCTTTTCAAATTTTCTATTTATTCTTGAGTCAGTTTTTACAGTTTGTGCATTTCTAGGAATTTTTCAAAATCATGTAGGTTATTGAAATCATTGGCATATACTTGTTCATAGTATTCTTTTATAATCTTTTTTATTTCTGTAAATTTAGTAGTGATGTTCCGCTTTTATTCTTTGTTTTAGAAATTTAATAATTATTCTCTCTTTTCTTTGCCTCAACTGCTTTTAGAAATAATGGAAATTAGAAATTTAGTGAGTCAGTGAAGAAAGATTATTCAGTTATAATAATAGTCTTTATTTTAGTTATAATTAGGGTTATCCTTTGTAATATTCATTCTGATACAAGAAAGCAGAGTTTTGTGGGCTTTTACAGGTAAAGACAGAAGTATATTAATTTTATTTCATAGTTACCTGTGGTCATACATGTAATGTAGGGCTTGTTTGGTTGTTTGACCAAGTTTACAGAATCCGTAATGGTTATAAAATATTTCTATTTGGGAGCACATAGTAAATAAGGGACCCATTTCCTACATTTAGGGACAGAATAATGTGGAAAGATTATATCAGGTACTGTTGTCACTATAAGTTGTTATTCCCATTTTCCAAATGAGAATATTGAGATCAAAGGAAGTAAAGTGGCTTTCTCAAGGTTTTATAGAAATTTACTGAGAAAGATGAAACTAGAGCATAAGTCTTTTACATGTCTAGTCACATAGCCATACCTAATTGCAAAGGAGATCAGAAAATGTATTTCTTCTATGTGTCCAGAAAGAGAACAGATGTTGGTGGACAGCTAATAATATCTAACATACTCTGATAGTTCAAGTTAGGAATGTAAGATTGAAGACATATGGAGGCAGTAGATAAAGTATGAAGAAAGTAGCCTTCAATAGTCCAAGGTCCTCATAAAGTTGTTGTGAGGTCATGCATACAATAATAGCTATTGTTCATCTAGGCCCTGGGTTAGTGCTTTCTATGAATTGTCCTGCTTAATACTTGCAACTTTGTGAAACAGTTGCTGTTATTATCTACCTCTTAAACATGAGAAAAATAAGGTCCAGAGAGATAGACTACTCATCCAAGTTCCCAGATTTAATAGAAAATATTAATGATAGAGGATGGTGATGAAACCAAACTAATCCAGTTCCAATCACTGTGTGGTATTGTATTTTTCTGTATTTTAGTTATAATGCAGGAATGTGAATAAATATTTATCAAGAAATTACTTTTGGTTGGGATGTTTAGGCAATATTTTATAGAGGAAGTAGGATTTGAGCTGGGCTTTAAAAAAATAAGTGGGGTTGAAGTTGGAAGAATTTAGAGTTGCAGGGGATTCCAAGGAGAAGCCTCATGAAAAAAAAGTAAAGGAATGTTTGGGAGATAATGAATAAAGTGAAGAAGTTTGACAGGGTAACATAGGAAGATGAGTCTAGGAAGACTTGGATGTGAATGCTAGACAAAGGAACATGGTCTTGATCCTGTAGATGGCAAAGACAAATTAAACAGTTTGAGAGTGTGTCAATGTCATCTTTTTTTTTTACAGATAGGAAAAAAATATTGGTGTAATTTGAGGGATACTGGAAAGCCTTGTCCATGCTCTTTTGTTAGCACTTATAATTTCCTTACCCAAGTGTTGTATTTCTGAAAATACACTATTAGGGATTCATTTCTTATGGTTATACTCCCTGCTTTCTTCTGATGCAAACATCCCTGGAAAGACTAACATGTTGTCATTAAGTTTTCAATATGAAGGTCCTAGTTCCTTTCAGCCCTCCCCAGAAAGGCCCTCCCAAGAGCACAGAGGTCCTGAGTAGGAAGGAGGAAGGTTTTCTGGAGGAGGAAAGAGGGCAACCCTTGCCAAGACGCCTCTGCCTGCTTTTAGCTTTGAATGTAAGCCAGCTCTCCAGATTCAAACATTACTAACCAATTAGACGCCTGCAACTTCTCTTGAAGCAGAATATTAAGAGTTGTGCTTTTCTGTTTGCACGAAGGTTTCCTCTGAGCATAAGTCCATAACCACTATGCTAATCCAAATCCCCAGATTGGCCTGGTCTTATTTTCTCTATGAATCAGTTGTTAATTCATTTGCTATGAAATAGCCATAGAAATAATGATTATATGTGTATACACACTCACACAATCATTATTTCTATGGCTATATTTCTATGACCTTTTGTATTTGTATATTTGAGGGGAGAGAGTATCACTAGCAGTCTATTTTTTTCAACCTTCGTGCTGAGTTAGCTTAGGATTTCTCTTCATTAGAGATCCATTTTAGCTTGGAGAGTTTATGGCAGAAGGAAAGGAATAACTGGAAGTGGGATTGTGGGAGTTAGGGTGGATAGTGTAGAAGGAAAATCCTTACCTTAATCACAAGTGGGTAGACTACATTGGGAGAGAAGGGAAGGTAGGGTAAAAAAGCAATCAGGCAGTGAGTTAGACTCTGGGGTATTTTCTCAGGATTCTATTCCAGGAAACTTGGATACTTTATAGACCACAGACAGTGCCAGCCTTAAAAACTCTGAGGGGTTCCACATGAAAGCCACTTTCTGAGACAGCAAATTCCAAGCACTATCTTTGGGTGATCCTTGAGTGTGTCTCTTGAGTAGTAAACTTTAGTAGCAGTCTGAGTTAATTTTTTTCTCAGATACAATGTTCTGTTAAGAGTGTGAGAGAAAAAGAGCATAAACGAGATTTTGAAAACTTTTCAGTCAGTGAAACCTAGAGGGGCAGGTTTACTTTGCCAAAACAGTTTCCCAAATGGTAACTGTCACTGAATGTGTTAGATGACAGGACTGAGAGGATGACAGAAGAGTACTGTGCACTCAAAACGAGCTCTACAGGTATGGTCTGGGCAAATATTACCTCAGTCTACATCAACTTCAGTTGGATTGCCCCCATTTTTTTGTTACCTAATGTCATAAATTATCATTACTAAGGGAAGGGTAGAGCGGTTTTCAGGCTAATGGGGTAGATGCAGTGGGTGTTGGTATGGGAAGGAGAGTTAGAGAGATGTCTGAGAATGCACCTATAAAGTGCTGTGAGAAGGCAAGTCTTGGGGATCTTGTGTGTGTGTTATTTTTTTATACCCAGTCCCACCAGGTGACTTGACAAACTTCTTTTAAGTCTCAGGCTAACTGGTCCCAATTTGAATTTACATTGATCCAGGCTAATGATCCTTTCTTAAACCCTATGTTCCTGATTTCTTTTTTTTTATATTTTCAATATATAATCTTTATTATATTTTTCCATTACCATTTAGTTCCCTTATACCCCTTTCCTGTCAGCAATAACTACCCTGTTGTCCATGTACATGAATCCTTTCTTTTTTGCTAAACCCCTCCAGCCCCTAACCTTTCCCCACTAGCTGTCATCTGTTCTCCATCTATGAATCTGTCTCTGTGTTGCTTGTTAGTTCAGTTTGTTCACTAGATTCCACAAATGAGTGAAATCATGTGGTATTCGTCTTTCTCTGACTGGTTTATTTCAATTAGCATAATGTTCTCCAGGTCCATGTTGCAAAGAGTAAAATTTTCTTCTTTTTTACAGCTGAGTAGAATTCCATTGTGTAAATGTCCCATAGTTGTTTTATCCATGCATCTAATAATTATGGTTTTGTCTTGCCCCATGGAAATCTCCAGAACAGTCTAGAATCTAAAATTAGTGACTTAGTCACTGGAATATATAAACAAATCCACCTGCACATTGGGGAGGGGTAGGGAATGGAGTAGCAGTGATTATATAAATGATGATCTATTAGGGGGTTGTTGGCCAGATACAGAATGTAATGAATTACATTCATTCAACAAGATGTTTTTACAGTTTGCCCAATTGCATTGCTTATGTTGAGTTGGTAGGATGTGTTCTTCTGAGCTATTTTCCACAGAGCTATCAGAATGATGGAGAACATAAATCAGATTATGTTATTATACCCTATATCAAACTGGTATTCTCAATATGCAATTCAAGGCCTTTCATTATCTTGCCCCTATCTACCTCTCCAGCTTCCTCTTAAACATGTGATATCTCTTATTTTATGTTACTTTTAGATCCTCAGACATACCATTCTGTTTCATTTGTTCATCTCTTTCTTTATTCATGATGTTGCCACTGCTTGGAATGCATTTTCCACCTTTTAACTCTTTTTTAAAAATAATATTCTCTAATCCCATTTCCCTCCTCTATGCTCTGATAGCACAATAAATTTACCTCCTTTTAAAGCACTTAAACACATTATATTGAAATTACTCTTATCAGATTATCAGCAGATATGTCAGGTTTAGGGGTGATCCTGTGATCTCACCTGAGCTAGACTCCATGCTATAGGAATTTGAATTGGAACTTTGAGAAAGATCTTGCTTTTGTGTGCTGCATCAGGAATGTATGCTCAGGGATAATCTGAACCTATATTTTCCATCATATTGGTTTCCAAAGTAGATGAAACTATTTTGCAAAGAAATATTACAGATTAATTTATGTAAAGAAAGAAAAAAATAGTCCATTCCTCTGGCACAGCTATATTTCTCTCATTGGGTCCTATATGACACATATATTCCTATAATTAATTCTTCATTTATGCTTAAGCTACTCAACTGGATTTCTGTGATTTGTGACCAAAATAGTTACAACCAATATAATCTAGAGCATAGGAAGTGCTAGATGACATTTGTTAAACTGGGCTCAAATAAGAAATCTTGATAAGGGAATTTTCTACCCCTCTAGTTTGGGAAGAAAAATAAACTACATAAAATAATTGGAGGATAATACACAACACTATCATTAGGCCTTTACTCATGGGATACAGACTGTTGGCTCCATAGGAATGTCAAGAAAGCATGCCAAGAAAAGTGGTGTGAACCAGGAAAAGCTTATTGAAGGTGAAATAAGTTGGACTTGCCACTGAAGAGTGGGCAGAATTTTCTTTGACCCCTGGTGTTCCAGAAGAAATGTTTCAGATAGACTTCAGAAATACCTTAGATGAGCCTAGATTAATTATTATCCTGGCAGTGATTCAAAGAACTTCAAAATCACTAGGTTAAAGATAAGGATTCCAAAATGAGCTGGATCTTGACTGTGCCATAAGGGCCTTTGAACACAAATTATCCAATGCTGATTGGGCCTAACAGTGGTTAATGATTTAGTACACCTTGGATGGGTCCAAGAAAGCTAAAAAATTCCCTGTACTTACTATTTTGTTAACCACTTTGTACACTGGGAGGATGAGTCTACTGATTCTTTCTTTTTTAATTTATTTTTTAATCATTATTCAAGTACAGTTTCTATCCTTTACTCCCATTCCAGCCAACCCACCCGCCCCTCCCCTCCTCCCTCCCATTTCCAACACCCCTAGTTTTTGTCCATATGTCCTTTTTTTTGGTTTTAATATTTTTAATTGTATTCATAAAGAAATTATCAACATTATGAAACTTTACTCAGTTTGACACCCTTATTTTCTACTCAAATCACATGCTTATTTTAGCTTTCCTATAAACTGCTTTATTTAAACCCTTGTCATGTTTATAGTCAACATTCTGTAATCAGATTATTTTTTCATGATCCTTAGGTGAGT
>CM052552.1:16952798-16971007 GCA_028533065.1 Trachops cirrhosus | reverse complement strand
GTCCTAAATTTGGATGTGTTTCAGGAGAAAGAAGTTTTATGCAGCCTTTCAGTCAGCATCACAAAAGATTATTAGATATAAAAAATAGATATAAAGAATCTGATTCTTTCAGGGCAGTTAATGGAGTTACTACATATAAAATCTTGATAAAATATTCTGTTGTCCAGAATTGTTATATATAAGCATGGAGGTATTATGGATATACTATTAATAGTTTATAGTTACAAACAATCCATGTGTAGTTAACCTTAGACATTTAGTGTATACTATGGCTAGTTATGTGTTATTAATTAGGTAAAAATATAAGTAAGATAAAAAACTTTACCTGGAGAATATTCACAGTATGACAAATGCAGTAAAAAAAGAAAACATAGAAGGTACAGAGGAAGCATGAATGAACTTTAGGAGATCAGGAAATTCATCTCTAAAGAGATAAATTCTGGGTGTTTTTTTATGAATGAATGTGTATACACTAGATATATATAAGGGGGAAGGAGGGACAGGTAATTGATGTGGCAGAATCAGTATATACAAAGGCAAGAAGCAGCGGCAAAGTTTGTTACGGGAATTCTGTATAATACAGCATTGCTAAAGCATGATATGCAAAGACTTGGGCTGGGAAAGATGAGCCTGAAAAGGCACGCAGGGGACCAATCATGAAGTACATCATAAATTTTGTTTTCACATGATAAGGAGCCATGTGAACAAGAGTTATGCACACCAATTTGCGTTCATTTATTCATTCAAGGGATCAGTCAGTTAATAAGAATTTATTAAGCTACTATAATGTGCTAAGCTCTCCTTCAGGCACTGTGGTCATAGTAGTTTTCTTGATGGAAGTGGAGAAGACAGATACAGGAAAAACATATACATGTGATTGTTGCTCTGAAGGATAAGGGCAAAATGGTATGGGACCTGATCTTTTTTTGAAGGGGTAGAGTAAAATAATAAGATAGGAGTGAAAGTTAACTGAGAAAATGTAGAAGGGGAGAATATTAAAACAAAGGGAGGAGCATTCTGAAAACCCCTGATGGAGAAGCTAACAAGGTGTTTCAAGTAAATGAAGTATATTAGGTTGGGTGAAATGCGTACGGCCATGGAAAAGAGTAGCAGATGAGGCTGGGTTGGTTTATTAGTCTTTGTTTTGATTTAATTAGATTGGGACATTATTCTAGCAGTAAAAGAGTGAATGCGTTGTGGGAGTGGAACCTGGAAGCAGGAAGAATAAAAGATTAGCTTAGCATTGTAAGGGAGGTGGGATGAATAGCTGATTTATGGCATGGTAGTGGGAAGGTGAAGAGAAAATGAAATGGAAAACTGTGTGGTTAGCAGGATCAGTTGGACTTAAGTGAATAGATCTGAAGGCTAAGAAAAAGAAGGGGCTTTGTTTTCTGGCTTAATTTCTGGGGAAATGAGGGCCACCAACCAAGATAGGGAATATATAAGGTCCAGGAAAAGTCCAGCCATTGTTAATATAATGAGAATGGTTTTCGCAACATCAAAGTAACCTGGCAGCCAAGGAGAGTGGACTGGAATGAGCATATGTGAACAATGATGACTTCACTGTACTAGTTAGTGGGGGTGGTAGACACTGTTGAATGGGCAGGTGTACCTTGTGGCTATCTCATTAAAATGACTGAGTGAGTAGAGCAATGAATCTGCATCATATTTTACACTAAGCTAGAATGTTCCTCTGCAAAAACTGTTTGGATGATTCAAAAGGCTGCAGCTATGGGCAACTGATGATCGACACCTTCATCATGACAATCATGCATCATGCCTTCTGCAGAGTTTGTTGGTAAAACATCACATCACCCAGGTGACTCAGTCCCTACTACAGCCCAGATTTGGTGCCCTGTGACTTCTGGCTCTTCCCCAAACTGACATCACGTTTGAAAGTGATGGGATTCAGACCATCAGTGAGATTCAGGAAAATATGATGAGCCAGCTGATGGCAACTGGGAGAACTGTGTGAAGTACTAAGGTGCCTACTTTGAAGGGGCTGAGGCTTCACTGTCTTATGTACAATGTTTCTTGTATCTTTTTTCCCTGCATGCAAATGTTTATTGTAGCTTTGTTCTTTTTTCCATTTTTTATTATTGTTCAAGTACAGTTGTCTCCATTCCCCCCACTCCCCCCTAGTGCAGCCATCAGCACCTCTCACCCTTGATCCTACCCCACTTTGGCTTTGTCCATGTGTCCTTTATACATGTTCCTGATGTCTCTATTTTTCATATTACATGGATGGCTACTTTCTGGACAGGTCTCGTAGTTTGTTTCAACTCTGGCATGGCTTCCAGATGCTGACTCCTTATATGGATTTTGAACTTCTTGTTTCACTCCGTTGGTCAGCACTTGTGTCCTCTATTGAACCCCAATGCATTTTTACTTAACTAAAAATAGCACATGATGTAGTAAAACAATTCAAACAGTTCAAAAATATATAAAAGGAAACTTGAAATCCCTTTCCCCATAATTCCTACTTGATAGCCTCAAAAGTAACTTCTGTTAATAATTTCTTCTAGAAAAATATTACATGCTCTCACTATCATACATATGTAGTCTTTGTAAATTTACACAAATAGAATCTTACAGATCATTATGCACCTTTATTTTTTCAATTTAATGTATCTTAGAAATCATTCCATATTAATACATACCTTATTCTTTTTAATGGCTGTTCAGTACAGTGTTCCATTATATGGACATTAGGGTAGTTTCTAGTTCTTTGCTGTTATCCATTCCTTAAATAGATATTTATTGAGGGACTACTCTGTGCCAGACATAATCTTAGCTTCTGTGAAGTAAACAGTTCAGTGCAGAAGATGGTCACTGATTAATTTACAGATATGTAGAATTGGAACGATGACACATATTTCAACAATGTTTTGAAAATCTGCACTGGGCATTTGACCTAGTCAAGGAGGCCAGGGAAGGCACCTCTGTGGGATGCATGCTTGAACTGAGTACTGAAAGGTGAGTAGGAGTTAAAATAAAAAGGGGAAAATAATATTCTAGGCAGAGTACAAAAGGTAATGCATTTTAAATTTTGATATGCAACAGGGAATCCTTATCTCCTGATATTCATTATATGAGTCTCCACAGTTATAACATTTTATGGAGAAGCAAAAGTCATAAGAGCATAACAATTTTTTTTAGGATATGACCACTTAGGAAATTGTTTCTCACTCAAAACTCCTTTCTACTTAGCACTGGAACCTATCCTTGTCAATCATATAAATGTCTTTGACAGTCTCTACAATGGAAAGATAGGACAAATTGCAAAGTGAAATTTCAAATTTTGTGAAAGACAAAAAAAAACTTAATGAAGTTTAAGACAGTGATGGAAATTTACTTGGCTTCCACAAAGCCATTGACAGGTGAAGACTTGGCAAGGTTAACTTTTGAGGAAAAGAACAAATTCATACAGATAGTGACAAGATAGATATGGGGAAAGAGAATAATTGAAATATCAGAAATCAAGAGACATCCTTGGGAACATTGATGAAGTGCTTGAATATTTTGTAAAAGTTACTCTTCATTATATTGTTGTAAAAAAGATGAGAAGGGTGCCTTTTTGTATCATATGCCATTTTTGCCAAAAAAGTTACACCAAAGAAATCCAGAATACATGCATTTGATTTATTTATTGTTCAAAGAATGTATGCTCAGTTGCTTTCAAACAGTTTAAAAGAATATGATAGACTTTTGTAATTTTAATTTATTTTTAAGATAAAATTCCAATTAAACTTTTAAAAATATATACTATGATATTCTCTTGTTTTAGGTAGATTTCCTTTAAGTGGGTTCTTTTTAAAAATATATTTTATTGATTATGCTATTGTAGTTGCCCATTTTTTCTCCCCTTTATTCCCCTCTGCCATGTACTCCCCTCCCACCATCATTCCCATCCCTCAGTTCATGTCCACGGATCATAAATATAAGTGCTTTGGCTTCTCTATTTCCCATACTATTCTTAACCTCCCCCTGTCTATTTTCTACCTACCATTCATGCTTCTTATTCCCTGTACCATTCCCCCATTCCTCCCCCAACCCCTTCTTTGCTGATAACCCTCTATGTGATCTCTATTTCTGTGAATCTGTTCCTGTTCTAGTTGTTTGCTTAGTTCCTTTTTGTTTTTGTTTTTCTAGGTTTGTTTGTTGATACTTGTGAGTTTGTTGTCATTGTACTGTTTGTATTTTTGATATTCTCCTTTTTCTTAGATAAGTACCTTTAACATTTCATATAATAAGGGCTTGGCGATGATGAACTCCTTTAACTTCACCTTATCTGGGAAGCACTTTATTTGCCCTTCCATTCTAAATAATAGCTTTGCTGTTTAAGTGAATGGATCAAAAAACTATGGTACATTTATACAATGGAATACTATGCAGCAGAAAGAAAGAAGGAACTCCCACCCTTTGTGACAGCATGGATGGAACTGGAGAGCCGTATGCTAAGTGAAATAAGCCAGATGGAGAAATGAGAAATACCATATGATTTCACCTTTAACTGGAACCTAATCAACAAAACAAATAAGCAAGCAAAATATAATGAGAGACATTGAAATTAAGAACAAACTGACAGTAACCAGAGGGGAGGTGGAAGGGGCTAATGGGAGAGAAAAGGGTGAAGGGTGTACAGGAATAAGTATAAAGGACACATGGACAAAAACAAGGTGGGGTTGGAAACAGGGGAGGGAGGTGGGGATGGCTGGGGTGGTGGGGGAGAGGTGGGAGGGAAGGCAGAAAACTGTTCTTGAACAACAATAAAATTCAAAAATAATTTAAAAAACAAAAAAATAAATAGCTTTGCTGAATCGAGTAGTCTTGTATTTAGGTCCTTTCCTTTTATGACTTGGGATACTTCTTTCCAGCCCCTTCTTGCCTGCAGGGTTTCTTTGAAGAAATCAGCTGATAGTCTAATGAGAACTCCTTTGTAGGTAACTGTCTCCTTTTCTCTTGCTGCTTTGAAGATTTTCTCCTTATCTTTAATCTTGGATAATGTAATTATGATGTGCCTTGATGTGTGCTTCCTTAGGTCCAACTTCCTTGGGACTCTGAGCTTCCTGGACTTCCTGGAAGTCTGTTTCCTTTGCAGATTGGGGAAGTTCTCCATTATTTTTTCAAATAAGTTTTCAATTTCTTGCTCTTCCTCTTGTCCTTCTGGCATACCTATGATTCATATGTTGGAGTATTTAAGGTTGTACGTGAGGTTCCTAAGCCTCTCTTCATTTTTATTTTGAATTCTTGTTTCTTCATTCTGTTCTTATTGAATGCTGTTTCTTCCTTCTGTTCCAAATCATTGATTTGAGTCCTGGCTTCCTTCCCTTCACTCTTGGTTCCTTTCATTTTCATAGCTTTCACTTCTTCCTCTATTTTGTGACAATACTCAACCATTTCTGTGAGCATCCTAATTTCAGTGTTTTGAACTCTGCATCTGATAGACTGACTATCTCTTCATTGCCTAGTTGTATTTTTTCTGGAGCTTTGATCTGTTCTTTCATTTGGGCCATGCGTTTTTATCTTGGCATGCCTGTTATGTAGTAAGGGGTGGAGCCTTAGGTATTCGCCAAGGCTGGGAAACCCACGTCAAGGTGTTGTGGCACTGTATGTGGGGGAGGGGTCTGAGAGGGAACAATGTAAGTGGCCTTTTTTTCTAGTAGTGGTCATTTTTGGATACTTGGCCTGCCTCTGTTACCCAGTTATCCAATGCAGAGTTGAAAACAATTTTCTTTTCCACCAACAGTGTATGAGAGTACCTATTATGTACTTCTCATCTTGGTGAGCTTTTGAATTATTGACAATCTGATGGGTGAAAAAGGCATTTTTATTGCTGTTTTTATTTGCATTTCATTAATCATGAATAAGATTGAGAATCTTTTCATATATTCAATGGCCATTTATATTTCTTTTCCTGAGAAATGCCTGTTACTATTTTTACCTGATTTTCTTAGGGTTTTCATCCTTTACCTATTGATTTGTACAAGGTTGTTGTAAATAAAAGAACATAGTTGTTTGTCACATATACTGCAAATATTTTTTCAGTTTGTATTTTGTTTTTCATTTTGATGTTCTCAACAAAAATTTTTACTTTCACTTGTAGGTAATTTTATTGTGGGTTTTTTAAATTGTTTAAAAACAATTTTAATTGTTTTTTAAATTTTTTAATTGTTTAACAATTAAAATAAATAAATAAACCCACAGTTATTGTGTTTTTTTTAATTGTCCCTGTTTTCCCTTTATTACTCTCTCCCGCCCTATCCACCCCCACCTCCCACATTCAATCTCCACCCCACCCCCATTGTCTTTGTTCATGGGTCCTTTATACATGTTTCTTGACAACCCTTCCCCTCCTTTCCCCCATTATCCCCTTACTCCTTCTCTCTGGTTACTGTCAGTTTGTTCTTTATTTAAATGTCTCTGGTTTTATTTTGTTTGCTTGTTTATTTTGTTGAATTGGTTCCACTTATAGTGTGATCATATGGTATTTGTCTTTTACCATCTGGCTTATTTCACTTAGTGTAATAATAATCTCTATTTCCATCCATGCTGTTGTGAAGGGTAGAAGTTCCATCTTTCTTTCTGCTGCGTAGCATTCCATTGTGTGAATGTGCCACATTTTTTTGAACCATTCATTTACTGATGGGCACCTAGGCTGCTTCCAGCACTTGGTTATTGTAAATTGCACTGGTATGATCATTGGGGTGCATAGGTACTTTTGGGGCACATAGGGAGTTTTGAATTGGTGTTTCTGGATTCTTAGGGCATAATTCTAGCAGTGGAATAGGTGGGTCAAAACGCGGTTCCATTTTTAGTTTTTAAGGAAATTCCATCCTATTGCACAATGCAGAATGCAATGCATATTGCAGAATGCACAATGGCTACACCAGTCTGCATTCTATTGTGGGTGTTTGTTTTTGTTTTTTATTTTAAGGTTTGTATCATGGTTGGCAAGTGCTTTGAATGTCATTTCAAATTAATCGCCCCTATGTTGTCATCTAGAAATTTTATGTTTTTTTTTTTATTGTTGAAATCTTTGACTCATTAAGGTTTGATTTTATTATAATAAATGAGAAAGAATTTCAGCTTTTTTTGTGAAAGTGCCAGATGTCCCAAATAATTAATTGAATTATACATATTTTCTTTGCTGATATGAAATACCACCTTTGTCATATACTAAATTTCCATGTGTATATCAGTCTAATTTTGAACTCAAGTATATTATATTGGTCTACTTATTTTTTTTCCATTATTAAACTCTCAATCTTTGCAGCTTCATAGTGGTCTTAATTCTGCTTCCTATGCTCCTCTTTCAGAATTTTCCAGGCTATTCTTTTTTATTTTTTTGTCAACCTCATACATCTTAGATGACAAAATGTTTTAAGATATACACCTACTACTGTATTTTGAAGACTTCTCATTACATTTTATGTAGTTTGTCTTCTATGTGTTCTGATTTTTTTATTAGTGTATGCATATTTATGGCAGTTATATACTCATTGGTGAATGTGTTCTTTATCAAAACACTTTTCCTTGAATTCAATCTTCTCTGATATTAATATTATGACCTCTGCTTCCTTATTTCATCATTTCCATGGTATATAATGTTTCATAGTTCAGTAATGATGTTTTGGTTTTCAAATTATTTTCTTAGCTCTATAGTCTCCCTTTTCATCCCATTCTGCTTATTCCATTGTTTTATTATTTGTTTTTGATGTCTTGCTTCAGTAATTCTATGTGCTCTTGAAATGTTTTCTTTAGTGGGGAATGTTTTCTTCAAACATGAATTCATTGTCTGTATTCCCTTCTCTCGTTATTTTTCTCCCTTGCTTTCTCCCCCTCTTCTTTTGTAGTATTTTTGCAGAATTGTCATTCTACATCTTTTCATCATATTCATGTTGAAGTTAAAGACTTCTCTAATTCTATATATAGTGTGATGAATTCTTCACTCCCTTTTCATTTTGTATCTCTTTAAGAGCTTCAGTTCGAGGACTAAGCATTGTGTATTTGAGTCACATTTTTCTGCCCAAGGGCAGTCGTAGTTAGTAGAACCCTACTCTTATCTGTACTTTTAAATAATTTTCTGTAACAAGATTCATTCCACCTAGTACAGTGATTATTTATCCTCACTAGGCATCACAATTATCTGGGAGAAACTTTTAAAAAGTACTGAAGCTTGGGGCTTACTTCCAGACTTTGATTCACATGGTCTGGCCTGAGGCCCAGGATTTCACAGGTTTTAGCTGTTCCCTATGTGGTGACTATAATGCACATTGAGTCTGAGAACCACTGACCCAAGTGGCAACACCATTTATTCCCCATAGATACCTTCAGCTTCAGGTTGTCCTCTAACTCAAGATGAAGCCTAGAACCTTCCCTTCTAACAAATACAATCAATGCCAGAAACCAACTTTTGCTACTTCACCCTCCCCTCTTAGACAGAAGAGATAAAAATACACAAAACTTTATAGCATAATCAATAAAATATATTTAACAATTAAAAAAATACACAAAACTTTTAGGTTTTAGCGTCAGTAATATTATCTTGAATGCTTGGTGGGGGAATTTATCAGAGCATGTCCGTGTTCCTCTTCTTTCTGAGCCCCTCACCCTTTTAGAAAAATTTATGTTAGTTAATTTGTTTGGTTGTTATTGTGGTGACTCTTAGTTGTTTCCAGAAAAAAAATTAGCTGTGGGTGATTATGATGGTTTTGTCTTCGCACTCAAGCATCTGTCCTAGCCTGCAAAACCTAAATGAAACCTCACTGACTTTCCTTAATGTCCTGGCAAGAGATTGAAGTAGTTAGGAGTTACTTTTCTTGAGAGATTTTTCAGGTATTTTCTTTTCAATGTACTTTCAGGATTTTTATCAACCCACATTTTTTCCACTCTATTAATTCATGGGAGCAAGGGGCTTGATGAGAGCTGTATTAATTCTACAAGACCACAATTTCTCATTGCCCTTAACTGAAATGTTTCAAGGATTGTGGCATGGATATGAGTCTTTGTTTAATTGCTGCTTCTTTCATAGTTTATGTTCATTTGTCTTTTCATTAATGTTTGGGAACAAATTTTATGTGAACGAGCTTCATTCCACCATTTTGCCTTTATAATTCATATGTATTGTCTTTCATTTATTTAACCTTATTTCTATTCATAAACTAACTTAATTCTTGGTTTTGTATTTCCATTTACTCCAATGGTCCAAGGTAGCTGAAAATCTACATTTTATAATCTGTCATTTGGCTTAGGGTATTTATTCCAGTATTAGGATGACCTTGGTTAGTGAGGATTAGTCACTAGATATTAATAGTATAGGCAGTTCAATTTGTTATTCTGTTATAGAATATAGAAATATCTTATTCTCATATTTTGTAAATGACAAAGTACTAGGTAAGACAAATATTTCAGGAAACTTCTTGGGCTAGAATAAATATCAAATGCTTTACTTGGAAAACTGTGATAATTCAACTGCTATTATAGAACAGTGTAGTTCAGATCTTCCCACAGGGGAGTTAGGAAAAGTTACTTCTCTCCTTTGAAAGAATTTATAGACATATTATGTGCTCTGTATGTGGTCAGTAGTACTAGTTTGGCCATTTGGTTTCAAGGTTAATGTTTCTTGGTATCAGGTGATCCCCAGATTTTATTCCATTTATTTATTCAGTAAATTTTGATTGGGTGCCTACTACCATATTTTGCCATGCATAATGCACACTTTTTGACACAAATTTTTGAGGGAAAAATAAGAATGTGCATTATACATGGGTAGTACTAATTCCAATCTATACAAATATTTTTAATTATTTTATTTATGCTTATGCATTCTAAAAAGCAATAATGATCTCCATATGTAAAATAATACCCTGGAATAAGATTATCAGTTTTGTTTCCAAATATAAATAAATAAAAATTGAATTAAAAATGAAAATGAAAGATTTTTTGCCCTGAAAGCTTGGGGCAAAATCATGGGTGCACATTATACATGGCAAAAATATGTATATATGTTGGTTGCTGTTTTAGACTCTAGAAATACAGCAATTATACCAACAAGACACAATCCCTGCTCTTCTGGGGCTTATGACATAGTAGGGGAGATGGACAAAAACATATAAATGCAAAAGAACATATTTTTACTAGGTAGTGGTAAGTGCTAGGGAGTGAATAAAGACATCTAAAGGGATGGAATAGATAGGATTGGTGCTCTCTTAGAGAAAAAGATCAGGATAGTTTCTCTGAGTAGGTAACATTTAATCTGGATTTATTTGTGTGGCTGTGGTTGCATTTGAGTGGGTGTGGGAAACTACTCATATAAGATGCTCTAGGTAAAAAGGAATCAACTGTTACTAAATTTGTGAGATGCTACATGCCATATCTTTCTTTTGCAGATTCTCAGTGCAGATTAGTATATTAAAGGATCTTGGAAGTCCTGCAAGAAAGAAATCAGTTAACTTTGTATAGGTCAGTGTTTCTTATTTGGTGAGTTTTATGTGTCATTGATATCCCAAGATAGGAGGCGTTTTGGGAAATACTGGACAAAGTGTGAAAGGGTAGCCAGATTAAGTCTGAGAAACAGAGAATTCCTTTTTAAAACAAAACAAAACAAAACAAAATCCCAAATATTTAAAGCCCATGATTATGGGAATGTCTGTGCTGAATCTTCCCTTTCCTTTTACCCTTCCCCAATCCACTTTGAGGAAAGAGAGGCAAATGATAATACAACAGGCAGACATGGGGAATACAAAACATTCAGAATTGTTTTTATTAAAATAAAACCAAAAATATCCCTGGCTGGTATGGCTCAGTGGATTGAGTGCCAGCCTGATAACCAAAGGGTCACTGGTTTGATTCCCAGTCAGGGCACATGCCTGGGTTGCAGGTCAGGTCCCCAGTAGGGGGTGTGTGAGAGGCAAGCACACATTGAAGTTTCTCTCCTCTTTCTCCCTCCCTCCCCTCTCTAAAAATAAATAAATAAAATCTCTTAAAAATAAAAATAAAAATAAAAATATAAAATATTAAAAAAACTAAAAATAAAACAGAACCAAAAGTATATTGATATGGGTTTCCCTTAGCTAAAATAATTTAGCCCAGTGTCCTATCTGTGACACAGATGTAGTCTTATGCTATTGACCATTGATATGTTCAGAAGACCCTGAAGACCAACAGAATTGTAGATATTCAAAGAGAAATTCAGCTATACTCATGAGTCTAAACTTTTTCAGGCAAAAAAAAAAAGAATTACATTTTGGAAATATTTTCTAAATTGGAGGTTAAATCTAAATTCTGCTTAATCTGCAGAAATTATAAATGACCCTAAGCCCCCACTTTCCAAAATCTCTTTTCCCTGAAGCTTTCAGAAGTAACTACAAAGTGAGTGGGTGGGGTCAGGACAATGGTGGTGGCTACTTTCAGTCATAGTCCTGAGCCTCTCTGATGAAATGGGCAGAAACATTTGAAGATACATTGGATAGTAAACTCTGTTAATTGGGAGATGAAAACCTGTGGTGCTGAATTTTCTTCCCAAACTTCTTTGCCTCTACTCAAATGTATTTCTACACTCTCAGCTGGTATTTTCAGGTTTTACTTTATGAGAAAGTCCTTTTCAAATGCAAAGATTCATTGAATGATGTATATCTTCAGATGTTAGCCTAATTACAGAAGCATCAGTTTAGTGGTTCTCAAACTGTACTTGTCATAATAATTACCTGGAGGTGATTGCTAAAACTGCCGTTTCTAAGGTATTTCCCCAGTTGATTCCATTTGGCTGTAGGTCTCAGTTTTGGAGTGCTGCCGCTGAGAATTATCTGGTTCACCAACTCTGGCACTAAAGGTACAAATTGTCAGCTCTAGTACTGTTTCTTCCATGGTGAGCTTGCTTCTTTCAACAAACTGTGCAATAGAAAAGCTATGTCAAAGCTCCTTATTGGATCTCTAATTTTTTGGAACCAAGAGGTCCTCTTCCCTGTTTCCTCATATAATGAATCTTCAAAAGAAGACAAAGTCACAGCACATTTTAACAATTTTTTGAGAGCGTACTACATTCAAGGCTGGAAGAAGATGTTTTATACTTTCAAAGCACAGTTATTAATGAAGCCTTTAAGACCTTTATAACTGGAAAGATTTTTCAAAAGGAGCCACTCTCAGGGCTTCAAAATCCAACTTCAGAATAAATATTGAAAGTTTTTTTCCCTGAAAACAACAATGCCATACTTGGTAATTCCTATGATATTATAAAAATTAAATTCAATTTAATGTGCCTGTACATAAAACATCATTTGATAGTCTGAGCAATTTATTTTTAAAGAGGAACTGTCAGTATTTTGGCAAACTTCAAACTCAATTTACTCTTACAAATGTCAAGGTTGAGCATCAAGTTTATCTCATCAATCTTTGTAGTTTTACCACTAGGGAAGAAACTAGCTAACATTATATTAGAATCATGAAAATATTTTTTTAGTGAATCGGTAGACATGAAAATCTGTCTCTTGTTTGATATGGTATTTTAATACCTGAATATAAGCTGTTATGTCTGAATATTGTTGTGTTATCTTGAAAAATTAGTAAATATTGTAGATAATCCGAATCTTTAGGGGAACATATACGAATATCTTTTCAATAGACTGAGAAACCCAAATATCAGCAAATGACTCTTTTTTAATGTACCATTATTCTCTATTTTTAAATTAAATTTATTGTGGTGACATTGGTTAATAAAACTATATAGCTTTCAAGTGTACAATTCTATAATACATCATCTGTGTATTGCATTATATGTTTACTATCCAAAGTCAAATCTCCTTTCCCTCTGGTAACCGCTATATTGTCGTGTATGTCTGTGATTTTTTGTTTGTTTATTTGTCTTGTTTGCTCACTCGTTGCTTTTAGTTTTATGTTCTAAAAATAAGTGAAATAAGGTGGTTATTGACTTTTTCTGTTCTGACTTATGTCATTTAGCATGATATTCTCAAGATCCATTCATGTTTTCATAAATGACAGCATTTCATCTTTTCTTATGACTGAGTAGTATTCCATTTATATATGTACCACATCTACTTTATCCAATCATCTACCAAAGGACACTTAAGTTGTTTCTATGTCTTGGCCACTATGAATAATGTTGCAATGGACATAAAGGTACATATATGTTTAGATATCATTCATAGAGTGAATGAATGTTTTCATAATTTTTGGGTAGATACCCAGAAAAGGGTTTGCTGGGTCCTGAACAGAATCTTCTTCCAAAAAGTCAACATATATGTGCCAACATATATATGAAAAGATGCTCAACTTCACTAGTTATCAGGGAAACACAAATCAAAACTACAATGAGATACCACCTTGCACCTGTTAGAATGTTTATTTTCAACAAGTAATAACAAGTGTTGGGGAGGTTGTAGAGAAAAAGGAACCCTCATTCACTGCTGGTGGGAATATAAACTGGCACAGCCACTATAAAAAAGTATGAAGGTTTCTCAGAAAATAACTCTTATAATATCAGTGATAATCATAGGTTGAACAGTAGGCTGACTACGCCTTACTCCACTTTCTCTATATTTTCTGTTTTTCCCAGAAGCCACTACTAATTGAACAAAGGAGAAAACTAGGCCTTCCCACTTAGAGTTTTCATGATCACTGTTTGCACTGTGTAATCAGGGTTTCTTCTAAGATAATATGTGGAGCCAATCCATAGATATAAGATTTAGATTAAGATCTTTATTTTCCTCCCTGGTTGGCGTGGCCCAATGGACTGAGTGCCAGCCTGTGAAACAAAGGGTCACTGGTTCAATCCCCTGTCAGGGCACATGCCTGGGTTGCAAGCCAGGTCCCCAGTAGGGGATGACAGAGAGGCAACCACACATTATGTTTCTCTCCCTCTCTTTCTTCCTAACTTCCCCTCTTTCTGAAACTAAATAAACACAATCTTAAAAAAGATATTTATTTTCCTTGTCTAAGAAGGAACACTATTTATTGCATTCAGAATGCATATTTATGGTGGTAATTCTATTCCTTTGTTCATTAGTGTGTGTGTGTGTGTGTGTGTGTGTGTGTGTGTGTCTATATGTGAGTATTGTTTTCAGTCACTGAATTATTCTTCCTTTATTTAATCATCTGGAATTTAGTTGGGATACTGGGCAAATAGATTACTTGTACTCGTAGAGCAAATTCCCTGGTTTTAGTGATTAGTCTGGTAATATTTTGGAGAAAATATCCAGCATTTTAGGAGTCAAATTTGAGATTCTGTCTGCATCTTCTCTTCCATCAAATCTGTTTCTAATTTTATATTGCACTAAAAAGTAAACTTTGTAGAAATAATGTGTTAAGTGCCAGGCCCTATGTTAAGTATTTTCACATATATTCTCCCACATTTACCTATTGGTGACTCTGATTATGCCCCATTTTAGAGTAGGTGTTCAATACACATTCATTTATTTATTCTTTCAATAAGTAATGCACTTATATTGAGAACCAACTCTATAAGGCTACTCTACCATGCTCTAGGATGAGGATTGTATTGGTAAAACTAAAGCAATATTAAAGAAATGAAAGGCTCAAGCAGAAGGTTACGAGGCAACTTGTTAAGAAGTGTGGATGCACTTAAATGTACCAAGTGTGAGTGTTGCAGAGTGTTGGTACTCAAGAGGGTTATAATGTTATAATGTAAACCTTTCTTTAAAGCAAATACATGATTTTACATTTCCTGACTGTTTCTACCTTCCCACCTACCTCCACCCATATTATCTACCCCTAGTGCTTTATAAATTTGTATTTTATTATATTAGATCTTCAAAATATAGAATATGTGGTCCATGCAAAGCCCAGATAGGGAACTTTGTGAGGTAGAAAATGACTTGGTATTGGACTATTTTTATGACAGGAGAGGGTGGTCCTAGTATTTGGTTTCAGTGCTGGATGGATATTTATCCCATCACAAAAGCTGGAGTTTGTGATTAGGAGTTAGTAGTCTGCAAACTGAAACCCAACTGGGTTAGGCAGCTGTAAAGTAAAGCTCAGGCAATTATGGGTGTGCAAGAAGAATAAAAGATTTCTGTAGTCATTCAGGATTGTATAATCAAATCTGTGTCTGTCAATTACTAGAGTGAGAACATGGAGTTTGCTTATGATTATATAACATAGAACTCAGGACATATAAAACCCATTAAAAAGAATACTTGTGAAAACAAGTGTGGTAATGTACAGACTTTGAAAATGCTTCTCATAAGTTATCGCAAAATAATAAAATTTAGGGAGGACAGGAGCCAAGCAGGAAGTGACAGGTATTTCACTAAAGAATAAAAATAGGTAGAGCTCATTGTTTCTTCAGTGAAATGGTGTTGATAATAATTTTTAAAAACCTAATAAGAGATTTCCCTTTCACCACCTGCAAATGAGAAATCAATAGGTAATGTTTCCTAAAACCTCCACTGTTGTCCCAAAATCCCAAATCCCCTGCCCTCTGTCTTCCTCTTCCTCTAACAGGTTTAATTTAACTAACTCTTATTTGGGTTGATGCTGATTTTCTTTCCTTCTCTGGGTTTTCTACCTGTGCAAAATAGATTTGAAAAAGGCATTGTAGATAAGATGACACCTGTCCTGTTTCTTATCTAATCAGGAGATGAAGACATTTATGCTAATAAATGTGTGCCCAAGATAGCCAAGCACTCTATCCTGTAACATATTATCGGTTGTTCTGTACCAAGGAAATTGTTATATGCACTAGAACTCACTCTCTCAGTCTAAACAAAACTTTTATGGTAGCCGTATTGGCAAAACACTGCTGACATGAATTTTATGTGGGGATAAAAATATGCTTGGAGGGGGTGTAAATTTTATATGGATATATAGATTTCAGAATTCAAACTTGACAAATTGATGGGATAGCCAGGGAGAGCTGAATTTCCTTTTTTAAAAGATAATAAAAATAATCCAAGGGTTGTAGACTGAGATAAAAATAAATATGCTACATAATGTATTTTATTTAATTTATGATGTCTTTCCTGTGGCTGTTCTTAACAGACTGCAAGGAAGTGGGTCTATATTGCCACTAGGCCCTGCTTTCATCCAGCAGAGGTTGTGCTGATTTCTCACAATGAAAGGCTTTCCCCCAGTGTGAGTATAAAAGGTGTGGTGGAAACTATAAAGCACCTCCTAGATTCTCTTTCAAGTAAATAGTCATAGGATGTGAAGTACAGTATATGGAATATATCCAATTATATTGTAATAACTATGTATGATATCTGATGAGTACTAGATGTATTGGGGTGATCACATCATAAGTTATATAAATGTCTAATCTCTATGGTCCTTTTTCCATAGCACTGTCTGTGTGTGGATGGGGTAGGGAGGAATTAAAAGAGGAGTAAGAGGGTACCTAAAGTGACCTCATAACCTCTTCCTCCCACCTCTGTGAAGTCTTTATTCCAGGCTGATGAGCTATCTTCTCTTTTGGCTTACCTGGACACTAGGAAGTTCTTTCTGTTTGTTTTTAACTATCTAGCAAATAAATGTTTTTAGTCTCTCTTATATACCAAACATTGCTTTTGGGTGTTTTATTTACATGATCTAAATCAAGTAGAGCAGGGTATCCTCACTCAGCCTGATCTTGTCATAATCTAGTTGTGTGCTGAATCAGTGGTCCATGTGATATCAAAATGCATTAACTGAAGTGCATAGAAAGAAGGGGACCTAAGACAAGTAAGCTTTTGTGCTTAGGTGACTACACTCATAGAAAGGGAAGGGTTAATGGTGATAACATTATGTCCAGAAAGGCAGTAGAACATTGTGGCTAAGAGCACAGACTCTGGAGTCAAAGCTGCCTGTATTCAAGTTCTCGCTTCACCACTTACTTGTTTAATGACCTTAAATGAGTTATTTAATCATTCTGTGACTCTGTTGCCTTACATGTAAAACAGAAATAACAATTAGTACTAGCTTCATTGGGTTGTAGAACTGCAAGAATAAAAGTATCAGTATGTGTCAGGCATTTAAAAGAGTGCCTACTGTTTTCCTTGCCTGGGGAGATATATCTGATGAAAAGTTTCTACAAGCAATGTCAGATTTTGCTGCCTATTTTTTTTCTAGGATGTTTATGGTCTCTGGTCTAACATTTAAGTTTTTGATCCATTTTGAACTTATTCTTGTGTGTGGTGTAAAAGGTGGTCTAGTTTCATTTTTCTTCATGTATCTGTCCAATTTTCCCAACCTAACTTCAAATGGGACTATATCAAACTAAAAAGTTTTTGCACAGCAAAGGAAATCATCAACAAAATAAAAATACAGCCAACAGAATGGGAGGACATATCTGCTGACACATCTGATAAGGGGTTAATATCAAAAATTTATAAAGTACTTACAAAATTCAACACCAAAAAAGCAAAAACCAAACAACCCAAATAAAAATGGGTAAAGGACCTGAGAATTCCGGCCAAGATGGAGGCGAAAGTAGACAATCTATGCCTCCTTGCACAACCAAAATAAGGACAACAACAATTTAGAAACAAAAAACAACCAGTACTGACAGAAAGTTGAACTGTATGGAAGTCCAACAACCAAGGAGTTAAAGTAGACACATTCATCCAGACCGGTAGGAGGGGCAGAGTCAGGCGGCTGGGTGGAGAGGGGTTGGGGCTAAGTAGTGGCTGGCAGACCCAGCAAGGCGGCGGATTGTGGAGGGGTGCGGTGCACAAGGTGGGTGACAGATGGGTTGGTCCCTCATTTACGCACAGATAAACCAGGTGAAACAGGGGAGCAAGAGAAACCGTGCAACCCAGGGTCCCAGCACTTGGAAATAAAGCCTCAAAACGCGAATTGAAAACACCTGTGGGCATTGAGGTGCCTGGAGAAACTCCCAGGAGAGTTCCTTGGAGAGACCCACCGGGTTCTAGAACGTACACAAACCCACCCACATGAGAATCAGCACCAGAAGGGACCAATTTGCTTAGGGGAAGTGACTGAAATTTGGCAGAGAGCAGAGCAAGCCCCATTGTACCCTCTTGGTCCCCTACTCCACATACAGTGTCATAACACAGCGACGTGGGTTGCTCCAACCTGGTGAACACCTAAGACTCCGCCCCTCATACGTTATAGGCACCTGCAGACAAAAAAAAAAAAAGGCCCAAATGAAAGAACAAATCAAAGCTCCAGAGCAAATAAAACTAAGTGACAAAGAGATAGCCAACCTATCAGATGTACTGTTCAAGACACTGGTG
>CM052552.1:16932580-16952298 GCA_028533065.1 Trachops cirrhosus | reverse complement strand
ACTATTGGTTCTGTGTGCATTTTTCTTCATTAAACTTATTGTAGCCTGTATTTTTTCATCTAATTTGTGACCAAAATCAACCAATTCTGTGAGCATCCTGATCACCAGTGTTTAGAACTGTGCATCTGATAGGTTGGCTATCTCTCAGTCGCTTAAAAATATTGGTTCTGGGGTTTTCATTTGTTCTTCTGTTTGAGCCATCTTTTTTTTTTTTTTTTTGTCTGCAGGCACGTGTTATGTATGAGGGGCAGATCCTTAGGTGTTCACCAGGGTGGGGCAACCCAGTTGCTGGGTTGTGATGCTGTAGGTGGGGGCAGGGTCTGAGAGGGAAAAATGGCACTTGCTTCACTCTCTGTTGGACTTCAGTCCCTTCCGCTGCTTCCCCCAAGCAAACTGGACCTTTCTGTTGCTGAGTCCCCTGTTGGCGGGCTTGTGCACCCTGTGGGTCTCTCCAATGACCTCTCCTGTGAGTCTGGGAGTCTCTTCCTGTGCCTCAGCCCCTACAGGTGTTTTCAATCAGTGCCCCAAGGCTCTGTTTCCCAGTGCTGGGACCCTGGGTTGCCTGCAGTGCCTTGCTTCACAATCACCAACTCACTGGGTCTGCTGGTTGCCACCCCTTGGCTGGGGTCTGCCAGCCACCACTTGTGTGCCCAGGGTCCACCTGCTGTGGTCTTGCTCACCTGGGATGCCTTATTCAACCCCTCTCCACCCAGCTGCCCACCTCCGCCCCTCCTACTGGTCTGGATGAATGTGTCTATTTTAACACCTTGGTTGTCTGACTTCCATACAGTACAGTTTTCTGTCCATTCTGGTTGTTATTCTGTTTCTGAATTGTTGTTGTCTCTACCTTGGTTGTGGGAGGAGGCACAGTGTGTCTACCTATGCCTCCATCTTGGCCAGAAGTCTCACCATTATTTTCATTTATGTACATTTTCTTCAAGGTTTGGTCTGCATGCAAAATCTTATTTTTTAACATTTCACAATCATGGTATAATATCATCATGTATTCTGCTTTAAATTAAAAAAAACATTCTTGAATACAGGGTGGCAGAAAAGTAGGTTTACAGTTGTTCCTATGGAAAATAAAACAATAATTAATAAATAATAATACAAGAATAAACTCTGTGTTTCATGTATTCATAACTGCAAAACTACTTTTGTCCCACCTGTATTTAGTTTCCTATTTGGCGAACAAGTCTTCATTGACATCATTTAAAGGACGGCTTCCAAAACACACCCCCTGTATTTTGGGTGGGTTTATTTTATTTTTGTTCCCCTCCCTGTATTATTTACCACAAGTTCCTGGTATAACAGGAATAGGCAGGTTCTTGACAATCATTGACTCTTCCAGACTGCCCCTGGCTGTCTAAGGGGCTACTTTAAAAGGATCTGTATCAAGGCTCTGCCACTAATTTGCCATGGGCTTTGGGCAAATCACTTCCTCTGATTCTGGTGTGAGGGGACATTTTAAGATGGAACAGCTCATATTTCTCAGCAACTCCTTCCAAAAGCATGACTTGAGATGAAAGCTCAGGGCCCAAGATTTTCTAAGGGCAGTAGTCTTTTAACATAAGGCCTAAGGGAGGTTGCAAGATGGTGGTGAAGTAAGAGGATCTATCTTGCACTGCCTCCCAGAAAGGAACTAGAAATAAAAATAAAGAGAGGGACAGCCACCTAAAATGAATAATGAATAAAGACTGACTTTAAAACAGACTCTTAACCAAGGGCCAGTTGGAAGGGAGGGGGCATGAAACAGGATGTCTCCATTTCCACGGGCAGCAGGCACAGGTTACAGCATGGCTGTGGGAGCTTCCCCTTGAGAGGAGTGAAGACTGGACCCCAGACCCAGCTACTGAGGAAATAACCAAGACTAGAGCAGAATTAAATGACATAGAGACTAAAAGAACAATTCAAAGGATCAGTAAATCCAGGAGCTGGTTCTTTGAAAAGATAAAAATTGACAAGCCTTTAAGCAGACCCATCAAGATAAAAAGGGAGAGGACCCAAATAAATAAAATCAGAAGTGAAAGAGGTGAAATTACACCTGACTCCACAGAAATACAAAGGATCATAAGAAATATGACAAACAACTATATGCCAAGAAATGTGAAACCTGGATGAAATGGACAAGTTTCTAGAAATATATAAACTTCCAAAACTGAATGAAGAAGCAGAAAGCCTGAACAGACCAATAAGAGCTGGTGAAATTGAAGCAGTACTAAAAAATCTTCTTGCACACAAAAGTCTTGGACCAGATGGTTTCATCAGAGAATTTCACAAAACATTTAAGGAAGAGCTAACCTCTCTACTTCTCAGACTAATCCAAAAATCCAAGAAGAAGGAACACTCCCAAACTCTTTTGAAAAGGCCAGCATCATCCTAATTCCAAAACACAGATAAAAACACTACAAAGAAAGAAAACACCAGGCCAATATTGCTGATTAACATACATGCTAAAATCCTCAACAAAATATTGGAAAAGTGTATCCAGCAATACATCAGAAAGATCATACACCATAATCAAGTGGGATTCATCCCAGGGATGCAAGGATGGTACAATATTCCCAAATAAATAAATGTAATATACCACATAAACAAAAGGAAAGACAAAATCACATGATCATAGCAATAGATGCAGAAAAAGGTACAGCACCCATTTATGATAAAAACACTCAGCAAAGTAGGAGTAGAGGCAGCATACCTCAACATAATAAAGGCCATATATGAAAAGCATAGGGTCAACATCATACTCAATAAGCAAAATCTTAAAGCTTTCCCACTAAGATCAGGAACAAGACAAGGATGTTTGCTTTCACCATTTGTATTCAGCATAGTATTGGAAGTCCTAGCTACAGTGATCAGACAAGAAAAATAAATAAATGGTATCCACTTTGGAAAGGAGGAAGTAAAACTCATTATTTGCAGATGACATGATACTGTACATAGAAAACCCTATAGGCTCCACCAAACAACTACTGCACCTAATAAATGAATTTGTCAAAGTAGCAAGATACAAAGTCAATACTCAGAAATTAATGGCATTTTTATACACCAATAATGAAATATCATTAAGAGAAACTAAGACAATCCCATTTGCTATTGCAACAAAAAACAAATAAAGTACTTGGGAATTAATCTAGGAGGTAAGAGACCTGTACTTCCAAAACTATAGGACACTGAAGAAAGAAACTGAGGAACGTACAAATTAGTGGAAACATATACTGTGTTCATGGATTGGAAGAATTAACATTGGATTGGATTGATTTGGGTGTCCATATTACTCACATCAATCTATAGATTCTATGCAGTTCTTCTTTGTATACTAATGGCATATTTCATATATGTATAACAAATATTCCAAAAATTTATATGAAACCCAAAAATAAAATTATAAATAGCTTCAGAAATCTTGAGAAAGAAGAACAAATTTGGAGGGATCACAATACCTGATATTAAACTATACTACAAGGCCACTATAATCACGACAGTCTGGTACTAGCATAAGAACAGACACACAGATCAATGGAACAGAATAGAGAACCCAGAAATAAATCTATGTCTCTACAGTCAATTAATATTTGACAAAGGAGGCAGGAGCATACAATGGTATGAAGATAGTATGTTCAGTAAATGGTGTTTGGTGAACTGGACTGGTACATTAAAAAAATGAAATTAGATTACCAATTTACACCATACACTAGAATAAACTCAAAATGGATACAAGAATTAAATTTAAGTTGTGATACCATAAATATCCTAGAGGAAAGCATAGCCAGTAAAATTTAAGATACCCCATGTAGCAATATGCTTGCCAATATATCTTCTAGGGCAAGGGAAATAAAGGAAAAAAAATAAACAAATGGGACTACATCAAATTACTAAGCTCTGCATAGTTAAAGAAACCATCATCAAAATCAAAAGGGAACCAACTGTGTGGGAGAATTTATCTCCCAACAACAAACCACACAAGGGTTTTATCTCTTAAATATATAAAGAACAAATGCGAATCAACGCCAGGAAGACAAACAATCCAATGAAAAAATGAGCAAAGAACCTGAATAAATTCTTCTCCAAAGAGGACATACAGATGGCCCATAGACATGAAAAGATGCTCAACATCACTAGGCATCAGAGAGATGCAACTTAAAACCACAATGACATATCACCTCACATTTGCCAAAATGGCTATCATTAATAAATCAATAAACCACAAGTGCTGATGAGGATGCAGCACTTGGGAGCCCTAGTACAAAATGGAACCCCAGTACACTGTTGTTGGGAATGCAGACTGGTACAGCCACAGTGAAAAGCAGTATGGATATCCTCGAAAAACTAAAAATGGAATGCCTTTTGAAATTGTAATTCTACTGCTGAGAATATATTCTAAGAATCCTGAAAGACAAAAATCAAATGAATTTATGCACTCCTGTGTTCATAGCAGTGCTATTTGAAATAGCCAAGATTTGGAAAGTGCCCATCGGTAGATGAGTGGATAAAAAAAAAAAAAAAAACAACTGTGGCACATTTATCTGCAATGGAGTACTATACAGCAGTAAAAAAGAAGGAGCTCTTACCTTTTGTGACAGCATAAATCAAAATGCAGGCTATTATGCTAAATGAAATAAGCCAGTTGGTGAAACACAAATACCATATGATCTCACTTATAAGTGGAATGTAACAAGCAAAATAAATTAACCAGCAAAAGAGAACCAGGGACATAGAAATATGGAACAGACTGACAGCTATAAGAGTCTGGGGATGTGGGGGCTGGTTGAAAGAAGGTGAAAGGATTAGTCAAGAACATATATGCATGACCCATGGTCATAGGCAATGGTGTGGGGATTGTCTGTAGGAACAGGGGACAGGCTCAGTGGAGGGCTTCAAAGGGGGAAAAATTGGGACAACTCTAATAGCATAAACAATAAAATACTTTTTAAATTAAAAAAAACTGAGGCAGAAAACAAAATAAACTTAGGCCCTAAAGATGGCTAACCAATTCTTCCTAAGTGAGTATGGATTTGCCCATGATTATATCAAATACTACCTTGCTAGGTCGTAGGGTGAGGGTTAAGTATTGAAATGTGAGAGAGTCTAACCTGATGTAGCACCTGTCTGTTTTCAGTGAAACTTTCTTTTCAATTGCTCATGCTTAGTGCAAAACCTGATCCATGCTGTGTTCAGGTGACCAGGTGACGATCAATTACAGATCTCCCCAGCAACAGGCCATGCTCCCTCCCCTCCCTTGCAGGTAATTGATGGGCTGGAATGATTAAGGGGGATATGCTACATCACTCCTGTAACCAAGAATATTTGAGCACACAAAGCATTTCAGTCTTTAATTGATAATTCTCATGAGTTGTCCAGACATAGGCCATTTATATATTTGGTGCCCTCATTTTTCTTTTCTTCCTGGGGTTTGGTGCTGCAACTGGTAGGGCCATTAGACCTTTGTCCCTGCTGGTGAGTTCTTGCTTACAGCTTTTTAATTTGTCAGAACAGAAGCTTCAAACACACAGTGGAGAGTAGGACAAAACAGTCAGGCAAGAGGGTATCTTGGAACCAGAAATACCTACTTGGTCAGGCAGAGGCTTTGGGGGTGACCTAACTTTTGGTATGTGAACAAGCTGAATCAGACTAATGGTAGGATATCAATAACATTTATAATAAGATCAATAGCAGTTATCATTATTTTTACAGTTATAACAATTATAATATAACTATCATTGCTTGATCACCTATTCTGTGCTAGGATGTTCAGATTTGTTATTTCATTTAATGGCTGTAAAAATCTTTTATGGTATGAATCACCATCCCTGCTTTGTCCATTGATATCCTCCTAAAGTGTTGCAGAGCCTGGATTTAGCCTAAAGTCTATTTCTGTCCAAAACACATGCTCTTTTAATTAGACCATACTGCCTATTCAGAAAATATCATGCAGAAGACATATTGTCCTTGGAATTCTCTGGAAGCAGAATTGGTTTGAGGGCATGATCAACAAAATAGCTGCTCAAGGCATGAGGATATAAGGGTTATTGACACCATACTGGAAAATTTGGAATTGTGGGGCCAATTAACTCAGATTTCCGCATGTGAATGTATATATTATTGGCTCCACCACAACTAAAGCAGATACAGACTTTGAAAGAAAATAAAAATAACCTATTACCATATTTAAGATATATCTGTTGAGTAATTTTGCAATACATATACAAGTTGAGTGAAGCACAAGAAGCCTTCCCACCAATTTTCAGAAAGTCAGTTGCCTAAGGTGACAGTAGCAGTCAGTTGAACATCTGAATGAAGATAAACGTGGTCTAGTGCTATGTGCCACAAATAAGTGGGTTATTTTCCTGTCTAAATTTTAAACACTTTTAATATGCCTCACAATAAATTTTATGGTTCAAATATTGCATTTAATATATCCCTTAATTTGAACATAAAGAGGCATTAATTTTATTAATAGAAAACCAATTATTTCTTTTGAGATTTCTTCTGCTCTCTGCCCCTGTTATGCTCCTCCTTCTCCTTCTACCTTTTCCTTCCCTGCCCCCTTCTTCTTCCACTGCATTTTCACAGCAGTGTGCCTCAGCATTGCAGCCACATTAGTGGTTGCAGACCCTACTTAATTTTTATGATATGAATTTGGGCATCTCCATTTGGGAAATTGGAACAGTTTCCTGTCATGGCAGTGGAGAACCCATAGTGCATGAGTCTTACAGAATAAAAAAGTCCATAAGCATGGAAAATGTGTTCTTGGAAAAGGAGCCACTAGGTGCTCCAGCAGCATTTTGCTCCTCACAAAGCAAGGCTTTGTTGGCGTTAATAGAAAATATGTGGATGCAAGAATTGTAAATATTTGCAAATCAATAAATGTAATACATCACATAAACAAAATAGAAAAATCACATGATCATATCAATAGATAGGGAAAAAGCAGTTGATAAGGTACAGCACACATTTATGATAAAAACACTCAGCAAAGTGGGAGTAGAGGGAGCAATTTAGATATTCAATGCAATCTCTATTAAAATACCAATACATATTTCATAGATATAGAGCAAACATTTCAAAAATTTATGTGGAACCATAAATGACCCCAAATAGCTGCAGCAATTTTGAGAAAGAAAAACAAAGTAGGAAGGATCACAATGCCTGATATCAAACTGTATTACAAGGCCACTATAATAAAAACAACCTGGTACTGGCATAAGAACAGACACATAGACCAACATAATAAAGGCCATATATGAAAAACATACAGCCAACATCATACTCAACAGACAAAAACTAAAAGCTTTCCCACTAAAATCAGAAACAAGATAAGGACATCCACTTTTACCACTTCTATTCAACATAGTATTGGAAGTCCTAGACACAGCAATCAGACAAGAAGAAGAAATAAAATGCATACAACTTAGAAAGGAAAAAGTAAAACTGTCATCGTTTGCAGATGACATGATAGCATACATAGAAAACCCTATAGACTCCACCAAAAAAACTACTAGACCTACTATGTGAATTTGGCAAAACAATGGGATACAAAATCAATATTCAGAAATCAGAGGTATTTTTGTACACCAACAATGAAATATCAGAAACAGAAGTCAGGAAAAAATTCCATTTGCTACAGCAACAAGAAAAATAATGTACCTAGGAATAAACGTAACCAAGGAGGTAAAAGAACTGCACTCAGAAAACTTTACAACACTGAAGAAATTAAGGAAAACACTAAGAAATAGAGGCATATACCATGTTCATGGATTGGAATATTTAACATCATCAAAATGTCCATACTACCCAAATCAATTTATATATTCATGCAATCTCTATTAAAATATCAATGACGTATTTTACAGATATAGAAGAAGCATTTCAAAAATTGATATGGAACCATAAATGACGCCAAATAGCTGCAGCAATTTTGAGAAAGAGGAACAAAGTAGGAGGGACAACAATACCTGACTTCAAACTGTATTACAAGGCCACTATAATCAAAACAGTCTGGTACTGGCATAAGAACAGACATGTAGACCAATGGAACAGAACAGAGAGCCCAGAAATAAACCCAAGTCTCTATGGGCAATTAATGTTTGACAAAGGGGGCAGAAACATAAAATGGAGTAAAAGTAGCCTCTTCAACAAATGGTGTTGGGAGGTCTGGACAGCTGCATGCAAAAAAATGAAACTCGAGCACCAACTTACACCATACACAAAAATAAACTCAAGATGGATAAAAGACTTAAATATAAGTTGTGACACCATAAAAGTCCTAGGCAGGAATATTTCAGATGTTTCATGTACCAATATTTTCACCGATATGTTCCCTAGAGCAAGGGACATAAAGGAAAGAATAAGCAAATGGGACTCCATCAAAATAAAAAGCTTCTGCATGGCTAAAGAAAAGAGGGGAGAGGCGAGGGGATAATGGAGGAAAAGGGTGAAGGGTTTACAAGAACAATTATAAAGGACACATGGACAGTAACAAGGGGGGTAGAAACAGCGGAAGGAGGTGGGGAGGGATGAAGTGGTGGGGAGGGGTGGGAGGAAAGGTAGAAAACTGTACTTGAGCAACAATAAAAAATAAAATAAATAAAATAAAATAAAATTGCAAATATAAGTAGAAATTATAAAAAAAAGAAAACATCAGCAAAATGAAAAGGAAACCAACTGTATGGGAATATATATTTGCCAATGATATTTTGGGCAAGGGTTTGATCTCAAAAATATATAAAGAACTCACACGACTCCACTCCAGGAAGACAAACAATCCAATTAAAAAATGGGCAAAGGACATGAACAGACACTTCTCCAAGGAGGACATATGGAAGGCCCAGAGATATATGAAAATATGCTCAGCACCACTAGCCATCAGTAAGATTCAAATTAAAACCACAATGAGATACCACTTCACACTGGTGAAAATGGCCATCATAAACAAATCAACAAACAATAAGTGCTGGCGAGGCTGTGGAGAAAAGGGAACCCTAGTACATTGTTGGTGAGAATGCAGAGTGGTGCAGCCACTGTGCAAAACTGTGGAATTTCCTCAGAAAACTAAAAATGGAACTGCCTTTTGACCTGCAATTCCGCTGCTGGGATTATACCTTAAGAACCCTGAAACACTGATTCAAAAAGAACCTATGCACCCCAATGTTCATACCAGTACAATTTACAATAGCCAAGTGCTGGAAGTAGCCTAAGTGCCCATCAGTAAATGAGTGGATCAAAACTGTGGTACCTTTACACAATGGAATACTGTGCAGCAGAAAGAAAGAAGGAGCTCCTACCCTTTGAGACAGCATGAATGGATGTGGAGAGCATTATGCTAAGTGAGGTAAGCCAGGCAGTAAAAGACAAATACCATATGATCTCACCTATAAGTGGAACCTAATCAACAAAACAAAGAAGCAATCAAAATATAACCAGGGACATTGAAATTAAGAGCAAACTGACAGTAACCAGAGGGGAGCAGGGAAGAAAACAATGCGGGGAAGAAGGAAAGGGTCATCAAAGAACATGTATAAAGGACCCATGGACAAAGCCAAAGCGGGGAAGGATTGAGGGTGGGAGGTGGGGGTGGGTGGGTCAGGGGAAAGTGGTGGTGGGAAAATAGGGACAACTGTATTTGAACAATAGAAAATGATTAAAGAACACTTTTAATATGCTTTACAATAAATTTTCTGGTTCAAAAATTGTATTTAATACATCCCTTAATTTGAACATAAATAGGCATTAGTTTTATGAATAGAAAACCAATTATTTTTGAGATTTCTTCTGTTCCCTGCCCTACTCCCTCTCCCCCTTGTCCTTCCAGCTTTTGCTTTCCTGATCCCTTCTACTGCCTTTTCACAGCAGTGTGCCTCAGCATTGCAGCCACAAAGTGTTGCAGATCCTACTTAATTCTTATGGTATGAACTTGGGCATCTCCATTTTGGAAACTGGAATAGTTCCCTCTCATGGCAGTGGAGAACCCATAGTGCATGAGTCTTACAGAATAAAAAAGTCCATAAGCATGGAAAATGTGTTCTTGGAAAAGGAGCCACTAGGTTCTCCAGCAGCATTTTGCTCCTCACAAAGCAAGGCTTTGATGGCATTAATGGAAAATATGTGGCTTGCATGTTGCTTAAAATGAAGCCCTACATCTTGAGGTTCTTCTTTCTTCCTCCCTTCTCACCTCAGTCCCCCCAGAGATTTTTAGTTTTCAGTAGATGATGCTCTTAAAATGGCATTAGCCACCCATGTGAGCAATACTACTAGCAAAATGTCAGGCAGTTTGTATTAGCAATGTTAGCATCCTAGTGTCACCCAGCAGCACTGAGTGAAGCAAATGGACAGGGAGTGTAAACAATTCTGGTTATTTACATGAAAACTGGGAAACATTTAAGGAGCCCATGCATTACAAAACTAATTGAGAATAAAATCATAAACATTTAGAATTAAAGGATTCTTAGAAATCATTAAGCTAACCTCTTGTTTGTACAAGCAGGAGATTTTGTCCAGAAAGGAAAGAGGTTCACTAAACTTAGGCAATGAATGTCTGCTGCAGAGTAGACCCTAAGCCCTGATGTCCTCACTCCCAGAGGAGTGTTATTTCCCTACCTCCTAAGCATAGGTAACACAAAGGCCTGAAAGGAATTGAATGTAACTGTTACCTGAGGCAGCAGCAATTAAAGCCTAGTCCCCTTGCCACTTGTGTGCTCTGTTCTCCCTTGATCAAAATGTGATGTAAATAACTCAGTGCTCTAGCTGGGAAATGACTTTGCTGTGGAGGATTATTCTAGAATCCAAGTATATGAGAATCAGACAAACATAACTCTCTGCTTTTAAACCACCATCTCTTCATAACGGGGAGTGGGGAAGGTTTAAACACATATTGTTTGCTGGTATTTGCATATTAATGGATTGAAAAAAGCAATATTAATAAAGGCAGTGACAATGTGGATAGGTAACTGGCTCCACACTTATTAATTTGTCTCTGAGATCCTGCAAGATAATAGGAGAAATGACATTTATTGGACATGGTCTTGTTTCATTGTTGGATATCTTTTTCCCTATATGCTTTAGTTTGTTATGTCAAAGAAGAATGGGTACGCCTGGATGTTATGTGGTAGGCTATTTATACAAACTGAGAGAATTATAATTGTTCTTTTTATTCCAAACATTGTTTTAAAAATTCCAGAATGTATGTTTTGGCTTGTTAGGCTAATTGAATGTATGAAGAACTCCTACAACCCAATAATTAAAAAAAGATAAATTACCCAATTTTAAAATAATAAATAGAGCTGGTGGAGAATTTCAGACTGAATTCTCAAAATGCTTCATTTTTGAGAGGAGGGCCAGGACCAAAATTAACTTGTTCAAGGTCACACAATAAATTAGTGCTGAGCCAGGACTAGAACTCAGATTTTATGACTCCTAGAATAGTATGCTCATTGATTTTTTGAAAACAAATTATAATGTCATATTATTCTCAGAATATCTTTGGTTGCTGTGATTATATTGTACAGTGCATTTCTGAAACACTGTTAAGCTCCAGATGTGGGACCTAATACAGAGTCTGTTACTGACTTGTTATGCAACCTTGGGCAAGACCCTTTTAAACTCTTTGGGTCTCATTTCCTTCATGTGTCAAAATAGTAAACTAATACCTGCCCCACCTAACTCACCAGATTCTTGGAAGACTCAAACAAGATGGTGCATAAAACAGTGCTTTGCAAACTATAAAATGTTATATAGATATGACTACAGTAGTATTTCTGGCTTTAAAGTTTTGCTTTAATTAGTGACAGACTGTTTGTTTCTAAGGCCACATTATAACTTTTGTGTTCTCCAGACACTTCTGCCCTTATGAACTTGTTCCTCTATAAAATATATTAAAAATTGTATTTTATGACTGCAATGGTATAAAGATATATATATATATATAGTGTGTATTAAAATTAAATATTAAAACATCTTCTTTAACCTAAACTTTACTTTTTACTTTTTATTTTAAAAAATTAAAATATTTTTGGGTCCCTAAAAGTACTGTGGGCCTTGGGCACATACATTGTCTACTGTGCCTGATGGATAAGTCAGTCCTGGTTTGTAGCAACTCTTCAACTGAGAGCAACAAAAAATCTCTTCAAAAATAAATAATATCCATTGTAAGACAGTAGAGATGAAAAAAGATAGGGGATAATTAGTGGATGAAGACCAGGAGGGGAGAGAAGTGAACCCAACAACCCATGCTACAGTGCCCCTCAATATATGTTTGGATTCTAAGAATGCAGCTGAGAGGCTAAGAATTGGAGCAGACTTTACAACTCTTGGGGTTGGGGGACAAAACTAAAGGTCAGAGCTCATCACAGAGGAAGGTTTCCTGTAAAGCCCTGAGCTTGCGTTGGGACCCTGAAGAGTAACATCTTAGTGTAACAGCAAACCAAAAATAGGCTAGCTACTTATAGAGACTGAAGCCTAACATCTAGAAGACCTTTTAATACCTGATTGGATTAAAATTGTCTGGGGTTGTTAGTGCTCTTAGATGGTTAGTGCCTGCCAAAGGCAAAGGTAAATAACCTCTGTAGGAAGATAGTATCATTTGAAGTGTCAAATTAGTGTTATAATTTTTCACATATGATGTCTTGGATGTTCAGTCATAAATAATCAGGCAGATTTCCAGTAAAGATGGTGGCATAGGGAAACACAGTTTGGCTCCTTGCACAACCACATCAAAATTTGAACTAAATTATAGAACAACTATCACTCAAAACCATCAGAAATTGAGTTGAAGGGAAGTCCGAAAACTGTGGAATTAGAGAACCATATCCATCCAGACTGGTAGGAGGGGTAGACACAGAATGGGCTGGTTCCTACATCCATGTGCGGTGAATAAAAATTGGGGAGAGATATCTCAAGAGTGAAGAGTACCATCTCCACACCAGGCTGCCCAGTCTAGGGTTCCAGTGCCAGGAAGGTAAGTCCCCATAACTTATGGCTGCAAAATCCAGCAGCCATTGAATTGGTGGAAGGAATTTGTGGAGTCCCAAGCAGTTCCCCTTAGAGAACACATATACAGATTACTCATTCTCAATCCCTCTGAGCTCTAGCACTGGGGTGGAAGTTTGAAAGGTGTTAGTGGCATACAGGGAGAAACTGAAGTGTCTAGCATTAAGGCAGGAGCTGGGGGGCAGCTTTCTCCCAGACAAAAGGCAGGCAGACGCCATTGTCCCTTTGCTGAACCTTCCCGCCAAGAACCACAGAGTGAGCAGGCAGGTGCTGTAACTGAGACTCCATAAACCTGGCTAACACACTTTGATCCACCCTGGAAATCCCCTGAGGCTCCATCCCACCCAACTTAAGCCCACTCAAATTGTTAACAGTTACTTTTCCATATGAATGGCTGGTTTTGGCTCATGCTTAACAACTTCCTAAATCCTTTTATACAAGCAAGAGCCAGCCTCAGTAAGTCCTCAAACCCTGTACCTCTTGCTAAGTGGCACTAGGCCCAGCACTAGCAGCACTCAGCCTAAATACACAGCTTGGCTTTGCCTGGGAATCTCTAATCCCAATACAAGTAGCAGCCATCTCAGATTGCTTTATTATAGATCATGCAGGGTGGCCCCAGGTAGAACACAGGTGGGGACTGACTTTGGCCCACAACACCCAGGAAACCTCAGAGCCTGGCACACAATGGACAGCTACAGACCACTTTGGAGCACCACCACCCTGTCCTTGAAAAACATGATCCTCCACAAATGGTGGAGGTTTGTGCTCAGTGGTCACAGCCAGGCCTTGCAGATGACCTGCCAATATCAGTCAAGGCTCAACTACAATAAGAGGGTGTACTCAGCCCACATGAAGTATGGACCTCGAGTACCCAGCTTGGGTGATATAGGAGGCTATGCCATTGGATCCCAGAGGACACCTACTACATTAAGCCATCATAGAAGCTCTACATAATGTATAGAAACAAACAGGGAGGCTGCCAAAATGAGAAGGCAAAGATACATGGCCCAAATGAAAGAACAGATCAGAACTCCAGAAAAAGAACTAAACAAAATATATCAGAGAGATAGACAATTGATCAGATGCAGAATTCAAAACACTGGTTATAAAGATGCTTTAGGAACTTAGTGAAGACCTCAACAGCATAAAAAATTTCTAGACAGAAACAAAGTACATACTAATTGAAATAAAGAACAATTTATAGGAAAACAACAGTAGAGTGGATGAACCTGAGATTCAAATCAATTATTTGGAACATAAGGAAACAAAAATCAACCAATTAGAACAACAAGAAGAAAAAATAATTAAAAAAACCCCAGGTTAGTGTAAGCAACCTCTGGGACAACTTAAAGTATTCCAACATTCACCTCATAGGGGTTCCAGAAGGAGAAGAGAAAGAGGAAGAAATTGGAACTCTATTTGAAAAAATAGTGAAGAAAACTTCCCTCATTTGAAGAAGGAAATAGATATGCAAGTCCAGGAAGCACAGAGAATCACAAACAAGATGGATGTAAAGAGGCCCACTCCAAGACGCATCATAATTAAAATGCGTAAGGTTAATGATAAAGAGAAAATCTTAAATTCAGCAAGAGAAAAGCAGTTAGTTACCTACAGGGGGGTTCCCATAAGACTGTCAGCTGATTTCTTGAAAGAAATATTTTAAGAAATATTGCAGGCTAGAAGGGATTGGCAAGAAATACTCAAAGTCATGAAAAGCAGGGACCTACAGCCAAGATTGCTCTACCCAATAAAGCTATCATTTAGAGTCAAAGGGCAGGTAAAGGGCTTCCCAGAGGATAAAAACCTGAAGGAGTTCATCACCAAACAGTTATTATACGAAATATTAAAGGAACTTATTTAAGAAAATGAAGATCAAAACTGTGAACAATAAAATGGCAAAAATTACATATCTATCAACAATTCAATCTAAAAAACAAACTAAGCAAACAAGAAAAACAGACGCAGAATCATGAATACAGAGTGCATTTTGATGGTTGCCAGATGGGAGGAGGGTGTGGGGGAATGGGTGAAGAGGTGAGGGGATTAAGAAGTACAAATAGGTAGTTACGGAATAGCCATGGGGATGTAAAGTACAGTACAGGAAAGGAGTAGTCAAAGAACTTACATAGATGACATATGGACATGAAAAATGGTGGGGGAATTGACTGAGGAAGTAAAGGTCCCTGGGTGTGGGAGGCAAAGGAGGAAAAATTGGGACAACTTCGATACCACAATCAACAAAATCAATAAAAAATAATCAGGCATAGAGAAAGACCACATGGTCGAAAATGAAGGTAAAACACAGATAATATAAAAAACCCCACAAGTGCCCCAATAATGGTTTTATCAGATACAGACTTTAAAATAACTATGATTTATATGTTTAAAGAATTGAAATGTTTACACATATAATAGTTTGTTCTAGACTTGAGGTGTATTATAGAAATCTATGTGGATATGCAATGAAACATTTGTCCATTTGGAATATTTCCTGGAATCATCCCCTGTATGTGGATCTTACTGTTGGAAAGCTACCTGTGGGAACTGTTGTAGATGTTGTTACCCATGTGGAGTCTTGTTTTCCACAGATGCTTATGACTTCCTTGAACAATTAGGATTCCACCTACCTTTTCATGTATACACTATATTGCTCATTTTTAAAAGCTCCGCCTCTAAAAATCAGAATTTATGATCATTTGGAAAGACTAGGCTTTGACTTATGTTTACATGTACATATAAACAATAAAGTAAGATCGCAAGGGGGATGCCATGTCAAATAACCTTTTTTAAATAATTGCCTTCCTACAAAGAAGGTTGTAATTACAAATGAGTCATAACTCTTAATTAAAGCATGTTCCAATGAATCTTTTTATTAAAGAAATTTACTATAAAGGACACATGGACAAAACCAAGGTGGGTGGAATTGGGGGAGGGAGGTGGGGATGGCTGGGGTGGGGGGGAGTGGTGGGGTTAAATGCAGACAACTGTACTTGAACAACAATAAAATAAATTTTTAAAAGAATTTTATCAGCACTTAGTTTACATTTGTGCATAATACTCAATAAAATTATTTTTCTTTAATCTTTTTCTAAAAGGTAGACTTTGCTCCAATTCAGATTAGTCCTATCCCTAAATGGTCTAATTTGGCAAACTTCATCTTTATGAAAGGCAACTCTAAATATTCCTTTTACCAGATTCCTCCAACCAGCCTTTGACTAAAACAGAGAGGGTAAAAATAAAGTTTTAGTAGGGTCTGGAAAAAAAGGAAAATATTTTGAGACATGTTTCAATTATTTGTCTAAGGAATACTATTCATGTATAAAGGAATGCAATTTGCTATTTTGTTTTTTAAGCTATGCCAGATATGACCTAGAATATTGTTGAAAAGGAATTAGTTTAGGGGACATGGTTAGAATCATCACTTCAGAGACCACATCAGCTGACTGTAATGAAACTTAATTCCCCAATTTAACAAAGGATCAAATGATATTTGGTGGTTACCAGCAATAGGTTTTCCTTTGCCTTCCCCTTTCTTCTTCTTACTTCCTCCCTCCCCCACTTCCTTCCTTTTTCTGAATACTCGATTCTCTCCCAGAGAGCTGTTGTTGGTCTCAATAATTTTTCTGTTTTCTGAATTATGCCCTTTTGCTGTGTTGTGACCTCTGAAGGGAACATATTTAGCACTCAAATATATCTTTGTGGCTATTTTAGTTCCCTCCCAGAAGCCTAACTTATTTTCTCATGGAACACAACATAGGTACCAGTACCATGTACTATTCTAATTCAGGAGGCGTTCACACCATTAATTCAATAGGATTTGTATTTTCTAGGCTATCTTTAATAGATCATAAATAATCATATTTCTGAAGTACACTCAGACCCATTGTTAACTATAGAATATAACATAATTTAGTTCACTGTCTTGTATGTAGACAAAAATGACCAAGAAATTACTAGTCTTCTTTTTCAGCACCATCTATATGAGTTCACATTAATAGCTAAAGGGAGATATAGAAGAAAGCACAGCAAGGAGTTCTGTCTTTACAGGAGTTTGTGACCAAATAGAAGAGAATGGTTATATGTGAGGAAATGTTGAGGCCTTTCCTCCACTCTATATTTGGACCTCATCTCTTTAGCTCCCACTGTGCTTGACATAGTGTCTGGTGTATTTTCACCACTCAATAAAGGGATGTTAAATACATTAAAGAAATGAATTAGTGTGGATAATTTGGCATTAAGCCACACATACCTCTGGGATAGAGCTCATCCAAGGAGAGCTAATGCAGTGCTCACAAGGAAGCAGTGAAATTTGATGGTTCATTGATCATCAACTCAGCAGGAGGTTTTAGCCTTTGATAAGGTCATTTACTGTTTCAGAATACGATAAAACCTATGAACACTTGCTCCAGTAAAATACATGAATGCACATGTATATTTTAACTTTTGAGTGCAATTTAGTCTGCCTGCAGATGCCCTAAATACCCATTGTCCCCTGGTTAAGCACCCCTTCTCTACTAGGTACCTGTTATGTGTCAGGCACCATATGTAGCATACACTGGGTGTTGTGAGAGTCCAGAAGAGAAGTATTCATATTGGCCTGGTGACTGAGAAGAGGGTTCCTGGAGAAGTAAAGACTGACACAAAAACCTGAAGGATAAACAGAATAATAACACTAATACTAATTTACCAGAAACTTTTCCGAGAGGCCTTTCCTGTCCACCCTGTTGAAAATAACACCTCGTTCTCTATCTCATTACTCTTTTTCCACTTTCTTTTTTAAAATAAATTTAATTAATTTATTTTTAGAGAGGGGAAGGGAAGGAGAAAGAGAGGGGGAGAAAAATCAATGTGTGGTTGCCTCTTGTGCGCCCCCACTGGGGACCTGGTCTGCAACCCAGGTATGTGCCCTAGACTGGGAATGGAACCGGCAACCCTTTGGTTCACAGGCTGGCACTCAATCCACTGAGCTACACCAGCCAGGGCTCTTTTTCCATTTTAATAGCACTTATCACAATCTATAATCATGTTATTAGCTTTATTTACATATTTATTATCAATCTTCTCCCCTCTAAATATAAGTTTCATGAGGTTAAGTGAATTATTTCTATTGCGTTCACTGCTGTATGCCCAGTATCTGAAAGAGTGCTGATGGATATGCTTAATTATTTGCTGAATAAGTGAGGGCTTCCTAAGTAAATAGAACAGCTTGAACCAAAGCAGTATGTAGAGACTATGAACAATTCCATATACCTAGAGGATAAAGTGTAAGAATGAGAGTGATGGATGACAGATGATACTGAAGAGGAAAGAAGTGTACAGATCATGAAGGCCTTTGCTGAGGCAGTTGAACTCTGTAGTACTACTGTGGAGGGCAAAAAACACATAGTCATTCATGGGGAAAGATCCTATGTTCCATGAGAAAGAGTTCCATGAGAAAGAAATGGGGGGTGAGGTTGGGCAGAGAACATAGCAGTATAAAAGAATTCCGACACAGTCTGACTTAGGATGTTCTGTCGTGGGAACCCCACAACTGTTCCTTGCCTTAATTCTGGTTTGAGTCTCTAACTACGGGTTGGCATTTTGGACTTAAGCTTTGTTAATAAGAATAATAACAATAATGCTAAAAGTAATAGATGAAGCAGGCATTTTACCAAAATTTGTACATAGATTTTGTCATGTCATCCTCACAACTAGCATATGAAAGAGAAGCAATGATATAATAATCCTGTAATTTAGACAAGGGCATTCAGACTCAGTTAAAGCCACTTCTTCAACGTCACACTTCAGCAAGTGGAAGGAGTATGGATTTGAAAATAGGTAGGCTGAGTCCAGAGCCCATTTATAAATTTAGCTCTATTTCTTCCCTACTGCTAGACTTCTGTTTCTGCCCTTAGGCTCTGCTTCTGGTCTTAGACAGATTCAATGATACATCATTGGGCTTCTTGTCCTTAATTTTTATCCTTAATATCCTAACACTGACTCATAGGCTTCTATGACCAGTTCCTGTTTAGGTCCATGATAAAAACAACATCATATGAAGAATAATCAGATCTCCAATGACATTCAACACTGAATTCTGTAGAGGTAGTTCGAGTGGATTAGAAATTAACTGGGGCAAATCTTGCTTTCAAATTAGTATTGATGTCACTTTAAGTGAATTGTTGACAAAAACAGTATCTTTAGTTAGCTTGTTCTAGAGAAGGCCTTTTCTGTTACAGCAGATATTGGCCTGTGTTAGGGAGAGTGGGACCCGGAAAGTTTATGGGAAAGTTTTATAAATCAGCCTGTATCAGCAATTGCTGTATGAGGAGATAATTATGATAGTAATCATCAACACTTCTGGGTTGCTTACTATTTGCAACATACTTTTGATAGCATTTTTTCATGTATTAACTTATTTAATCCATATAACCTTATAAGGTAGGTAACATTATTATCTTCATTTTATAGATGAGAAAACTGAAGCACAAAGAAATAGTTACTTAAAGAAGAACAAAGTAGGAGGGATGACAATACCTGATATCAAACTGTATTACAAGGCCAGTGTAATCAAAACAGCCTGGTACTGGCATAAAATCAGACACATAGACCAATGGAACAGAACAGAAAGCCCAGAAATAAACCCAAATCTCTATGGGCAATTAATGTTTGACAAAGGGGGCAGAAGCATAAAATGGAGTAAAAATAGCCTCTTCAACAAATGGTGTTGGGACATCTGGACAGCTACATGC
>CM052552.1:16908664-16932080 GCA_028533065.1 Trachops cirrhosus | reverse complement strand
GAAGGAAGGTGATGGGACAGTAAAAGGCAAACAGGTGGGATGAATGAAGTGAAGGCAGAACTGCTGTTTTGACCCTGAGAGGAAGAAGAAGAGGGGCATCCTCTTTGAATGGTCAAAAGTGAAGCAGAGATCATAGGGGGAAGCCAGCAAGCAGCAGGTAAATCACAGGGCAAGAGGAAATACTGTGGGGAAAAGGTAGAGAATATAAGAAATGCTATTGACAGTAGAACAAGGCTCCAGCACGCACAATGAAAGAGACCAGAGGGGCTGCAGAAAGCAGAGGCGAATGCCACAGAGGGATTTGAACTGAGTTGGAGAGAACTGGTAATAAACTAAACAGAACTAAGTTTGATAGTTTTATTCTGTGAGTAAGAGTGATGGAAATAATGTGTATGAAGAACACAAGTTCCAAGGTTTCAAACTGAGACTCAATTTTGGGTTAGGTAGTTGCTGCCCTAAAAGGAAGGAAATAGGCACAACTGACTAGAACTAGCTATGCTTCCCATAAAGTCTTGGTTAGACTGAGGGCTGTAGGAGTTCAGATCCACATCAATATGATTTCCTGTGTTCCTGACTGATGATAACAGTACAGCTTTTTGAGTTGTGATATCCCATGTCAAATAGCTTTATTCAAAGAGAAGAACGAAGTACCCTCCCAATCTTGTATCTAGTGACGGATAGATTCCCTATTTTTGTAGATTGCCAGTGCCTTCCAATGCTTTTGTAAACATAAATAAAAGAGTATTTTCAGAAGTACTGGTGGGTACAGGAGTGACAAGCAGGAGCCAAGCTCATCTTTTAATGTTTCCTTCAGAGCCAGTCTTAGAAAATCATGACATCCTGGAATTGTTCATGGTACTTGTTATTTCCCTGCCGTTCTTCTAGGTGGCCTCAGTGCTGTGTCCTCACAAGATGCTCAGGGCTTTTGTTTTATTTCCTGTTTAACCAGGACTGCTTATAGTAACCAGCCCCTCCAAACCCTGGCCAAGTTCTGCCCTAAACTTCCCTACTTCCCTCTTCTAACACCTGATCCTGTGCCTTTAAGTCCCTACTCTCTTCTTCCTGGGATGTTTCCCTGGTAGCTAGTAAATGAATCTGTGCTAAGGTAGTTAAGTCTAGTAAGAAGTTAATATCTTCATGCTCCCAGTGGTTTTTCCATTTCACTGGAGTACCTTACACCAAAGGGAAAAAATGACTATAATGATAGGAATTGAAAGCTCTAGAGTAAGGAAAGAAAAATAAAGAAGGGCTTCCTGGACCTCAAATTAAACCAGCAAGACATTCAACTCTTGCTAATTTCACTGGCTGAGGTGCAGGGCTGATTTTGTTTTCTAGAGCACTTGGGAATAACCCTGGTTCCTTGTGGCCTAGAAGTGATGATATCCCGAATTTCTTGGTACAACAACTTGCAACTTTTTGAATTTTCACTCTCTAGTCTATCTATTTAGGCTTCAGTAAATTGTGTGGTTATTTTTTTCTTTCCCTCAGAAACTTTATACTTCAGCTTGCTTCAGACATAAATAAGCTAAATCATACAAACAGCCTTCAAACATACTTCTCCTTAAAATTAATGCAAAAAGGCTTTGAAAATAGACCCATTAAGTGTTTTAACTCCACATGAAATATTGTATAATATAATTCTTGAACACACGAAACCAGAGATTTTCCCATCCATTTTCCTTCCTCTAGCTAATGAGCTCCAGGTGCTCACTAAGGAATGTAAATGCCAAGGTGGGCTTATTTTGATATGCTCTTTCTAGGGAGTAGGGACTATGTCAATGGCTCTGTTGATTTCAAGCAGTGTCTGGGGCCCTTGCCAGCAGTCACAGGCCTGAGTGCTCCCATATTTAGGGCCTAAAGTGGCACAAAGCCATATCTAGAGCTAGTGCAAAGCAAAATGGAGATACTTTACTGCCCATTCAGAATATCCACTTGATATCTGTCCTTCAGTGTGTGCTGTCTATGTGTTTCCATGTATGAATCATCTGCTCAGAATGGTAAAATATTAGGACAATTCTTTCCATTTGTGAATTTCCCAGACTAACATTTTTCTCATCCAAACAGCAACCAATTTGTTTGACCATCTGCTTTACTCTCCACTTTCAAGTACCTTATACATAGAGACATTTACAAGCACACTAGCCTTTTTTTATTCTTTAAGACATTGAGTGTCCTAAAGGCAACCCTTAGACAGCCCAGGGACGTCTACCATGTCTCTTGTTATGAACTTGTTGTACTGCATGATGATCTGTCCTATCCAAGTACCCACCTGCTGGCAGCTGTCACCTTGGAAATCAATCTGGCAAATTAATCTCTGCTAAAGTGTTATTAAAATGTGGCTTCTATCCTCCCCCTCAGGTATATGTGCATTTTAAAAGGAAATTTTTAGGAACACAAAATCTCATTCCAAGGAATGGTTCTCTTTTGTGTGAATTTCAGGTGTTTATTCTTTTATTGAATATGTAATACATGCCTTCTATGAGTCAGACACTGCATTAGGAACAATGGATATGACAATAATAAAATGTGGTTCTACCTTAGAAGTTTACAGTATAGTATAAGAGATAAGCATGCAAAATAATTTCAGTGTAATATTATAACTGCCACGATTAAAGTACTTTTAACCAAGTAATTCAACACATATTTATTAACTGCCACTGGGAACTCAGACTAAGAACACACCTTTTCTATTCTACACAAAGCATTGTGCTAGATGCCAGAGAAATGAAAGTGAATGAAGAAGACAGTCCCTGTCCTCACTGAGCTTCCATTCTCTTGTATGTACAAGGCAGTATGGTTCAATGCAGGAAGGAATGACTTAACTGGAATTGTTGGGCAAGACTACAAAGTGGTGATGAATTTTGAGTTAGATCTGGGAAAATGAGTAGATATTCATTAAATCCATAATATGAAAATAATCTGGACATATGGAATCCTTAATAAATGGTGAGTACTTTAGGGTATCTTGAGGTGATGAGAATATATAAGAGAGCATCATTGAAATGAGGTTGGAAAATCAGGTTAGGCCAGATGATGAAGGATAGCAGCTACATAACACTTGGTTCTGGATCACACAAAACAGGTTCACATTTAGGCTCTGCCACTGATTAGCTATATGACTTTGGAAAAGTTATTTAATCTACCTGGGTCTTGGGTTCCTTACTTACAAAATTGGAAGAGTAATTTTAACAACTTCATGGGATCATAGTGAAAATTAATTTACATAAAATATGATGTTTTTCAAGTTCTTAGCACAAGGCCCGAGATGTAGTAAGTGCTCCATAAGTTGTAACTGTTGTCCTTATGTACAGGAGTTTGAATTGTGTATGTCAGCAATGGGGACCTGTTGAAATTGGATTATTAAGGAGAAGAGTGACTTGATCATATATATATATATTTTAGAAAGACCATTCTGGCTAGAGAAAGGAGTGGATGTCTTAAGGGTTAGAGACTAGGGTGTCTCTAACAGAAGGGTGTAGTCAGGAGACCAGTACATCAACTAAGGACAGAGATAGCAAGAGCCAGGACAAAGTTAGAGCAGAGTGAGAAACACTCTCTTCATGATAAAACTTCAGTTAGGCTCCTCTGATCCCTATTCTCAACTAGGCTGTGAACTTGGAACTTCACGTTCATTTTTAGTGAGTACAGTTTTAGCAAGGATCCTGCTAAGTCAGTTTACAGAGAGTCTTTCACCTTCAATATTTGGTTACCCTTGTCTACCTCCAGCAAGAATTGTCCCCACTCTTAATGTCTTCCCTTAGTAATTTCTATCTACTGACTCTATCACTCTGCTTATTAGCTATAAGTCCCCAGCTATCTTTACTGTATTTAGGGTTGAGCCTAATCTCTCTCCCCTATTTTAATATTCCTATTACAATGGTCTTAAGTAAAATCTTCTTTATTGTATTACTAGTGTCAGAATCCTTTTCCTTTTCTTAAATATTTTATTTATTTTTAGAAAGAGGGGGTGGGTGGGAGAGAAACATCAATGTGTGGTTGCCTCTCGGGCATCCACAACTGGGGTCCCAGCTCACAACCCAGGGATGTGCCCTGACTGGGAATCGAACTGGTGACCCTTTGGTTCTCAGGCCAGTGCTCAATCCACTGAGCCACATCAACCAGGGAAAGAATCCTCTTTTTCTTTAACAAGGAGATTAAGATTGTTTGAGCGTATGAAGCTCAATGGAATTTAGAGTATTATCTTCTTAGCTCCTGATTCCTATGGATAAGAACAGATAATTAAGGTCAAAGATGGAATCACAGATGACTGTGAGTGGAATACCTTTAACTAAAAGATGGATTACCAGAGGATGGGTATGTGTGTTTTTTTTTGGGGGGGAGTGTAGGTGCTGAGTCTCTTTTAGCAAGTTTTGTCAAGTTTGTAAATGTGATGTATATCTGTATCTCTATCTTGAGATTGATTTAGCAAGGAAATGGAAATAGGTGGTTTTTGATGAAAATGTAGTTGATGAAATAGTATTAAATGAGATTATCTAAAACAAGCATGTACAACCATAACAAGACTGAGAACAAGATCCTGGTAAACCAACATTTAAAGGGTAGGCAGAGGAAGAACAACAAAGGAAAAAAATCTCAGAGTACAGTCTAAAGCATGAAGGCAAAAAAATAGGGGTGAGTCCCCTGTTTTTATCCCTCCCACAGCTATGGGATGAAAGTTTCAAGGGGGAAGGAGTAGGAAATAAATCTCAAATGCAGCTGAGAGGTCCAACTGAATCATAAAATAGGAGGATACTGAGAACCTTTACTAGAGCTGCTTTCTTGGAAAGATGAGAACAGAAGCCAGATTGCCTGAGTTAAGATTTGGCCTGACCTTGTATCAGTGGGGAATTATAACCCACTGCACAATTCTTTTGACATTGTTTCTGTACATGCTGACTCTGACTACTATGTAGCTTGTAGAAAGAGCATGTTAGTATAAGAATCCTAGGAAATAACTTCAAAAGATACAAACTCTAAACTGCAGGAATCCTAGCTCGGGGAGATTTACTGAATGACCTTCAACCATGGAGCCAGGGTGACATAAAGCCAGAATGACATGAAGCCAGGATGACTAAACCAGGATGACACTCACCAGACCATCACTTGCCTTATCAGAATGGACTGTGCTCACCTGCACGTAGAGAACTTTTCAACCCCTGCCCCTTGATCTCATCCTTCTGCCTTTCCTTCCCCTCCCTTTTTTATGAAACCTTTTGCCTGCACTAAGATTTTAAGATGGCTTTGAGATATTAGTCCTTCATCTTCTCAGGTGACCAGTACTTGAATAAAATGCTTTCCTTTATACCAGCACCTACTTCTTGAGTATAGGCTTTTGAAGTGTCAGGCAGCTAGCTGGAGCTGCATTGTTTCAACCTCACTACTCATCCTGCTAATACAACTGACAAAGGGGTTGATATCACCATCAATTTGAAAGAAGGAATAAGACTTGGGTCTTATATACATGTGCATCCAAATGCTACATTGCTCTTACGTGGGACCTGTATCACAGGTAGTACAGTCTGTGAATTATTTTGATGACCTTTGCACACAGGGACTCAGTAGCTAAGAAAATATTTTAAGGAATTGAGAGAGGAGAGTTGATTTTTTAAATATATAATTCAATCAAATAACAAAACCTTTTGGTTATTCTTATTAAAATTTAATCACATATTACTGAATTCTACTTTCCTTCAATAAAATGCAGTTAGCATTTTCATCTTTGAATAGTCCTTTAATAAAAACTTGTTTCTATATTTGCCTTCTGAGAAAAGCTAAGTTACCTCTTATTATCTTTGACTCATATGTGAGGCATTGAAATTCATGTGGAATACAAAATTTCTTTTTTTAACCATGTAGGATTTCCACAGCATCCAGATGCTTGAATAAGGAAGTGTAGACTCCATCCCTCCTTCTCACTATCATTCACTTGTACTGAAACACTATTTCTACTTTTCTCTTACCCTCATTGTATATTAAAGAATATATATAGGAGAAAAAATTTTCTAAAGCCACACTCCTTTTGCCTAAAAGAGAAACCACTTTGCAAATGGCCATTGTGTAGCAGGAATAAGGAGTTTATTATAATAGATTCTGAATGTCAGCCTTACAGTTGTTTTCCAAAAGGAATAAAACTACCCAATTCTAGCACTTGTCTGGGAACTCCTGAGCAGAGAGGAAATTGGCCAGCAGATATGCTGATGTGGGGGTCTGTGATACTTAACTGCTGAAGTCTAGGATGGGTGTTAATCACAGAGATATCTGTAAGCAGTAAGAGTCCTCTGTGGAGGACCTTCAGGTCCCAAAGCTCATTTTAACCTAAAAATATAGGGCCCTGGGGCCTGTGTGGTCACAAGCAGTAAAGCAGTCAAATTCTTCCCAAGTTCCTAAGAGAGCACACTAAAACAGCACTTTCCTCAGCACTGCCTTTCAAAGAGTTCAAGAAGAAAAGCCATGGCATCTTTTCTAATACCCATATCCTATTTTCAAATCTTCCAGAAATAGTGGCTTTAATTCACGGGCTTTAGACTGACGGGGAAATGCACTCAAATTGACAGCTTGATTTTCTGCTAATCTTAACATTTTATAAAAATTGCCATGGCTGGTGTGGTTCAATAGATTGAGTGCCAGCCTGTGAACCATAGGGTCGCCAGTTCAATTTACAGTCAGGACACATGCCTGGGTTGTGGGTCAGTCCCCAGTAGGGGGTGTGCAAGAGGCAATCACACATTGATGTTCCTCTCCTATTTCTCCTTCCCTTTCCATCTCTCTAAAAGTAAATAAATAAAATCTTTAAAAAATAAAGTTTACCAGGAAGGCAATGATTTTGGATAGCAAGCAATCTGATAGGGGTACCCAAGATTTTTAGTTCTTTTGCTTTTTTTTCAACTGGAGTACACATCTTTTACCAAACCATCCCTATATCCTTGTCTTTGTGAGCAAAGAGACAACTTTGCCAGTCTAATTATTAAGGGCTAAAAAGAAGACATGGTAATTAGAAATGAGGAAGATTAGTGGTTGCCAGTCATTTCATTAGCACCTTTAGCACATATCCTAAAAACAATATAAAGGATGTGTAAGACCTATAATTGATCCTTAAACTAGCATCTCTTGGACATAATATATAATGTATATAAAATCAGGAAATTACTATTATTTATTAACTGGGGCAATGAAAATATTTGGGCTTTGTTTCAGGCTATGAGTCAAAGGACTAGCTGAAGAAATTGGCCATCCTGAAGAAAACGATTGCCATTCATAAATAGCAAGAACAGAAACAAGAAAGCTAGTATGTGTGCATGCACATGTGTTGAACAAAGTATCTTTCTTAAACCTTGGCAATTAGACCTCTTGCTAGGGCTCACACCTCACAGAGCCCTGCACTTTGAATGCTTTTGAAGTGACATTCTCAAAATTTTCTAAGGTACCTTTAGTGTTGTCCAGGTGAGCTTCCCTGTGTGAGGGCTAGGGTGTGACTCTCAATCCCTGTTTCTCCACTTAGGGCTCTATCTGCTCTACTATTCTGGGCATCTGGTCAACCAGATGCCCCAAGAAACTCCAGGACTCATTTCTGTGAAATCCGTTCACATATCTGCTTTGCTAATGAGACCCTATGCAAGAGGGTAGCTGGGTAAGCTGCTAGCTCCCGCTTGCTGGTGAAGTAGTTCTTTCTTAGGATTGTACAAGATTGGACTGCAGACTGGTACTGTGATATTTCTCACATTGACTATTGTGACTATTTCTCACATTGACTATTGTGACTATATGACTATTTTGAACCCAGGATTATTGTAGAGCACCATTGACCTAAGCATTAGCTCTTTCCTAACAGAATTCCAACTGTAAATCAGCCTTCTGCTTATATTACCAGAGGGCAGTGAGGATAGATGCAGACTAATTTTATTTTATTTTTCAATTACAGTTGATGTTCAATATTATTTTATATTAGTTTCAGTGTACAGCATAGTGGTTAGATGATCATATTCTTTGCAAATTGATCTCCTGATATTTCAATTATCCACCTCACACTGTATATAATAATTCACATGTTATTGACTATATTACCTAAACTGTGCTTTATATCCTTGTGACTATTTTGTAACTACCAATTTGTACCTCTTAATCCCTTCACCTTTTTCACTCAGTCCCCGAAGAACCCTCCCTTTGGGTAACCATCAGTTTGTTTTGTTTATTCATTTATTTTGTTCTTTAGATTCTACATATAAGTGAAACCATAGACGATTTGTCTTCCTCTGTCTGATGTATTTCACTTAGCATAATACTCAGTAGGTCCATCCATGCTGTTGCAAATCATAAGACTTCATTCCTTTTATGATCAAGTAATATTACATCCTACATATATATGTACCACCACTTTTTTATCCACTTATCTATTGATGGGTACTTGGATTGCTTCCATATCTTGGTTATTATAAATAATGCTGCAATAAACTCGTGCATTATCTCTTTTCCTTATTTACTTAATTTTGTTGTTTACACTATTACAGATGTCCCCATTTTTTCTCCTTTGCCAACTTCCTCCCTACTCTTGCTCCCCCTTGCCCCTGGCCTTCACCACACTGTTGTCTGAGTCTATGGGTTATACATATATGTTGTTTGGCTAATGCCTTCACCTTCTTTCATCTAGTTCCCCTACCCTTCACCTTTTCAAATTGGTGTTTTGCAGTTCTCCAGATATATACCCAGAAGTGGAATTGCTGGGTCAAAAGGCAAATCCATTTTAGTCTTTTGAGAAAATTCCATACTGCTTTTCTCAGTGGCTGCACCGGTCTGTGTTCCTACCAACAGTACATTAGGGTTCCCTTTTCTCCACATCCTCACCAACACTTGTTGTTTGTGAATTTATTGATGATAACCATTATGACAGGTGTGAGGTGATAGCTCACAGTGGTTGTAACTTGCATTTCTTTAAATGACTAGTGATAAGCATTTTTTCATATTGGCCATCTGGATGTCCTCTTTGGAGAAGTATCTATTCATGCCCTTTGCCCATTTTTTAAAACTTGGCTGTTTGTTTGTTTGCTTGTTTTTTGGTGTTGAGTTGTATGAATTCTTTATAAATTTTAGAAATTAACCACTTATTGGATATATCACTGGCAAATATATTTTATCCATTCAGTAGGTCATCTTTTCATTTTGTTGATTGTTTTCTTTGCTGTGAAAAACCTTTTTAGTTTGATGTAGTCCCATTTGTTTATTTTTTCTCTTGTTTCCTTTGCCCAAGGAAATATATCAGAAAAGACATATTGCTAAGAGAAATGTCAGAGTTTACTGCCTATGTTTTCTTCTAGGAGTTTTATGGTTTTAAGTCTTACATTTAAGTCTTTAATCCATTTTGACTTTATTCTTTTAGATGGTATAAGAAGGTGATCTAGTTTCATTTTTATGGATGTATCTAATTAAATTTTCCAATATCATTTATTGAATAGACTGTCTTTACACCATTGTATGCTCTTGTTTCTTTTGTCTTATACTCATTCACCATATAGGCCTGAGTTTATTTTGGGGCTCTCTCTTCTGTTTCATTGATCTATGTGTCTGTTTTTATGCAAGTGCCATGTTGTTTTTATTACTATAGACTTAGTTCTCCTTTGTCAAGATTGCTGTGATTATTCAGGGTCTTTTGTGGTTCCATATAAATTTTTGGATTTGTTGAAGTTCTGCAAAAAACACCATTGGTATTTTGATAGAAATTACATTGAAACTACAGATTGATTTGAGAAGTATGAACATTTTAATGATTTTAATTCTTCCCATCCATGAGAATCATATATGCTTTTATTTATTTTCATCTTCTTCAATGTCTTATGATTTTTTCAGTACAGGTCTTTTATCTCCTCAGTTACATTTATCCCTAGGTGTTTTATTTTTTTATTCCATTGTAAATGGGACTGTTTTATTAATTTCTTTTTGTGATAATTCATTATTGGTGTATAAAAATGCAACCAATTTCAGATTATTTTGTATCCTGCTACTTTACTGAACTCATTTATCAGTTCTAATGGATTTTTGGTGGAATCTTTAGGGTTCTCTCTGTATAATATCATCTCATACATTGCAGGAATCTTTTAGCCCCCTTCACCATTGCTGGCACCCACAACTGTCACCTCACCCCTTTTCACATGCATTGCTTCATGTGTCACACAGTCCTCTGGGAATGGTTACTCCTGTCTCTTTTCAGAGCTTTCAAGACTACTTCTCTGTGTTGCCAACACAGAGGTTCTTTCTGTTAGTGTCATCTCTTGGCTATGATTGATGTGATGATATTATGTTCTCTGAGTCTGATCATAGGATGTATCAGATGAGGGACAGACATTCCTTGAATGAATAGACCAACTGTCCTCACTCTGCCTATGGGTCCCTTCTTATCTTCCCAACTGGTGGGGGTATATGAAACTTAGGGGTGCAGTCAACATTGAAAGCAATCATATTCTGGAAATGCAATAATAGTGGCTAGCCTAAAGCATTTGATAAAAGACATGGCTGAATGACATGTTGTTCTACATTTATGCTATAAAATCCAAATGGTAAAAATTTAACATGATGTTATCATTTATATTTTACTGTATATCCTGGGCAATGTTTGCATTTGTGGTCATTATAAATGAAACATAATAATAACTTCTGAAAGAGGTTGTAAAGCTAGCATTAAAGGGGAGTGTGGCAAGAATGATGCAGCATCCTAAGTAACAATGTAATCAGCCTTAAGTAAATGGTATAAGAAACTACAGAGAGAAGAAATTCAATATCATTTCAATACAAATGGATTAAGTGTCATGATATTATGAATAATAACAGTATTGCTATGTTCTTTCTCATGGTGACCAATATTAAATTAGCCAAGAATGGCATATTTGGCAAGGTACATGAAGAGATGGAACCCAAACAGTATGCTGAATCTTCATGTGCATGAGTTAGATAAGAAATAAATACAAAAGCACCTCTTTTCTACCCATTATTCTAAATATCCATTGATAAGTCTCTATACTTCACGTGAGGACATTAATTTTGTAATCCATTTTGAAGTCAAATTGTGTATGTAGACAAAAGTTCCACAGAAAACTTTCCCAGGTTTTTATCTACCCTAAGAGTGACTCTGACTGAAAAGTTAAGGGTTTGAACTGCTTGTTACCCCAAGTACTGCACTTTATTTCTCTAAAGTTTCTTCATTTACTTGCAAAGAGCAGAGTCAAATAAAAAGCTATAGCTCCTTTAAGTTTATCAGATATTATCTGGAGCTAAACCTCAAAACTAGGAACTTCAATATATACATTAACAAATAACATCAACATATTTCACTGGCTGAGACAAAATCATTTCATGGTTATTCATTCAGTGTATTATAAATATTTTGCTATGTGTCGAGTAAATGGTGGTGAACAACATGGATAAGGGCTGAACAAGGACTTCACAGAACTAAGAGAAGCTGGGCACACAGACATTAAACAAGTAAACAAATGAATTTATTATTATCACAAATTTTAATACATTTTAAGAGGAAGAAAAGAAAGGTTTTTTTGAGACAATGATGAAAGGAGTCCTGCTTGTATAGGAAGTGAAGGTATTTTGTGATGGGGTGATGAACAAAAACATGAAAAATTAGAAGAGAAGAAACTTGGCAGAACAAACAGTGCATGGTTCTTTCTAGGAATGGAAAATTTTAAATGTTGGAGAAGGTGATATAAAATGAGGTGGAATGTTTGGCAGAAACTAAAACATAGAGGGCTTTCAAAGGTTTAATTTGATCCTAAAAGAAATGGAAAGCCATTGGAGAGATTTGGGTAGGAGAGGATGTGATTGATTTATATACATTATTAGAAGACTGCTCTATGAAAAATACATGGAGGTGAGAATGGAGGTGGGAAGAAGAGGTAGAAGACTACTGTATAGGTCCATGTAAGAATGATAGGAGGCTGAATTTAGGTAGAAAAAATGGGTTGAAGAGGAATAAACCAATATATTTTGGAAATAAAATTGACAGGAATTGCTGAGGAACTAGATCCATTCATTCATTTATTCATTCATTCAAGAAATATTTGAGTGCCTCCTCTGGGTCAAACATTGTTGTAGGCAATGGGATAGAGCAAAACCAAAGAATAATCCCTACCTTCATTGAGCCTGTAATTTAGTAGGATGATATACACATTAAACAAATACATGAAATATAATATGCCCAATGGTTATAAGAGTGATGGACAAAAATAAAACAAGGTAAGACATAAAAGGAATATTGGGATGCATCTGGGGTTCCAGTTTTATGAAGAGTCTTTAGAGGAAAGCTCTCTAAAATGGTCACCTATGAAGAGATACTTGAAGAAAATAAGGAAGCAATGTATGTGGTTATCTGGGGGAAATATTCTAGGCGAATAAATCATGAGTAGGCAGAATTTTACTTGTTAGTTTGAGGAACAGTGGAGAAGCCAGTGTGTTTAGAGTAGAATAAATGAGGGAAAGATTGTTAAGTAATGAGATTAGAGTGGTTCTACACTGGGGAAACTCATGTTGGACTGTTACAGAACAGACGGGGGTTGCTGAATGATATAAAAGAACCCCCCTTTTTCTCTGGGGGTTCCTCCCCACCTACTGGGTTCGTTTTGCTCACCACCTGAGGAAAGACATCTCAATACCAGAGATCAGTGAAAAGGAAAGGAATTTATTATTTGTTTGAAATAAAACAAACTAAAGTTCTCCACAAACACTAACAGTCCTCCTGGTACCCTCCACATGGCAAAAGGGAGCACTTCCAAAGCCTTCTGGTCCTGACTCTCACCCAAGCCGCATGGTCCTAAACAGACGTGTGGTCCCAAAAAGAGACACCCAGTGGCTGCTGTGCCTCTGTTTAAATCCCAGTGCCAATCTTCCTCTCCAGCCCCACTTCCGGCTCCTCCCACAATTGGCCACAGCTGCCAGTATTCTGGGCAGGTGTGGCCCTGTGGTGTGGAGCCAATTATCTCCAAGCTCTTCTGGACCCTATTACAAATCCCTATTTGGGGCTCCCCTCTTTGGCTGCACCCTGTTACAGGACTATTGTAAAAACCATGGTTTTTAAGATTGTAAGATGGGAAGCTCTTGAAGGGTTTTGAGCAGAAAGTTTATATAAGGGTTTACATTTTAACAGGGCCATTTTTGCTGCTATGTTGGTAATAGATTGTAGAGGAGCAAGACAGGAAGCACAGAGACCATTTAAAGAAACTGTTTCAGTAATCTAGGCTAGAGGTAATGGTGGTTTGGATTTGGGTGGCAGTAATGAAGGTATTGTGAAGTGGTTGGATGCTGTATACATTTGAAGGTAAAATTCATAAAATGTAATGGTCAATTACAACTGAGTTGTGAGAGAAAGTAAAGAGTCAAAGATGATTCTACTGTCTGAGCAAATGGAAGGAATTAGAATTTCCATACACTGAGATGAGAAAGACTGGGGGAGGTGATTTTGGTGGTGAGGGGTGATAGATTTGGAGAGTGAGGAGAAAGTAAGAATTCAGAGTGACTCCTAGATTTCTGGCTTGAGCAATTGGGTAGATAGATGGTGGTAGGAAAGATGACAAACTTAAAAAGCCATCTAGTCCAAATTCTTTGGTTTGATATATGAAGAACTAAAGCCTTGAGAAAATAGCCACCTTGTTGAGTAGTCATATTGAAGAGCCTATACTTGGTTCTTCTAACTGAAGGGTCCAGGCTCTTGCTTCTTTCTATTCCTTAAAAATGTAAAATCTCTGGAATGGGAAAATGAAATTTTAAGTTTCTTAAAGGCAAGCTCTGTGCTTTAAACTCCTTTTAAATATTATACTGTAGTGGACATCTGTTATTTTATGTTCCGAATGCCCCTTTTCCAGGATCTGTTCTTCACTTCACCCTACACACATCTCACATCTGCATGATTTCCACAGGAACCTCCATACTAGTACAATATCATCCCACCTCTTGGCCAGAATGGATTGTTTGAGGGATAGCCACATGACCCAAAGTGGACCAATTTCTTCTGCCTATTTAGTTAGATAAGAAAGGGAGCAAAGATTACTCCAAGCATTTAGTAAATACCTGGTGACCTAAATTGAAGGAGGGATGAAGCTTTTAGAAACCATATTAAAAACATTTTCAAAAAATATGAATTAGGGAATGATTATCCCCATTTCAAAAAAGTTGCTCTAACAGAAGATTGACTATAAGTTTGCTTTAAATAGCAATCTTTGTAGTGAATTCAAGTATTTGTTTATGATCATTTACTACTTATCAGGCTGGAGTTGAAGGGAGAGCATTTTAAAGTTAAAACATCAGAAAATACTTCCCATTAAATTTTCATTCTGTGGGCCTGGAGCCTGAGCTCTATAAAAGCTTCTATTTCTAAACAGTGAATTATGAGCTATCAATTGGGTTAGCACCAGTATCAATGTTGGCTAAATGATACTAAATAATCTAGTGATGCTTTGAATTGTGAATTTACCTTATGTATTTTATAGGCCTCTAAGTAAAAACTACTTTAAGTATAGAATACATTAATCAAAAACATTGTATACTCAGTATGCTTATGGGTGTGTGTATGTGTTAGATAATATAATTACCAAAGATGTGTGGATATAATCAAGGGTTTCTGATAATAGGGAATAAGAATCAATAAAATACATCTGTAGTTGATGGCTTCATCAGCAGGAAGATGCACCTGGGTGCCTACTGATGAGCTTCTGCCATACTGGAGGCTGAGGAGAAGTGTTGGTGGATACCAGCCTACTGGGTCATAAGTGCAAAGTCAGATGACCCATGTAGCATATTTGATTAACTTGTATTTATTCTGTGAAGACATAAATAAGTAGTCATAACCAGATTAGTGCTAGATATCATTAATTTTTTTTTTAAAAACACAAGTTAAAACTTGACTGCTCTGATGAAGAGAAATAGAAAATAGAAAGAAGGAGGAGCAAAAAGAGGAAGTAGAAAGAAGAAAAATTACTTCATAAACATGTATAGCTGGCAACAGCTGTGAGAACTCACTTCATTTTATCCAGCATGAATGGAACATCTATATACTCAGGCATGTAGTAACTTCTGAATGAGTTTGTGAAAACGACTAAATGAGTATGTTAATAACTGGATGAACTTATAGTTTGTTGGAGTTAATAAATGTTTAAATCTGTATATTGCATCATTCATACATCTGCCTCTTTTCTCAATCTTGTAATGATTTCCTTATATTTAATAGTTGCAATTAGATATATCTAATTCAGGATTTGCTGAGTGACCAGATCACTTTTCTTGGTAGTTTTGGTTTCTAGTGATTTGGTGACAATATAAGAATTTGAGGTATTGTTTAAGGTAGTATCATTCATATTTTTTTTTACTTAAAAAATGCATACCCACTTGCTGTAAATCCAGGCAGGGTGACCATACATATCTATTTGCCCAGGTCAGCCCTGGCTTATGCCTATTTTCCTAATATATACATTAATGGTATATTCTCTCCTAAAAGTAGCCTGGTTTGAAAAAAAAATGTTTGACCTACGTATCAGTTCCACAGGTAGTCCTGATCTCACCAACAACAATCTGCTGGGAACTCAACTAATTTTCCTGCTTTGTCATGAGGTCTTAGACAAAGTTCCTTTTGCTTTTTTACCCATCCAGGTAAGAGACTGTATCATTAACTCATACTTCAGTTAAAACACTTGTCAGAGAACAAATATTCCATTAGAAAAATATAGATAAAATGATGGGACTAAGCATTTTGAGAAAAAGAAATATATAGCCAATAAACATTAACAGATATGCAACCTCACTTATATTCAGGGAAATACATATCTACACCACAATGGAATATCAATTTATATCCATTTGATTAATAAAACTTTAGGTACACAGAAAATACTTATTGTTAGGATGTGTATGTGACCTCTCTTTTATGTTTATCATAGGAATATAGTTTGATATAGCTGCTTTGGAGAACAATTTGGTATCATTTTATAAAGTTGCACATTTGTACATTCTATGACCTAGCATCAATACTAGGTATGGGCTAAGAAAAAATTTTAACACATTTACCCGAGAAGATGTGTACTAGAATGTTTGTGATGGCAATGTTTGTAATAACAAAATTAGGAGAACTACCCAAATGCCAATTAACAAGAAAATAAATACATGATTTTTGGACTGTTCATGTAATGAGATATGATATCAGTGAAAATGAATGAACTATAGTTAGAGGCAACATGATTAAACCTTAGTAATATAATACTCAGTAAAAAAAAAACAAGACTCAGAAGACAACATAGAATATGATACTCTTCTTGTTAAATAAAAAACAAGTAAAACAAAAAAAAATCTAAGAGATATACATATACTTGATAAAATTCTCAAAAAGGGTAGGGAATGATAAGCATAAAATTCAGGATTTCAGAATAGTGGTTACCTCTAGGAGGTTATGGGGGTTGAGATAGTGGAGGAATACAGGTTATATTCCAGTTTGAGGGCTGGGAAGTGAGTTCATAGATATTTATTAGTGCACTAAAACAAATAGATGAGAATGATGATTTATAAAGCAATGATAGTATAACCTGAACCAATAATTATGATTAATTCAGTTCTATATACCTGAGGTTCAGTAAAAACACAAAACAATAAAAACCTTGCCATAGTCTACAAGGTCCTTTGCGATCTGGCTTTTGGCTTGCCTTGTGATATAATTTCCTGTGTCTCTTATCCTAGTACACTCAGCTTCAGCTACACTGTTTTTTTTTTTTTTCTTGGTTATTGAACTCTTTAAATGTGCTTCTGCCTCAGGGTCCAGGATGTTCTTTTCTCAGATATGCACATGTCTTTCTCCCTCATGTCATTCAAGTTTGCTCAAATACCTTAGCAAACCCTTCTCCAAACATTCTATTTAAAATGTACCTCTTTTATGCTATTGCTGTACCCTACTGTTTTTCTTCAGACTAGTTCCTAACTGACATATTATTATATGCATATTATTTTTATTGTTTGTATTTTTCTATACTGACAATCTATGGAAGCAATGATTTTGCTTTGTCCACTGCTGTATTGTTGTTTGGCTGTCTCCTACTTGGCCTTTGTCTAAGAGGTCATTTCCTCCAGAAAACCTTCTATGGATCCTCTAGTTTTCTTGGTTCCTTTCCCACCACAATAACACAAAAATGAAACTCTTTACATTATTTTGTGGTTGGCTATTTATCTATCTCTTGCACTAGATTTGTGTAGGCTTTGAGGACATAGACCCTAGTATGTATGTATGTGTTTATGTATGTATTTAATACAAAACATGTTAGAGCCCACACATAGTAGATGCTCAATTATGATTATTTAAAAAACAATAAAATAGATGGAAGAAGAAGTAAGTAAGTGATTGATCCATCCACAGGGCTGAGGTGGCTAGTCAGATAAATGAAGAGGAAGATTGGCCACGTGGAAACAGTAATTTGTAGTGTAAAGACAAGATGCTGGATGTCTCTTGGTTGAAACTTAGTTGTAATTCTGTAGAAGCCTTCTTTTTTTTAAAGATTTTATTTATTCATTTTTTTAGAGAGAGGGGAAGGGAAGGAGAAAGAGGGAGAGAAACATCAATATGTGGTTGCCTCTCCCATTCCCCCTCCTGGGGACCAGGCCCACAACCCAGACATGTGCCATGAATTGGAATCGAACCGGTAACCCTTTGGTTCACAGGCCTGCGCTCAATCCACTGAGCTACACTAGCCAGGGCTAGGAGCCTTCTTTTTATGCAGACTTCGGTGAAATCCATCACTTTTAGTGTGGGGTCTTAAGAGATACTCCGGGCTGGATGTATGCATATATCCCCATGAGGAATGGAAATCCAGGAACCTCTTAATCACCCAGCATTTCTACACAGTTATAGTACAGGGGGAAACTCAGAAGTATGCAATGATGCCAAGATCTTTCAAGATATTAAAAAAGACAATGCATAGTTAGATTCAGAGTTTCTGCTGCATGAAGCTCAATGTCTCCTAAATATTTTATTTATAAATTATGTAAGATCATAATTTTCTTTGTATTTACTGAAATATGAAGTTCACTAGTTAAGTCTTTTCCTCTGCCCTTGACCCCTTTCATGTGAATATCTAAGAGCCATCAGTTGCCTACTGATGTTCTAAGTTGCTTCATGTTTTCCAAATCAGATTACCCTTTTTCTCTATCCTTGCTTAGTCATTATGTGTTCATTTCACTCATCATCATGAGCATTAATGCTGTGCCATAATTATACACATAATTGGATCACTTACTAACTTGCACAGATAATTGCATTAATATGCCTTCAGGTTTGCCGTCTTTCAAGTAATGTACCCAATTGCCATATGAAAGTGAGTAAATTGGCAATAATTTACTCTATATGAAAGACCAACTTCAGAGTTCATGATTTGGGTATGATTATACATAGTGTTTTTTTTTTTTTCATTAAATGAATGTTGCCTCTCTTTTATTTATGAATGGGTTGTATCTATAGCATTCTGAAACTCCTGGCATGTTTATGGTGGCTTATTCAACCACTAGTAACTAGAGATAGTGCTTGGTATCAAAACAGTGGGAATAAAGTACTAATTAGACCAAGAGAATAGATTTCATTTCTGTGAATGAGTGAACTCTGGTTTCTGGTTTCAAACTGTACACATATTTAAGTAGGCCCTGTCTTTGGTCCTAGATAGAGGCCCAAACACAGTCATAACTAGATGATAATGGCAGGCCAATGAGATAAATATATTAATATAATTAGCAAGATTTATCAAGGACAGAGTGGCCTGACAGGCATGTTCCAGGTGATGACAAAAACTCTGGGAGCAAGAGGTATATATCAAGACCCAAATGAGCAGGGAGATTGTCCAGTTAGAGAGGGCTGATAGATGATATGTGCTGGGATCACTTCTGGGGTTTAGAATGGGACTTTAGTTTCAGAGAAAGGTAGGGCTAAAGTTTTACAATTATCAGGATTAAGATATAGAAAAATAATAACGTAGATTTCTTGAAGTGGGTTACAAGGTAGTGTTTTGGTCATGTAATGGTGTGGTGGAGCTGGTTTATAATGGCTAGTGAGAGCTGACTGCATGTACTTCTGCAAACTTTATGTTCAGTGACTTCATATTGGTTGTTTGATATCAACTCTGATAGTATTTGCACTATGGTATGAGCAAATGATCTAAATCAGAGCTCTTTATCCCTGTAGAGGAGAGACACTTTACCACCACACTACTAGTAACAAGGATAGACTAGCAGCAGGTGACTTTTGTCAAATTCTTGCTGTGTGCCAGGCACCTGCATTATCTCATTTAGGTCTTACACCATCCCATTTGATGGGGAGGATGAGGAAGCTAGGGGCACACAGGGGTTTAGCTAGAAGTTCACTTACTAAAATGGGGCCATGTGATCAGAACATGACTAATAGTAAATGTGGTTTAATGATGGGTTACTTGAATACTAAATGAGGTTTCATAAATCTTTCCTGTTTAGGATTAATTTGACTCCCAGTACTGAACTTGCAAGGAAAGTAGATTATGGCCTAGGAAAACAGGCTAGCCATGCCTAATAGAATTCTAAATAGAATTATGTCCTCATCTTTACTATATGCCCTTGTCTGAAGTTTTCCCAAGATTCACCAATCGTAGGTAGGAGAGCAGTAGAATGCACCTAGGTATCCCCTTCAACACTCTATGTCTTAACTCAAAGTAATGATTTCTCTACTTTTAATCCCTTCTTAAGGGCTTTTCTCAGTATCACACTCATGACCCTATATGTGATCCTAAGGTTCTAGAGAACAAAATATACATACATTTTTACAAAGTTTTAGAACATGTTTTTATTTTTGTATGGCACATTCTACATTTTTATAGCCAGAAAGAACTTTCAAGATGGAGCTTTTATTTTGTTTTCCTATAACATGTAGTTTTAAAAAGTCAGTTATTGCAGTACAGACACATTACTGGTAACAAGGTTGAATTTAATTTGTCTTAAATTTATTTTTCAAAGAGACAAAATAAATAACCAATCCAAAGAAAAACTATTGAACTGTGTAAATACAAATATACAAACATCTAATAAGCCCTGACCAATTATTGAGAACTGCAAATGAGTTTTTTGGTGTGGCAAGTCTGCAGATTATTGTAAGCATTATTTAAAATAACTTGTTTTTTGAACCCTAATAATGATTTTCTTTTACTTTACTGTAGCAATTCATAGCAAGTCAACTGCAGAAAGATTTAGCAGAACGGTAATATCCTTTCTATTACCTTAGGCACAATGGGAGACCCAGCTCTTCCAAGGAACCATTTTTCCTCTGCAGTTGGTCCATAATTTCATATAGATCTGAGGAAAAATAGAGGAAAAGTACATTTTAAGCAGGTATAGGCTTTGTGCATATAACATGTTTTTGGTTTTGATTGATTAAGCATTTTGCATATTGTGTAAGGCCTTGTGCTATATAGAGGGAGGATTAAGTTGAGTCCAAAAGAAGTGGTGATATTTTAGGTAGCTAAAAATTGTTACCTATATTGCATAAATACAAAACCCAATTATATCTGTGATGTTTTGGACAAAAAGTCAAAAACCTTCCAAAATCAATGCAACAAAGTTCAAATTATTTTGCTAGAATATGTATGTCTGTGCATACATGTTTTGGGGAAGGAGGTTTATGAATGAACACTGTAGACTGAAAGCTTTTGTACCAGTAAGTTATCACTATACAACAAACTGCCTTGCAAATTAGTGGCTTTAAACAACAACCATATGTTACTGCATATTAGTCAGTGAGTTGGTAGAACAGTTCTCTGGTCTCCTTTGGTCCCACTCATGCATCTGCAACCATCTGTGAGTCATCTATGGGCTGGCTTACTTAGGGGGCACTTAGTTTGGATGACTTGGTTCTTGTCCACATTCTCTTGTATTTCTCTAGCAGACTAGCATGTGTATGGTTTTGTAATGATGGGAGGGGTCTAATAGAGCAAGCATAAATGAGCAAAGACTCTGCTTGTGTCATACTTATTAACATTTAATTAAGGGGAAGTAGTTACATGGGTAGACCCATAATGAAGGGATGGGTAAAAATATTTCATCTAGAGTGGGAAGATACTACAAAGTCTTATAGCAAAGAGTATGGATCCAGTGATGGGTGAAGGATTTGAGCCATTTTTTTTACAATCCATATACCATATTCTTTTAGTATAAAATGGGAACATCTTTTAAAGCAAAATTGATGAGGACTCATGGATGTGGTTACTGATTCATATAGAAATGAAAATCAGCTTCCATGTCATCTTTGATACAAAAGAAACAGGCTATTGATGCCTTGAGAAATGACATGCATTACTTTAAAAATAAATGGTACTTGGGTTATAATAATAGAACTATAATGTCTAGTACAATGAAACAAATTATCTTACTGTACTTTGCATTGAGCATCATATGTCATTTATTTGTCCCTTTAGGTAACATTTATTTCTACCTAATATGTGTCACTATACAGTTTAGAAAGGACATTAGCAAAATGGAGCATGACCAGTGGAAACAATGGAAATTGTGAGGAGAATATGAAAACAATCAAGGAGAAATGGTTGAAGAATTTGGTGACTTTTGATTTGCAGAAGAGAGGACTTGGGGGGGCCTAAGCAATGTCTTCAAATATTTAAAAAGCTGTCACATAGAAAAGAGATAACATTGATGTACATCATCCTCAAAGGCAGAGCCAATTGTTTTTACAGGTTCTTAACTGTGACCTACAAGGCACTACATGATTGGCTTCTTTCTATTTTTTTTATCTTATTGCCTACCACACCCCCCTTGCTCACTGCCATCTAACAACATTGGCGTCCTTGCAGTTTCTTGCATCAGGCACAGTTCTACCTCAGGGCCTTTTTACTTCCTGTTTCCTCTTCCTCCATGGAACACAGTTTCCCAAAATATTTGCATAAGTACAAACACCACAATACAGGGATACTGGGTTCCAAATACACTGAATTAGAGGTCTTCTAAATATTATATTATGTCCCTCCTTTCCCCAGAATGAAAGCCCTCTTGAGAACGTGCAGATGAGCTGGGTCTTGAATGGTGGGGCAGGATTTAGATCATAGCAGACATAGTCTAGAGGAAAAGCCTAAATCGAATTAAAGTATGGTCATAGAAATGAGCATAAGATGTGTGTGGAATAAGTAGAGCAGCCAGCTTAATATGAGCAGATAATATGATTTTTAGAAAGGCTGAGAGATGTAACAGGACAAGCAATGTTAGCTTAAATCATAGAAAAGCTTGAATATCAGATTTTTAAATTATTTATTTTATTGTTGTTCAAGTACAGTTGTCTGCATTTTCTCCCCACTATCCCCCCCACCCCAGCCATCCCCACTTCCCTCCCCTGATTGCATCCACCCCTTGGTTTTGTCCATGCATGAATATCAGATTTTTGTTTTATTTGTAGAGGGTATGAATTTGGAGTAAAAGAATAATATGCACATGTGAAATAATGGGGAAGCCTGGAAAATGATTTTAGATGACATTAAACCCTTTCCCCATCCTCCTCCTTTTCAGGAAGAGAAAACTGAGACCCACAGAGAAGGAATAACTTGCCCAAGATTATGTAGCCAGTTTATAGCATAGCTGGGGACAGAACTGAAGCTTTCTTATTGCTATCTCAGTATATTTTTCCACTGTATCATGAAAAAGATAAAGTGAGAGTGGTATGTACTTGTAGTTGTAGGTGTTACATGCTTATTTAAACATGCAAGTAATACATTGGGATGAATTCATTACTAACAGATGTTCAGGAGCAACTCCTGATGGCTTTAGAGTTAACAAATGTCTAGTAGTAACTGCTTTTATGAAGAGCTGTCCCACAGGGCACTATGTTCCTCTACAAACAAGAAGACCTTCTATATTGTGTCCACTGTGGGTGGCCCAGCCGGGGAAATGATTAAATTTAGACATTAGATGGGAATGATCAAGTACTTCTCATCACCTGCTCAATGGTTTTCTTTAATTTCCAAATGCTGCATTGGCTGGAATCCCTGGGTTTTAATTGATGGATGGCCTATTACATGGTTTCCCAGTGCACTTCATTTCCAAAGGCCCTCACTATCCATCACTACTTTGGGTTAGACTAAGGATCTTCTTAGTTGGCAGAGCTGCCATATTGATTGGGAAATCCAGACTTGAGGCATGGGTGACAAAGTAACTACTCATGCCTACATTTAAGACTCATGATTAATATTTTCTTTTTTTTTTTTTTAATTTTTATTTTAGTTTATTCAGTACAGTTTCTATCCTTTATTCCCTTTCCAGCCCACCCACCCATTCCTCCCCTCCTCCCTCCCCTTTCCAACACCCCTAGTTTTGTCCATGTGTCCTCTATATTTGTTCCTGTAAACCCTTCCCTTCTCCCCTGAAATTCCCTCCCCTCTCCCCTCTG
>CM052552.1:16891360-16901555 GCA_028533065.1 Trachops cirrhosus | reverse complement strand
TTGGTGTTTCAGGATTCTTAGGGTATAATCCTAACAGTGGTATTGCTGGGTCAAAAGGCAGGTCCATTTTAGTTTTCTCAGAAATTTCCATCCTGTTTTCTTCAGTGGCTGCACCAGTCTGCATTCCCACCAATAGTGCACTAGGGTTCCCTTTTCTCCACAACCTCTCCAACACTGGTTTACTGATTTGTTTATGATGGCCATTCTGACCAGTGTGAGGTGGTATCTCATTGTGGTTTTAAATTGTATGTCTCTGATGACTAGTGATGCTGAATATCTTTTAACATATCTCTGGGCTCTTTTTATGTCCTCCTTGGAGAAGTGTCTGTTCTAGGGCTTTGTCCATTTTTTAATTGAGTTGTTTGTCTTCCTGGAATGGAGTTGTGTGAGTTCTTTATATATTTTGGAGATCAAAACCTTGTACGAGGAATCATTGTCAAATATGTTTTCCCATAAGGTTGGTTCTCTTTTCATTTTAATGCTGTTTCTTTAGCCATGCATAAGCTTTTTATTTTGATTAGATCCTATTTGTTTATCCTTTCCTTTATGTCCTTCCCCCTAGGGGACATATAGGTGAAAATAATGCTGCGTGGAATGTCTGAAATTTTCCTGCCTATGTTCTCCTCTAGGACTTGTATGGTGTCACCAGCTATATTTAAATCTTTTATCCATCTTGAATATATTTTTGTATATGGTGTAATTTGGTGGTTGAGTTTCAATTTTTTGTATATAGCTGTCCAGACCTCCCAACACCATTTGTTGAAGAGGCTATATTTACTCATTGTATACTTCTGCCTCCTTTGTCAAATATTAATTGACCATACAGTCATGGGTCTATTTCTGAGCTGTCTATTCTGTTTTGTTGGTCTATATGTTGGTTCTTATGCTAGTACCAGACTCTTTTGATTACAGATACCTATAAAATAGTTTAATGTCAGGTATTATGATTCCTTCTGCTTTCTTCTTCTTTCTCAAAATTGCTGAGCCTATTTGGGACCATTTATGGTTCCATATAAAACTATTGAAATATTTGTTCTATATCTGTGAAATATGTCATTGGTATTTTAGTAGGGATTGTGCTGAATGTATAAATTGCTTTGGGTAGTATGGACATTTTAATGATGTTAATTCTCCCCATCCATGAATATGATATGTGCTTCCATTTATTTGTGTCTTCCTTAATTTCTTTCTTCAGTGTTGTGTAGTTTTCTGAGTACAGGTCTTTTACCTCCTTGGTTACAGTTATACTATGTACTATATTTTTCTTGTTGCTATAGTAAATGGGATTTTTTCCCCTAATTTCTTTTCCTGATGTTTCATTGTTGCTGTATAAACATGCCTTTGATTTCTGAATATAGACTTTGTATCCCTTTGTATTGCCAAATTTGCTTATTAAGTTAAGTAGCTCTTTGGTGGAGCCTATACTGTTTTCTGTGTGCACTATCATGTCATCTGCAAATAATAACAGTTTGACTTCCTCCTTTCAAATTTGGATGCCTTTATTTCTTTCCTTTGATCACTGTGGATAGAACTTCTAATACTTTGCTGAATAGAAATGGTGAAAATGGACACCCTTGCTTTGTTACTGATATTGGGGGAAAGCTTTTAGATTTGCCCATTGAGTATGATGTTGGCTGTAGGTTTCTTGGATATGGACTATATTATGTTAAGGTATACTCTCTATATTCCCATTTTACTGAGTGTTTTTTATCATAAATGGGTGCTGTTCTTTATTAAATGCTTTTTCAGCATCCTGTCATATGATCAGGTGATTTTTGTCTTTCCTTTTGTTTATGTGATTTATTACACTTATTCATTTGCAAATATTGTACCAACCTTGCATCCCTAGGATGAATCCCACTTGATCATGGTGTATAATCTTTTTAGTGTATTGCTGGATGCCATTTGTCAATATTTTTAAAGGATTTTAGCATGTATTTTCATCAGTGATATTGGCCTGTAGTTTTCTTTCTTTATTGTGTCTTTATCTGATTTTGGGATTACCATGATGTTGACCTCACAGAAAGAGTTTTGGAGTCTTCCATCTTCTTGTAATTTTTTGGAATAGTTTGAAAAAGATAGGGGTTAACCTTTCCTTAAATGTATTCGAAAATTCTCCTGTGAAACCATCCCGTCCAGAGCATTTGCGTAGCATGAGTTTTTTTATTACTACCTGAATTTTACTAGCTGTTATTGGTCTGTTCAGGCTTTCTGCTTCTTCTTCATTTTGTTTTGGAAGATTATATGTTTCTAGACATTTGTTCATTTTGTCCAGGTTGTCAAATTTCTTGGCATATATTTGTTCATAGTAATTTCTTACAATCCTTTGTATTTCTGTGGTATCCGTTGTAATTTCTCCTCTTTCATTTCTGATTTTATTTATTTGAGCCTTCTGTCTGTTTTCCTTGATGAGTCTGCTTAAAGGCTTGTTGAATTTATTTATCTTTTCAAACAATGAGCTTCTGAATTTAGTGATCCTTTGAATTGTTCTTTTAGTCTCTATGTCATTTAATTCTGTTCTGATCTTGGATATTTCATTCTTTCTACTCGCTCTGGGCTTTGTTTGTTGTTGTTCCTCCAGTTCTTGCTGATGTAGGGTTAGAGTGTTTATTTAAAATGTTTCTATATTTTTTAAGTAGGCTGTATTGCTATGAAGTTCCCTCTGAGGAATACCTTCACTGTGTTCCATAGGTTTTGGACTGTTGTGTGTTCATTTTCATTTGTTTCCAGAAACCTTTTTGATTTCTTCTTAGATATCATTATTAACCCATTCCTTGTTTAATAATAATATGATAGTCAGTTTCCATGAATTTGAATGCTTTTGAGTTTTTTCCTTAAGGGTTGGTTTCTAGTTTCAAGCCCTTGTGGTTGAAGAAAATGCTGGATATGATTTCAGTTTTATTGAATTTGTTGAGGCTTGTTTTGTGTCCTATCATGTGGTCCATCTTTGAAAATGTTCTATGTGCATTTGAAAAGAATGTATATTTTGCTTCTTTGGTATGAAAGGTTCTATGTGTTTCAGTTAAGTCCATTTGATCTAGGACATTTTTCAATGCCACAATATTTTTGTTGATATTTTGTTTGGAAGATCTATCCATTGTTGAGAGTGGGGTGTTAAAATCCCTTACTATACATATGTCGCTGTCTATATGTTTCTTGAAACCCTCCAAGATTTTCCTTCTATATTTGAGTGTTCTTATGTTGGGTACATATAAGTTTAAAATGTTTATGTCTTCTTGAGGGATTCTTCCCTTGAATATTATAAAGTGTCCTTCTGTGTCCCTTTTATGGCCTTAGCTTTGAAGTCTATTTTCTCTGATATAAGTATTGCTAGGCTGGCTTTTTTATTTTCCTGTCCATTTCCTTGGAATATTTTTTTCTATCCCTTCACTTTTGGTCTGTTTAGGTCTCTTGTTCTGAGGAGGATCTCTTATAGGCAGTATATGTGTGGGTCATGTTTTCTTATCCATTCAGCTACCCTATGTCTTCTTATTGGAGCATTTAATACATTTACACTTGTTATAATTGATCCATAATTATTCCTTGCAATTTTCCCCCTTTGTATCTGGTTTCTTCTCTCTCTCACTCTTCTGACTCTTCTTAATGCAGTCCCTTTAGTGTATCTTCCAATGTTGGTTTGCTGGAGGTGTATTCTTTCAGCCTTCTTTTGCCTGGGACTTTCTTTTTTTTTATTTTAAACCATTTTACCCAACTGTACTAAATGATTTATTATTTTTACATTTTTTATTTTATTTACTTATTTATTTTTAGAGAGAAGGGAAGGGAAGGTATAGAGAGGGAGAGAAACATTAACGTGTGGTTGCCTTTCTTACATGCCTACTGGGGACCCGGCCTGTAACCCGGGCATGTGCCCTGATTGGGAATTGAACCAGTGACCTTTTGGTTCACAGGCTGGCACTCAATCTACTGAGCCACACCTGTCAGGGCTTTTTTTTTTTTTTACATTTTTATTGTTGCACAAGCACAATTGTCTCAATTTTTACACCACTCCACCACACCCCAGCTATCCCCACAGACCACCTTCAGTCCTACACCCCTTTGACTACATGTCCTTTATACATGTTCATTGACAATCGTTCCACTTTTTCCCCCATTATGCCCTCTCACCTCCCCTCTGGTTACTGTCCGTCTATTTTTTATTTAAATGTCTCTGCTTATATTTTGCTTGCTTTTATTTTGTTGAGTAGGTTCCACTTATAGGTGAGATCATATGGTATTTGTCTTTCATCACTTGGCTTCTTTCACTTAGCATAATGCTCTCCAGATCCATCCATGCTGTCCCCAAAGGGTAGGAGCTCCTTCTTTCTTTATGCTGCATAGTATTCCATTGTGTAAATGTACCATATATTTTTCTTTTTTATTGTTGTTCAAGTACAGTTGTCTCCATTTCCCCCCATCACTCCCCCCTATTCCAGCCATCCACACCTCTCACCCCTGATCCCACTCCTCCCTTGGTTTTGTCCAGGTGTCCTTTATAGATGTTTGTGAAAATCCTTCCCCCTCTCCTCCCGCATTATCCCTTCCCACCTTTCCTCTGGTTACTGTCAGTTTGTTCTTAGTTTCAATGCCTCCGGTTATATTTTGCTTGCTTCTTTGTTTTGTTGTTTAGGTTCCACTTATAGGTGTGATCATACGATATTTGTCTTTCACCTCCTGGCTTCTTTCACTTAGCATAATGTTCTCCAGTTACATCCATGCTGTCCCAAAGGGTAGGAGCTACTTCTTTCCTTCTGCTGTGTAGTATTCCATTGTGTAAATGAAGCATAGATTTTCTGATGCACTCATTTACTGATGGGCACTAAGATTACTTCTAGCACTTGGCTATTGTAAATTTTGCTCCTAGGAATATTGGTGTGCATAGGTTCTTTTAGGGCATGGTGCCCGCAGTGGAATTGCTGGGTCAAAAGGCAGTTCCATTTTTAGTTTTCTGACGAAATTCCATACTGTTTTCCAGAGTGGCTGCACCAGATTGCATTCCAACCAAGAGCAGACTAGGGTTCCATTTTTTCCACAATCTCACCAGCACTTGTTGTTTGTTGATTTGTTTGTGATGGCCATTCTGACTGTTGTGAAGTGGTGTCTCTTTGTGGCTTTAATTTGGATCTCTCTGATGGCTAGTGATGCTGAACATCCTTTTAAATGTCTCTAGGTCCTCTGTATGTCCTCCTTGAGGAAGTGTTTGTTCAGATCCTTTGCCCATTTATTATTAATTGGGTTGTTTGTCTTCCTGAAGTGGATTTGTGTGATTTCTTTATGTATTATGGAGATCTAATCCTTTTTTGAGGTATCATTTGAAATTACATTTTCCATATGGTTAGTTCCCTTTTCATTTTGCTAATGTTTTCTTTAGCTGTGAAGAACCTTTTAATTTTCATGAAGTCCTGTTTGTTTATTCTTTCTTTATTGTCCCTTGCTTTAGGGGCATATAAGTGAAAATATTGCTGTGTGGAATATCTGAGATTTCCTGCTTATGTTCTCCTCTAGGACTTTTATGATGTCATGAGTTATATTTAAGTCTTTTATCACCCTTGAGTTTATTTTTGTATACAGTGAAATTTGATGGTCAAGTTTTATTTTTTTTTGTATGTAACTGTCCAGATCTGCCAACACCATTTATTGAAGAGGCTCTTTTTACACCATTTTATGCTTCTGTCCACTTTGTTGAATATTACTTGACCATAAAGACACTTGGGTTTATTTCTAGGCTGTCTATTCTGTTCCACTGAACTATCTGTCTGTTCTTATGCCAGTACCAGACTGTTATGATTCCTGTGTCCTTGTAATATAGTTTGATATGAAGTATTGTTATCCCTCAAACTTTCTCTTCTTTCTCAAAATTTGCTGGGGCTATTCAGGGTCCTTTATGGTTTCATATAAATTCTTGAAATGTTTGTTCTATATCTGAAATATGTCATTGGTATTTTTATAGGGATTGCACTCAATCTATTAATTGCTTTGGGTAGTATGGACCTTTTGATTATGTTAATTCTTCCAATCCATGAACATGGTATGTGCTTCCCTTTATTTATGTCTTCCTTAATTTCTTTCTTCAGTGTTGTGCAGTTTACTGAGAATGGGTCTCTTACCTCCTTGGTAAGGTTTATTCCCATGTACTTTACTTTTCTTGTTGCTATATCAAATGGAATTTTTCCCTGATTTCTGTTTCTGATATTTCATTGTTGGTATGTAAAAATGTCTTTGTTTTCTGAGTGTTGATTTTGTATCTGGTCATTTTTCCAAATACACGTGTTAGTTCAAGTTGCTTTTTAGTGGAGTCTATAGGATTTTCTATGTACACTATCATCTCATCTGCAAATAATGATAGTTTTACATCTCCCTTTGCAATTGAGATGCCTTTTATTTCTACTTCTTGTCTGTTTGCTGTGGCTAGGACTTCCAATTCTATATTGAATAGAAATGATGAAAGTGGACATCCTTGTCTTGTTCCTGATCTTGAACACTTTTAGATTTTGCCCATTGAGTATGATGGTAGCAGTGTGTTTGTTATATATGGCCTTTATTATATTGAAGAACACATTTATTGATTTGTGAATGTTGTACCAACCTGCATTCCCAGGGTAAATCCCATTTGGTCATGGTATATGTTCTTTTTTATGCATTGCTGTATTCCATTTGGTAATGTTTTGTTGAGGACTTTAGCATGTATGTTCATTAGCGATATTGACCTGTAATTTTCTTCCATTATTGTGCCTTCATCTGGTTTTGGGATTGGGATGATGCTGGCTTCCCAAAGAAAGTTTGGGAGCCATCCGTCCTCTTGAATTTAATGAAATGGTTTGAGAAGCAGAGTTGGTAGCTCTTCTCAAAATGTTTGGTAAAATTCACCTGTGAAGGCATCTGGACCAGGGCTTTTGTTTGTTGGGAATGTTTTGATTACTGCTTCATTTTCACTAGGTATAAGCTGTCTATTCAAATTCTCTGATTCTTCCTGATTTATCCTTGAACATTGTGTGTTTCTGGGAATTTATCCATTTTATCCAGGATGAATTTCAGCCATTCATTTGGACAGGTTGTCCGGTTTGTTGATCATAATATTTTCTTATAATTTTTGTATTTCTTTGGTGTCAGTTGTAATTTCTCCTCTTTCATTTCTGATTTTATTTATTTTGGTCCTTTCTCTTTTTATCTTGATGAGTTTGGTCAAAGGTTTACATGGAACACAAAAGGTGCCATGTGGCAACATCAATGTTGAGAAAGAAAAACAAAGATGGATGAATCATGCTACTTAACATGAAACTATATCATAATACCATGGTAATCAAAATAGCATGTTGCTGGCATAAAACCACACACATAGATCAATGGAACAGACTAGAGAGCCCATAAATAAACCCATAACTTTATAGTCAATATTCAACAAAGGAAGGAAGCACATAGAAAGGCCCAAAGATAGTTTATTCAATAAATAGTGTTGGGAAAATTGGTCAGATATGTGCAGAAAAGTGAAACTAGACCACCTTCTTATACCACACATAAGAATAAATTCAAAATGGATCAGACTTAAATGTTATTCCTGAAACCATAAATATCCTAGAAGAAAATATAGGCAACAAAATTTCAGCCATTGCTTGTAGCAATTATTTATCAGATATATCTCCCCAGACAAGGGAAACAGAAGAAAAAAATAAACAAATGGGGCTATGTCAAAGTAAAAAGTTTTTTTCACAACAAAGGAAATCAACAAAATAAAAAGACAACCACCAAAGGGGATAACATACTCACTAATACCTCTGATAAGGGGTTAATATCTAAAATTTATAAAGTACTTACAAATCTCAACACCAAAAAAACAAATGATCTGATTTTAAAAATGGGCAAAAAACCTGAATAGACACCTCTCCTAAGAGGACATACAGGTGGCAATAGACATATGAAAAGATGCTCAATACCATTAATCATCAGAGAAATCCAAATTAAAATCACAATGAAATACCATCTCACACCTGTCAGAATGACTATCATCAATAAATCAACAAACAGCAAGTGCTGACAAGGATGTGGATAAAGGGAAGTCCTTTTGCACTGTTGGTTGAAATGTAGACTGGTGCAGCCACTGTGGAAAGCATTATCGAGATACCTTAAAAAATTAAAAATGGATCTGCCTTTTGACCGAGCAATCCCACTTCTGGGAGTGTATCCTGAGGCACCCAAAACTCTAATTTGAAAGAGCGTAAGCACCCCTATGTTCATTGCAGTGTTATTTACAATCACCAAGATATGGAAGCAGCCCAGGTGTCCATCAATAGATGAATGGATAAAACAACTGTGGGACATTTACACAATGGAATACTACTTGGCTAAAAAAGAAGAAAGTTTTATCCTTTGTGGTAGTATGGATGCATCTGGAGAATATTATGCTAAGTGAAATAAGTCAGCCAGAGAAAGACTAATACCATATGATTTCACTCATATATGGAATATAATGAAGAAACTGATCCAACAAGAAAAACAGAGACAGACTCATAGATGGAGAGCAGAAGACAGCTAGTGCTGGGGGGAGGTTAGGGGGTGGAGGGATTGAGCAAAAAGCAAAAAGGGCTTATGGACATGGACAACAGTGTGGTGATTACTGGAGGGAGGGGGTATAATGGGATTAAATGGTAATGGAAAAATAAAATAAAGATTGCATTTTAAAAATATGAATAATTACTTATAGTATCTCTTATGAATCTTTGTATTTGTGTTATGAGTTTCAGTGTCTCCTCTTTTATTTCTGATTTTATTTATTTTAGTTTCTTAATATTCTAATAATCTGTTTATTATCTACTTATATTTATCCCTCCACAGAACCACCACCTTGCTGAAATTATTGAGAGTGGGCTACAATCTGAGGGCTGGAGTGTGAAATCTGAGGCATACTTTCCCTCACTTTGTGGCTTAGGTGAGGTCATAGTCCAGGCAGAACTGGTGTGTGCTTTTGGATACTTGAGAAGGAGGACCTAGGCACACCAATAAAGGTGGCCATACCAAGGAAGGTTGATTAGCAGGCTGGAATACAAATTCTCCCGATAAAGGCACTTTTACTTGAATAGGGGGCTGGGAGTTGGCAGTGTTAGTAAGGTTAAGGAGGAGTCATTTCAATGGAAGTGTTTTTTTTCCAGTTGCAGAGAGAAATGAAGGGTGTTCACCTACACTGGGTCATCTTCAGGGTCAGTAGGGGCTGCTGTATGTTTTTGCTGCCTGCAGGGGAAGGTGAAATAGACATCAAAGCCAAAGCTCACAACAATAGGCCCATCACACCTGCAATGATTTTGGAGTGGTTTCCTTTTTCAATGAGGACAATAGTGGAGATGATCAGGTAGAGAATAGCTACTATGAGGGTTCAGGAGAAATCACTCCAAGGCCAGTTGATCTTTATCCTTGTGTTCAGCTCACACATGTAGATGACAAAGAATATAGCAGCAAGGTTCATCTCAACCACTGAGAGAGAGAATTATGCTGATATGGAGGTGATGAATCAGATCACATTGACCAGGCACAACATAATCTCAGCAAACAGAAGAATTCCCTTGAGGGAGTGTGTGAAGTTGGTGCAGTTGGCCCAGCAGCCAGGGGCCAAGAAGCACTTGGTATCCACAATTGCATGGGCCAGAGTCCCTATAAGCCAGATGATGTGCTTGATTTCTTGAAGCTTTGAGGACAATGCACACTTTGTTATCTGGCCCACTGTTTGGCTGGGTTATTTGACCTTTATCTATACATTTCTTAGTCTGGTTAAAAGTTTGTCAGCTGTATTTATCCTTTCAAAAAATAAACTCTTAGTTTCACTGATCTGTTCTATTTTTTAATATATTTTATTGATTGTGGTATTACAGTTATCCAAATTTCCCACCTTTGCTCCTCTCTGCCTAGTACCCCCTTCCTTTCAGCAGTCCCCCCCATCTTAGTTCATAGCCATGGGTCATGTATATGAGTTCTTTGGCTACTGCATTTCCTATGCTGTTCTTAGCACTCTCCTATCTATTTTGTTCCTACCAATTTGTACTTCTTAATCTCTGCAACTTTCTCCCCATTCTTCCTCTTCCCCTTCACAACTGATAAATTTTCAAATGATCTCCATATCTATGACTCTGTTTCTGCTTTTGCTTGTTTAGTTTGTTTTTAAAAATTTTTAAATATTTTTAAATTATTTTATTTATTTATTTTTAGACAG
>CM052552.1:16861116-16891260 GCA_028533065.1 Trachops cirrhosus | reverse complement strand
TATTGCCATTTTAATGTTCATAGTTTTGATCTTCTTTGTATTAAATAAGTCCTTTTAACATTTCATATAATAATGGCTTGGTGATGATGAAGTCCTTTAGCTTCACCTTGTTTGGGAAGCACTTTATCTGCCCTTCCATTCTAAATGATAGCTTTGCTGGATAGAATAATTCTAGGTTGTATGTCCTTGCTTTTCATCATTTTGAATACTTCTTGCCAGTTCCTTTTAGCCTGCAACATTTATTTTGAGAAATCAGCTGTTTTATGGGAACTCCTTTGTAGGTAACTATCTGCTTTTTTCTTGCTGCCTTTAAGATTATCTCTTTATCTTTAATCTTTGGCAATTTAATTATAATGTGTCTTGCTGTGGTCCTCTTTGCTCCATCTTGTTCAGGACTCTCTGTGCTTCCCGGGCTCCCTTGCATGTCTGTTTCCTTCACCAAATCAGGGAAGTTTTCTTTCATTATTTTTTCAAGTAAGTTTTCATTTTCTTGCTCTTTCTCTTCTACTTCTGGCACCCTTATGATTCGAATGTTGGTACGTTTGAAATTCTCTTGAGGCTCCTTAGCTTATCCTTGGGGGTTTTTTTTGGAGTTTTTTTTTCTTGCTTTTCTGAATGTATGTTTTTTTTTTCTTATATTCTAAATCATTGATTTTATTCTCAGCTTCATCCACTCCACTTTTGGTTCCCTGTAAATAATTCTTTATTTCACTTAGCATAACCTTCATTTCTGCCTGAGTCTTTTTTATGTTTTTGAAGTACACAATGGGTTTCTTGAGCATTCTAATAATCAGTGTTTTGAATCTTGCATCTGTTAGATTGCTTATCTCCAATTTGCTTAGTTCTTTTTCTGTAGCTTTGCTCTATTCTTTTATTTGGGCCATATTTCTTTGTCTCCTCATTTTGGCAGCCTCTCTGTGTTTGTTTCTATGTATTAGGTAGAGCTGCTTTGACTCCCTGTCTCAGTAGTATGGTGTATTGTAGAAAAGTGCACCATAAGTTGGATGGGGTACAGCCTTAGGCATTCATCTTGGTGGGGCAACCCTTTTTAACCAGGTTTATGGAGTCTCCAATATGGTGTTGCCATTCTGTGGCTCTGTGTGTGTGCTTGCTTAAGCAGCACACACTGAATTTGGAACAATGCAGAGAAGATTATCGTGACAGTTGTGCAAGGATCTATTCTATTGTTATTTTTGGTCTTTATTTCTAATTTTATCTTAGTTATTTCCTTCCCTATGCTAACTTTGAGCATAATTTGTTCTTTTTCTAGTTACTTGTCTAGTTACTTATTTTATATATTTTTCTTAATGTGGCCATTTATCTCAAGAGAATTTTCTCTTTGAACTGGTTTTGATGCCTTTTATGTTTTGGTATAATGTGTTTTTATTTTTGTTTTATATATATTTTTTTGTTTTGATTTCTTCTTTAACTAATTGTTCAGGTGTATGTTGTTTAATTTCCATTTATTGTGAATTTTCCACTTGTTCTCCTGTTATTGGTTTCTAGTTTTATACCAATGTGGTCAGAAAAGATATTTGGTATGATTTCAGTCTTGTTAAATTTGATAAGACTTGTTTGGTGATCTAACATACAGGGTCTGGCAAAAATAACACCTTTTAATTACAAAAACTTTTATTACAATGTCATAAGCATGTAATTCTGTAACATAACAATATCACATTCAAGCACACCACATAACATTTTAGGTGAAATTTTCAAATTGCTGTCCATCTTGTGTGAGACATTCATATACTCTACCAACCATGCTCAAGCAAGCCTTACTTTTGTCAGACACTTTATATTTTATCTTGTACAACATTCTGTGTGCATTTGAAAAGAATGTTTATTCTGCTGCTGTTCTGTAAAATCTTCTGTAGATGTCTGTTAGGTTTATTTGGTCTGCAGTAGTTCCAATCCAATGTTTCTTTATTGCTTTTCTGTCTGGATGATATATCCAGCATTGAACATGGGGACTTGAAGTCTCAAACTATTTATTGTATTATTGTCCATTTCTCCCTTCAGATCTGTTGTAATTTAATTAATATATTTAAGTGCTTTAATTTTGGGTGCATATATATTTGCAAGTGTTGGATGGATTCTCTCTAGCTCTAATTTTTTAAGATTCCATTTATTCACTTTCAGACAGAGGGTAAGGGTGGGAGAAAAAGAGAGACAGAAACATCAATGTGTGGTTACCTCTCACATTTACCCCATTGGGGACCCGGCCTGCAACCCAGGCATGTGCTCTGACTGGGAATCAAATCAACTCCCTGGCCTGCAGGCCGACACTCAATCTACTGAGCCACACCTGACAGGGCAATTGTTGGACTCTCTTAATTTAATTGTTTATCATATGATAATCTTCTTTTTCTCTTGTTATAATTTTGACTTAAAATCTCTTTGTCTTATATAACTGTAGCTGCCCTTATTCTCTTTTGGTTTCCATTTGCACATTGTATATTTTCCCATCCTTTCATGTGGAGCCTATATTTCCCTTAAAGCTGAAGTGAGTATCTGGTAGGCAACATATAGTTGGGTATTTTTTAAAAATTCTGCTCACCCACTATATGCCTTCTGACTGGAGAATTTAAACCATTTACATTTAAAGTAAATTTGATATGCAAGGGCTTACCAGTGCCATTTTATTGCTTTTTCACTGTTTTATACTTTGTTCCTCCTTTTCTTCCTTTCTTGCTCTCTTCCTTTGTGAATTGTTTTTTAATTTTGTGTATTGTTATCTAATTCCTTTCTTTTAATCTCTTTCTCTCTCTCTCAAGCTAATAACAACTATAATTCAATTTTATACAAAACATCTACCTTTTTACTTCCTCATTGACATTTTATATTTTTGATGTATGTTTCATCTTTTTATATAGTATATTCATTAATATATTATTTTAAATATAGTTGTTGCTAACACTTTTGTCCTTTAACATTTATATGAAGGGGGCTCAAAAACCTGGAATTTATTTATAAAAATTGTGTATTTTTTCTTATACATTTAAATTTTAGTCACCTTCAAAATACTCTCCATTTGATACAATATACATATCAAGACATTTTTTTCCCACTGCTCTAAACAGTTTTTGAACTTGCCAATTTTGATGCCTTTTAATGCTTCTGCTTTCACCTCTTCCACATTAGCAAAATATTTCCCATTGAGGACATTTTTCATTCAGGGAAACAAAAATAAGTTGCTCAGGGTGAGATCAGGTGAATAGGGATGGTAGGGCATAGGGGTCCTGCCATAACTGGTCAAAAACTGCTGAACACTCAGCACAATATGGGCAAGTGTGCTCGTAAATCACCCATCATGAAATGGGAAAACGTGTTGAAAAAGTCCTAAAAAAATTCACTGAAGTTGAATGCAGCCTCTCACAATATCACCAGCTGGTACACTGATACAGAAGGTTCCTAGAACAGTGACCTAGTGGGGAAGCCTGTATTACAAGGGGCCTGCCATCCAGAAGATAATTTTGGGTGCCCCTCCTTCATACTAGAGTTAAAGAATTAAAAAAACTACCAATATTGCAGTATTAGAGTATTCTGAGTATGACTACAAACTTATGTTTAATAGTGTGCTTTATATCGTTTTATGTTAATATTGTCTTTTCAGCATTTCTTTTAAGGCAGGTCAGTCTAGTGTTGATACACTCTCTCATCTATTGTTTATCTTGGAAATTCTTTAGCTTATTTTTATTTCTGAAGGATAACCTTGTCAGGTAATATATGTCTACTTGAACATTTCAGCACTTTGAATATATCTTCCCCATGTTTACTGGCCTGTGAGGTTTCTGCCTAAAAATCCACTGATAGCCTTATAGAGGTTACATCATAGGTGAGTGATTCTTTTCTCATGTTGCTTTTAAAATTTTCTTTTTCTTTGTTTTTTAGGCTGTATTGTTATAATGTGTCTTGGAGAAGATCTTTTCAGTTGAAACACTTTGGTGACTTATGGGTTTTATGAACTTAGATGTCCAAATCTCACCTCATATTTTAGAAATCCTCAGCCATTATTTCTTTAAGTCTGTGTTTTGTTCCTTTCTCCCTCTATTTTCCTTCTGAAATGTCAGTAAAGTGTATGTTGTTCAGATAGTGATGTCTCATAATTCACGTAGGTATTCTTTATTCTTTGATTCTTTTTCAAACTTTCATGCTCTGAAAATTTAATTTGTTTTAATAAATAAAAATTGAGTGTATTTTCTATATAATATGATAAATGTATCCACCATAAAATAACTAGCATAGTCAAACTAATTAAGAAATCAGTTATCTCCCATAGTTGCCATTTGTGTATGTATGTATGTGTGTGTGTGCATGTAAGTGGTGAGAACACTTCAGGGCTACTCTGTTAATAAATTTTTTTGGAACAGAAAGAACAGAGTGTAGAATGGTGCTTACTGGTGGCTGGCTGCAGGAAGAATAGAAGATATTGATTATAATGTATACACTTTCAGTTATAAGATAAGTTCTGGAGACATAATATGCAGTATAGTGACTATAGTTAATAATAACATTGTGTTATTTATGTAGTGTCAAGTTCCTGCTAAAATTTCAAGTTGAGTTTATCTACATGAGGGTATTATGCATATTTTTGTCATACCTTTTAATTTTATTTTATGTAAGTTTGTAGATCTCCTCATGTATATGTTTTTTTTTGTGCCTCTTCTCTCTCAAATTTTAATATCTCCTTTGTGCCTGGTTATCTTTCACTGTTTGCTTGGCATGGTATTTTTAATAAATATTTTTTAAAAATTGTAGAATTATCTTGATATTTGCAAATTGCAAAGATACTGAAGACAGTTCCTTTATACCCTATGTCCATTTTCCCACGTATTGACATCTTAAGTTAATATGATAAATCTGTCACAATTAACAAACCAATATCAACATTATTATTATTAACCAAGGTCCACAATTTATTCCAATGTCCTTTGTTTTTACCTAATTTTCTTTTTTTTCTGTTATAGAACTCTATCCAACTTGCCACATTTCATTTAGTTGTCATGAATTCTTAGCCTCCTCTTGGCTATGACAGCTTCTCAGACTTTCCTTACTTTTATGACCTTGACAATTGAGCAGTACTGGTCCGGTATTTTGTAGAATGTCCATCAATTAGGATTGATTGGGTTATGCTATCATGTGGTTTAGATATAATTATCATAAAATGTCATATAATTTTGAGGTTAGAAATGAGTCACCAAATAGCTATTGTGTGAATGAAATCAAGTCTATTGAAGTCTTAGTACAGTTTCTCTGAGAGGGTCAAACTGTGAGTAGAGGATAATAATTCTCAATGACTGCCTTCATGGTGATCAATAGCTTATTGAACATTTCTCCCTCTAAATGATGCAAAGATTCATTAAAGGTAAATATTAGGTCTCCAGTTATGGTATATTATTAGCAAAGGTGGCACTCAAAGTGGCAAAGCTGACATAATATGGCCCAAATGGTATCTAGACATTTTAAAAAAATACATAAAAACTTCAGAGAACTGAAATTAAAAGAGAATAAATGGTATTTAAGTGGCAGTGGTTTTGTGTTACATCTGTTACATCTGTAGTTTTAGTGGATAGTAAATTGAAGAAAACTACTTTTTCAATTAGAGGAAGAATTTTGGAAGCTATGTATAGCTATATCTAAGTACATTCAGTCATTATGTTTTGGCTAAAATTGGAACTATCAATAACTGGAAAATATTCCAGTTATTTTCAAAATATTCAATATATGAGAGTCACCAAGTTCTTTATTAAATCTACAGATGATACCAACTCTCTTTTTGTTCAAGTTTGCATTGTCCAACTAATTTTGAAGTAGGACCTCTTCATGTATTATTTGAATATTTTCATAACACTCAGTTAACACTAAGCTCTTTTAAACTTCAGCTTCTTTTAAAAGGAGGTACCAACCTGAGGGGGAAAAGCCACCTGCTAAGCTTTCAAACTTATTTATATTGAAAAAGAAATAAATAGCTTACAGTCATATGAATGTCAGGATCAAGGCTTACTGAGGTCACTGAAATAAATGAATGCAACATTCAGTGAATGGTAAATGGAAATCCCATATAAAAGAGATTGGGAGACAGCAGAGAAAATGAGCAGCCAAGGCAAAAAGGAGAAACTGCTAAAATCAGTGAAGGTAAATTGATAGTATATAGTTCACATGTCAGAAAGGAGGCATAGCAATGGTAAAGTGATTATTGGCCAGCTTTTCAGAAAAGGAATTTCTCATAAAAGAGGATAATGACATATGAAATTGGTGAGGGAAGTTGAAAAGTAAGAAAGCGACAATATGGTATTAACAAAGCACCCAGTTAAAACATTGGAAAACAAGAAATGACAAACTGAGTATCAAACTACCATCTGATTGTGATGGGATCAGTCAGGGTCCCTCAAGCATTTTACAGCTGTACCTCAGCTCATTGTGACCCTCATGAGAAATAGTGAGCCTTCCATGACACAATCAGTGTCTTGTGGTATCTCTGATTATTTTTCATCACATAGGTTGTGACTAAAAACCTCTCTTCCTAGGACTGTTCCTAATTTATCAATGATAACCAATGCTAGGTAAATGACAACTCCTATAAAGGTATGGTAGAATTTTGTGTTATATTTACTGTAGATACAGTTTTACTAAAATGTAGATTATAGTTCTTGAACATGAAAGATAATTCAAAGTTGTTGTGTGTCAATAGAGTATTAAATGAATCAAGTTTTTAAGCTGTAAGCTTCAGGGATTTGGAGGTATCTGGGTTCATGGATATTGGAAGTATATTGTTAAGAAGATATATTTGGTAGCAATGGCAGTTACAAGTTAGCTGGTAACTGAAGATTTATTTCCTCATTATGTCACTATATATTTCCTATATCCTAAGCCATCAATTTCTGCACCTCACTTTTATGTCCTTATCAATCAAGAGTTAGACAACAAGGTTTATGGGACTCTCTAAAAAAGCATAATTGTGTGAATCACCTTTATTTTATAGCACTTTGTATTTTCTCAACTATTTTCCTATGTTTTATGTAATTTGATAGTCATCATAATTTGTAGAAGAATGCTTGACAGATTATTTTTTTTGTTGTTTGGTTGTTTGAAGATGTAGGCTCAGAAAAAGTTCAATGACTTGGGACTTCCAGTCAAGATGGCAGCATAGGTAAACACAGCTGACATCCTTGCACAAGCACAACAAAATTACAACTAAACTATAGAAGAACCATCATTCAAAACTGTCAGAAATTGGGCTGAATGGAAATACTAGAACTACAGAATTGAAGAAGAAATTACATTGAGACTGGTAGGAGGGATGGAGACAAAGAATGGGCTGGTCCCACACCCATATGTGGGAGATAAATATCAAGAGGGATACCTCAGGAGTGAGGGGTTTCATCACCACACCAGGGTCTCCAGTCCAGGGTTCAAGTACCAAGAAGATATGTCACCATAACTTCTAGCAATAAAAACCAGCAGGGTTTGAGGCTGTGAAAGACAGAAACTTCTGGAGTCCCAGGAAGTTCCTCTTAAAAGGCCCCCACACAGACTTACTTGGACTCACTCTGTCTGAGCCCCAGTGCAAGGGCAGCAGATTGAAAGGCATCAGAAACATATGAGGAAGAACTGTAGTGTCTCGCACCAGATCAAGAGCTGGAAGGCAGCTTTCTCCCAGAGAGAAGTGCTGGCAGGGGGCATTATTCCCTTTCAGGTCCCTCTCCTACAGAGCCACCGAACTGGCAGCTAGGTGAAATATCTGAGACTCTATAAACCTGGCTCATAATGTTTGCCCTACCCAACTTTCAGGCCCACCCAAGCTGTTTCTAGTGACTTTTCCATATGAATGGCTTGCCTTGGCCCATGATTCAGATATTCCTAAATTCTCTCAAGCAAGCAGCATCTGACTTCAGCAAGTCCTGTACCACTCAGTAAGTTACCCCAGTCCTGGCACTAGCAGCAGTCAGGCTTGGTTCACAGCTTGGCCTTTCCTCGGCACTTCCAATCCCAGCACAAATAGCAGCCACCTACACATTGCTTGTAGCTTATGCCATGTGACCTCTGACAGAATGCAGGCAGTGGCTGACCTTGGACATGCCAACAGTAATCAAGGCTCAGAGACAAGAGGAGGGTATACACAGCCCACAAGGCAGGTACATATTGAATACACAGCTTGGGTAATAGGGAAGGGTGTTCCACTGAGCCCTGCAGGACACCAACTACATTAGGCCACTCTATCAAGCATAGAATATGTGGAAGCTCTACTTAATACATAGAAATAAATGTGAGGAGGTTGTCAAAAATGACACAAAGAAACATGGCCCAAATGATAGAACAAAACAAAATTCCAGAAAAAGAACTAAACAAAATATAAGTAAGCAATCTACTAGATGCAGACTTCAAAACACTGGTTATAAGGATGCTCAGTAAACTTACTGAGGATCTCAGCAGCATAAAAAAGATCCGGTCAGAAACAAAGGATACACTAATTGAAATAGAGAACAATTTACAAGGAATGAACAGTAGAGTGGAAGAAGCCAAGACTCAAATCAGTGATTTGAAACATAAGAAAGCAAAAAACAACCAATCAGAACAACAAAAAAAAATAAGCAAGCAAAATATAACCAGAGATATTGAAATTAAGAACAAACTGATAGTAACCAGAGGGGAGGTAGGAGGGGATGATGGGGGTGGGGTGGGGGAAGGATTTACAGGGACATGTATATAAGACACATGGAAAAAACCAAAGGGGTGTAGGATCAAGATTGAGAAATGGGGATGGCTGGGATGGGGGGAGTGGTGGGGGAAAATGGAGACACTGTACCTGAACAACAACAAAAAATGTGAAAAGGAAAAAGAATAACAAAAAGAAAAAAGAATCTAAAAAAATGAAGGTAGTGTAAGGAGCCACTGGGACAACTTCAAGCATACCAACATTCCCATCATGGAGTTGCTGGAAGGAGGATAGAAAGACAAAGAAATTGGAAACCTATTTGAAAAAATATTGAAAGAAAACTTCCCTATCTTGGTGAAGGAAATAGACATACAACTTCAGGAAGCACAGAGAGTCCCAAACAAGATTAACCCAAAGAAACCCACACCAGGACACAACATAATTAATATGCAAAAGGTTAAAGACAAAGAATCTTAAATGCAGCAAGAGAAAAGCAGTTAGTTACCTACAAGGGAGCTCCTATATACTGTCAGCTGATTTCTCAAAAGAAACTTTTCAGGTTAGAGGATATTGGCAAGAACTATTAAAAGTGATAAAGACTAAGGACCTACAACCAATATTACTCTAGCAAGCAAGGCATCATTTACAATTGAAGGACAGATAAAGATCTTCCCAGACCAGAAAGAAATAAAGGAGTTCATTATGACCAAACCAGTATCATATGAAATGTTAAAGGGTGTTCTTTAAGAAGAAGATGAAAACTATGAACAATGAAATGACAATAAGTACATATCGTTCAACAACTGAATCTAAAAAGCAAAATAAGCCCACACGCATAACAGAAACAGAATCACAGATACAGAAAATGTTTTGATGGTTGCCATATGGGATGGGGTCAGGGGAATGGGTGAAAGAGATGAAGGGATTAAGAAACACAAATTGGTAATTACAGAATACTCATGGGGATGTAAAGTATAGGGAATAGAGTAGCCAAAGAACATATATGCATGACCCATGGACATGGACAACAGTGTGGGAATTGCTTGAGGTCATGAGAGGTGGGCTGGGTGGAGGGTGGAAAAGGGGGGAAATTGGGACAACTGTAATATCATAATCACTAAAATATAAAAGAGAAATTTTTTAAAAATTTAAATTTTAAATTTTAAAAGAGAAAAATGTTCAATGACTTAAGCAAAGTTGTATAAGTAGTGAGTAGCAGGAATTGGACTACATTCCATATCTCCAATATCTAGTGCTAGGGTCTTCCTGACATAACGTGTTTTCAATTTTAAACTCTTGCTACCTTGATTCTTCATTTATTACATTTATTTACTCTCATCCTCTTTCTGTTTCCTATTGGTAAGAAAAAAGTCATAGTCTAATTTTTTAAAGAGCTTGGGAGTCCCTTGTGAGGTAAGGTTATTACAATTCAAAATTGAATTTACGGCTAAGGATAAGATGGGTAAATTACACTGTTCACATGCATTCTTATCCCTATTTATGGGTTTTTGATCTCTTGGTCATCCGTTTCCATCTTGTCTCCTTGTTGTGGTGTGTGTATGTGTATATATGAAAGAGGCAGACAGGGAAAGACTGACTTTTCACCTTAGGTAATTAGGAGACCTTTGATTTCATTTCTATGAGAGTAATCTCTACATGTCAAACACTGTGTCAGGTCTTTTATATATAAAGAACTGTGTGATATTCTTCCTGCAAGGTCCAGTGTTCATCCTAGTATTACTCTGATCTATAGGTAACTTCTTTGAAAACTAGGCTACATTCTTTGTATTAATAATCTCTGTATGAGGTACATTTTTAGCAACTGGTCAATTTGGGATTCTTCTTCAGTTATAATTATTTCTTTCCTTATTGTCTGAAAGCAATACTATGCAAAAAGCTGAGCCTGAGTAGGTCAGAACATATTATCTGAAGCTTGAATATGGTTTCCTTTTCAATTGCAGGAGAAAATGTTTTGTGTATTTGCCAAAGATAAGGAACTTGATTTTGTCATTTTTCCCTGCTAAGTAACTAATGCCAGGCTGGATAGCAGATCTGAGTGGCATACCACTTTCGAAAATCAGGACAGAATGAAAACCCTGAGTATTTGAAAGTCTGGGTGTAGCAGAGAATAGCACTAAAAATGAGGTAGGATGGTAGGGAAAACACATTTTGATTCCATACAATATTTAGTGAGTCACCCTTAACTAGAGAAACTTTACAGGCTTAGTTAGAGAAGGTATAAAGACAATTCCCAAATTTAGGAGTGCTAGAATTCCTTCCCAAGTCACAAGAACTATATGTTTAGTTGTAATATGTCTATTAAGATTCTCCAATGCATCTTGATTCCATTTAAGAAGATTGTATGTTTCTAGAAATTTATCTGTTTCATCCAGATTGTCCAATTTGGTGGTATATAGTTCTTCATAATATTTTCTTACAATCCTTTATATTTCTTGGTGTCAGTTGTTACTTCTCTTTCATATCTGATTGTATTTATTGGGGTCCTCTTTCTTTTTTTTATTGATGAGTCTGGTTAAAAGTTTGACAATTTTGTTTATCATTTCAAAGAATCAGCTCATGGTTTCATTGACCTTTTACATTTTTTTAAGCTCTATTTCATTTTTCTCCATTCTCATCCTTAATATTTCTTTTCTTTTACTTTGGTATTTGTTTTTCTTTTTCAACTTCCTTTAAGTGTAAAGTTGGATTGTTTATTTGTGGTTTTTCTTGTTTCTTGAGTTAGTCCTGTAATGCTATGCATTTCCCTCTTAGGACTACTTTTGCTGTGTCCCATACATTATGCATTGTTGTGTTCTCATTTTTATTTGTTTCAAGATATCTTTTGGTTTCTTCCTTGATTTCATTGTTAAGCTATTAATGATTTAGTAACATGCTATTCAGCATTCATGTCTTTGTATGTTTTTCAGGTTTTTTTCTTGTGATTGACTTCTAGTCCCCTACCATTTTTAGTCAGAGAATATTCTCGATCTGATTATACTCTTTTAAAATTTATTGAGACTTGTTGTAATATGTGGTATGTCCTAGAAAATGTTTCATGTGTACTTGAAAAGAATGATCATTCTGCTGTTTTGGGATGAAATGCTCTGAAGATATCAATTAAATCCATCTGATCTAGTGTGTCATCTAAGACCACCATTTCTTTGCTAACTTTCTGTCTAGAAAGATCCATTCATTGATGTCAATGAGGTGTTAAAATTCACTACTATGTCTTTATTACTATTGATCTCTCCCTTTATGTTCATCAAGATTTGCTTTACATATTTAGGTGCTCCTATGTTGGGTGCATAAATATTTACAAGAGCTATATCCCCATGTTAGATTGCTCTCTTTATAATTATATAGAGTATTTTATGTCTCCTATTATAGCCTTTGTTCTAAAGTCCATTTTGTCAGATATAAGTATTGCAACCCTAGCTTTTTAAAAATTTTCATTCACCTGTAATATTGTTTTCATTCCCTTTTCAACTTTGTGTATTGTTTGTTCTGAGGTGGTTCTCTTGTAGAAAGCATATATGCTGTGATCTGTTCAGAAAGTATCCAGTCATGTAATATGAAAAATAGAGACATTTATTGAAGAAGATACAAGTTACAAGAAACATTGTACATAGGACAATGATGTCTCAGTCCCCTTCAAAGTATGCACCTTGGGGTGTCACACAGTTCTCCCAGTCACCCTCAGCTGCTCCATTGTATTTTCTTGAATTTCATTGATGGTCTGAAATCTCTTCCCTTTCAAAGGTGATTTTAGTTTTGAGAAAAGCCAGAAGTCACAGGGTGCCAAATCTGGGCTGTAGGGTGGGGGATGCTAAGTCATCTGCGTGATGTGATGTTTTGCAAAACAAAAAAAACTCTGCACAGGACATTATGCATGAGTGGGCACATTATCATAATGAAGCTTCCAATCACCAGTTTCCCATAGTTGCAGCCTTATGAATCATCCAAATAGTTTCTTCAGAGGAATGTTCAAGCTTAGTGCAAAATTTGATGCAGATTCATTGCTTAGTCATTTTGAATGCAATGACCACACAGTACACCTAGTCACTCAATGACGTCTACCACCTCCACTGACTAGCACAGTGAAGTTGTCATTGTTCACACATGCACATTCCAGTCCACTCTCCTTGGCTGTCAGGTTAATGTCATACAAAGTGTTCTCGATATATTAATAATGGTTGGACTTTTTCTGGACAGACTTCATATATATGGGCCTTGTTTTCTTATCCTTTCAGCTCCCCTATGTCTTTTGATTGGAGCATTTAAGCCATTTATAATTAAATTGATTATTGATAGAAACATATTTATAACTACTTTATTTTAACTATGTCTTCTTCTTCCTCTTCTTCTTCTTCCTCCTCCTCCTCCCCCTCCACCTCTCTCTTATTCTTATTCCTATTTTATCTTCTAGAAGGCTCTTTAGCATTTCTTGTAATACTGGTGATTCCACTTCTGGAAATATATCCAAAGAAACCTGAAACACCCATTTGAAAGAATATATGCATCCCTATGTTCATTGCGGCATTACTTACAACAGATAAACAATGGAAGCAACCTAACTGTTCATCAGTAGATGAGTAGATAAAAACCTGTGGTGTATTTACACAATGGAATACTACTCAGCTATAAGAAAGAAGAAAATCTTACCCTTTGCAACAGCATGGATGGACTTGGAGAGCATTATATTAAATGAAATAAACCAGTCAGAGGAAGACAAGTACCCTATGATTTCACTCATATGTGGAATGTAATGAACAAAATAAACTAATACACAAAATAGAAACAGACTTATAGAAAGAAAACGACTGACAGTTGTCAGAGGGGAGGGGCTTGAGGGGCTGGGTGAAAAAGGTGAAGAATTTAAGCAAAAAAAAAAATCCAACCCTCATAGACAGGTGCATAGTGATTACCAGAGGGTAAGGGGTTTGGGGGAAAGGTAGAAGAGGGCATGGGAAGGGGGTAAATGGTGATGGAAGGAGACTTGACTTGGGTTGGCTAACACACAATATGATATACAGATGATGCATTATAGAACTATATACCTGAAACCTATATAATTTTGTTAACAAATTTTATTCCAATAAATCCAATAAAAAAGAAATACATGCTTAGAATCTAATAAGATGAACCAGCATAAAAGTGAAGACCCTACCTTGTATGAAATATGACCATAAATAAATAATTAATTTAATTTCTTAAAACATACGGTAGCTGATATAACCCATTGAATGTTATTGTCATTTACCTGAATTGCTTGCAGTACTAATTTTTGTTACAATGAAGTTGCCAGAGCCTCATTAATAGGTCTGATTAATCTGAATAAACACCACTCGTGAATTAAAAAAAAAAATCCCATAGCCTTTTTGTATGCTTATAAAATAGCACTGAAGTCTTTGCTAAGCATATTTTTAAAACAGCATTTTGAATGGCATCATTGGAATGAACTATAGCCTCCCAATTTGACCACTTTGAAAGGGATTCCATTCCTGTTTGCTCAAAATTAATCTTATTATATCATGGCCACACTTTACTTAGCATCCCTTCAAATGCTTACATTGTAAATGGTCTTTGTAATTCTTTCTGACTTTATCCCATTTCTCAATTCTTTATCTTATATAAACATGCATTTTTACCTATGAATTTTCCTAAGTTAACCTTAACTAAATGAGTAATTAATATATTTTAATCTACATCTAAGCCAGTTTCAGAGGAGGGTGATATTTTCCAACTGCTTGTCTTGAATTCCTCTATTTTCCAATATGTTCCAAGTAAGTACTGTTTTGTTAAAGGTAATAACAACTAGCATATGTTTCCTTAGCTAATTAAAAATATTATTTTAAAACATTTATCCTTAATATAGATCAGTTTGAGAGACATGTAGCATACATTGAATTTGCATGTGTGGGGATAAAAATACAATCAAATGGGTATGCTCAATCCTAGTTGCAATGTTAGCAATTGTTCTTCTCAAACATTGTAAATTTCCCAGATAGTTATGCCCATTTTACAGTTTTAATAATTTTTATTTTTAATCATATATTCACAGAAATTTATATACTAATAAAAATGTTAGTTTATGGCAGGAGGCATCAATAACACCAATGTTAAAATTTTAAATGTCAATAAGTAGAATGAAAAAAATAATAATACTGCATGTACCTTGAGATGCATTTTTAGTAGAGACATAAGTTGCTCTTGTGTGATCAAATTCTTGTTCAGTATACCAAAAGATTTTGAATGACAAATTAATGTTAAAAAGAAATAGAATATTAATTATATCCACTTTTGCTCTTTCTTTCAGTGGGAATGAAGGCTACAAACCCAGTAAATTATGCAGGAGAGAAAAGCTGGTGAATAAAATATCAATACCTTGTTTCTTAGGTTGTCATTTAGAAAAAGAGCAACAAAATTATAAAAATAAGCAAATTCTTTTTTAAATACAAAGTGCAAGAGTTCAAAAAAAATCAATCTTTGCCTATTTTGATGATATAACATTTAGGAACATTTCAACTTTCCTTTGTATAAACATTTGGTTTCCAAACCAAAAGCAGTATATTATTTAGGAATTTATAGGTTGACATACTAATATTACTTAAAGACAATTATTATTCCTTATTAAATTATTATTATAATTACACATTATGTGAGAAATAAATTTCATGTTAAAATATGTTAAAGGCAATAACAACTAGCATATGTTTCTGTATGCTAGTTGCAGAACTAATATACTGATCAACATAGTTTTTTTTACCAAAATATTTACTTTATTATTTCATGGAAATAACAACAATATTTTTACATATTTTCTGAGTGATTTCTTTGGTCAAAAAGGGTGGAAATGGTTTTCTAGAAGAAAGTTATAAAAAATTGATATCCCTATTTTATTTATTTATGTATTTAATGGCTACACTCTCTTCTGTAACTGAAATAATTTTTCTGAGATCAGTGAGTCTTCATTTTCTAAATTTGAATTTTATAACAATGAATCAACCAACATCTGGATTATTTCCCTGCTTCCAAAATGAGGTAGAGTGGGCCTGGACAACTAACTCACTGGACAGAATGTACAGATGATACTTTTTTACTCAGAGAGGAGAGCTGAGAAGTAATAGGATTAGTATCTGTGGCATCATAAAATAGTTGGAAAAGGGAATCAAGCAATGTTTTGTGATTCTCAAAACCTTAGGCCTCAGTGGGCCCTTTTTGAGTCTCATAGGGTCATTTTACAATAAATGGAAGGCAAACTTTTTTCACAATGTAGGGGTCAAACGTATGGAACTCATTACCCCATAGATGAGTAAGTCAGGAAACATATTCTCAGAAGTGACTTAGATAAACATCTCAATGATAGATCTAGAGTAAATAACTGAAAAAAACAAGAATGTTTCTACCGCTAATTTATATTAATTCATAAAATACTTTGCCATTGCATTGTTTATTAAGTCACTTAAATTTATTGAGATTATGGATTTAGATTAATTTTTATGATCTTATTTTAAGTTTTATATTTGTCTACTTTTTCTAGTCTTTTATTTTCAGATTTGTTCTTTTAATCTTCTTGATTGACAGAGCTTTTTTAAAAAATATATTTTGTTCCTTCTATTTGTTTGGTAATTATATACTGTAGTTCTCCTATATTAGTGGCTTGTCTTAAACTTTTTTCATGTGTATTAATCAAATTCTAAACATAGTGTTTTAAACCCCCACCAAACAATATAAAGATCTTATAGCACTTGAACTCCAATGACCCTCTCCAATCTTATGTACTGTCATTATCAACTATTTATTATTTTGTAACCCCCATAATTAGTAATTGTTATTATTTTTACTGTCTATTCTGTAAACTTGCCCCTCCCTTGTTTACCAGTTTACCTATTTAACATTCTTTCTTGCATACTTCTGGGCTAATTTGCTTTATTACAGAAGAACATCTTCTAGACTTTGGTTTAGTGGGAATTTGTTAGTGGTAGACATAATTTTTCATAAGATTTTATTGCCATTTTTTTAAAGATAGTTTTGAGCCCTGGCTGGTGTGGCTCAGTGGATTGAGCACTGGCCTGTGAACCAAAGGGTTACCAGTTTCCTTCCCAGTCAGGGCACATGCCTGGGTTGTGGGCCAGGTCCCCAGTAGGGGGCACACGAGAGGCAACCACACATTGTTTCTCTCCCTTCCCCTCTTTCTAAGAAATAAAATAAATAAATCTTTTTAAAAAGATAGTTTTGATACCTATACAATTCTAAATTGATTTATTTTCCTCAGTAATTTGAAGATACTGTTTTACTGACTTCTGGGGTCATTGTTCCTGTGGAGAATCCTATTCTCAGTCCATATGTCTTTGTTAGTTGCCCATCTCTTCTCTGTGGCTGCATTTAAGATCATTTTCTATCTTTGCTCTTCTATAGTTTCATCACAATGTGTCTAAATATGCTTGGGATACACTATACTTCTCAAAGCAGAGGTTGCATGTCTTTAATTCTAAAATTTCTCAGCTGTTGTTTCTTTGAATATGACTTCCACCATTTTCTTAATTCTCTCTAGAACTTCAGTTACACAAATGTAAAGCTTTTTTCATTATTATCTCTGAATTTCTGTTTCATGTTTCCATATTTTGTGTCTCTACTTTACTCAGGGTGTTTATTTCTGTTTAACCATTCAGTCCACTTATTCTCTTCAGTTTTGCCTAATCTTTTTAACCCATCCAGGTGATTTTTAATTTCAGTCACATTTTAGTTCTAGATATTCTATTGTGTTTCTTTTCAAATCTGACTGTTTTTATCTTGTTTAATAGAATTTTGATATTTGAAGTCTTTGACTGTCTAAATAAGCATTTGCTTGTTTTTGCTAATTCTAAGCATGTTTTTGTTCTGGCTGACTTAATTTTGTGTGAATTTTGAGGGTCCAAATTAATGATGCTTTCCTTCAGAGGGGATTTGTGAGTGCTTCCTCCAGGTGCCAAAAGTCCTTATCAATCCAAGATCTCTTTAACTTCTTGGTTTGGGGCATCTTGAGAATGATATAAATACAAACCCCAAACATGAAGTGAGCGAAAGAGTATTATTACCTATCTCAGGAGATATTATTTATTCACTGGAGCTATAACAAAGAGAGAGGTTTTTTTTCCCCTGGGCTTCCATTGCCATCAGGTAGATTTTTAAAAAAGTATACAGTAAGGTGTAGTCTCCCTCTGGTCTCCAGCAGGTATGTCAGTTTGGGCACCCAATTTACTCTTTCTCTGGCCCAAGGCTTAATCTCCATTACCTAATGCATATGTTAATTCCCCAAATATGGGTTTCTGATATCTGCATAGTTCCTATTCCAGCTGTGGTCTGCTTTTGCCTATGACTCTGCTCTCTCTCTCACTTGGTTTCTTTCCCTTTCTCCCTCCCTCTCTCTTCAACCCCTTAGGGATTTACCTTATTTTTCACAAGCCCAGCAATTCATTTCAAATTATACTTGTTTTAGTTTATCCACAATGGAGATGTTTTGAAAAAGAGGAACTTTTAAGATTATTCATTCTTCCATACTAATGGACATGGAGTCTACTCTTGTGTGTATTGGGTATTCAATAAATATTTAAATATATGTCATATATTTATTTATTTTTTAAAGATTTTATTTATTTATTTTTAGAGAGGGGAAGGGAGGGAGAAGGAGAAAGAGAGAAACATCAATGTGTGCTTGCCTCTCGCAACCCAGGTATGTACCCTGACTGGGAATCGAACCTGCGATGCTTTGATTCACAGCCCACGCTCAATCCACTGAGCTACTCCAGCCAGGTAAATATATGTAATATATTTAATAAATATTTATTGAATAAAGATATGATGTCAGGGAAGATGAAAAATTATCTTCTGAAATGGTCTTTAGAGCTCTGTATCAGAATCCTGGAGTAAATGTACCCAGGGTGTAAAGTCTAGTTTTTTTAAGTATTTTCCCCTGGAATGCTTACTTTTATGTCTATATCTTCCTAATTACTATAGGTTTAGTAAGGAATGTTATGTACATTTTTAAAATGTACACATTTTTTGTATACATAAGACATAGAGTATAGGTTGGAGTTGATTAAGTATGGTGTCAAACTCACTCTCCCCTAAATATAAAATATAACATTTTTAACTTTTATTTTTACATCACCATTTATTCCCCATTCCTCTTTCACCTACACCCACCCACCAGCAGTCACCACACTGTTGTCTGTGTCCATGAGTTCTTTCTCTCTCTTTTTTTCTTTTTTGTGCAATCCCTTCATCGCCCCTCCAAACCTCCTGACTGAGTTGTCAGCCTACTATCTATGAGTCTGTCTTTATTTGCTTGTTAGTTCAGTTTGGAGTTTAATAAGGATAGGGAAAACCTTACTCTCCCTACATTTAAAATATGACTTTAAAAAAATTATGTATCTTTTTATTCTTCACAATTTTTACTTTTTTTGCTTAGTTCTGCAAGAAAAGTGACCAAGTAAAAGGAGCCTCATATCAGCAGCAAGAAATAAGTTTTGAAAACTAAGATATGATAACCAGAAACATGTGTTTCTTTGTGTTAGAGACTGTGAAAACAGGCTGGGATTCTTTGAGAAAACATGCGCTATAGTTTGTACCAGGTATAGTGGTGCATGAATTTTTTGGCATTGAGAATCTTTATTGTTGTTTATGAGATTTCATGACAGTTCTCTTCCCTTAACAAAATCTGTGAGAAAGAAAATCATGGCCCTTTACTGCTGACTGCTTATTGCTTATATGGTACTCACAGGTATACCTGGGTGTTCTATTGAACATAACACATTTCTCAAAACACCAGCATCAGACAAGGTCACTCTATGACCATGAAAGCACGAGGTAAAATAAGACCACTTTGAAATCATGTCTGAGCACAGACAAAAACAGGCACACTTTCCAAACCACAAAAATGACTAAATGCCTACTATTTTGGTAAATGAGTGATACTTCTTCACCAACTAGTTTTAGCCCCACTGCATTCCTTGTGCATCCTATATAAAAATTATTGAGTTCCAATCACAGAATTACCACTGATTCCTGGGAGAACCTAATCCCTATGTACTTAAATCCTCTCCAGAGTAAATTAATGCAAGGCTATCTCCTGTAACAAGTTCTTTTCACTGAAATGCCCCCACAGTTCCCCGTGGTGTGCTGTCACTACATTGCAATGAACCAAGAAAGTTAAAGAGACTCAATGGTAAGTGTGTTTCTGGTAGTCTTTGATTGGAGGGCATTGACTCGTGGGTGTCATGGTGCATTTTATCTTGAATTAAGATAAAAAAATGTGTTTTGTAATACTTATCAAAATTTACCTACAGGCTTCGAGAGCACTGGTTTTGAAAAGCATGGATCTGAATAATCCCTTGACTTATTATCACTAATGATGTACATAGGTATAGGAATGCGATGGTACTCTATTTGCAAAAAAAAAAAAATATGAAAAACATGGGATTTAATCTAATTTTGAGAGACTTGGTTAATTGCATATTGGTGACACTGTTAACTGATATTAATTTTCTAGTCTGGATTCCATTAACATAATGGCAATATTCACAACTGGTTATTGACTTTCTCCCATACCCACCCTACCCTATTTCCAAAGAAATAGGACAAACACTTTAGAATTCTCTAGTTCCCTGTAAATCTGAAAAGATATTAGAATTACACATTTACCTTTTAAATTTCTAGTAGCATAATCTCATGGATCAGGTGAAACCAGTTTAATGAAAATCTGGAGTGTAACAAAATATGGCTTGTGAGCCTTTTAAAAGAAGAAGGGTTTGATGTGCTGAGACAGCAAGAGGGACAGGGGAAGTCTGGGTTTATTTCCCACCTTCAGAACATTTGGCCTGGATTTGTTAAAATGTTGAGAATGATGAATGAGCTGTAAATAGAAGATTTCTCTGACTGTGAGCCATAAACAGCCATAAATGGATTAGACCGAACAGCTGGGAGCAAAATTGTGGACATTATGCAGGCACACAGAACCGGCTGTGGACTGTAACTAGCATCCCACCCTATTGATTAGCAGTTCCACAGACCGTAATAAAACCATCATAGTTAATTGCTAGAAAGAGGCACACACCGAGAAACAGGCAAGTTAAGGTGTCAGTCCTTCAGTTTATTGCTCAAAGGCAGCATAATTTGTGTTTCGTTATAGCATGTTCACTGTAGGATTTATAAAGCTCAATCAAATACAACCTCCTCCCCAAAATACACCCCCACATACTTCTTGGGTCTAGGAACATTTTATTACATTTTGTTGCCTTCTAGTTAAGTATCAGTGTCTTTTCTAGACAGGCCTATTTTGATTTGTAAGCATTCCAAAGAAAAAGCCCAGATTTTTATAGTGCAGTGCAGTCTGGGTAATATTGAAGGGTGTTTTTCAATATCAGGACACCAATTTTCTCCACCATGTCAATGTGGGCTCCTTTAATTTTTTACACACTTTTACTCAAACAGAAATCATAAGAGGAACAATCCCATAAACCACAGTTGGCAAACACAAGGCCTATGGGCCGAATCTGGCCCTCCACTGTGTTTTATCCAGCTTGGCACCTTGTTGCTACCTACAGGCAACACTGAGCTCCTTGCCCCTAGTTAAGGAGTAGTTATACTTATACCATCCTAAAATTACATTTGGCCCTTTGAAGGCAACCAGGAGGCTGATGTGGCCCCTGGTGAAAATGAGCTTGATGCCCACGCCATAAACTATACAAAGGGGACATTAGGTGTTCTTTGTTATTGTTATTTGCACCTGAGATAAAGTGACAAGTGTTTGATAAGGGACTCTGTGTGGAGTTTCTCCTCCATTTAAGACTCCCAGCATATACCCTGGCTGGTGTGGTTCAGTGGATTGAGTGCCAGCCTGTGAACCAAGGGGTTGCTGATTCAATTCCTGGTCAAGGCACATGCAGGCCAGGTCCCTGATAGGGAGTGTGGGAAAGGCAACCACACATTGATGTTTCTCTACCTCTCTTTCTCTCTCTTTTCCCCTCTCCAAAAGTGAATAAATAAAACCTTTTTAAAAAAGGGGGAAAAAAGACTCCCAGCATATAATATACAGAGTGTTTAGAGTTATGTTATGTCATGTTATAGAAAAGGCTAATGAGTTATTTAGTTTTGGGTTCTATCACAGCCATCCTATTTGATAAGGTAATACATCTTTTGAGACTTTGTTATAATAGGAAACATGAGGGCTATTGGCTATTTCCCTTTAATACTTTTACCCTAGAGTGAATTGCATGTGTATGTGCTGGGCTCATAAATCATGTGTATCATTGGCATTGGAGGAAATGGGTGTGTCTTGTCAATACAAAATGTGATGTAAACAGAACTTATTTCCAGTTATCATGCACGACTATACCTGGCTTCCACCTACATTCTAGAATATACTTTTCCTTCTGCCATATTCCTGAAGTTTATACACTTGGAAGCCAAAGGCACTAATCATTTTATTGGTTCTGCACACAGTCATTGATATATTCAACTTGATTTTTTAAGGCATGAGAGAGAAGTTGTTTGCTAATAACCACAGCCACTCAGCCTGCCTGACAATTTGATTTACAGCTCTGGTCTCTTGTACCCTACTCTCACAGCTAAGCCATGAATGTGGCATTAAACACAGTAATCTGTGTTTCAGTCAAAGAGTTAATATGTATTTATTGAGCATCTACTATGTACCAGACAGGTTGGCACTTACAGATATTGGACATGTTATTGGATTCATTATCTAAATTAAAACTTTTATTTAAGGTGCTAATGTTTCCACCACACATTTGTTTCTTTTCAGAGTACCTTGATGCATGTAACCATTAGGATTTTTGTTTTAGGTTTTAAAGTAATATATGAGCCTTGGCAAAAATGGTATATACCTCTTAAAACCAGAGAAATGGGCCTCAGGACAGAGCTCTGGATAAATTACATTTTTCAGTTAGTGTCTCTGCCCATCTAAGGAGACCTTGGAAGAGTCAAGCCCCTAAGAACAAACAATTCCCCCTAGACTAATGAATGCCTAGTTCTTTCTTAAGGAATAACTTTACATGCAACATTATTTTATATTAGTTTCAGGTGTACGGCATAGAGTTCTCTCTGATATTTCTAGTACCCACCAGGCACCATACATAGTTATTACAATATTACTGACTATATTTCCTAAACTGTAATTTATATATCCATGCCAATTTTGTAACTACCAATCTGTACTTCTAAATCCCTTTACCTTTTTCACCCATCACCCAACCCACCTTCCTTCTGGCAAGCATCAATCTATTCTGTGTATCTATGAGTCTGTTTCTGTTTCGTTTGTTCGCTTATCTTGTTATTTACATTTCACATGTAAGTGAAATCATGGTATTTGATGGACTGACTTATTACACTTGTATAATACCCTCTAGGTTCATCCATACTGTCCCAAATGGTAAGATTTTATTCTTTTTATGGCTGACTAATATTTCTTTTGAAAAGGCATAAGGTAACTGAAACATTTATTTCAATAATACATTAAACAAGTCTGGAGCACGTAAAAGGGATGAATTTAGTTGTTGAATTGACTCCCCTGAGCAGCTGTTGGAAGTTTACCTCTCTTGTCCTGGTCAACTCTGTAATGGATTGAACTGTATACCCCAAGAACATATGTCCAACCCTAACTTCTAATACCTGGGAATGTGACCTTATTTGGAAATAAAGTCTTTTTCTTAGACATTATTTATTTAATTTGAGAGAAAGGAAAGGGAGGGAGAGAAATGTACATCAACGTGTGGTTGCCTCTCATGCACCCCCTACTGGGGACTTGGCCCACAACCCAGGCATGTGCCCTGACTGGGAATTGAACTGGCAACCCTTTGGTTTGCAGGCTGGCACTCAATATACTGAGCCACACCAGCCAGGGCTGGAAATAAGGTCTTTATGAATGTAATTTATTTAAATATCTTGAGATGAGAACATCCTAGATTTGAGGTGGGCCCTAAATCTCTTGACTGGTGTTCTTAGAAAAGAGAGGGAGATTTGAGATGTGGAGAGACAGAGGGAAAGGCTTTGTGAAGGTGGAAGCAGGAATTAATGTGATGCAAGTGCAAACCAAGAAATGCTGACAACAACTTGAAACTAGGAGAGAGGAGTGGAATGGATTCTCTCTCATGGCTAGGTATCAACCCTGGTAACACCTTAATTTCAAACTTCTGGCCTCCATAAGTATGAGAGGATACATTTCTGTCATTTTAAGGCATCAAGTTGTGGTAATTTGTTTTGGCTGCCCTAGGTGACTACTACAAACTCCTACTTTTTATTTTATACAAAATTTCCTTGGCAGATATTGGTTATAAATGGAGAGTTTATATCTCTAAGACACTCTATCCTTATTAGTTTTCTCCTGTGATGAGTAAATCTGATGCCAATTTCTTATACTCTAAACTCTACTAGCAATTTGATCATTATGTGATTTTGATTGAATATAGGCATATCACAATGACAATTTCTCTTTCCTTCTAAATGCTGTCACTATAAATCTTAGAAACATAGATCACCACATGTTCTGGGCATGATAACACTTTTCTAGAGTGACTTTGCTCATCCATATATGCCATATACGAGGTCTGTCCAGAAGGTATCCAGACAGGTAATATGAAAAACAGAGACATTTATTGAAGAAGATGCAAGATACAAGAGACACTGTACATAGGTCAATGATGCCTCAGTCCCCTTCAAAGTAGGCACCTTGGGACCTCACACAGTTCTCCCAGTCACCATCAACTGCCCTATTGTATTTTCCTGAATCTCATCAATGTTCTGAAAGCTCTTCCCTTTTGAAGATGATTTTAGTTTTGGGAAAAGCTAGAAGTCACAGGGCACCAAATCTGGGCCATAGGGGTGCTGAGTTCCCTGAGTGATTTGACATTTCACCAAAAAATTCTGTAGGAGATGTAATGAGTGAGCAGGCATGTTGAGGTGATGAAGCTGCCAATCATGAGTTGCCTATAGATGCGGCCTTCTGAATTATCCAGATAGTTTCTGCAGAGGAATGTTCAAGCTTAATGAAAAATCTGATGCAGATTCAATTAATTGTTCTATTTGCTCAGTCACTTTGAATTCGACAGCCACACAGTACAAATGCTCACTCAAGGGCATCTACCACCCAACCTGCTGACTAGTACAGTGAAGTCATAATTGTTCACACATGTGCATTCCAGTCCACGCTCCTTGGCTGCCAGGTTACATCAATGTCGTGTAAAACGTTCTCATCATATTGTATAAGTAAGTGTTTTCCTTACAGTTTTACTAGGAAATCTTTCCTTTAAAACTATTTCGTTCTAGACTTCAGATATTAGTGAAAATTTTCCTTATAGCTGACTCTGTAAGTCTTGGGATTGGTAAGCCAAGCTCTGACTCTTCTTTCTCATACAGGCTTTGATATTTTTTTAACAAAAATTTCCGGCTTTCCAGACCCTTTGATTACCTTTCCTTTTCTAGAGAACAGGTTAGAGAGAGGAAATTTGTTTATAGTTTTGAGTGTACCTTTTTTTTCCTGTAGTCTTTCTGTTTTATGTGTTTCCCAGAGTGGCTGGCTTCATTCTTAACAGGTCTCAGATGTCTGTCTTTTGCTTCTCACATTAACTTGGTATACTCTCATTTCAACAGGGAGCAAGAAACATGCCCAGTGTATGATAATTTGGGTCAAATTTCCATACAATCTAGAGACATGTGGCATGAAGTACAAGGTTCCTTCTGAGTAGTCTTCCCACTGTTCTGTTATAGCCAAAGCATGCTGACCTTCATGGTGAGATCCTTAGCTAGTTTTCAGAACATGAGCATTCAGTTTTCCCAGATCCTTCCATCTAATTTAAGTCTTATCCTTCTGGGCTTCTCATAATGTGGATAAGACCATTATTGCCTCCACCTCCAGTATCCAGAGTCGTATTGGCTGGTCTTATCTGGATCATCTTTAAATAAAGTGGAAAAATGCACTAGACCCTTTTTATGATATTACCATAAAAGAAATGTGTTAGGGAATATAGAGAGATAAATTTATAACAGATTGGCCAAGGGCTATAGGCAAGAGTGATGTAAGAGGTCTGAATAAGTCTTTTCAGTCTGTGAGAAGAGACTGAAAGTTGCAATGGTATATTTTGATTATAATATGGAGGATCCCCAAAACCAGGCAGAATAATTTAGAATTAAATAATAAATGAATGTATTTTTTATCTATACTATATATCCTGCCCAACCCTTTCCAAAAAGAACATAGGTAAACATCATACCAGGGTAGTAAAAACAAATTTTGGAAGAGAGATCAAGAGATAGTTGTAATTGCTCCTCCCTTCTTCCCTCAACTCTGCTCTAGCAATTTTTATCTTGTGTCGTTATGTTATTCTCATCCATATCCTGAATCACCACTGAACATATCATATATTTACTTCTTTATTATCTCTTCTGATGAGAATATGGTTTGCATTAGAGTCACTATTTTTGTCTATTTTGCTCTCTGGTTATTCTCAGTGTCTAGAATTACACTGGGTAATAGTAGATGTCTAATAAATACTTGTTATTGAATAAATAAGTGTACTAGGAATGAGGAAAGGAAATGCTCTAGATTATAGAGTGGTGAAAAATATTAAATAGTATATAGTGATGATGGTGGTTAGAATGTGTGAAACCCTATAAGTAAGAGGGCACTTAAACTCATTCTGTCCTTACACAAGGCAAAAAGAGCCTACTCCAGGATGGCAGGAATAAATGAAAGGGAAAAGGGGAATGAATCCAGAATACGTGGTGTAATCCCATCCTTGTTTTCTGCACAATAACTTCCACTTTCACTGTCCTTCTTGGTCAAATGGGTATAAGAGAAGGTAAGCATAATTAGCTCAGAGTGGTTTCCACAACTTGCTTTTGGACAATATGCTGAGCATCATGATCTCTTATGAGTCCCTTTCAGACCTATAATGTTGTGCTTTCACCATCTCCAACTTCAAAAAAAAGCATGCTTCCCTGAAACAAGAGGGATTCCAAACAGCATTTCCAACAGAGACAAATAGACTATAAATAAAGTTAGATCAATGTGGTTCTAGAGCTGTTGGAGCAGGGGCCATTATTGTTTGTGAGGCTGACACTTTGGGGGCAGTCTGAGGATATGCCTCCTTTCTCTGTCTTACTAGCAGACTAACAGTGTTAAGTAATGCAGTTGGCAGGACCATTGTGAATAGTGCAAAGGCAATAGCTGGGATTTTGGAGAAGGCTCAGGAAAAATAAAACTCATCCATTTACAACTGAGCACCCTGATCCTGTCGAATTTTCTTGCTCTGAATTCATCAGCCAGTAACTTCTACCATTGAGTTAATGTTCCTGAGTTAGAAAAAATTTTTTCCTGGAGTTGGAGGTATCTACATTTGCTTCTCTTCAGGAATAAATACTCCCTCTTTGTTTTCTGCATGCCTCCTGAGCTGCTGATAATTGTTATTAATGGGATCTCTATTATTTTCCCTGGCTGACCTACAGAGCAAAAGAGTAAAATTCTTAAGGAAGTAAAATTAATAACTCCATTGCAATGCATCATGGAGACAAGCCCAGTAATTGCAAGGTCAGATGGGCACACACAGATAAATTGTTAGCTGGTTATACTATAATGAAAGAGCAGATATTTTACATAAGTTTATGAGTAATGTTTCTCATAATACAGGAGATGTATTATCCCAGAAAAACTTCCCCCTCAACCTGAGACCATCAGCAATCACAATAATGAAATATTAATAACAAATTTGAAAATCTATCAGGAGTAAATTTGATAACTGACTATAATGAGTATCTTTCTAATTTTGGAGGGGAGCTAAATGAAATATTACTGAAGGCACTAACAGAAGAATGTGTTTTATATGGGAGCCAAATCAAGATTACTTTGTCACAAAGGGTAGATTTAAAGAGGTGGTGGGTGGGAGAGAACAATAGGAAATTCAGATAATTCTCCTATTATCATATTAACTGCTGTTGTTAAGGGCTCTTTTTCTGTATAATCTTATATATTTTACATATAGAAATGACTGCATTTAGTTAATCTAATTTTAGGGAAAAATGGTCTTTGAATGTCTTTTTTCCCTGTAAGTAACTGTATAATTATACCTTTATATTATAAGAGATTGAAGAATTATATTTGTTGGGTCCCTAGCAACCATAGGAACTCTGGATTTTTCAGCTGGAGATCAAAAGTAGAATTCTTAACATAGAAGTAAAATCCAATGCCTATTACTAAAAATAGCACTTGTGGTAATTTTGATAGACAACTGGAAAAATTTATCAATATATTTTTATTTTTCTGATCAACATAAAACTATGTGGGAGGCACCTAGCATGAATCCAATTTTCAACTGCTATATATGTCATCCACATTCAGCTTATCTTCTTTGTGGTTTTAATTGCATTCAGATATCTGCATGTTTCAATACAACATAATTACATTTTTCAGGTATAAAAATATAATTTAATACATTTAATACATTTGACTTTAATACAAACCAAAAGGACATAATTTAAGAGTGATGTATATGTTACTTTAATAAATGTTGAATTTCATAGTATTTTATACTTTAGGTTGAATCTCCTACAGTGGTGCTCGGTTCACATTGAATATTTTCTCAATCCCATTTATGATCAAAAACATTTATCAAAAGGCAGTTGGTAATGTTCTAAAATTAGATTATGGTGATGGCTGAAGCATTCTTTGAATATGCTCAAAACCATCGAACTGTACATTTTGAAAGGGGGAATTTTATGGTATGTTAAATATATCTTAATAAAGTTATCTTTTTTTTCATAAGAAGCAGTTGGGTTCCTCAGCCCCTGTAGTCCTTATTTCCCTTTCTCTTACTCAGCACTGACTTTAGAGGTAGCAATATCTTCTGACTGGCCTCATGGCCACTATCAGTTCCCTCATGAATCCTGAATTTTCCAAAATGAGATACAATGCATTCAGCTGATACCAGTCAACAACTTCTTTCAAAATTAAGCCTAACTGAAAGGTATCTTGAGGCATTGAGGTCAGGATGAGTTTGAGATGTAATGGTCAGATCTTGATGTCTAACACTGGTTATAGAAACAACATGAAGACTGAGCATATGCTGTCCAGAGCCTTTGGGAAGTCCCTGTGCACAAAGTCAAAAACCCGAGATAGCTGCTGATGATATACAACCAATCTTCTTGTGGTGAGATTGTATACACTCAGTCTTTCTTCCAAAAGACTCAAGGTCATTGTGCAAAGAGCAGTTTATCTGGCCATTAGTTTCACTAAAGTCAATGCCAGACTGTGGTTTGAGGAAAATGAATAGCTGCTCTCATTGCATAATTTATTTATGTTATATGTATTGCTCTATAAACTCCCAATTGACACAAATGGCCAAGGTCAGGATCAGCGTTATAATTTCTGACCACAAAAATGAGTAAGATTATTTCATATAGTAATTAAGTTCAGGATTGGTGGACTCCTGAATTTTGCCCTGTAGTATAGTTCCTATATTTCATAACTATTTCCTGTTTATACCGAAATGCCAACTACATTACTTTTAAAATGTCTTTTTAAAAAATTCCATGATTTGTGGGTTAACCTTAATTTCCAATGTGGTTATCTGAATGAGATTAACTGAAGAGATTATCTAAATCTCATAATTATCAATCCATTGTTATTCAACTGAATATTTTGTAAATGCCTAGTTAGTACAGGGTAGGGTGATAGGTCCTTTCCAGGATTTACATTTGAGCCCTGGCTGGTGTGGCTCAGTGGATCCAGTGCTGGCCAGCAAATCAAAGAGTTGCTGGTTTGATTCCCAGTCTAAGGCACATGCCTGGATTGCAGGCCAGGGCCCTGGTAGGGGGCACTCGGGGGAGCAACCACATGTTGATATTTCTCTCCCTCTCTTTCTCCCTCCCTTCCCCTCTCTAAAAATAAATAAATAAAATCTTGAAAAGGAAAGAATTTACAGATGAGCTACACAGGAGTCCAGTCATAAAGGCAAAATTTGTAGATGATTTTTAATACAAAGCAGAATCCAATAAATGCAAAGTAGGGGAGGTAAACGACATATTTGGATTTCAAAGAATCACAGCTGTTTGAAAAGAAAGTATTTGAAAAAATAAGTAGCATTTCTGTTTAATTTTGAAAGATATATTATACTTTGACAAATGGAAATGAGGTAGAGAAAACTTTCCAGATACAGGGAGCAACAAAAGCAAAGGCAAACAAGTGGGAAAGAAGTAAGCGTGGGACCCACTAAATGCCATTGGCTATTTTTAAATATATTTTATTGATTATGCTATTATAGTTGTTCCACTCTTTCCCCCTTAGCTCCCCTCCAGTCAGTACCCTCCTTTATCTCCAACAATTCACCCTCATTAGTACATGTCCATGGGTTGTGCATATAAGTTCTTTGGCTTCTCCATTTCCTATACTATTCTCAACATCCCCCTGTCTATTTTGTACCTACCAATTATGCTTCTTA
>CM052552.1:16849814-16860616 GCA_028533065.1 Trachops cirrhosus | reverse complement strand
CAGCACTTAGCTATTGTAAATTGTGCTGCTATGAACATTGGGGTGCAAAGGTTCTTTTGGATTGGTGTTTTGGGAACAAAGGATAGAAACTGTACTGAATAAACTAAAATAAAAAATTTAAAAAAAAAGAAAAAGAAATTGGATATTTCTTGTGTGACTTAATTCAGTGTATATGTGTGTGTGTGTGCAGACAGTGTTTTAGTGTACCCAGCCACCAGTATTGTCTCTGTGTATGCCCAACAGTGTGAGGTATAAGTTATTTTACAACTCTATTGTTTAAATTACTAATTAATTAGATTTACCACCCCATTACTATTTCTCTTAGTCTGTAAGTTTGTGGTCCTCTTCCTCCTTACCAAACCTCACATTTTTTCTACATGTTAGAGTTTTCCAAATTCTTTTAAACACATTTTCTTATTTGAATTATACATAGTCATGTAAATTTGATCTCAGAAGACATTCAATGTCTTACCTAAGTCAATACAGATAATTAGTAATTGAGCCAGACTAGAAGTCATAGTTCCTGACTTATAATTCAGTTTTCTCTCTAGTTAACCATAGCAACCATATTATCCCCAGAGTCTAGAACAGTGCATGGACACAGTAGGTGCTCACTCAATGTCCAGTGGATGAATGAGTAAATAGCAGCTAATGTTAGCATGAATTATGACAGAATTGATAATAAATTGCTGGTAACTGATGATTCCCAATGTCCTCTATAAATCAATCCTTTATTTAATGATGCATTAAGGATAATTCAAATGAACCATTGTAGTTAACTTCATTGAGGATAATCTAGAGCTCTACTGATTTTGCAGTACCTTCCAGGACTCATTATGGTGGTTAAAAGTCATTCTTTTGATAAAAGTAATTACATTTTGTTATACAATGATGATTTGTGGCAGAGAAAGAAAAATAGCAGATCAGAGAACTTGGGTTCAAATCCTGTTCTGTAATTTATTAAATATTGTGATCTTGGGAAAATTATGAAACTATTGAGCCTCAATTTACATCAATAGAGTTGCTGTGGTCCTGGCTGGTATAGCTCAGTGGATTGAGCACAGGCTGCCAACCAAAGTGTCACCAGTTCAACTCTTGGTCAGGGCACATGCCTGGGTTGCGGGCCAGGTCCCCAGTGAGGGCCACACAAGAGGCAACCACACATTGATGTTTCTGTCCCTGTCTTTCCACCTCCCTTCCCCTCTCTCTAAAAATAAAATATTAAAAAATAGAATTGATATAAAAATCACATGAGATAATACATATGTGTATATTCTTTATGAACTATATAATGTACTATACAAATGCTATTCAGGAGTTTTGTTGTTATTTGATATTTTAGATAAGATTAAAGATTGTGTAATAACAGCCACAATGCCATATTCAATGAGAAAGATACTGCTTCAAAGATGACCAGCCAACATTACATTGTGTCTGAAGAAAGAAAAATTTGGAAGTAAGTAATAACTCATTGTTCCCAGGTTTATAAAAGAATATATTCCCATCAGGCAGGCATCCCTTTTTAAATTCTCTGTTCAGGGCATTGTTTGAAATGGCTATGCAAGGAACTGATTGAATGTGGACATGTGGGAAGATGACCCATTCTGCACTTTCTGAAATATGAGCACTTTGTTCACAAAGCTCTGGAGGAGATTGGCTGTGTCATGTAATTTACATGTGTGAAAATCTACAACAGTCAGGTCCAAGGGCCAGTAGAATTCTATTCGCTCTTTTGTATTTATTAACTATACCAGATAACTCAAATCCAACAAACTCATCCTCTTTTCCCCAAAACCATTTTTTTCTTTTTTATTGTCTTATTACTGTATCCAACAGGTTTTAAGGTGTATTTTGATTCTATCTTTGTCTTCCTTTCTAGTCACCATGTTTGTTGACTGTTATTTGACTGTCCTGTAAGTGTATTTCCTCATTTCCTCCTGTCAATAGTGACCACTTCATACCCTCATTATCTATTTATATGCTTTAAAGTCTACTCACTTATCTCCCTGCCTCTAGCCTCCATCACCTCCAATGTATCATGTCACCTCTCCAGATTAATCTGCCTAAACCAATGCTGTTGACCACTTCATTACCCTGCTTGTAAGCTTCAGTGGATGCCAGTTGCCAACTGAACATACATTCTCATTCAAGATTTACCAAAATCTGCCCTAGACCATATTTGTTCCATTGATTCCCTATGGACTTTGGTCAAAATCTTTTTTACACTTTTTAGAACACATCTTGTTTTATCCACTTGCTGTGCCTTTATTCACAATTCCCCTTGCCTATGGAAGCATCTTTCTTATCCCCACCCAACAGTAGCTTTCCCATTCTTTAGGATGTGGCTCAAATGACATGTCCTCATATATGAACTTTGGAGTTGCAGATGCCAGGCAAAATCATGACTCTATTACTCCAAGATGAGTTATATCTTTTGTAACCTTGGACAAGTTACATAACCTCTTGGAGCCTGAATTTTCTAACCTGAAAAATGACAACAGCCATGTGAAGTAGGTACAATGATTTCTGTGAGGAGGAAATATACTGTAATATATGAGAGACTTATCACATGTTGGGCATATAGTAATCACACACAAAAAAGTAGCTGTTTTCTATGACTACCTGCAACAGAGAAGATGTAACTGCCCTCTGAATTTGAAACTACTTTGTACCAACCTCAAGCGATTTATTTCATACTGGTTTGTAATTATTTTTTATGCTTTCTCTCCATAGAGATTACAAGCTCCTTGAGGATGTGGTATTTCTATATGAGGTGCCTGCATAATCGGCAGTCAGTAAATGTTTCCTGAGTAAATGAAAGATACTTCAAAGAAGGAGACCATCACCCTTTCTTCTTTTGTTTTTTGAAGTTCAATATTTGTAATAGTGACAATATATGTAATGAATATACATATCTACATATATGTACCTATCTACATATATGTACACATATTTTCAGCATTCTTATAAAAATGGGAAAACATGATCTCTTTTTGTATATGAGGAAATAAAATCATAAAGGCATTCAAACAATACTGTAATACTTCTCACTGAGTTACTAGTGGTTGATACCTAGTCCCCAAGTTAGTCAATATTATTGTTATACTGTTAACTATGCACTCGCTTTCTTGTTAAAATGCTTTAGATTTCATAAAAAACTCTTTATTCATATCATGTTTGTTTACACAAGATAAATAATTAACATTAAATAGAAAACAATTACATATTTAGTTGAATTTTTTAGATAAACTTAGATCCTTATATTTTTTCCTTCAGGCTGACCTTACTTAAACAACTCTCCAGAAAACTATGCAAATCATGTCCTGTTACCTGAGCATTTTATGAATTGGAGAGAAAGGATGTTAAAAATAGGTGCTCCCCTTCTTTTCCTGGCTCAAGCTGTGTGTAATGGAGATGGGGTTGAGTTCACCCCATTAGAAGGCATTCTGACTCTCCAAGCTCAGAGGCAGCATTGATGATGGTGATTCTTGGAGAACAGGAGGGTGGAATTGCATGAGAAGGGAGTAGAAAAGTGAGAAGGCAGGTGAATCTTAATAAGCTTTACCCCAATGCTTTGCACAAATAGTTGGGCTGTCTTTCCAATCCCTTTCTATTTCTTGGGACCTACAGTCCATTCAGAGCCAGATGGCAGGCACTCAATTTGTCTGATGTGAGAAAATAACACCCATTTTATTACAGTTGTTATTTCTAATGTGGAGGAAGTAGTGATGTTCAAATAAGCAGGCTTAGGAAACTCAGGAGCAGGAGAGGGATTGAGTTAAAGGAATACCATAATAGGCCCTACCCTTAGATTAGAAGAGAGAGAGAGGATGACTTATATCATATGGGCTACTTTCACCCATGTAGAGTTTAAGTCAATTGTCAGTGTGAATGACCATACCCTCACATGTGGGCCTATCTGTATTATTCTTTGGGTCTTATGCTCTGCACACAGTGGGCACTTGATATTTGTTGCTGACTGCATAGTCAATTTCACCAGAAGGCAGTTCTATGATCTGAGCTTCTATTGTAACAGGTACAATGGGTTTGATTCTCCCTCTGGAATAATGGCTGCAATCAATGTGTAAACTGATGGTATGCCCTTTTCTTGAGATAAAATTGATGACAACCATGCTGTGTTCTAGGGAAAACTGAATGCTGTCCTCCCCTAGTTCACTAAGCTATGGTATATTTGCCCTCAGTGCTTCTTTACACATGAATAAACCAGGAAATATTGCACCTGAAAGGAAATCATCTGTTGATGTACAGTTATAAGAATTATGTCATGTACCTGTTTCAATTCCTTTTTTGTTAAGAAGAATGAAATCCTGACAAATGGAGGGAATGCAATTGGCTTTGTCCCAATCTTATGTAGAGTATCAAATTAGGTTTTGAGTATTTGCAAAGCAATAGCTCAAGATTGATGGATGAAAATCTGATAATCCACAAATGTGACCCAGCACAATGTTGTCTTAATTTTCTGTGAGGATTAATTCAACTATTTTCTGCTTTCATGGCATTGAATATACAGTGTGTTACAAATAGTGCCCTGTAAACAAATTCTGAGTTTTCTTAATCTTTACAAATATCTTGAGTTGACCTTTTCTCTGACTGTCCTTTAGTGGGCTCTAGGATAGAGCACAAAAACATGTGTGAAAAACCAGGCCAAGAAAGAAGACTCCAGTCAGAGAGAACAATGGTCCATTGTTCCCAGTGTTCATTCCAGTTCAATTTTTCCATGATATTTTAAGTACAATTTTGATGCCTTGTTGACAGTTTTTTTTCCTAGTTGGCCACAATGGTAAATACCATAAGTAAAATTCCACTGTAATAAAACATATTATACTGAAACTTTCCATGTTTAATTGTGACTCTGAAATTTCATTCCAGGAAATGTAAGTAGTAATGATGTCAACAGAAAAAAATTGAATTGCTAGTTTGACTGTGATCTCAAATATCATCTAGGAAATGTTCTCTCACTAAGCTTTTTAACCTCTCTCAGAGCAATGGTTTGGGGCAGAGCCACAGTGAGAAGCTAAGAAAAGCCAGCCCTTAATGTTCTCCTCGCATATAGACAAAGAATTTTGCTCACAACTTCTGGGGTTTAAAGCTCTTTTGAAGGTTAGCCACCGCAAGTCTATGTTAAAAAAATTTCTGTCATAGAAGAAAACCATAAGAGAGTAGTGGAAACTATGTAATAGCCAAAGAGATTTTAAGACATTAAAAAATTCCAAAATACAACTGATAAAGTCTGAGATAATGCAGTGAGAGAAACAGGCACCATATACAAATCTCCTCCTTCCCTCAATCCCCACCCCATGTTTCTTAGTTTAGCAGCAAATGCTCTATTTCAATATTTTAAGGCTTTCCTGTTTTATGAGCATCCTGTTAATTAGCCATGTGGTTTCTATAAAATTGTTCCCATAGCATGGGTGGTAGCTATTTGTGGCTGCCAGAAAAAACACTGACTCTTATGAAATATCCTTACACCAGGAAAGGGCAATATACTAAGTACTGGATAATGTGTGGATATGGGAAAACTGAGATTACCAATAGACATTAATAGAAAGGGGTTTGAGATCCCAGTTCTGACTGAATGCAATTATGAATAATTGTAACATGCCTTGTGAAACAATATGTTGTAACGTGATATAATTTAAAGCTTTGTCTTGATAGACCAGGGATTGAGTTCCTATGAGGATTCTGAAATCACTTTAGGTATAATATTATGAAGACCTGGGTCTATTTTTTTTTTGTCTTTGATGAAACCCTTTTAACCATATTGCTAATTGTGAAGGGTGATTGTGGATTCCACTGTAAAAGAGAAGTAAAATGTTCAGAAATAAAAGAAGGAAGGTTACTTTAGAATCTGAAGTTTAGATATTTGAGGTGGACTAGGAGAATGCTAAAAGGTGGGAAATGAAGGGCCATGCCCAGCATGGATCAAAAGAAACCAGGTTTGAGACAAAGGCTGAGGTGGGGCATAAAACAATAGGTTTTGGGTACTGTGAGAGTCCTCTGACCACAAATGCTGCTCTGAATGCTACTCAGCAACTTTTCACATGTCCCTAGATCACCTTCCCTGAACTTATAGACCAAATGGTTTCCTACCTTCTCTGAATCAAAGAAGATTCTCCTGCTTTGGGGCAATAGAGTATAAATTTTAAAGTTTATATGACTTTGGGCCATGGCTGGTGTAGGTCAATGGATTGAGCCTGTGAACCCAAGGTCGCCCCTTCAATTCCCAGTCTGGATTGCAGGCCAGGTCCCCAGTAGGGGGCGTGCGAGAGTCAACCACACATTGATGTTTCTCTCCCTCTCTACTTCCCTTCCCATCTCTCTAAAAATAAAATAAATAAAATATTTTTTAAAACATGTATGGGAAGTAGATCAGGCTGTGTTCAATTCCCAGTTCCATCACTAACTGCATGAAGTGGCTCTTTATTCAACTACTCTGTGTATCAGTTTGTTTTCCTGTAAAATGGGGATACTAGTTATATTGCTATGCTAGAGTTATTGAAAAGATTAAATGAGTTAATAACTATGAATCAACTAAAATCAACATATATTAAGTACACTATAAATGTTAGTGATAGTTTGCTATAACTCCAGTAGCCCTCTATTTTTAGTCAGTATGGTGGGTTCTATTGACTCACCTAAGAGATCACTTTTTCATTGAAGACAGAGGGAGTGGGGCAGTGACTTATTAATGTTTATAGTTATTGTGATACTTAGCACAGTGTCTAGAAAGGAGTAGGTACAAACATACAGAAAACCGATAAATGAATTGTTTTCTTTTTTTGAATTTTTAAAAAATATTTTATTTTTTCATTTTTAGAGTGAAGAGAAGGGAAGGAAAGAGGAAGAGAAACATCAATGTGTGGTTGCCTCTCACACACCCACTACTTAGGACTTGGCCTGCAACCTAGGCAAGTGCCCCAACTGGGTATTGAACCGGCAAACTTTTGGTTTGGAGGCTTATACTCAATCCACAGAGCTATACCAGCTAGGACTTGTTTTGTATTTTTTATTGTTGTTCAAGTACAGTTGTCTCCATTTTCCCACCACCACTTTCCCTTGTCTCATGAATTTTTGAAAGATTTTTCAGCATCTGTGGTTTTAAGTTTAAATATCATTTATCCAGCACATTTAATTAAACTCAACTGATGGGAGGGAATAATGGAGGAAAAAGGGGGAAGGGTTGTCAAGAAACACATGAAAGACACATGGACAAAGCCAAAGGGAGGTAGGATCAAGAGTGGGAGGTGAGGATGGCTGGGGTGGGGGGGCGGAATTCTGACCAGTGTGAAGTGGTATCTTATTGTAGATTTAATTTGCATCTCTCTGATGGTTAGTGATGCTGAGCATCTTTTCATGTGTCTCTGGACCCTTTGTATGTCTTCCTTGGAGAAGTGTCCAAGTCCTTTGCCCATTTTTTAATTGGGTTGCCTGTCTTCCTAGAGTGGAATCGTGTGAGTTCTTTATATATTTTGGAGATCAAACCCTTGTCTGAGGTATCATTGGCAAAGTTTCCCCATACAGTTGGTTCTCTTTTCATTTTAATGCTGTTTCTTTGGCTGTGGAGAAGCTTTTTATTTTGATGAGATCCCATTTGTTTATTCTTTCCTTCATGTTCCTCGCTCTAGGGGACATATCAGTGAGAATACTGTTGTGTGGAATATCTGAGGTTTTCCTGCTAATGTTCTCCTCTAGGACTTTTATGGTGTTACAACTTATATTTATGTTTTTAATCCACCTTGAATTTATTTTTGTGTATGCTGTAAGTTGGTGGTTGAGCTTCATTATTTTGCATATACCTGTCCAGATCTCCCAATACTATTTGTTGAAGAGGCTATATTTACTCATTTTATGCTCCTTCCCCCTTTGTCAAATATTAATTGACCATAGAGACTTGGGTTTATTTCTGACCTCTCTATTCTGTTCCAATTGGTCTATGTGTCTGTTTTGACAGTGTCAGGCTATTTTGATTACAGTGGCATTTTAATACAGTTTGATATCAAGTATTGTGACCCCTCCTACTTTTTTCTTCTTTCTCAAATTTGGTGCAGCTATTCAGGATCATTTGTGGTTCCATAAAATTTTTGAAATGTTTATTCTACATCTGAAAAATGCCATTGGTACTTTAATAGGGATTGTGTTAAATCTATAAATTGTTTTGGGTAGTATGGACATTTTAATGATGTTAATTGTTCCAATCCATGAATATGGTACATGGTTCCATCTGTTTGTGTCTTCCTTAATTTCTTTCTTCAGTGTTGTGTGGTTTTCTGAGTACAGGTCTTTTACCTCCTTGGTTAGGTTTATTCCTAGGTATTTTATTTTTCTTGTTGCTATATCAAATGAGTTTTTTATCCTTATTTCTGTTCCTCATGTTGCATTATTGGTATACAAAAATGCTTTTAGTTTCTGAATGTTGACTTTGTGTCCTGCTTTTCCAAATTCATTTATTACATCTAGTAATTTTCTGGTGGAGTTTATAGGATTTTCTATGTAAACTATCATGATAGCTTCAAACAATGACAATTTTGTTTCTTCCTTTCTGATTTGGATGCCTTTTATTTCCTTTTCTTGTCTGATCACTGTGGCTACAACTTCTAATACAATATATTGAATAGAAGTGGTGAAAGTGGACAACCTTGTCTTGTTCCTAATCTTAGTGGAAAAGCTTTTAGTTTTTGCCTATTGAGTATGATGTTGGCTGTAGGTCTCTCGAATATGGCCTTCATTATGTTGAGGACTGCTCCTTCTATTCCCACTTTGCTGAGTGTCTACATCATAAATGGGGGCTGTACCTTATCAAATGTTTTTTCTGCATCAATTGATATGATCATGCAATTTTCCCTTTGCTTTTGTTTATGTGATATATTACATTTATTGATTTGTGAATATTGTACCATCTTTACATGCCTGGGATGAATCCTACTTCATCCCAGGGAGACCATGGTGTATGATCTTTTAAATGTATTTCTGGATGTTGTTTGCCAATATTTTGTTGAGGATTTTAGCAGCTGTGTTCATCAGTGATATTGGCCTATAGTTTTCTTTCTTTGTTGTATCTTTATCTGGTTTTGGGATTAGGATGCTGCTGGCCTCATAAAAAGAGTTTGAGAGTCTTCCATCTTGGATTTTTTGAATAGTTTGTGAAGGATAGGGGTTAGCTCTTCCTTAAGTGTTTTGTAAAATCCTTCTGTGAAACTGTCCAGTCCAGAGCTTTGTGTGCTGTGAGTTTTTTGATTACTGTTTTGATTTCATTGACTGTTATTGGTTTGTTCCGGGTTTGTACTTCTTTGTTCACCTTTGGGAGATTACATTTTTCTAGAAATTTGTCCATTTCACCTAAGTTTTTGAATTTCTTGGCATATAGTTCTTCATAGTAATTTCTTACAATCCTTTGTATTTCTGTGGTATCAGTTGTAATCTCTCCTCTTTCATTTCTGATTGTGTTTATTTGGGTCTTCTCTCTTTTTTTCTTGATGAAGCTGCTTAAAGGCTTGTCGATTTTGTTTATCTTTCAAAGAACCAGCTCCTGGATTCATTGATCCTTACAATTGTTCTTTTAGTTTCTATGTCATTTAATTCTGCTCTGATCTTTGTTATTTCCTTCTTTCTACTTACTTTGGGCTTTGTTAGGTAGGCCTGTATCACTATGAACTTCCCTTTTAAGACTGCCTTCACTTTGTCTCATAAGTTTTGAACTGTTCTGAGTTCATTTTCATTTGTTTCCATAAACTTTTTGATTTCTTCCTTGATCCCATACTTTACCCATTCATTGTTTAATAGCATGCTATTCATCCCCATGAATATGAGTGTTTTTGAGTTTTTTCCTTGATGTTGGTTTCTAGTTTCAGGCCCTTGTGGTCTGAGAAAATGCTTGATATAATTTAAATTTTCTTGTATTTGTTGAAGTTTGTTTTGTGTCCTATCATGTGGTCTATTTTTGAAACTGTTCTATGTGCATTTGAAACGAATGTGTATTTTGTGTGTTTGGGATGAAAGGTTCTATGTGTATCAGTTAAGTCCATTTGATCTAGGATATTGTCAATGACACAATATCTTTGCTGATGTTTTGTTTGGAAGTTCTATCCATTTTTGAAAGTGGAGTGTTAAAATCCCCTACTATTACTGTGTATCTGTCAATGTTTTTCTTGAAGTCTTCCAAGATTTTCCTTATGTATTTGGGTGCTCCTATGTTGGGTGCATATATGTTTATATTGTTTATGTTTTCTTGAGGTATTCTTCCCTTGAGTATTATAAAGTGTTCTTCTGTGTCTCTTTTTATGTCCCTTGTTTTGAAGTCTATTTCATCTGATATGAGTGTTGCTACCCCGGCTTGTTTTTCCTGTCCATTTGCTTGGAATATGGTTTTCTAACCATTCACTTTCAGTCTGTGTAGGTCTTTTGTTCTGAGGTAGATCTCCTGTAGGCAGCGTATGTGTGGGTCATGCTTTCTTATCCATTCAGCTACCCTGTGTCTTTTGTTGTAACATTTAATTCATTAACATTTAAGGTTATTATTGATAGACATTTATTTTTCCCCCTTTGTACCTGTGTTCCTCTCTCTCTTAGTCTTTTCCTGTCTCTTCTTATAGTTGTCCCTTTAGCTTATCTTGAGGTGCTTCTTTGGTGGAGATGTATTCTTTTGGACTTCTTTTGTCTGGGAAACTCCTTATTTCACCTTCCATTTTGAAAAGGCGAAAGATTTATATGATCTCAAGAGAAACCAGACTATGTCTTCCATTTTAATTGAGAGCCTCACTGGGTAAAGTAGTCTTGGTTGCAGG